>JAFFSR010000291.1:2258478-2961956 GCA_017163975.1 Anastatus disparis | reverse complement strand
AATTAGAATAATAAAATTATACGACTATTCTTTGCTAATATTCAGAAATTTTATAATAAAATCATTCGACTATATTTTTCTTAACTCTACAATAATTATTGTACGATTATTATCTAGAATAAAGAATAATAAGAATCTTTTAATGAATAAAAATCAATTATAATAATATGTTTGTGTCTTATTTAATTTAATTAAATAAATAATTTTACATATACATACACACACACACACACACATATATATATATATATATATATATATGAATATAACCTAATTCATAACAAATGAGACAAATAACAACGGCTAGTGACGTAGGTGACACTCAGCAGTCGAACTGTATGTGACACAATTGTAGTGTGCGCACGACTTAACTTACATAACAGTGTCACTCAAATCGAATGTGACGAATATAATGAATGAAATGCAAATCGTATCATATAACATTCTTAGTATATCATAGAACGAATGATTAAATTGAATTTGACTCAATTGAATTAATTATTAGAACAAAAATTCAAATTATAAAATTTTTTATAGATGAGTGTATATATATATATATATATATATATATATATATATATATATATATATATATATGTATCTCTCTATATTATATCTCTCTATATTATATAGTTGTAAGGAAATTTTCTACGACCAAGGTCCTCCCCTTCTCTTCCTTTCCTCATCCTCTTACCTAATTTTGATCCTCTTTTTTTCCCCTTAATTTTTACGTTATTCTACGTTATTTGTTCCTCTTCCTTTTCTTTTCCTTTTCCCTTCCTCCCCTCTTTTTTTTCTCTTCTTTTGAGTTTCCTCATGCCTTCATTTTCTCTTCCTTTTCTCTTCCTCAGAAAATCCATCACTTTTTTCGGTTATTTTTACGTTATTTTAGGTCATTTTTGCTCCTCCTCAAGTAAATCCTCAAATTTTACCTTTTTCTTTTGTTATTTTATGTTATTTTACGTTTTCGTTCCTCTTCCTTAGCTGCTCCTTAGCTCATCCTCTTTGATCCTCAATTTTATTCAAATTCCATCATTTAAAAAGCTTCTTGCTAATTTTTATTGTTTGCACCTACTGCTTTTACTTTAAATATATAGAACAAACATATTAAGTTAATAATTTTTATGATAAATTTTATAAAATTTTATATAATTATTGTTTGAAAGAATAAATGATATCAAATATGGTAAAATGGAAATTTCGCAAGCCTCCTGTGCGTAAGCGCGCCAACCTCCACTACTAAGTAAAACTGTAAAACATATTAATTCTTTGAAATTATTTTAAATTTAAAATGTTCTTTTAACATTATAATTTTTATATTTTAAATTAGATCAATGTTTTTTAGTATTTTTAATATTACTTTGAATTATTTTATAATGGGTATCTAATGAATCAAGTGTACCACTTGTAACGAGGATAAAAAATTACTCGTATACTATGATATAGTATACGCATATATCCATCTTCGTTTTGAGTCGCACAGCACAACGTAGATTTTTATGCTTGATGTGTGAGTATAAGAGTGAGACGGAGAGAGTCTGTGCTAACTTTTATTGTTTGCGCCTACTGCTTTTACTTTAAATATACAGAACAAACATATTAAGTTAATAATTTTTATGATAAATTTTATAAATTGTACAATTATTGCTTAAAAGAATGGAAATTCCACAAGCCCCCTGTGCGAAAGCGCGCCAACCTCCACTACTAATTATTTTGTTGAAGATTTTAATGAAAATAAAGAAAATAATGCTTTATTTGAACTTAATAATATTTTTATTAATGAATATATATCTTGTAAAGATTTTGGTTTACCTGAACCAAAAATGAATTCAATTACTTTGAACAATAATCATCATGATGAAATAGAAAGCAAAAAAAAATTTTAAATTAATGTATAATAAATTAAACAATGAACAAAAATTAATTTTTGAAATTTTAACTGAAAAAGATAATAAAAAAATATATTTTATCGATGGTCCTGAAGGAACAGGAAAAACTTTTTTATATAAGACTTTAATATTTTATTTTATATCAATTAATAAAAAAATTTTGTCTATGGCTTGGACTGGTATTGCATCTACTTTATTACCTAAAGGAATGACAAGTCATAAGACTTTTAGATCACCTTTAAATTTAAATACAATTAAAAATGCATTTTTAGAATTACAATCAGATAAAAAAAATTAAGAGAAGCTGATATAATAATATGGGATGAAGCATCAATGATTCTAAAAAAGCATTAGAAATAGTTAATAATACATTAAAAGATGTTTGTAATAGTAATTTTTTTTTGGTGGAAAATTAATTATTTTAGGTGGTGATTTTCGACGAATTTTACCAGTTGTTAAACATGGAAATAAAAATTTAATTATAGAAGAAACAATAAAAAGTTCATATTTATGGCAATTTTTTAGTATATTAAAATTAACAAAAAAATGTTCGATCTAAAAATAAAAAATTTGCTTCATTTCTATTACAAATTGGTGATGGCAAAATAAACCCTTTCATAATTCCAAACAAATTACAAACTAACGATATTTGTTCTAAAATTTATTCAAATATTAATAAAAATTGTTGCAAAGAAAAAATTATATTAGCTCCTCATAATGAAGATATTGATAATTTAAATAAAAAAGTATTAAATTTATTAAATGGAAAAACTGAAACATATTATAGTATTGATTACGCTACGCATAAAGGTGTTGATCAAACTGATGATAACATTTATTTGAATTACCAAATAGAATTTTTAAATAAAATTAAAGGTTGACCACCTTATAAATTAATTTAAAAGTTAATGCTATAGTAATGTTGTTAAGAAATTCAAGTATATCGGAAGGATTATGTAATGGTACACGATTGAAAATTATAAATTTATATAAACATAATATTGAAGCTGAAATAATAACAGGCGATAAAAGTAGAAATAAAGTTTTTATTCCAAAAATTACTTTAAATACAGGAAATAATTCTTCCTTACCATTTATTCTTTACAGAAAACAATTTCCAATTATATTAGCATTTGCAATAACTATAAATAAACCACAAGGTCAAAGTTTCGATAATGTAGGCTTATTTATAAGAAGACCATTGTTTTTACATGGTCAATTGTACGTTGCTTTGTCAAGATGTAAAACTTTTAATAATATTTATATTCAAAATAATTTAAATGATACATAAAAAATAGATAACATTGTTTGGACGGAAATTTTCAATAAATAATTTATTTAAATTCTTACCATTTTTATTAATTCATTTCATTTAATTTTAACGATTAATTGATTTTCAAATTTCATTTTGTTGTGTAAATTTCATTCACTTAAAGGGTATTTTATTTTTATTTCACTAAAATTAAAGATTTTTTTCTTTTGTAAAACTTGTTTTAAATTAAATTGAAAGCTAAAACAGTTTCTGCATAGCTGTCAGAAAGTAATTAGTCGAAAATATCGGAGTGGTAGCTGTTTCGTGAGCCGCGCTACTCATGATGCGATTTTTGTCGACAAAAGCTAACAAATTTTTCACTGTGAATATTAGTGCGTGCGTAGAGCAAGCGATCAGCAAAAGCCACTTCAGTGTCGGGTTGGCAGCTAAGTAAAGAGTTAGTAGACTCTTTCTCTTTCTCTCTCTTTCACATTAGAAAATTGCAATCAATGAAAATGTCAAAGCAAAGGTGGACCGCTAAAAAGTCATTGATGTAAATTATTAAATGTGTTATGCTTATTATATTTCATTTTTTTTAAATATAATAGAAACAGAATAAAATTAAACTTAAATAAAATTATAAATCCCTATATATAAAATATAATTAAAATGTTTCCCAAGTTTTTTATTAAATTATTATTTAATGAAAATTAATGTTTAAACTTAATATTAATAGGAAAAATGGATGTATTTCAATGCCCGTTTTGCAAAAATTCTTATTCTACATCTGAATTTTTAAAAATACATATAAATAGAATTCATATTAAAACTATAAGTTGTAGAACATGCGGCTTATTTATTAAAATTAAAAATATTAGAAGACATGAAAGAACTCACGTACAAAAAAAGAAATTATGTATTTATTGTAAGAAAAATTTTAGTACGAAGTCTAATAGGAAAAAAAAATTTACATGCTAAAAAATAATTTATTTTTATACAAAATATATGTATGAATTATGTATATATAATTAATATTACATATAAAAATTCCAAGAAGTATTTTCCAGAAATATTATTTTTTATTTATAAAAGTAGGTAAAAAATTATATAAAATTTTATAAACAATTATATTAAATAATTTTACAATATTTACAAAAATTAGAACAAAAAGATGAAAAAAATTCTAAGTATATTGACAAAAAAAGGATAATACATAAAAATTTTTTAAATTTCTGTTTTCAAAATTTTTAGTCATAATAAAAATAGGTAAAATTTTTTTAATATTCTAAATTTATGAATTAAAAAAATTTTTGAATTTCTAAATACTGTTTAATAGTAAGTATAAGTAATATTTTTTTGTATATTTAAATATATTAAATTTAATATACATATTATTTTTAATATTTTATATTTTAGCGAACATATTTAAAAGATGTAATTTTTTATTTTTAATATATAAATAAAAAAATTATTTTTCTTATTTATTTATTAAAAAAAAACATTTTTTCTTATTTATTTATTAAAAAAAAAACATTTTTTCTTATTTATTTATTAAAAAAAAAACATTTTTAAAAAATGAGAGTGGAAATAGGCCTCCTGGGGAAACCATTAAAAAAAACGCACCTACATATATACCTCGGTATTTAAAAATACTAGGTGGTGTGGAAAATATAGAAATATATTTATAATACAAACTTTATAAATTTAATAATTTAGGTAAAAAAACAAAAATTTATTAATGCTACGGACATTTATAAGATATTAGTATTTATGAAAATTGGTTCTATATAAACAATAAAAACTTATATTATATAACATCATATAAATAAGGAAAACAAAAATGGGTTTGTAATAAATATTCAAATATATTTTTGAGTATAACTTAATATATTCTAATAATTATATTTTTTACAGTTGATAAAAATAAAAAAATAAAGATAATGTAACCTAAATAACAAATAGGGGTTGGTGAGCGAAGCGAGCAGGGGGGTACCCCCCTAGTATATATATATATATATATATATATATAGATGTGTGTGTATTTGCTCAATAAAGTAACAAGGTAAGTCCTGGGACGGTTGACTGGTTTCCAACGAAATTAAAATAAATTTTTGTAGTGAAAAACTCAATGCTCGAACCAAGTTTGGTCATAACACATAAATAATAAGAATAAAATACAGAATATTTATAAAATTTTAAAAATTTTATACCGTATAGAAAAGAAAGAACAAACTTGCAAAATGAAAAAATTACTATTCTGAATAGCAAAATTTGGTATAACTGTAGTAGTTTTTGCCATATTTCTAATAAAATTTAATATTAATATAATTTGTTCCTCTTTTCCTTTACATAATACTAAAATTTAATGGGACATTTCTCTCCGTGTATATATATATATATATTTAAATACAAAATAAACATCCGACATATCAGAATTATTGTAATTATAAATCTAAATTGTATAGTGGTGCTAATTTTGGTGATTTCAACTAAGTGGATTTCTTCTTCGTTTGAATGTATATAAACTTACTTCAAAAAAAATCCACTTGCAGCTAGTGGATTTCAGTTTGATGCAAATAAACATCCACTAAATGCAAACATATTTCATGTTGATTCAATTAGATATTCCACGTGAAGGAAAAAGCACTCATTTTCTGTAATGATAGATTTCTACTTCCATGAAGTGAATTTCAAGTTGACTCAAACAGATCGTACTCAAGTAGAATATTCTTCTTGCTTCAAGAGCGAATTTCTCTCAGTGTAGACGCATATCTCTTTTTTGATCACTAAACAATTTTCATGCTGAATTATATTTGATTTTCTTTCCAAACAGTTTTCATGAAACACTGCACCACATATTATACATACTAAAACTTTCACAAAAAATTTTGGTTCTTTTCCGTGCACTGAGAGAAATCCGCTCTTGAAGCAAGAAGAACATTCTATTTAAGTGCGATCTGTTTGAATCAACATGAAATTTACTTCATGGAAGTAGAAATCTGTTATTTCGAAAAATAAGTCCTTTTTCCTTCACGTGGTATATCTGTTTGATTCAACATGAAATCCATTTGCATTTAGTAGATGTATATTTACATCAAACTGAAATCCACTAACTGCAAGTGGATTTTTTTTATATTCACTTGCGATTAGTAGATAAATTAATTTGAATCAAATATATATCCACTTGTGGCTAGTGGATTGTAGCAAATAAATTTTATGCTTGATTTAAGCAGATCGCTATTAGGACGTAAAACAAGAAGAATTCCTGTTAGCGGCAAGTGGATTCCACTTGCTTTAAGAGCCAATTTCGCTTAGTGTGATATTGAAAATATTGCTCTTTATCTATGTCCGACGCCATCTTGACGATGACTTTGTTGCAGCACCACTCGAATCAATAAACCTTGACGCTGCTTGATAGAACAATTGCTACGCGGAGTCTTTTGATTTAGTACCACAAATTCTAACGTTCATTCCATCGAAGATATCAGGCAGTATCAAAGTGCTTTTAGTAATTTATTATAAGTAAATAACTCAGTCGAATCCCTCAAATTCAAGCAACATTGCCCATTTATTTTAAGGTGATATAATACCTTCGAGAGTTAATATGCTAAAATGCTTGAACTGCTGATTGCATCTCAAATCATGCAGGCCAAGTGCACCTATCTCTCTGAATCACATTAAAGTTTTTTTTATTATTCCATTCCGAAATTAAGCGCATACGTATTTTTTTGTTTTTCAATTGGGATTTGACATAGGGGCGTGGTCTAAGCTAAGATGGCGAACCATAGAATACAATTTACAATGTCATATATGGAGCAAGTACCTGTTTTTGTTAATTATGAATATTTCTGTGCTATTGGGCAGATACTAATCCTACCAAACGTAATTTTATAGAAGGTGAACAAGTTTTCAGAACAGGACATATAATAAAGTACATTAAAAATAGCAAAAATATCGGTGATATAATAACCTTTTCACGCAAGACACACAAGAACATATAAGAACGCTTTCTGCTTGTATGCTACCATTCGTTCAGATTTTATCCACTAGAGAGCGTCTGGTCTATGTCAGATCCCAATATCATAAAAAATGTATTTTTTATGCACTTTTTAAAAGTGTTTAATGAATTTACAATTTTTTTAAATCGAAACTTTTTTTTTAAACGTTCTATTTCGTTTTTTTACTGACCATTAAAAATTAATCTATTTCCGTTTAATGCTATAGGAGATGCTCTTTCGATTCCACTCTTTTTTCTTTTTTTTTCATAAAAAAACAAGAGTGCAATTGTAATTTTTGTAAAAAATGTAATATGCATTTTTCTCGAAAAAGCCATTTTTTATGGATAGCTAATTTTAGGATCTATAAATTCATATGTAGTCCAATCAATATAGACATTTTGTGGACATTGAATCGGGGTTTAATGAAACCTATACAAAGTTGTTAAGGACGATGAAGAAACATACCCTATGTAAAATGTAACCAAAAAAAAACTGTAGAAAATGCTCCAGGAGGGTGCAAAGTTGGGCAAACAGGTTTTTTAATTCTTTAAAGTAATGTATGCGTTTAACCCTTTCAATCACGAATTATTTTCGCAAAAACACGTATTTTCTATCATACATTAATTTTTTAGATTTATTTACAATCATATATTCAAAATATATCATATGATACTTATAAAATGAACACTCATTTATATGAAAATGCAAAAAGAATAAAGATCAAACTTAAAGTGCGAATTAAACAATAAAAAAAAGAAAATGAGAAAGGGTGCCACTATCGTGGCTCCTGTGACTGAAAGGGTTAAGAAAAAAAAGTTTATAATAAAAGTATTGGAGGATTAAAAGACCTACAATTTGAGTGGTGTTGCCATTATTTTTGTCAATTATTTATTGCAAAAATAATTTTTTAGATATTTTTTCACTTCTCGAAGGAAGCCTTCATTAATCTAAACTAAAGGAAAGGTTGTAACAGCAGATCGGTTAATTTGTTGCTAAGATATTCCCTATTGTTTATCCCAAGACACATAATGTTGAAAGCTATCATTTTTTTTTGAATGAACATATTATGTTGCATAAGGGTTTAAACTCTTCACGAAGCTTGAAATTTCCATATCCCATTAGGAGCAAATGAGAAAATTCAATTGCAACCTTTTTTATAACGCTTTAAAAAAGAGGATATTTTTTTTATAAATAAAAAAGATGGAGCTTTATTTATAACTTTCATGAATTTTTAATTTGAATATTCTTATAGCTGAGTTCGAAACGAAGATTCAAAAAAAAAAGATCTCTCTAAGGCCAATAGGAGTCGAGATAGGACTTTTTTTTAAATCACAGTCACTTAGTTTACAAATATTAAGAAACAAATTAACGGCAGGCCGGAGTAGATCCTGATACCGCCCGAGTAACAATTGAGTTGTTTGTTATTTACTCAAGTATTAATCGGTGTATCTTCAGATTAAAAGTTGAGCGCAATAGATATTATTATTATGAACATCTATGCACAAGAAAAAAAAATTCTACCGCTCTGTTTTTGAGAAAAGTAAGGAACACCGAAGTAAAAGTTTATGTTTATAATATTTTTGCGTTCCTTACTTTTCTCAAAAACAAATCGGTAGATTTTTTTCTTCTTGTGCATAAATATTTGTAATAATAATATCTGTTGCGCTTAACCTTCAATCTGCAGATACACCGATTAATACTTGAGTAAATAACAAAAATTTCAATTAGACAAGGACAGCGAATCCGGCCTGCTCTTAAGCGGCATTTGTTAGTTAAAGACTTATATTTTAAAAATCTATGATTAGATTTTTTAAAAATCTATGATTAGATTTTTACAAATGCAATTCTTTATTATAAAAACTAAAACAATAATAACAATAATAATATGCTTCTATTTGCGCGTGAGGAAAGTTTACGAAAGACTTCATTCCAATGAAATTTGTAAAAATTAACCGTATCTCAGTCAATAAAAGACCGATTTTGATGTTTTTTTTTTAATTCGGAGTACCTTAAAAAATTATTTATATTGGTGCAAACATTTTTTAAAAATAAGGTATATTTTAGTTAAAATAACTGCACCTATTACGGACACTCTAAACGCAAATCATTGCTGTGGCTTACTAAATCAATATTTTTAGACGTGTAACATCTCATTTTAAAGCTAAGAGAAAGAACTTTAAAATGAGATGTCATAAGTTTGATTACGATCAATCCGAATTCACGAAAATGTTGTAAATGAAATTATTTTATTATTCATGGTAATTATAACGTTTGTTCATACAAGTTTAGTTATATATTGTAACTATTACTTGTAACCATTAATTATATATTGTAACTAATTCTTATAATTTATTTATAGTTTCAATAAACAAAAAAATAGTTATTAAAAATTGCAAATATTTGTAAAGTGATAATAATTGTATTCTCGATTTTTTTCATATTTCTTTGATTTTCATGCAAAAATTTTTTTCATCATTAAATATATTTTTATTTTCTCTCTAACAATAAACTACCAAGATTTTTATGTAAGGAATATTTTTAAAATGATAGAAAAATCGATGAATAAGGGGTAGTTGAAAAATATAGATTTTTATCCTAATAAACATTGGTTTTCAGCAATAGTTTCGCATATATTGGATAGATTAAAGTTATTGTTTTTAGCAATTATTCGATTTGAAATATGTGGACATGTTTAATTTTTATTCTAAGTAATTATTAATACTCCTTTTTATTCCATCAAAAAAACTTTTACTTATCAATAATGATAAATATTTTGCAAGTAATAATAAAAATCGCTTTCAAATCATTAAAATTTTTTCTTTTCTTTGCAGAAACATTGTTTTATTAATAAACATATCGAATATAAAGGAAAAACGTTTATTTTTATGAAAATGAAAATTTACAAAATGCAATGATTTTTTATAAATAAAATATATATAATTTTTAACTGATATAATTATTGAGTTTGCAATTTTTTAACCAGAATTTTTAACAATATTTTTCATGATACGATTCAAAGATTACTTAAGAGAAGGTCGAGTATATCTGTCCTTCCCTAATCAAAGAATTGATTTTTTTACAAAAACTAATAATTTTAGCAAAAAATAAAGAGAAAGCCGCATCTTGTATAAAAAAAAGAAATATTCTCATTGATGAGGAAGAATCGATTTTATCGCTTGTTATAAAATTTATTTTTTTATCAAAGAAAACTGCTTTTTTGATACGAGATGCGGCTTTCTCTATATTTTTTGCTGAAATTATTAGTTTTTGCAAAAAATTAATTCATTGATTAGAAAAGGACAGAGATACGTGACCTCCTTTTAACTTAAAATGATAAAAAATCAAATTTTTGCCATTTTGAAAATCCTTTTTCCATAAATTTTATTCTCTTATTTTATAATTTTTTCGATATATATTTGTATTTTATAATTAAGAAGGGGTCACGTATCTCTGTCCTTTTGTAATCAAAGAATCAATTTTTTGCAAAAACCAATAATTTTAGCAAAAAATAAAGAGAAAACTGCATCTCGTATCAAAAAAAGCAAAATTTTCTTTGATAAGAAAGAATTAATTTTATTGCTTCGTTTTCAAGAATACCTTGAGAAACCGAATTGTTTACCGGAACTTTATGTTTCAAGTTTTTCAAAGTTTTCTTGTAAACGAAGCGATAACATCAATTCTTCCTCATCAATGAAAATATTCTTTTTTTATACGGGATGCGGCTTTTTTATTTTTTGCTAAAATTATTAGTTTTTGTAAAAAGATCAATTCTTTGATTAGGAAAGGACAGATATACTCGACCTCCTCTTAAAAGCAGGCCGAACCATCTGTCTTTGTCTAATAGAGTTTTTCATCATTTATATAAACACTATCCGATGTAACAAGAAAAAAATAGTGACCCCCGCTAGATATTAGTATAGTAAGTAAATTTTGTAATTACCAGAAAATTCTTTTATCGCGTAGTTTTTTAATAATATGAGACCTACTAACAAACTAGAATATAACCCATCTTTTTTGGTAGGTCTCATATTATTCAAAAAGTATGCGATAAAATAATTTGATTGCTATTATAAAATTTACTTATCATACTAATATCTAGTGGAGGCTACTATTTTTTTCTTGCTACAACGGATGGTGTCTATATAAATGATGAAAAAAGCTATTAGACAAAGACAGATAATTTGGCCCCCTGTTAAATGGAAAATAAAAATAGTTCCAATTAAAAAGCAATTTTTATATCAATTTTTCTATAATATTATAAAAATATTCCTTACATAAAAATCTTGGTAGTTTATTATTAGATAGAAAATAAAAATATATTTAATGATGACAAAATTTTTTTGCATGAAAAACAAAGAAATATAAAAAAAATCGAGTACACAATTATTATCACTTTACAAATATTTGCAATTATTAATAATTATTTTTTTGTTTATTGAAATTATAAATAAATTATAAGAATTAGTTACAACATATAATTAATGGAAATTTTACTAAACTTGTCTCCAGGTTGAACAAACGTTATAATTAACATGAATAATAAGGTAAGTTAAGGGGGGAGGCTGACGGACGGTGCACGAGCTGGACCTTACCGGGAGTAGATTCTTGATCACGAACACATTACACGAGAAAAGATGAAGGAGAAAGATAAAACAAATATGCTGATGTCCACGAAAGAATTTGAGCTTTCAGCATCCATCAGCGCTCCGGGCACCCCAGGCCCACATACCTCAGAGGCGGCCGACTTGGCCTCGCGGGTGTGTTTAAAAAACTCAAGCGGGGAAAATGAAGGGCATGAACGATCGCCTCCTGATATCATCAAGGAGCAGATTCAGAGGATCTCGGCATCGATGGCTAAGATGGAAGCAGTGAAATGCAGAGTAAGGTCCATGAGCACCGGAATCTCGGATGAATGGCCTGTCATCAAAGATGCATGTGAGGCGGTAATGGCCGAATGTGAAAGAATGACTGTGCAGCGGATAAATACGGCGACGGCTGCTGCTGAGGTCCAGAAGCGGAAAAGAGAGCCGACTGGTGCCAGCCTAGAGCAGTCGACGGCCTTTCAAAGGGTTGGCGAAGATTCTGGATGGAAAAAGGTCAGTGCCAAACGCAAGACTAGGACCGAAAGTACGGTACCTGAGGACGGTACGAAAGAACCGAGTGACCAGAGAACTCAGAAGGACGAGACGAAACGGAAGAAAAAGACCGGCCGCAGACAGTCCAGATGGAAGCAGAGTGCACGCAACGACATCGGCGCCGTCTTGGTTGAACTACCCGCCAACATGACGTACGTTGACGCTCTGCGTAAGCTCAAACAGGATGTCAAGACTGACGAGACCAAGGTGCAGGTGCAAGGCTGTCGACAGACGAAGGACGACGGTCTGCTGATCAGGTTACGATGTAAGACGGAAGACAGACTGCAATTCGAACAGCAGATCAAGCAAGCACTGGGGAACGACGGAACAGTGCGGGACTTGACGCCGAAAGTGCAGATCGAGATTCTTGATCTGGACTGTATTACAGAGGCACAAGACGTTACTAACGCAATAAGACGGGAGACAGGGACAGCGTGGGACCCGAAGCCGCATATCTTCGGTCCCAACAAACAAAACGTTTGTATGGCCGTCTGTGGCGTGGAGGAGAGCGCCGCTCGAATCCTGCTTCAGAAGGGCCGGATCAAAATAGGTTGGAAGAACTGCCGTATACGGACGAGACTAATGGTACCGAGGTGCTACAGATGTTTCGGCTTCGGACACAAACGACGAGACTGCAAGGATACTGGCAGAAGCAGACTGTGCCGTAGGTGTGGACGGACGGGACATACCAGCGGAGGGTGCACCGAGGAAAACCCGCTGTGCTATCTCTGCACGGAGGCGAGGCTCAAGGGATGCGCTCATGTGCCGGGTTCCGGAACGTGTGTCGTCTTCCGGGCTGAGCTGGAGAAGCGGAGAAAGCAGACTACGACATGACCGTGACGCTACAAGTTAACTTAAACAGATGCGAAGCGGCTCAGCTTTTGCTGGACCAAATCGCGACAGAACGGAACGCAGATGTACTTATAATTAGTAAACAGTACCGCGACTTATGCTAACAGACATGGCTTTCGAGCGCGTCGGGCTTGTCGGCCATCTGGGTTAGAGGCGTGCGCTCAAGGGGTCCTTTGGTTTCCGGCGCGGGAGAGGACTACGTGTAGGCGAGGGTGAGAGATGTCACTTACGTTAGTATATATCTCCCACCAAACTGTACGGCTAGAGAATTCGAAAATAAAATCGTGGCTCTGGAGGACGGCTTCAGAGATCTATCGGGGCATCTTGTGGTTGCCGGTGACCTTAACTCCAGGGCGATCAAGTGGGGTATGACAACTACAGATAGACGCAAACGACTGATGTTGGAGATGGCCGCAAGGCTGGAACTGACAGTAGCAAACAGAGGACAGGTTTTTACGTGCAGACGACCGGGTTTTAGATACTCAATACTCGACGTGACGTTGACAACAGAAGACTCGGAGACGCGGATAAAGGGATGGTGGGTGCTCGAGGAATATACGGCCAGCGATCACCAGTGCATCACCTTTGAAGTGACAGAACGGACAGATACGTCACGAAACATTACGGTGAGACTCTTGCGGTGGAACCTCAACAAACAGGACAGGGCTCTGTTTCGGAGGATGCTACTGGAAACGGTTGCGCCTTCTGAAAGCATCCCGACGGACCTGACTGACAAACAGAGGACGGAGTTTATTGTGAACAGGATGATGACCGCTATGGTTCGCCTATGTGAGGCTACTATGCCACGCATCGTACCCCGACATAATAAACCGGCAGCATACTGGTGGATGGACGAGATAAGCTCCCTACGACGTACGTGCATAAGACACAGACGAGGACTGTACAGAGCACGAAAAAGAGGACAGGCTGACGTAACAACGTTCGCACAGACGTACAAAGACGCTAAGAAGACCCTGACGAACGCCATATAAAATAGTAAGAGGCGATGCTGGAGACGATTGTGTGAAGAGGTGGACCGTGACCCTTGGGGTATGGGCTACAAGCTGGTTACCCAGAAACTGGGGGCACTTGGTCCTCCAGTACACGGAGACGGACAGTCGATGGCGACGTTAGTGGACGGGCTGTTTCCAAACCATCCGGTTACGGAGGGGCCGGTCGACTATCGAAGCCAAGCAGTTCCAGAGTTCACAGAGGCGGAATTGCTGGAAGCTACCGCCTCTCTGAGACCCGGAAAAGCGCCAGGACCGGACGGCATTCCAGGAGAGATCCTCCGGCAGGTCGCCTTAGGCAGGCCACGTCTGCTCCTGGACATGTAAAACGAATGTTTACGGACGGGGATTTCCAGCACGCGTTGGAAAAACTGGTTTTCCTCTATAAAGGAAAGCGAGAGCCAAATGCGCCGAATTCCTACAGGCCATTGTGCCTCTTAGACACGGCAGGAAAGATTTTAGAACTATTATTAAAAAACAGACTGATGGACGTGATAGACAGGGCAGGAGGTCTCTCGGACAACCAGTATGGCTTCCGCAAAGGTCGATCGACGGTGAATGCTATGCGGGAGGTTCTTGAGCCTTCTAGAAGGACAGCACTGATTGACCACAGACGTAGACTTGTTGTACTGCTTGGCACGCTAAACGCAAAGAACGCCTTCAACGTTACCAGGTTCTCCGATATCCTCGAGGCCTATAGGTCTTTCGAGGTGCCGGATTACTTGATGAGGGTAGTGGAAGATTACTTGCGTAACAGATGTATAACGTATGAGACGACGGAAGGACAGATATGCAGACCAATAACTGCGGGGGTCGCACAGGGTTCGATACTGGGACCAGACATTTGGAACGTAGACTACGACAGCATGCTAAGACTGGAGATGCTCGAGGGCGCGTTGCTTGTCGCTTGCGCTGATGACGTGGCGGTGGTGATCGTCCAAAGGACTACAGAATTAGCACAACTGACACTGAACAGAGTCATGAGGCGGGTCGGCAGGTGGATGACAGAACATGGACTGTCACTGGCACTAAACAAGACGGAACTGATGTTACTGACAGGAAGGTGTATACCCACGCTCATTCCAATGACAGTTTGTACGAAAAGGACGAAGACGGTAGATTGCCTAAAATACCTAGGAGTCACCCTGGATACCAGGCTCACTTTTTGGCCGCATATTCAGAGGGTGTTCGACAAAGCGACAAGACTGACGTCCATGCTGGGCCGCCTCATGACAAACACGTACGGACCGAAACAGAGTAAAAGACTGCTGCTGATGACCACGACCCACTCGATCATGTTGTACGGGACAGAAATGTGGGCCGACGTGCTTCGCGTTCGAAAGTACCGAAAGCGACTGATGGACGTACAGGGACCCAACGGACTTTTGGGGAGGTGAATTTCTACCTTACCCAATTCTCGACCGAACACAGCTACTTCAGGCGGTACCTGCACCAGAGAGGCAAGGTGCAGCATGCTGGCTGTACCCTTCGCAGACACGACAGGGACGACACTGAGCATACGTTCTTCGAATGCTCGCGATGGGACTCCGACAGACAAACGTTACAAAGACGGACTGGAGATTTAACACCAGACAACAGTGTAGACTGGATGCTGGAAGACGTACAAAACTGGTCAGCGGTGGTGACCTTTGTCACGGTGGTCCTCAAAGAAAAAAAAAGAGGAAGGATGTTTATTGTGAATGGATGAGTAATACAAATACGCAGGAAGATAAATGTCTTTGGGCCTAGCGACCCCACGTACACGAGCTGAGCAAATGATATAGTGAATGTGTGGATGCAAGAGAGAATGAAGAAATGCAAATATGCAGGGGGACTGCACAGTCCTTTGGCCTAGCAACCCCGCATACCCATAATTTCATAAAATATCAATAAAAAAATCTAAAAAAAATAAAAAATAAAAAAAATTGAATAAATAAAAAAGTGCTCATTCTTCGATTTTGATTTTTGTTAGAATTTGATCCTAAATATGTTTAGAATCATATCCAAAAAGAAAATCGGAGGTGCAAAGACTTCACGGTTAAAATTAATCGAGGACCACCGTGACTATATTATTCTCAGTAATTTCTCGTAAAAGATCGTTCACATAAAAGATAAATAGTAGCGAGCCAAGTATAGTATCCTGTGGTACGCCAGTTTTTATTTAACTGTATCCACTTGTAACATCATTTACTTTTATACTCTTTATTTTCTACAATTACAACTTTCTTAACAATATTTCATGATTTACAGTAACAAATGCTTTAGCTAAGTCAAGAAAACTCACAATAATTGGTTTACTTTTATCCAGACACTTGTATATCACATTAGTTATGAAGGCTAAAATATTCTTAGTTCCAAGTCTTCTAATAAATCCAAATTGCTTTGAGGACAATATTTTATATTTCTTCAAAAATTAAAAAATCCTGGGATAGATAATTCTCTCAAATATTTTGGCTACATTTTAGATTAAAGATACAGACCTATAATTTTTTGGGTTACTTTTATCATTTAATTTAAAAATTGGGACTATTTCAGACATTTTTAATATATCTGGCCATATTGACAATTCTATGCATATATTGAAAATATATGTCAATGGTTCAGATATGCAATCAGAAATAACTTTTAAGATCATAAAGTGAATACCGTCAATAACACCAGCTTTATCTTTTAAGGGCAATCCTCATACCGACATAGAGTTCTACCTTATCTACATTTAAATTATGAATTTTAATAAAAATTTAACTGTTCATGACTGAAATTCGTAGGAGAGGCACATTCTTAACATGCCAAAGAATTTATTGCAACGTTAAAAGACAATATAAGGGTAAAAATAAAGGCGAAAACTGCTTAATACGATCAACTTTTCAATGTAGCTATGAATAATCGTATTATGCAGTTTTTGTCTTCATTTTCACTTTTATTCTGTCTTTAGACGTTGCAATAAATTCTTTAGAATGTTAAGAATGTGCCTTTTTTATGAATTTTAGTCAAAAATAATTAGATTTTTATTAAAATGCATAATTCAAATGTAGATAAGGTAGATCTCTGTGCCGGTATGAGGACACCCCTTAAATTATTAATTTGATCTTTAGTTTCTTTCTTACTCGTTGATTTTATAAAAATACTGTACTGACGTATATTTGACATTTTAAAAATATTATTACTAGGTGTACATATTCTCTTGCTAAAATTTATATCAATTTCGCAAAAATACTTATTTAAATAATTAGCAATACTATCAAGCTTATCTATTATGATATTATCATGTATTAAATGTTTAATGTAACTATTTTTCTAGAGTTTTTGCCTACTTTTTGATTTATTATGTTCCATGTTTTTTTTCATTGCTACTATTTTTTTCTATTACATAACTTTCATATTTAATCGTCGCATTAACTATTACCTTATTCAAAACCTTGACATATTTTTTGTGTTGAGTCTTCATTGGCAGGATCCAATTTTCATATTTTATATAATTGTTTTTAAGTTGAACAAGAATTCATAATAGCTTTAGTTATCCATAATTTTCTAGGAATGTTCCTAGATTTATTTTTACTATTAGTACAATTATATCTAGATTTCTTAATGCAACATTGTATTTCTTCTATTAATAATTCAATAGCTAAATTAGGATCATACAATAAAAACTGATTCCAATTTATTCTGCTAGCTACACTCTTTAATTTTTGCAATTTATGTTATGGTAAATAGTTCTTTCTTTCTCACTAACATAGTTATAAAAAGAGGATGATGATCAGGAAAAATGTACTTGCAAGGAGAGTATTTGACCTCCGGAAAACGGATTTGGCTGAATCCGCAGGATATGATTTCTTTATTATAAAAAATGAACCTGTGTTCTTTTTTTTGTGCTAATAGGCCATGTAGACGGAGATATAAACATTTCTTCGAAAATGTAGTGAAAAGAAGTCTTTTTAAGAACTTGAATAACTAAACAACTAAAACTCTTACAGAAAATTGTATGAAGAATAAAAGAAAGTACAGATTAAAAACTTTAATTTAAGCTTTGTTGCATTAAAAAATCTCATATGGTTCAAAAGTCACAGCGATTAAAAAATGCTAATGAAATAAGATAAAAATTTGATGGTATGTTACGTGCTAAAAATATTAATAAATATGTAGTAATTTTCAATTAGGTACAACTTCTGAACTACAGAAGCTTTTTTAATGCAATAAGGTTTAAATTGAAGCTCTTAACTTGTACTTTTTTCTATTTTTCATACATTTTTCTGTAAAATTTTTAGTTGTTTAGCTATTCACGTTCTTATAAATGGTTCTTTTCTCTACATTTTCGAAAAAATGTCTATATCTCCGCCTATATGGCCTATTAGCATAAAAGAAAAAACACGGGTTCATTTTTTTTCATCAAAGAATCATATCCTGCAGTTTCAGCCAAATCTGTTTCCCGCAGGTCAAATACTCTCCTTGTTAATCTAAAACATTAAATACTGAGATCATTAGTTTTAATTAAAAAATTGTCAACTCAAGAAAACCTCCTTTTTCGCTATCTGAAGGTCTTGTAACCTCCCGGAAATAAGAAGAATATCCTCTCTCCAGAAAATTATTTAGATGTTCCTGGCTCATTCTATTTAGATTCAACAAATTAATGTTGAAATCTCCAATTATAAAATTATTTTTGATATTTTGACAACCAAATGAAAAAATTTTCAAATTCCGTATAAATTTGGGCTTTGGTAGATCACGTGATCTATACACAGCTCAGAGCTCAATATTCACTTTATTAATTCTGAGCTTAGAGTGTAGAATATCCAGCTTTCCATAATTACTAGTAAATGTTTTCTCATTAAAAATTTCATTTATGTATATAACTACATCATCAGCTTGATTCATCCTACTATGATCATAAAAAATTTTATATCCAGGTAGATAGTAATACTAAAAATACTCTACGCTCCAAGTTTTAGAACACACAATAACAATCAGTTTAATTTTAAGTTTTTTAACAAAGACTTATCATGATTTGAGTTCAACCTTTTATTATTTATGTATAATATTAGATTATCAATATTAAAATCCTCGTTCAAAGATAATAAGTCATTGTATATATTTTCTTTCTGCAAAATTTCAAATTCTTTATTATTTACATTATACATTTTTCCTTGTTGACGTTTAGCATCACTGTTTACTTTCCTGCTTACCCAACACAATGTATTAGGTTCGCTACTTGCAGAGGCAGTTACATACAAAACACATCCAGTACTTGTTTTTGTCAATGTTTGCAAGTCATCTACATTATCGATATCTTGGTATATTAAGCATCACAGGATAATTAGTTGCTTCAATGTTTTTCTTTATTTTATATTCTTTAAATATTGACTCATAATACTACCTGTTACAATATGCATTGTGTCGTAATATATATATATATATATATATATATATATATATAAAATGACATATTATATATATATATATATATGGGGCATTCTTTGTGAACCGGTACCCCTTACTCCAAAATTTTAGTGGACTAAAAAAATTGTACGATGGCTTAAAATCTTCCTCTTATCATCAAGTTACAGATACCGAGTGGCGTTTTCGAAAATTCAATACGGTGGCTCCAATATGGTGGTCAAAACTTGGGAAGTTCGTAAAAATTTTTCGAAATTTCATGATAACTCGCTCAGTTTTTAATTTTTCGTTTTTTTCTCACTAAAAATGAATAGAGCACAAAATTTTACATAGAAATATGGTATCATAGTCAAGGTCAAACCACACTTTGAAGGTTATTTTTTGCAATCCTTATTTTAAATCGCTTGGCTATTATTTCGGCCGAAAACGGATCTTGAATCTGTAAGCTCTCACATTCTTGAGATCGCCGCTTACGATCCTTATGTCCATACGATTTTAGCATGTTTCGGTTAAGGTCAAACGGAGGTCAAGATACTTAAATGCTCATATGAGATCAGAGCTAAAATATTAGTAACGAAACAATTCATCCTGTATGTTAATATGTTAAAACAATAAATGGAACAAATGTAATTTGTCAAAAAAACGTTTTGTTTTTTAGAAACCTTACTTTTCCTGTTCCCGTTTGAGGTCACTTGTGCTTATTGTCTATTGTATTATTATATTTGTAGAAGTATATTTTGTAATAATAGTATATTGATTATGAATAAAGATTAATTGATACAGAATTTAGATTCATTTGACTGATTATCTAATTTCATGAAACAGTCCCTGTCGTTAAATTTTCTATTCTTATTCGACAATGTAATAATTTGATTTATTAATTCATTATCTAGAGATTCAGATTAGAGGGCAGATAAGGACTTTCATCGATGAAGATATATATGGAGCATCGAATACATGTCTGTAAGCTTGAAAAATGACGGATCATGATTAATCTGAGTAGAAAAAAATTCTCATGATCTACGGTCAACCTTCGGAATAATTCACAAAATCAAATAATTAATTATGTCTCATTCTTAAAACTAGACATAGAACATAGTACAACCCAAACGTGCTGGGGTCGTGATTGGAGGTCGACTTATCCGAGACTCGTTTTTAGTCTAAATATCAGTTGAGAAAACCAAAAGGATTTGATCTCAGGATAACCTTGAAATAACCTTTATAGGGACTTTTCCTTATGAGATCCAAACTTATCTCGACGTGGAATTTCCCGTTCATTCAGAATCAGAAGTAAAAAAAATTATATTATTCGAATTGAGGTGTTTGACCTCCGTTTGACTTTAACCGAAACATGCTGAAATCGTATGGATATATGGATCGTAAGCGGCGATCTCAAGAATGTAAGAGCTTACTGATTTAAGATCCGTTTTCAGTCGAAATAATAGCCAAGCGATTCAAAATAAGGATTGCAAAAAATAACCTTCAAAATGTGGTTTGACCTTGACTATAATACTATATTTCTATGTAAAATTTTGTGCTCTATTCATTTTTAGTGAGAAAAAAACGAAAAATTCAAAACTAAACGAGTTATCATGAAATTTCGAGAAATTTTTACGAACTTCCCAAATTTTGGCCACCATATTGGAGCCACCATATTGAATTTTCGAAAACGTCACTCTGTATCTGAAACTAGATGATAAAAGGAAGATTTGAAGCCGTCATAAAATTTTTCTAGTCTACTACAATTTTGGAGAAAGGGGGTGGGGTACCGATTCACAAAGAATGCCCCATATATATATATATATATATATATATATATATATATATATATATATTCATGTCCTTATAGGCCGTATTCGTATCAGTATCTAAAGGGCACGCTCAATTAGTATTGGCATCGCATATATCTCTCATGCACTGCTCAACACTGTACAAGATTCATATTTCTTCCTGAGATATATTGAGTTTCAATATGTCTTAGAAGAAATCAATATAGCATCACCGATGCTATTATGTTTCGTTCAATATAGTCAAAGAGCAATCATATAGTACGAAGGTTAGTGAAAAAAAATGACTTGTTCTTCAACAGCAGCTATACTCATTACGATATGTCAATCTAAGAAACAAAAGAAAAAATCAATAGAACTAAAATTAAATTTAATATTTTCAACTATTAAGTTATAGTTCCTTATACGGTCTACTTCGAATATAAAATCATCTATGTCTTTTGGCCGTTTATTCAGGTGAAATCTGAATCTCAAACAATGTTTGTCGCTTGAGCAGAAGTGTACCTCGGGCGCGCTTGACAACTTTAGCTCAAGTGACATTGTTCTCGATTCATATTCCACCTGAATACTACCAAAGAATATATATAACTAATATGACCCGCTTCACGTCAAATGGATTATGGTCACGGGTAAAATCGTAGTCAACTTACAGAAGCCATATTGGGCTTAAAATGTTCTTATAAAAAAATACTTTTAAAATTACACCGGCCTTTTTTGGAAATCAATATGGCGAAATTGTCTATAACCGCTCGAACGGATAAAAATTAGGGGTGAATTTTTACAAATTGAAGAAAAATATCACAACATAATCGAAAACACTTAGTATTTTAAGTTTTAAGAAAGGGAGTAAATTTTTCTTTTGAATTTATTTTGATTTTCTTTTAAATTCTAAATGGCGGCTCCGATACGGCATCTAAAATTTGCGAAAATGGTCAGAAATACATAAAAAAAATAATGAAACAAAAAAGAGACGTTATTGCTTGCGTTTTTTATGTTAAAAAAGAGGTAAATATTTGTTTTTATAAACGTCCCTTGATTTTGTACGAATTTAATATGGCGACTTCAATATGGCGTCTAAAAGTTCCAATAATACTCAGAAATACATATAAAAAGTAATAAAATGAAAAAAGAAGTTATTGTTTTCGTTCTTTATGTTAAAACAGAGGTAATTATTTGTCTCTACAAAGGTGCCTTGATATTTTACGAATTCAATATGGCGTCATAAACTTAAGAAAATGGTTAGAAATAAACGAAAAGAGGTGATAAAATGGAAGAATATTCGTTATTGCTTGCTCTTTTGAAATGAAAATAAACATTATTATTCGTTTCCACCAAGGATTTTGATTTTCCATGAATTCAATATGGTGACTCCAATGTGGCGGCTCGAAGTTGCAAAAATGATTAATTTTACATAAAAAAAGGATAAAATTAAATAGAGACGTAGTTGCCCGTGATTTCTATGATAACTTGTCTTTTAACATTCTTTCCGATTTTTCAATGTTCAATATAGCGGATTCAATATGACATCTCAAAGTTGCAAAAAGTATTAATCACACATAAAAAAAGAGTAATAAAATTAGAGAAAATACATTTTCGCTTGTGATTTCTTCATAATAAAAGATATGTTACTTTTTTCTATAGCTATTCGATATTTTAAAACTTAATGAGCCGGCTTCAAAATAGCCGATAAAATTGAAAAAATTATCAAAAATATGTAAAATAGGGATAAATTAAAATCTGCATATTATTGCTTATGATTTTTATGACTTTGCGAGGCTTGTTCTTTCAAACGTAGTTTGTTTTTTTTTTTTAACATGACGGCTCTAAAATACAGGATCATGGTTGAAAACTTCATAAAAAAGAGTGATAAAGTTAGAAAAAAATTTTATTACCAACGCTTCAATTGTTAAAACATAGCAAATAACTTGTCTTCACAAATGTACAATGTAATAAAAGTTTAGGAGTCTTCTTGGGTGAAGTTGGAGTGTTGGACAATGGTAAAAAAACATAAACTTCTTTTTCGCTTTAATTCACTTCATTTGTTATAAGTACAAGAGTTCGAGTAAATGTGTTCGAATCCTCGAGCGCGTCGTTGCGAGGACAAGGCCGAGAAGTTGTCGCTTCGGCGGTCTAACAGAGTGTATGTGTGTCTCTCTGCATATTTTTCCCT
Organism: Anastatus disparis; assembly: GCA_017163975.1. Taxonomy (NCBI): domain Eukaryota; kingdom Metazoa; phylum Arthropoda; class Insecta; order Hymenoptera; family Eupelmidae; genus Anastatus; species Anastatus disparis. The sequence continues at coordinate 2,938,472 of JAFFSR010000291.1, read as the reverse complement.
TCAGGAAAAGAATACACAGAGAGGAAGGAATGGAGCGTAGGTGGGGTCTTAGGTAATCGGAGCTATCATAACACATTGAGAATTAAGGATAGGTCAGAATCATAAAAAGGAAAGAAGTAACGGGATGTTTTATTGCTCGAAAAACCTTACGACGTCTGAAGAATGGATTAGAAAAGTTCATACGTAATAAATGTTTATGACTATAATATGTATATTGTTCATTGGTTTTTCCCGTAATAAATATAAGAATAAGATTGAATTCATTTGTGTACCTGACAGAGTGTATGTAGCATGGACGCTACAAAAGTATAATAAATTTATTAACATGTGCATTTACAATGACTTTAATTAGAAAAGTAATTTCATTGTGTTTAGTTATATATTTATAAAAGTAAAAAGATTCTCTTATGAGAGTATTTACTGTGGAAAAGATCTTATTTTCTTAAACTTAAATGTAAATTGCTTACGTATGCCCAAAATTGTTACATAGTGTTTGAAAATATTCGAATATTTCTATTCTTTGTTTTGTATATTCTGCATAATTAGAGAGACAAGCTTATTACTCAAACAGTTTTTTTTTTTCATATAGGACCGATTCCATCTCAAATCATGCAGACCGACTGCACCTATCTCTCCGAACTGCTTAAAAATTTTTTATATTATTCTACTTTGAAAATAAGCGTATACGTATTTTTTTATTTTTCAATATCATCAAAAATGCAGTTTTTATGCACTTTTTAAAATTGACTTATAAATTTTCAATTCTCAAAAATCGAAATTTTTTTTTTTTTTTTAATCGTTTTCATCCCTGTAGTGATCTTTATAAATAAATTTAGGCTCGTTCAATGCTACAGAGGATGCTCTTTTAATTCCACCATCTTTTATTTTTTTTAACAAAAAAACGGAAGTGCAATTGCACTTTTTGTAAAAAATGAAAAATGCATTTTTCTCAAAAAAGCCATTTTTTTTTGTCTCAAATTTTTTTTATGGATAGGTGGCCTTAAGACCTATATTTTCATCGGTGTGGAATTTGGAATATTTTGGTTTAGTAAGAGATATAAAAAAAATTGAGAAAAAAATTTTCATATTTACATAACAGATGTATATATACGTAGATATCTAGATATACCGCTAGGTGGCTAAATATCGCATAGATAATTTAAGTGCCTTAGGTTTACTTAAGAAAGCAGCTATTCATGGTAGTTATCTTACATCTTTTATACCGTTTAATTTCTAGATATTGAGACTCATTTTGAAATATGTCTGAAACTTATTCCGAGAAGAGACGGAAGTGTCCAAATTTTTTTGGATCACACAAAAAAATTGTTTAAAAGGCAATTACTGGGTCAATCAACAGATTTCTATTTTTACAGCTGTTTGTTATCAAGGAACAGTAACAAAAAGTTTTGCTGTCGTCAGTGATGATACAAAACATGATTCCGCTCATGCCTTGTTGGCGATGCAAAAAATCATTGATTTGATGAAAAATGATTCCAACTGATTCAATAGAACAAATATCGATTATAACAGATGGAGCCGCAAGTCATTTCAAAAATCGATTTCAATCACATGAAATGAAAAAAGCTTCTAACAATCAAAAATGGTTGTTTTCAGCTATGGGGCATGGGAAAGGTGCGGTTGATGGCGTCGGTGGATTAGTAAAACACTATGCAACCAGACATAATCTTCAAAATTGTCATGTTGAATCAATACAAGATGCAAATGCTTTTGTAAAAAAAGTTCAACCTAACACTGACGCTATTAAATTAATCTTACTGCCAAAAGAAGATATTGAAGTTTTTAGGCAAAGCAGAATAAAAGAGTGGCTTAAGACCCCTAAATTGGCCGGCATTCAAAAAACCCACGTATGGAAAGTAAAAGTAGGGACAAAGAAAAAATTGTATATGGCTCAAACTGCTGCTCATCCTTTCACAAAATTATTAAATAAAGAGAAAAAAAAGAAAAGAAAAATTACGTCAAAGAAGAATGTGCGCAATAAGAAAAAGTCCAAAACTCATAAGAAAGGAAAAAAAAATAGAACTTTTTTTTTACATAATTTCTTATACTTAACGCAAAATTTATGCACTATATATATATATATATATATATATATGTACAGCACAACACCTATGAGTTGCATAAAAGCTATGTACGTACAAATATATATATATATATATATATTAGTTATATACGTAACTTGGGAGTACGAAGGATGAATACAGGCGAGACTAAAGTGTTTGTCGCTTGAGTAGCAGTTGGTCGAGGGCGCGCGAAGCGCGCCCGAGACTGACTGCTGCTCAAGCGACAAGCACTTTAGTCAAGCCTGGATTCAGAATCCTTCGTACTCCCAAGTTACGTAGATAAGTTTATGTCGTTGGTAGGCCGTATGAGGAACTATAAAAATGATTTTTTTAAATTATTGATATATGTTTTATTAAAAAAAAATAAATAATGTCATTATTTACTTATTTATTTTACTTATTAACTGTTTAACTATGAAAATTTGTTTAAACAAAACATTCTGTAAAGTTAAGATTTTATATGAATTTGTATGAGCATTGACATATCTAACGACATTCTTTTGTTTTCACTAACCTACGAATCGATGTCACTTGCATCATATACGGCCATGCTGTGCGATATCTCGATCTGTCAATACTCCCTTAGGGAGTATAAAGCTGTTAATACTCCCTTAGGGAGTATTGACAGAGAGAATATCGTCGAGATATTAGCATGAACGTATGCAATGCCTATACAAATTTAGCGTGGTCTATAGGTATTCCACCGAATACGGCCTACGACGACATAAATATATATATATATATATATATATATATATGAAATGCGCTTACTCCTGAAATATTTGTTGTATCTATGACGTATTTACATTTATGTAAATATGAAAATTTTTTTCTCAATTTTTTTTATATCTCTTACTAAACCAAAATATTCCAAATTCCACACCGATGAAAATATAGGTCTTAAGGCCACCTATCCATAAAAAAAATTTGAGACAAAAAAAAATGGCTTTTTTGAGAAAAATGCATTTTTCATTTTTTACAAAAAGTGCAATTGCACTTCCGTTTTTTTGTTAAAAAAAATAAAAGATGGTGGAATTAAAAGAGCATCCTCTGTAGCATTGAACGAGCCTAAATTTATTTATAAAGATCACTACAGGGATAAAAACGATTAAAAAAAAAAAAATTTTCGATTTTTGAGAATTGAAAATTTATAAGTCATTTTTAAAAAGTGCATAAAAACTGCATTTTTGATGATATTGAAAAATAAAAAAATACGTATACGCTTATTTTCAAAGTAGAATAATATAAAAAATTTTTAAGCAGTTCGGAGAGATAGGTGCAGTCGGTCTGCATGATTTGAGATGGAATCGGTCATAGGTTACTAGTTTTATAAATAGTTAAATTTTATATCATAATAATATATAATTTAAGCTACTCCTAAGCTTAAGTGAGCAGTTACTTGTAATAATAAGTTGCTCAACTTTAACTTTTAATTATTACTTTTAATATTAAAGAATAAATACATCTCATTTCTTTTCTTTATATAAAAGGAACGATGTATCCTTCTTTATTTTTACACGTAAAATAATTGTGTTTTTAATGTTATATAAATGATAATTATAAAAAGTTAATAAAAATTGTAAGGTTCAAAAAGCAAATAACTCATTTGAATTTAATGCTGTCTTTGAAATAAATGAGAATTTCTCTTTTCTTTTATTATGTTGTATAATCTTTCTACATGTGTCACTCAGCGCTTTGCGCTTCTCAAGTCATCATTTATGAATCTAATTTAGTGTGTGATATTATAATTATAATAAGAACAAGACCGTACACGAACCAGACGCTTTGCTGGACTGCTCGAGTCTTATGTGCTCGTATAAGTGTTTAGTGTGAATTAAGGATTGAAGGATAAGTAACATTTACTTAATTTTGGGCCTCTTGCACCATTTTTACCCGAATTCTAATTTTATGTAATTCTGAAGGTGTGAACTTTAACTTTCAAGTCTTAACCGTGCAGGTAGTATTGCGAGTATGATACTCTTCTTTTTATACACGTGCAAGTGATTCACCTTATGTAAAATAACTTACGCTGTATTCACAGTAGCATGCAAGCTTGGAAATTTGAAATTCCACCTGCTATCAATTAATGACGGTAAAATTTGCTCTAGTATGCTAAATCGTAGTTGATGTTTATTCCTGTATCAACCATACTATATAAAATGGCAATTTGATATTTTTTTATTTGTCAAGTATTTTGTATAAAAGGAGTAAATACGTATAACAAGCCATATTGAGATACCGAGTTAACAGATCATTATTGCACGGTAACTTTTTGTGACCGTTTCATTAATTATAAAAATTCTTAATATTAATCGAAGATCGTTGAATACTCTAGCAAATGTAATATGCATGGGAAAAGAGCTTGCATAAATTATTCACACTCGTGAAAAATTCCGTAGTTTCAAATTCGATTACTACAACAAAGCGTTTAAAAGATGTATCCTCGATATATTCATATTTCATACAAGTTCTCACAAATAGCCCTAGCGTCAATAGCATTAGACGTGCATGTGGATCAAGTATGATACGATATTATCTAGCCATTTACACGTATCTTCATGCCCCGGTATACGATTATATGTATAATATGATACGACATAACTAAGCTATTCACACGTGCATTCATGATTCGGTATACGATTATATACAACCTGTAAGCAACTTGTATGTACAAATAGCTAGATATAAGCTTATTAGTATCCTTGGTATGCATATACGTATAAATACTGTTTTCAACTGTTTTCAATCATAAAACTTTAATGCTTTGGATAAAATAATAGTTTTGAAATTATTTACTAGTTTCTTTTGCCATTTAGAACAATAAATGACTTTGGGAATTCTTTTCTAAACCTAATAGTTCCAGCGGGATCATTTCAACAATTTTTTAATGCATGCTCTTTATGGTAAACATTAAATTTGAAGAGCTGTTTTTTATACTTTATAGTTTTTTTAATTTATTTTAATTAGCATAATGAAAATATATACGCTTCTTAACTCATTTTTTTAGTTGAAATAAATAGAGTTTGATCGTTTGTCATAATTACAGTTTCAGTAGTTTCGTGAGGACATACATGATGCATTTAGGAACACATGCAGACGAGCTTTGAGACGAGTATAAAATTATCAACGTGACACACGTAATATACGTGCATTTATACGTGTTAGCCGAGGTGTATATACGTGCATACCGAGACCGAGCTATTTTTATACACGTATACTTCGTTACCTATACTCGTATACCGGGATATGTATACGCGGGTAAATAACGTGGTGATCTATTAGAGTATATGCACCGTTAATATGCTAGTGTACCGAGCTGTTTATACCGCGGTGTATACTTACCGCGGTTAATATGCTAGTATACCAAGCTATTTATACTGCGATGTGTATTCACCGTGGTTAATATGCTAGTATACCGAGCTGTTTATACTGTGGTGTATATTTATCATGGTTGATATGCTAGTATACCGAGCTGTTTATACTGCGATGAATAGGCGCGTGTAAATAGTTCAGTTATTTATACGTATATGCATACCAAGAATACTAATAAGCTTAGACCTAGCTATTTGTACATACAAGTTGCTTACAGGTTGTATATAATTGTATACCTAGTCATGAAGACACGGGTAAATAGCTAGATAATATCGTATCATACTTGTTCCACAGGCACGTCTAATGCGATTGACGCTAGGGCTATTTGTGAGAACTTGTATGAAATATGAGTATATCGAGGATACATCTTTTGAACGCTTTGTTGTAGCAATCGAATTTGAAATCACGGAATTTTTCACGAGTGTGAATAATTTATGCAAGCTCTTTTCCTATGCATATTACATTTGCTAGAGTATTCAACGATCTTCGATTAATATTAAGTATTTTTATAATTAATGAAACGGTCACAAAAAGCTACCGTGCAATAATGATCTGTTTACTCGGTATCTCTATATGGCTTGTTATACGTATTTACTCCTTTTATATAAAATACTTGACAAATAAAAAAATATCAAATTGTTATTTTATCTAGTATGGTTGATACAGGAATAAACATCAACTACGATTTAGCATACTGGATCAAATTTTACCGTCATTAATTGATAGCAGGTGGAATTTCAAATTGCCGAGCTTGCATGCTACTGTGAATACAGCGTTATTATTTGATTTGATAAACACTCGTAGCTAATTACTCGAGGCCTTATAACTCTAATTAATAGTAAACTTGTTACTAATTCCCACGTTTTCTAATTATAATGAAGTTATAGTTACACTAATGCATGCGGGTGCGAGGTCCGAACATTTGCCGAAACCTCTCGTCGACTTAGCGTTAAAATAATCAATAATATTGTACAATACATTTAATTTCAATTTGAAAGGATCTTTATTAGAATAGTTCAGGTACAAGAACGGTGCATATCTCTGGCCGACGCTGCCAAGTTATCTCATGTTTCTCTCAACTCTCATAATCTCACTCCTTATTTACGTTGTAAAATGAAAAAGTCTAGTATTATATACCATGTATCGATGTATGTGCTCAAAAGAAGCTGATTTGCTTATCTTTTACATGCTAGACGTACATCGTGTCTTAATACTAATTTGAGATTATACTTTGTACTTAACATACATTGATCGTGCGAGAGTGTATATAAGTGAAAGACAAAGCACTTCATGATATGTGCGCTCTCACTCTCGTACGTTCGACGTACCGTAGTCTACACTAAACAATAATGCATTTAGTTTAATATTTGATATTAGCAAAAAATGACTTAAGTTAATGGACCGAGTGAGTCTAAAAAAATAAAATTACGTTCGGATAGATGCTTGAATCCTTATAAATATAAAGGACATATTGGTTTTTCATTAAGAAAATTTTTAAAAGAATTCTTATAAAGATTTCCAAATTTATCATCTGATTCTCAGATTTGTAGAAAATGTCAAGATGTATATTATAAAGAAATAAGAGAGAATAATTTGAACAGTTTTAATGATTCTGAGCTTATAGATGATAGAAATATAACTTTTTCAAATTTAAGTGAACGTGACCTTCATGATTCATAGTTATCAGAATAAACACAATCAACTAGAGAACAAGAATCGGAAGAAATGCTTTTTGGGATAAAAGGTAAATTTAATAATTCACCCGAAAATGACCCAATGAAAGTATCTATACTAACGATTGCACCAAATTCTTGAAGTATCTGCAAGATTGCTAACGAATTTAACATTTCATATAGACTGGCAAGAAAAAGTAAAAAGTTAAAAAAAAATTAAAGGTATTTTAGCAATGCCAATCTTAAAACAAGAAAAAACTTTATTGGAAACGATGATGATAAGGTTATCGAATTTTATCAAGATGACAGTAACAGTCGTGTGATTTACGGGTAATAAAAATACAGTTATAATAAAAGATAATGACAAAACAACAAAAATGTAAAAACGTTACTTGCATTCTGATATAAATTATCTTCATATCGATTTTACTAAATCCCAATTTTCCAATAGGTTTAACTAAATTTGCAGGGATTCGACCGAAGTGGTGTTTGCTAGCTGGAGAAAAAAGTACACATAGCGTATGCGTATGTGTTATACTTAATCGATTTTTCTGATTTAAAAAGAATTACTTATGGCTCTGACTTTCATATCAAAGATTAATAAGAATGTATGAAAGTAGTAATGTGCAGAGCATCAAAAATAGATTACTGTTTGGAAAAATGCTCAGCATGCCCTAATTACGAAAAATTAGAGGATCGTTTATTAAAAATGTTTGAATATCGTTATATTCATCATATTATTTTTAGTTTTACTGATAGATCCTCATAGCATAAAAGATTCCAGGAATCTTCCAAGTAAGCTTTGGAATCTTTCAAGAAGCTTCCATGGAAGCTTCTAGGAAGGGTGAAATGTCTCGTGCAAATTCCTGTCGGAGAGATTCAGAGTAAGATTCCAAAAATCTTCCATAGAACCTTTTAGAAAGATATTTTGAAAGTTTTAGCGAAGATTTATGTAAGCTTCCAGGAAGATTGTAGGAACCTTTCAAGATATTTTCACGAACTTTTTAATTTTTCAAGGAAGGTTGTTGGAAGCTTCCAGAAATGATGAATGGAAGCTTCCAGGAAGCATAAAATGTCCCGTGTAAATTTCTCTCAACTCTAACAAATAAAATTTCCAAATTATAAAAATATTCAATTTTTTTTTCTTCAAATTAACGGGTATTACTGCCCTTTGCATTTAAATATTCACATTTAAGACAACACAGCGGCATTATTTAACGTGGTGTCAACCCACGGCAGAGTCAGTGAAAATAGCTAGCAGACTGAGAATCAATCTCGCGCCAACGAGAATACGAGTCCCGCACCTTTAGTCACCACACCACCAAGTTCTACAATTTATTTATAAAAAAATTGATAAAAAAAATTTGGATTTTCAAATATGGAAAAATAATTTAACAAGTATTTTATTTCTAAAAGTAAAACTTAAATTTTATACATAAAATCTATAATATCTAAAGCGATGATTTTAATATTTTCTTTAAATATCAGCTAAATTTATTATAGTTTGTTAACATATTTTCAATAAAACTATTTATTTATATTTATTAACGTATATGTAATATTATATAAAAAATCACTGGAAGTTATTTATTATAATCTTCCGTGAAAGTCTCCAGGAAGATTCAGTGGAATATTTTATTGCTGCAAGATTGCTGGAAGATTCACTCAAGTTCAATGGTAATCTTCGCAGGAATATTCTTCTAACGTTCCATGCAATCTTGCTGTAAGCTTTGTGGGAGATTTCAATTTTCTATATTTAGAATATTTCGCGCATGCTTTCGGGAAGTTTCCAGGAAGCTTTAGTGGAATATTTCAATGTAACCTTTTATGTTTAAGTTTTATGAAATTTGTAGAAAGCTTGCTGAAAACTTACACTGGAATATTCCTTGAATCTTTCGCTGGGAAGCTTCCTGAATCTTTCATGCTATGTCGGCGATGTACTCTTCAAAATCATTGTCTTCTTATACAAGAATTTATAAGTCAATTTAGATTTTATTTAAATAGGTTTATTACATACCATTTATCACCAATAAGCAATCTAAGTACATAAAGAGTCTTAGGGAAAATCTTATAGAGCAAAAACAATGTTGCATTATGACATTTCAGAAAATTGCGCTTTTGTTGCACAGAATGCCGTGCAAGGTTTTCATTTTAATAACAAAGAATTTAGTATACATTTTGTGTTCATATATTATAAAAAAGAAAACAAATAGAAGCATCAAAGTTTCATATTATTATCGGACTGTAAAGCTCACGATACAAATACAGTTTATGTCATGCAACAAATTATCATACCTGAAATAAAAAAATTATGTCCCAAAGTTTGAAAGATTATTTATATTTCAGATAATGCAAGACAGCATTATAAAAATAAATATTAAATGTCGAACTTAATGCACCAAAAACATGACTTTGGTCTTGATGCTGAATGGCATACTTACCCTGTAGCACACGGCAAATTTCATGTGATTCTGTAGCTGGCCGATTCAAAACTGATGCTTACTATGCTAGCTTACAAGCTTAACCAACGGAAGCACTCTTAACAATTGGATTTCTCCTTGCGTGGGTGAAAAACCATTTAAAAAATATAAAATTTTTTTTATGATCAAAAAATGTAATATAAGGCAAAAAAATTTTTAACCCCTGATAGAAAAGAGACCATTCAAAAATGGTCATTCATCATTTATTAACCAGTTCTTTTTTTTGTCAATAAATATAGTCAAAAACTGATCGAAATATAGCAAAATAATAGATATATATTTTTGTATATTGACATATATCCGTGCACATATACTAGTGCGTTGATATTACGTTTAGGTAACATGACCAACCTCTAGGTCAGCGAGGCATTAGGCCAGTCAAAATAGGGTATTCTTCTGCCAAAATTAGTAACCAGCAACGACCTATGCGATCATTTAAAAGATAGTCCATGGATGTTTACTTATATGTTTTGGACTAGCAACTATGATTTATTAATTAATTATTAACAAATTAGTGCAAAAAACGCGTTTTTTTTGGTTTTTTGCTTATAAAACGTAAACTATTTGACGAATCATTATGGTGTCAATAGGAAAGTTGTAGAGAATTAAATTATCAACAAAACGAGAGGTCAAACGATCCGATCGGTTTATTAGAACCGAAGAAAATTCGGAAAAACCGGAAAATTTTTCATTTTTTTAAAAAATTCATAACTCTGTTGTTTATGAATATTAAGAGCTGAAATTTGGCACAGTAGTAGATAATTATATCTTCTTTCAACATGCCAAAGGTAGGTACTATTTGATAATTAGTTTCTGCGCAATTGCAATTTTTTTTTTTTCGGTATTCTTCCCTTCTTTATATTACCGATTGAGAACGTCATACATACATTTTTAAAACGGTTTTGAAAACTAGAAACAATATACTATTAAACATATATTCTAAGTTTCCATTAAAATTGTGTAAAAAGGGTGAAATATGCACTCGAACATCGATGTGAACGGTCGAGTGCGCGGTACACAGCAAAAAGTGGGGATGGAGGAGAAAGGATATATATAACTCCGAAATCTGAAAATACCTTTAGATTTCATTATTCGTGAAATCTAAATAGGATATCAGATTCCTCGGTAAAAAATACTCTAATTAAAAAAAAACACTTTAATATAAGTGCATTAATCGCCAAGAACAAGCTAGTTAAAAGCTGGTATATCTATATATATCCTTTCTCCTCCATCTCCACTTTTTGCTATGCACCGCGCACTCAACCGTTCACATCGATGTTCGAGTGCATATTTCACCCTTTTTACACAATTTTAATGGAAACTTAGAATATATGTTTAATAGTATATTGTTTCTAGTTTTCAAAACCGTTTTAAAAATGTATGTATGACGTTCTCAATCGGTAATATAAAGAAGGGAAGAATACCGAAAAAAAAAAAATTGCAATTGCGCAGAAACTAATTATCAAATAGTACCTGCCTTTGGCATGTTAAAAGTAGATATAATTTTCTACTACTGTGCCAAATTTCAGCTCTTAATATTCATAAACAACAGAGTTATGAATTTTTAAAAAAAATAAAAAATTTTCCGGTTTTTCCGAATTTTTTTTCGATTCTAATGAACCGATCGGGTCTTTTGACCTCTCGTTTTGTTGATAATTTAACTCTCTACAACTTTCCCATTGACACCATAATGATTCGTCAAATAGTTTACGTTTTATTAGCAAAAAACAAAAAAAAACGTGTTTTTTGCAATAATTTGTTAATAACTAATTAATAAATCATAGTTGCTAGTCCAAAACATATAAGTAAACATCTACGGACTATCTTATAAATGATCGCATAGGTCGTTGTTGGTTACTAATTTTGGCAAAATAAGACTTTTTTTCGGTCTATTGACTGGCCTACATTGACTACGGAGAAGCGCATCTTGTATTATAATTGAAAATATAGAAATTTTAGTCACTTCCTGGAGATGATGTCCAGGTGGCCAGGATGACCTCCAGGTCAAGGAAAGTTTATTTACAAGAAACTGCATCTAGTATTTAGTTAGTATTATAATACAATATAAAGATATACTTTACAATGTAAAAATATATCTGGTCAGGAAAGAAATATATTATTCCGACCCGGTAAGAAATACACTATTAATTTGATTTGAAGTGATTATTTTTATTCAATTTGATTTTTTTAATTAAATAAAGTATATATTTAGTAAAATTATTATTTTGCGATGGATATTATTTTGCTAGTTTTTGACCATTAACCGTCGGCAGTTAGCAGATAAACTGACTATTTTCTATTGATTGTTGTTCAATTATTAACCGATTTTGAAAAAACTGGTTAAAATATGACCAGTTTATAATGAAAATTTTTACCAAGAACTAGAAGATTTGCTAATCCACCTTCAGTCACTGGAATTCATGATGCTCATGAGTTTTTTGTTGATTCCAATAAGCTGGTGATGAAAAAATTTTCATCTGACACGAAACCCTTAAACGTGCTAAGTTACAACATTTAATAAAAAAATACCAAAAATTCAATAAAAAAATTTTTTTTAAATGAATAAATAAATTTAAAAAATTTTAAAAGAATTTTAAAAAAATAATGCGGGTTTGGTCTCCTAGACACTCAAGGATGAGGATGAGGAAGAGATCCAAGAAAAAAATACAACTCCAAGCTGTAATACAGATAATTGCAGTTTATTAAATACTACTCCTTACTACAACGCTTGGTTCACCTGAGAGTACAAGACAGATAGTACTTAACTTGATGCGGGTCGAGAACAGTCTGTATGCTCGCTAGCTTGACAGAGTCGTGCTCTCCTTATAGCGCTCACATAGCGCTCTATGTCGCTCGCTTGCGTGCCACTAGTTGCGCGTGGCACTTACGCCTGCCGTATACATACATATGTGTGTGTGCCCACAATACTCACCCCTAAATAACTAGAAATGGTTATTTACATGCGAGTGACATTTAATTATTATGTTCCCTGTTAAAAATCAGGTGATGAATCACCTGATTTCTCAGATGATTTATCATGCCAAAACATCATGTAACGATATTTTTGGTTTTTACACGTTTCAAACAATGCTTAATCAATTCAGTGTTAAGTCCTGGCTTGCACCAGGACTAAATAAAAGTGTGTAAATAAATGTGTATATGTTATTTAATTATATTAATTAATTGCATTAAATATATATATAAATTATGTATGTTTAAAATATTGAATTTATTTATAAAATATATAAAGATAGAGATGTATGAATCTAGTGGTGGAAAAACTCCACCAATATTTAATTGAACGAAATCGCTCTCACGATTGAATATTATTAAAGGATAAACTTAATTCTTGAAATAAAGAGTTTATTAAATAATTATATATTCTTACCTTGTAGTATTTCTCAGTAGATTGGTGCTAGGTATGGGCAGACAAATGAATAGGCACAATATGTAATAGATCCTCGAGGTTTATTGATATTTTTTAACACTTTTAATATAATTGATTTTATGCGCGTATATATTTTAATAATTGATACATGTATATTTAATAATAGCAATTGCTTTGAAATATAAAACTTGGCGGGCAGTGTAAACGTATTACCAATAAGACACCCGGGGTAATATTCCGTTTTTTCGATGATCTCAATTTGGTTTTATACTTATCTTTGTTTATAAGATTTTATTGTCTTTTACATCAATTTTTATTTATAAATTTTCTTAAATTTTAATAATATGTTTCGTAATGTTTTTGAGATTTGTAAAATTCATTTTGAAATTTCGAAACATACGTTTCGATTCTTTTCTGATGATCTACTTAATTTCGCTGAAATAATGCGAGTGTTCAATAATTGAGGAATTTGATTTACCAATGTTAATAAAAACGATACGTTTGTGACGTAACACCTCGGTGCTCAAGAGATTGCATATCAGAAGAATAGGCAATCGAAAAAATAAAAGATAGGTCAATTATTGAACATTTACAATATTACGATTAAAATCTAAAAAATTAATCAGGAACTGTATATTCAATCGATGTCAATGGATGTCAATCGATGGAGCAATGCTTATTATGCATTTTGACTCTTATTGAATGGTGTGGTTAACATGATAAATCTGGTTCATGTGGTTTTGTACCGTTCTTGTTTTGTTAATTTTGTAGACCGAATTACACTTTCTTCTGTTTCTTAAAAACAAAATGATTACAATATGCTTATTAAGTTAAATTATCTGATTGATCAATAACTGCATATTTTAGAATAAAAAACTTGAAATAAAAGATACGTCGTGACGTAACACCTTGGGGCTTAAGATGTTGCTTATCGGTACGAGAAGTAACTAAAGAAAACTTTAAATGTAATAACAATTTTTTTAGTTATTGATCAATTTACATAAATATCTTAAAATCTATTTAAGTAAAATATTTTATTTGAATGTCTCAATTATTCGATATATCTTTCCATTTTATAATTGTTTAATAATTTATGAGTATTGGTATGGAAAAAAAAAAGATGAAAAATTCTTTAATTATATTGTTATTTTAAATTTGTAATATTTTAAACATGATATGGTTTTTTTTTTCTAATTAGAGATCGCCTTAAATAATTCGTGATTTTGCTTATAAATATTTTTTTAATATGTTTATAAATCTTGTATTCTCTATCTAGCTTATGAGATATTTCGTAACAAAAATAACAAATAACATGCCATGTAAAATAATTATAAAATAATATCAGATTTGTCAGAATAATAATAATTGTTCAAGTTCAAATATAAGAAATGTTTTTTTTTTTTTTTCAAAAATAACAGTCGGATATAATTTATAGATTCTTATAATTGTTTGAATATAAGTGAATATTCATTCACTTCCCTCCCGGCTTAAGATAATTGCGCAGGTGACAACTAAGCAATAAGAAAAAAAATTTTCTAAATTCTTATTTTTATATTTTTACTTAATACACTAAATGTGGCTATATATACATATTTATTTATTAAATCAAAAGTTAAATCCTATACGTAATATAGTTTACAATGCAATGGAACTAGTTTACCTGAACTTAGGTCTGGTATAAAATTAAAATATCTAGATACATAAAAAAACGTAATTCTAATTTTAATTAATATTAAATATGATCTGGTTATGATAATGATCTAATCATGAGTCGTACTAAATTTTTTGTATATATACAAGTTATTGAGATTTATTTTGACATTTATGAAAAGCTATAAGTTTTAAGAATATAATAAGAGATCTAACATAAGTTGAAAAAGTAAATTTTATTATTTCAGTTTATTTATATATAATAATAGTTAGTTTCAAAATTTTCTGTTTTTGTCTGTAATTTGTATGGTAAGTTTAACATAAATCTAACTTAAACGTAAACTGATCATTTGTAATTGCTTGACTTTATTTTGACAAATATGTACTCTAAATAATTTTAGAGTTTAGAATGAAGATTGAACATAGTTCTTTCATTCCATATAGAACTTATAATAAAGTTCATCATTTTTTTTTACTTTACATAAATTGTAATTGTAAAATAAAATTTTTTCTAAGTCTTAATAAAGACTTTTTTATAATAATTTTTCTCTTATTTTTGCAATACGAATTCTAAATAAATTTAGAAGTTGAGATATTCATTTGAATATTGGTTCATATTGCATTTGGATGAAAGTATGTAGCTTTCCCTTTCTTTTTTTTTTGAAAATATATTTTTCGTGTTGAAAAATAAAATCAGTTTTACGAATATATATTAGATAATATATGCTTGTATACCTTAAATTCAGAGACAAAAATAGTTGATTTATAAATAAAAACATAAGACTTAATATACATTCATAAGTTTAATAAATATTATAAATGTTAGATTTCTTTTACAAGATGTTTATTGTTAATGAAAAAATAAAAAAGTAAAAGTATAAGTAGTAAGATGCATTGATATGAATTTTAAAGCTTTAAATCTTATTATAGATACTATATATAATAATTTTACATATTTTATTTAATTATTAACTAATATTCATTTAAATTTCTTAATTTTTCATTTAAAAACCATTCGTATTTGATTAAATCAATTGATTTAAATGTGATTATTTCTTACTATTTAAATTGATCGATTTAAGTTGATAGAACCCTTAAATCGACAATCCGTAAATTTACAAGCCACATTTTGAAAACTTACAGATTTTTCTTATTTTATAAAAATTGTTTGTCAATAAAACATAAATAATATAAATGAACTAGAATATAAAAAAAAATGAAATTATAGAGATTCAAAAATTTATGAAATGTGCAAAAAATCCTGAAAAAGAGAAAAAGAGATAAGATTTTTTTCTAAAATATTTATAATTTTTGTTCATGATATAATAGTAGAAATTAAATGTGTTTCTGATTTGTTTGATGTTATTTACAATTTTTAATGATAAATCAAAGTTTTTAAATATATTGTTATCAATTATTTTTTTATTTGAACCTTGCTGATTATGAGTTAATGTGATATTCTTATTTTTAGGAATAATTTTGTTTTTTAGATACGTCTTATTATTTAATTGTTTTGGTTTTATTTTGATAATATTAGTGTATTTGATATATTTATCAAACACCATTTTATTTTGATTTTGATTTAAATTATTAGAGCTTTTTGTTGTAAAGCATTTTTGTATTTTCAAAAGTTTATTATTTTTTTGTAGAGAATCATCTTTGTTATTAGTCGTGTTGATTTTAATGAGTTTGGATATATTATTTTTGCTGGCAAGATTTGTTTCATTTAAACATAGTTGAATTAATTTATCAAGGTCTGGTCCATCATTGGATTTTAATACAGAATTATCGCTGTAAATAATTTGTGCTTCTTGTGCAAAATTAGTCTCTTGGATTATTTCAGAGTTGTTCAGTTCTGGTAAGAAATTTTCAATTATGTTTTCGTATTCTATAAAGTCATTCATTAATGGGCCAATATTGTCGAAAATTATTGATTCTTCTTTTGCATTTTTTAAATTATTTTCGTATTCTTTATTTTGTTTGAGATCATTTGTATATGATTTTTCTTTTTCTACACAATTTATTTTTTTTGTGTCATTTCTTATGGTTGGAACATATGAATGCACTGTTTCGAAATCTTCTAAAGCTGAAACTTGATGTATTATAACTTGATTACTTAACAATTTTTCAGTTTGTTCAGATTCAATTGGAGTACATTCAAATTCTTTTGTTTTTATATAATTTATATGAGGTTCATTGTATTTAACTTCTCTAGTAGTTTTCTTGGCTAATAAAATAGTATTAGCTTGAACATTTTCTTGATGTTCTATATTTGTTTTTCCATCATTTTCTTTTTCGTTAATTTTGATATTTGTTATATCAAAAGGTGTAGACTTTTTATCGTCTATAATTAGATTGTTCATATTATGTGTTTTAAATTCTGCAGTTTTATGTGTTGACGTTTCTGGTTCATTAACAAATGTATTATCATAGTATTCTTCGTTTTTATCATACGATAGATCAAAAAGTCGTAAATCACTTATTTTCTTGCAATTTTCACGTGAGTGACCTGTAGTTTCGCAATATATACAATAATTTTTTTGTTCATAGTAAGTAAGTTCATCATTTGGATACAGAATATTTAATGCTATTATAAAATCATCTATGTTGTTGATTTTTGCTCGATGTATAATAGAAAAGATGTTACTTCCAATAAGTTTCCACTTTGCAATTAAAAACAGTTTCCTTTGATCATTTGCTAAACTTCTTGCTAATTTTATTTGATTAATATATTCTCTGGGTGGCATGTTTTTACCATCAAATATTGGTAAAACTTCAAATATATCATCATCATTCTCCTCCATTATGATTTTTATATTTTAATTTTTCATCAGGAAAATTTAATATGTTTAATTAATGTTAGCATTTTATTAAATTAATGTAAGAGATGATTTATTATTATGGATATTTTTAGATTGATAGATATTCATTTTATTCTGTAGCAGAATATATACTATTCTTATTTATTAAGATATATGTAATTCATTTTGCATCAATAATGTTTAAATGGTCTTATTAATATCATGTTTTCTTTTTTCTATTTTCTTTTATATAATTTGTTATCTGATTAAAATTTATTTTACTCATTTGAAATCTTCATTATTTAATTAAAAATGAAGAATTGTATTTATTTGAAATATTAAATTTTGTACATGAAATTGTAAGTTTAAAAATTATAAATATTGCTGACTGTGTTTCTCTTTTTTTTTTAAATGCCGTTTGTAAACATACGTTATTAACAATTCTTTGACACTGACCTACTATTCTTATATAAACGTAAAGAATTTTGCTGATCTATGTTTTGAAATTTGACATTAACTCACTGCTGCTCTACCTATACGATAGCGTACGGTAAAAAAGAAATTTTGCTAAGCTTGTATTTTCGCAGTTCAATACACTTGCAATGTTTTGATGACAACTGTCTATGCAGTCTGTTTACTTTATTTTGGTATCTTTAAATTTACTTTATATTCTTTTCATAAAAATTTATATGTTTTTAGTATTATTTAATATAACTCAATATTTTAAATGATATTGAATTTTTACTGTTTAGTCAACTTTCCTTTTTATTTCTTTTATTAATCGTGAACTTGAAATTTACTTCACTTTTAAAATTAAATTATTATGCAAAAATTATTGATATCTGGTGTAATTTCTCAATGCACTAATTAAATGATATTATTTGAAATCAGTTTATAAAAGAATTTGTAATTTTTACTTGATTTCTTATTTATAATTATTCTTGCTAAAATATAGATTTATTTATTGATTTGATGATTTTACATTTATTTTTATTAACAATTTTTTTATGTAAATTGTATTATATGATTTTAAATCGCGCAATTTCGCGTATATAAAAATTATTTCAATTACGCACCATGCGTATAATATATTAATTTTATTTTTTTACACTATTTGTATTTAATGATACACTTCGTGTTTAATAATTTATTTTTAATAACACTATTCGTATTTGATAATACACTTCGCGTTTAATACACTATTCGTATTTGATAATACACTTCGCGTTTAATATTTTTATTTTCGATGACGCTATTTGTATTTGATAATACACTTCGCGTATAATATTTTTATTTTCAATGACGCTATTCGCTTTTAATAATGCACTTCGCGTTTAATTTTATGTATATTTATTTGATTAATGCCTTTAATATATAATATTTTATTTGACGCACTTGGCGGTTAATTAACACACTTTTGAACACTGTATTATAAGCCCTTCGAATATATTTTTATGCACTTTATATATATATAGGTAAAGAATTATAAATTTTCTTTGATTATCCTTCAATATTTTCAATACGATTTCTCAATTAAAACAATTTGTACCGGAACCAAAATGTTAAGTCCTGGCTTGCACCAGGACTAAATAAAAGTGTGTAAATAAATGTGTATATGTTATTTAATTATATTAATTAATTGCATTAAATATATATATATAAATTATGTATGTTTAAAATATTGAATTTATTTATAAAATATATAAAGATAGAGATGTATGAATCTAGTGGTGGAAAAACTCCACCAATATTTAATTGAACGAAATCGCTCTCACGATTGAATATTATTAAAGGATAAACTTAATTCTTGAAATAAAGAGTTTATTAAATAATTATATATTCTTACCTTGTAGTATTTCTCAGTAGATTGGTGCTAGGTATGGGCAGACAAATGAATAGGCACAATATGTAATAGATCCTCGAGGTTTATTGATATTTTTTAACACTTTTAATATAATTGATTTTATGCGCGTATATATTTTAATAATTGATACATGTATATTTAATAATAGCAATTGCTTTGAAATATAAAACTTGGCGGGCAGTGTAAACGTATTACCAATAAGACACCCGGGGTAATATTCCGTTTTTTCGATGATCTCAATTTGGTTTTATACTTATCTTTGTTTATAAGATTTTATTGTCTTTTACATCAATTTTTATTTATAAATTTTCTTAAATTTTAATAATATGTTTCGTAATGTTTTTGAGATTTGTAAAATTCATTTTGAAATTTCGAAACATACGTTTCGATTCTTTTCTGATGATCTACTTAATTTCGCTGAAATAATGCGAGTGTTCAATAATTGAGGAATTTGATTTACCAATGTTAATAAAAACGATACGTTTGTGACGTAACATCAGAACAGTTTTTGAAAATTTTTGAAAATTTTGATCTTAGAAATTTTTAAGTAAAATAGGTCAAAATTTTTTCTAACACCAAATTATCTAAAAAATTTTCTAAGTTCAAAAATTTCAAAAATTTTCAAAAATTGTTCTGATTTGTCTAAGCATGGTTTGAAAGTGTAAAAACCAAAAAAATCGTTACATGATGTTTTGGCATGATAAATCACCTGAAAAATCAGGTGATTTGTCACCTGATTTTTTTCAATAGGGTTGTTTATTATTATTATTATTATTTTGCAGTTAATTATATTATTTTACAAAATATTATTACGCAATCACATTACTTATTTATACTCAACAATTGCTCGTGCAATTAATAATACATGTTAATTTGTACTTCAGTTACAATTGCTTGCGCAATTAATAGATTCATACTTACAAATCATACATACTCGATTATTTTAGATATTTTATAAATTCTTTTTTTTACACTATATTAATATATATCAGACATTTTTTTACACATAGGTATCTCCTATATTTTCACAATCATCTTTTATTTTCACATATTCATTCTCAGGTAATTTTTACGCAATTTACATACTTCTATTTACAATCATCTCGTTACATCATATTTATTTAACAATGTTGCATTCTTATACAGTAATATTTTATAAATAATAGTTTTGTCAATCAAACTTAACATTTTACAAATTCAACAATTTACGTGTCTCGTGTTTTTACAAAAGAAAATATATTAATACAATAATTAATACAATTTTTGCCTTTACAATTTTTTCTTAAATCTATTTACATAATTAAAGTGAGAAACTGTACAAAATCTAACTTTTTTACGTTCACTTTACATTTTTTTATTTTAGAACTTTTTTTACCTATAAATATACTATTTATCTTTTTTTTCTTTAAAATATTCGATATAAATTTCTTTCTTTTTTCTACTTTTTCCTTATCATTTACTTTATCATTATTTATTACTCCGGTTTCCACTCTATCGTCATTTTGATTCTGCTCATTATTGACATCATTATTGTTACTAAGTAACTCGTCATTATTACTATTTTCTTCATTGACATAATCAATTGTGTCATAATTTGTTTCCTGTTGCTCGGGTGGTGCTTCATTATGGATTTCTACCTGCGTTGTTACCGCATTATGTTCTTCATTTAATGCATTCATCGTTTCATTATCATTACAAAATTGCCTATCGCTATTGTTATTAACAATTTGTTTATCGCTATTACCATCATTGTTACTGCTGTTATTACTTTTACTACCAATACCTAGTTGCCTTTGCTCGATGTTATTTGCTTCGTCTTCCCCCTCTACTTCATTATTTAATGAATAAGCTGGTTTCAACCTCTCTATGTTTACCGTCACATTCTTATCACCTTTTCTTATAACAAAATTACGGCCATTTTCATGCCTTGATATAACCTTATATGGTCCTGAATCTACGGCTGGACAAGAGATTTTACTGCTCTTATTCTCTCCCACACATGTGCGCATTTCTTGAGGTCTTTAAACACAAATGCTTTCATCGAATGGTTATGCCTTACTGGCACAGGCTTCACCTCATTCATATATTCTTTAAATTCAGATAGAAACAGGTTATGATCTCTTATATCTGTCTCCCTGAAATCACATATGTCACCAGGTATGGTTAGAGTCATTCCGTATAGAAACTCTGCTGGACTGGCATCCGTGTCTTTCCTTATGTTTTACGCCAAGATGTTATTTGTCTGTTCATGTTCGGCCACACGTACTGTTTTCTGATCATCTTACTCGTTCATCGAGCAGATGGGTGCGCCTTTTTGTGAAAGAGCTCAAAAATGACTGTTCTCAGCGCCTCTGGAACATATGGCCTGAGTACGTCCTCAGCGATTTCGCAATAGAATGGCGTATTCTCTGCGCCGTATTGCAGTCTAACCAACTTCAGCTGATGCTGCGGATCGTTTATGATCTGCTGAACTTCTCTCTGCTTTTTAGCTATTCCATCAAGAGAAAAGGTCGTGGGGAATCTAAAATCGTCAATTCTCGATAACGTATCTGCTACGACGCTGCTCTCCCCAGGCAAATAACATATCTTAACATTAAATTCTGCAATATATGCAAGCTCACGAGCTCTTAAAGCTGGACAACTCTCAAGGCTGTGTTCCAGCGCATATATCAGTGGCTTATGATCAGTATAAATTTTTATCTCTCTTCCTTCTAGGTAGTAACTAAAATATTTTATCACTTCATATATAGCCATTAACTCGCGATCATACGTCGAATATCTCGATTGTGCAGGGGTGAACTTTTTAGAGAAAAACGCTAAAGGTTTCCATATATTATCTATTTATTGTTCTAATGACGCGCCCATCGCGAAATTTGACGCATCTGACACTAACCTTACTTCAACATCTTTTGCTGGAAATGCAAGATACGCAACATTAGCTAATTCTTCTTTTATTCTATTAAACGCCTTCTCTGCTTCTTCTGTCAATTCTACTGGTCGTTTGTCCTTCTTTTTTATGTCTTTTATCATGGCAACGAGTGACTTCTGTACCTCTGCAGTTTTTGGCAAGCTTTTTCTATAAAAGTTTACCATACCCAAGAAACGTCTCATCTCATCTTTCTTTTTAGGTTTTTTAAAGGCCCTTATTGCTTCGACTGTGGATGGATCTGGTTTAAATCCGTTTTTGTCTATCTGATGGCCTAAAAAAATTAATTTATCTACTCCAAATTGACATTTATCAATGTTCAGCTTTAGGTGGAACTTCTCCAACCTCTCTAAGACGATCTTCAGATGATTTTGGTGCTCCTCTTCTGATGAAGATGCAACCAAAATGTCATCTACAAAGGCGAATACGAAATCCAAGTCGCCCACCGTCTGATTAATATAACGCTGAAACGTTTGGGCTGCGTTCCCAAATCCGAACGTCATTACCAAAAATTCATAAAGCCCGAATGGAGTTACTACTGCTGTCTTCGGTACATCTTCCGGATAAATAGGAATCTGTAAAAATGCTTTTTCTAAATCGAGCGCGGAGAAGATAGTCTTTTTCTCTAAATTGGACGCAAAATCGTGGAGGTTCGGAATCGGGTATTTATCCGGCACTGTGACGGCATTTAATTTTCTATAATCGCCACAAATCCTCCACTCCTTGTTTTTCTTTAGGGCCATGTGTATTGGCGTGGCCCAAGGGTTCTTGGAGGGTCTGCAAATCCCTTGCACCATTTCTCAAACTCCTTCTTAGCTGCCTGCCGCTTGTCTGGTGCCAGACGTCTTGGCTTCTGAGCTACTGGTGGCCCTTTTGTTTTTATATGATGAAATACGTCCTTATTCTTAATGGTTTTCGGCTTTTCTAGGCCTACTACCGACGGAAACTGCCTAATTAATTCGGCGTATTTTATCTATGGGTTGATTATTGACACTTGAACGTACGAGACTTTTTTCGTGGTGCCTGCGACCGACTCACCAGTCTTTGCATCTACCAACTCCCGTTTTGTTAAATCCGGGAGCAAATGGTAATGCTTGGTGTCGCCGCCTAGAATAGCATATGAAACGTGTGATATAATAAACGTCCATTTTATCCTATTAGAAAATCCGAGATCTAGTTCCCTATGTACAACGCCATACGTAGCTATTTTTGTATTATTTGCTGCGTAGAGTTTAACCGACGTTGCTTTCTTTTTGCTATCCTTCTTTTTAGGTATTATTGAAACCTCCGCACCCGTATCAATTAAAAATACTTCGTTATTCGATCTATCTGTAATATGGAGGCGTATACTTTCCATATCCGACGAGGTTACCTCTTCTACCCGTCGGCACGGAAGTTTAAACGTTTCCTATTTTCCGGTTGCTGTGCATTTCCTCTCGTGCTATTACTCCTAACTAAATTTCTAGCAGGTGATTTCTGCCGATAATTATTCCTTTTATTTATGGGGGAGACTGACCTATGTCTCTGCCCATACTGTATCCAATCACATGGTTTGGTACACCTGTATGCCCTATTGCCATACTTCTTATGAAATTCACTCTATTACGGTTTTCCTTGCTATCTGCCCTGCGTTTATTATCTAGTCTATTTCTATCGAATCTTGATCTTACTCTTTATCAATTGTTTTACCTACAATAGCTTCTATGTGCGCGTCCATAACTACTTTATCTACATAAGCTGTATCGTGATCTACTGTACCTACGTTACCTACTTTACCGGCCTCTTCCTCACATTCGTTTTTATAAATTTCGTCGGCATGTTTCACGACGGCTATTTCATTAACCTTTTAAGGACAGGACTAGTCGAGATTTTGATCACTCAAGTATCATAATATTTTTGAGTGATTTTGAGGATAATATTATGTAAAACACTCAAAAATATTATGATACTTGAGTGGTCGAAATATCGACCAGTCCCATCCACTATTTCACTAACGTTACTCGCGTCCTCTCTTATTTTGCGGTTTAAGATTTCTACGCACTTAACTATTAAATACTCCAGGCCATCTGCCCTCGATCGACTGTACCGCGAATAAAATATTACCAGTCTTCAATGACTATAATGAATAAAAAATAGGGACAAAACAGACACGTATGCAATAAATAAAATAAATATATGGACAACACGCAAATAATTTAACATAAAATTAAATAGATATATGTACAATTTTTCGAAGTCAATTAGCCGAACTAAGAAATAAATATAAAATACAAAATGAAGTTAAATAATTTAATCTAATATTGATAATTGATAGGTGTAAAGAGCCTATCATAAGAAATAAAATTTAGAAGAAAAAAAAAAATCGCACAATTAAGGTACAGTGTAGTGTTATTCTGAAAATGAAATAAAATAAAATTTTGTTTTAATTTAACTTAAAATGTTGCGTGCGTTTAAACAAATATTATTTCTGAATCTTATTTAATATTACGAAACATACAAACAATGTCTAAAATTTACTTTTTGAGGTCTTAATCACCTTGTGTTTACTTGACTTTGACTTTAGTTTAACGCGAATTAGTTATGTTTTCGCTCACACAACATTGACCTCAAACCACCTTGACGCTCTTTGTTTCGCGCATTTTCGATTCACGCGTCCTAACGGTTTTTGAAATTTTAGAAATTTTTTTTCGAAACTCCCCGCACAATTGAGTTACAATTTTTTTCTAACGCACTATCATAGGCATACACATATATATTTATATATTATTTTTCATGCATTTTTTATTAGAGAAACTTATTTTCTAGCATTCCCCCCCGTTTTGTGCTCGCGCTAAGTACGCGAATTTTTACTCTTATAATTACTAGGCTCTACCGGCCTCCGGACAACCTAGAGGTTTCAGATTGAGTGCCACTATAGGGAATGCGTCCTGTGAGGGTGGCCACACTCTCGTTCACCCTAAGATGCTCATGTACACAAAAAAAATAAACGTAAAACGACCGATAAAACCCTCGCGTACACAGCCGGAGAAAGTTTTAGTTTCTCACTTTTATGCATATATATATTTTATTTTTTTCTATTTTACTTAATATTTATTTTATTTAAAAACGACGATTTTACTTTTTCAATTATTATATCTTATTTGCTCCACCGATCTGAGCAATTTCTTACAAAAAACAATCAAAGTTAATATAAGAAATAACAAGTACTGTCTTTACAACACGGCCTGTTAAAATATAAACTCTAACCTTTTTCGAAGAGTCCCCGCGTCCAAAATGGCTGCTTGGCGTCGCTTCGCTGGCTATCACCGGCTTCGCTCAGGGCTGCTTTGCCGCGCTGTTCCTTCCTCTTGAACGGTAGTCAGGGTCACCACTTTGGTCTCCTAGACACTCAAGGATGAGTATGAGGAAGAGATCCAAGAAAAAAAATACAACTCCAAGCTGCAATACAGATAATTGCAGTTTATTAAATACTACTCCTTACTACAACGCTTGGTTCACCTGAGAGTACAAGACAGATAGTACTTAACATGATGCGGGTCGAGAACGGTCTGTATGCTCGCTAGCTCGACAGAGTCGTGCTCTCCTTGTAGCGCTCACATAGTGCTCTATGTCGCTCGCTTGCGCGCCGCTATTTGCGCGTGGCACTTACGCGTGCCGTGTACATACATAAGTGTGTGTGTGTGCCCACACGGGTTTTCATTGAGACAGTCTTAACGCTATAAAACGTAGAGAGTTAACTATAAATTTTACTAACAAGATGAGCGCATGGATTCCGTGTAACGTATTTCGCTTAAACTTCAGGATATAGTTTTGATGAAAAATAAACGAACTCTCTGTTTTTTCATTCCGTCCAATGGGCCCCAGAGACAAAAATATCAAAATTTTTTCGAAAATTTAGTGAAAAGAAGCGCTTGTAAAAACTAGATAGCTAAACAATTAAAACTCCTTTAAAAGAATGTATTGAAAAAATCAGAGAAAGTGTAAAAGAATAAGCTATCAATAACATCTACTCTCCCATTTTTATATTTTTCGATCAAAAAATATAAAAATTTTTATATATTTTACTTCTTTTTATGTATTTCTGACCATTTTTGCAACTTTGAGACGCCATATTGGAGCCACCATTTCAAATTTGAAAGAAAATCAAAATAAATTTAAAAGAAAAATTTACTACTTTCTTTTAAAACTGAGAATACTAACAAGGAGAGTGCATTGCATTTGGATCTCGGATTTTCTATTAACTTTGAGATATTTTTCCTTACATAAAATCATGAAAAAAGCCGCGTCCATTCGGTCCAATGCTCGATTTTTCCGAGTTATTAGCAGTTTTGTCTGTTTTGCTAAATAATTTGCATCCGCTTCATAGTTTTACATTCTTCGAACTACTTATCTATAAGGTTTTTACTCATTGCACATTAAAGTTGAGATTAAAACCTTTCGATTAAAAAAAAGCTCAAGTTGTTCAAAAGTTATAAAGGGAAAAAAATTAAAATCAAATTTAAACTAAAATACAGCATTTATTTTCTATGCATATTTTCAGCTAAATATTTGCGCTATTTTTTCCCTTCATAACTTTCGAACAACTTGAGCTTTTTGGACACGTTTTTTTTAATCGAAAGGTTTTAATCTTAACTTTAATATGCAATGAGTAAAAACTTTATAGAATAAAATTTTAGTACAAATCTATCGATAGCTTTATGTTACGTTTTTACGTATATATATATATTTTTATATTATAAGGTAGTGGGTATCTTTTGTATTACGACTAGGCTTGGTAATCCCAAGTAGTCAGTTTGCGTGAAGAATAAAATAAACAATCAATAATTAAAGTATGAATATAAGTTTATTATACGTTCGTTGAAAGAGAGATATCCTATATTGGGTTACCGGACATTTGACCGAATCGCACTTGATCGAAAGACATTTGACCAAAAGACACTTGATCGAATGACATTTGACCGAAAGGGACACTTGACCGAAAGGGACACTTCACCGAAAAGGACATTTGACCAAAAGGGACAGTTGACCGAATGGGACATTTAACCGAAAGTTATTTGGCCGAAATTGTTGTACACAGATGTTGCTAGTTATCCGGCGCACATCGCAGTCGGCGATCCGGGGTCTCTTTATATAAGGTGTTAGTTGTTAGTAAATGATTGTCCTCTTATAAGCCCAAAAACTCTCAAGACTTTCAGTCTTATTAAGAACATAATTTAATTAAATTTGCTTATTAGATTTATGAAAACACAGCAGTAAACACTATTAATGCACAAAGTTTAAGCAATAGTTAATGAAATATTTAAACTCAACTTTTATTTTATTTTCAACTATAAATCTTAAGAAGGGACCGAACTATCTGTCTTTGTCTAATAGCGTTTTTCATCATTTATGTAAACACTATCCGGTATAACAAGAAAAAAATAGCAGCCCCCGATAGATATTAGTATAATAAGTAAATTTTGTAATAACAACCAAATTTTTTTACTGCGTAGTTTTTGAATAATTAGAGACCTACCAAAAAAAGATAGGTTATATTCTAGATTGCTAGTAGGTCTCTAATTAGTCAAAAACTATGCGGTAAAAAATTTGGTTGCTATTACAAAATTTACTAATTATACTAATATCTAGCGGGGGCTGCTATTTTTTCTTGTTATACCGGATAGTGTTTACATAAATGATGAAAAACGCTATTAGACAAAGACAGATAGTTCGGCCCCTTCTTAATAAAAATTTTTCTAATAACATTTACGAAAAAATATAAGTAAATGTTAAATATAAAAATTACTCGTAATTTCTACTACCGGTACAGAGTTGGGATTCTATACCCAACTCCTTGCGGACCTGTAGAAATTCGCGAAAGGAAATGACTCTTGACTCTTAAATACATTTTAATTCAGACTTTATTATTAGAGAGATGGCCAAAGAGTGCCGAACAAAAATTCGGCTTCGATCTGCTTGAGCGTCGATCGAGCCGCCGCGGCCGCAATTCTCCCCTACCGCTAAGTAGAAGGGATACCTTTATATGTTCTACATGACACTATTATAGGTGCGCTTGGATGTGTACTAGCGTACGTCATTTTATAGGCGTGTATCGACGTACATCCAAGCACGAACATATATTCTTATTAATTTCCATCTTGTACGCCGGTATAGCTTCTAACTGCTACACCGCGCAGTTTTATCTGCAACGTGCAAGATAAAAAGCGACAGTGTTTTACGTGAATCGTCTATACTTATACTACGATGATTTGAATTAGACAGAATAAGTTCATTACTCATTCTCTTTTATTTTATTCTTTTATATAGCTTATTTTTTCTCTGATTCTTTTTACTTTTATACATTTTGTTTAAGTGAGGTTACACTACAATTACCAAAATCTTAAGCTTCACAGAGCTCTTGATGCTTGTATTAGATTCGTCCAGTTAGAGTTTCTCCTTTTAGGCTAAATCTCGGGTAGCTTTCGTTTGAGAGAAGAAGAAAATATTTCATCATTTCTCTGGCGTACCCATGCATAGCAAACAGAACACCTGCGTTCTTGGCTCGTCGTTTTGTTAGAGTTGATACTGACACCATGGTCCGCTCTTTATCTCACCGACCTCCAAGAATACTTATCTATCCATCTGTTCGTACTAGCACATTATAAAACTCATTTACTTATACTGCTACTAAACGCATCAACGAGCTAGGCTTGGATTCAGATCTTGATCTTTCTTTTGATCCTGGGACAATAGCTAGGGCTAAAAAGCACACTTTCAGTTGGCTCCTTGATGATGATCGTGAGAGTTGGTGTAGGAACTCAGCGGTGCCGAATATATAGGCCCTTGCTCTCTATGGGCTACTTAATTTGATGCTTTAGTTTATTAAATCAAGTTGCTCTATTTTAGCGTTTAGTTTCATGCTGAATTATTCATTTTTTTTTTTTTTTTTAATATTTAGTTATCATAGTACACTATAATGTTTATTTACTTTAAATTTTAGTTATTGATGATTCTAATGACAGTAGGTATTAGAATTAATGAAAACGTCAAGCTAGTGGCAATACCATCAGTGTTTATTTTTGTAATATAAATAAGCGACGTTTCGACCGTTTTAGGATAATAAACCCCGATCCTCTTCAGGCGCTACAATCAACATCCAACATACATCTGATGTTATTTCACTTTAAATTCTTAGTGTTAATTTGTTACATTATAATTGAAATTAGCTTTTCTCCTATGTTACTTATTGTAAATCTTATTTTTATCTGCTCAATTCTTGGTATTCAACGATATTTTTTGTAACTATCAATGTGTTTTTACCTTTTGAGCCATACGGGGTCTTACCCCATGGTTAATAAAATATAGTCAAATCAAAATCTCTTTCTCTCTCTCTCTCTCTCTCTCTCTCTCTCTCTCTCTCTCTCTTTATATATATATATATATATATATATATATATATATATATATATATATATATATACACACATATAAGTATACCATAATTCCTTATATGATATTACACTCACCTTTTTTATTCTTATTTATTAAGGATATAAAAAATCAATAAATATATTATGTATACTATTACACTATATTTTAACTAATAAATAAATTCATTTGATCATTTTGGTATGTAGCCAAATATCACATAATTAATTATAAAATAAATAACATGTAGTAAATACAAAATGTATCATTTTTCTATATACAAATAAATTATAGAACTTATACGTGAGAGGCATCATAATCTTATAAGGCACGTAATAGTTTTTGTGAGTATTGAGGTTGAGTATTCAAACCTTTGTAGCGATCTCATGTTTTCCAAAAATTCGAATGCGCTGATTCTGTGGCTTGTTTGCTGTAATAAGCTAATTTTCAATTGGTTTTTATACAAAAGTCCTTAACATGAAAAAAAATTGCATGGATTTTTGGTGTTACAGGAATCTGAAGAGTCATACACGGAAATGATAGATAACAGCTACGCTATATTTGTCACATTAGTGATCAATGTGTGTCGAAAATTTTGAGTTGCCACATAGATGGGCGATGTGTGCACGCCGAATTTCTATGTTTGCGCATTGTATAACTACACTCAACTCATAAGAAGTTGGCACACTGATCATCTTTTATTTTCGTACAGCTTGTCAATGTGTAAACATAGAAAATTTTCAAATCTGACATATATGGAAAAATAAAAAATTAAAATAAAACTAAGGTTATGATTCTCGGTATCAATGAATATCTGAATTGGAAGATAATTGTGACTAATATATTAATTATTGCTATTTTAATCATAAAATTTTTAATTTAATCAAAAACATTATTATTAATAATTTTAACATGAGAAATTATTGCTGTTAGCAATTCAATGTTGAAATCATTAAAAATTATGTGGGTGGAGTTCGATGTTTCGAAAATCCGTTATTTATTTCAGTTTAAAAATTTCCAATAGCACATTCTTAATATTTATATAAATTGAATAGAAATTTCGTTTTTAATTCATGTTTGCAATTGAAATGTATTAATTCAAATAAATTATAATTTATATTTAGAACTGTAATAAGTATTCAGACAATAATATAATGATGAGATGCTTTGAAATTTCTAATATAGTTTTTCAATGTATTTTTTTTTTAATACTTGTTAAAAATTTCATTAAAAAACCCGAAATATTTCATCATTTTACGGTATTCTGTATACTTGTTACGATTCTAAAGCGATTATAATTTATCCGAATAAATGCATGTCGATAGCAAACATGAATTAAAAATTGACTTTCTGTACAATTTAAATAAATATTATGAAAAAGCCATTTGAAATTTCAAAATTCTACAAAAAGATAATGGACTTTCGAAACATTGAACCCTACGCACATTATTTTCAATGATTGAATTGCTTACAGCAATAGTTTCTCAAGTTAAAATTATTAATAATAATGTTTTTGGTTGAATTAAAAATTTTATAATTAAAATAGCAATAATTAATATGTTTAAGTCACAATTATCTTCCAATTCAGATATTCATTGATACCGAGGATCATAACCTCAGTTTCATTTTAATTTACTTTTTTTCCATACATGTCAGATTTGAAAATTTCCTGTGTTTACACATTGACAAGCAGTGCGAAAATAAAAGATAATCAGTGTGACAACCTCCTATGAGTTAAGTGTAGTTAGACAATGCGCAAACATAGAAATTCGGCGTGCACACATCGCCCATCTATGTGGAAACTCAAAATTTTTGACACACATTGATCATTAACGTGACAAATATAGCGTAGCTGTTATCTGTCATTTCCGTGTATAACTTTTCCTGAAATCTTTAATAATATCTTCAAATTTGGATCAAGTTTTAATGAAAAAGTACGATTAACAATTTTTTTCAACTTACTAAAAGTATCGTCGAATTTAGCACATTCAAGGCATTTAAAACTATCCAAAATATCAACTTTTTCAAGTAATGTTTTGCAAGCGTTCATAGCAAATGTCGGACTTCCATATATGCGTTGATGCTGAATATTGCATTTTTTTATCCATTCAAAGCATACTTGCTAATTCACTTTTTGCACATGAGAAAATAAAGTATTAACTTCTTTTAATAGTAAATGCGATTTCGGAGGTGGAATAATATAAATAATATCTTCATCGCTTGTGAAAACTGGAACGTTAATGCAATCCATAAAATGTGTAGCATCAGTTTTTATTTTTCCAGATTTATACCAATTCAAATAGTTTTGTATACAATTTCTAACTATTCTATATGAACCACAAGAATCTAATTTGTTCTTTAAAGAATCACACCAAGTACAAGGATGTAAACTCGAGTTTATCAATAAACCGGTCAAACAATTAGCGAGTTTTAAATCAGTTGCAACTGTTCCGAGAACTTCATTTAATTTTAAAAATAACCAAATTAATACTATGTTAGTATAGTTTTCTTGAGTTGATGGTACTATAAAAATAATTAATATTTTTTTCACCCCCGAACCTTTAAATGTCTTATTATGATAATAGCTTTTCAGGGAGTTAGACATGTTGTTAACCATATCTTCATAAGATGGTTGAATAGAAAGAGTAACTTATAAAAACCTACCTCCACCGTCAACACCAATTTTTATATGTACATTTGTGAGATTGTGATATCCTATAACATGATAAATGAAACTAAGAACATTTTTACATAGGGCTGCATTTTTTACATTCTTTCACTGTTCCGTCTTATTCGTGTACAAAATCAAATATTCTTGTTTCAAATAAGTCACTAGTATCAGCAAGCGTTTTTTATTTTGAAATTTCTTTTCAGTATTTTTTTATTTTTTGTTTCAGATATGATAAATTTAGCTACGCTTGATACATTTTTTGCTCAAATTTGGATACAAATTCTGGCATATCTTTAAAAAAATTTTTTTGTCTATTCTGTGAAATCAAAGTATATAAAAAACGAGCACTTCTCATATGCCAATAATTTTGTTAATTTTGTAACTTTTTTTGATTCAAGAATTTCTATTATTTCACCGGTTTTTGAAGTTCTATGTAATTTTTTTTCACATTTTGGGCACAATACTGCAGGAACACTATCAGCTAAATCATTATAATTTTTACAGCACTTATTTAATTTCAATTGTATTGCTTCAAAAATTATAAACATTTTTTTAGACTTTTGTAAATATAACAAACAATTTATAACGATTTCTTTCACGGTCCTCAAATTTTTTATAATCTGGAAAAAGCATGTTGGTCAAAAACTATTCAAATAATCACAAATATCTTATTTTAATACTACAAGTATAACTCTTAGACGTTAAGAGGAGGTCGAGTATATCTGTCCTTTTCTAATCAAAGAAATGATTTTTTTACAAAAATTAATAATTGTAGCAAAAAATAAGGAGATAGCTCCATCTTGTATCATAAAAAGCAATATTTTCTTTGATGTGGAAAAATTATTTTTATCGATTCTTTTTGAAGAAAACCTTGAAAAACTTAAAAAATGGAGATTAGGATGAACAATTCAGTTTTTCAAAGTTTTCTTAAAAACGAAGCGAAAAAAATAATTTTTCCCCATTAAAGAAAATATTGCTTTTTATTATACGAGATGGAACTTTTTTCTTATTTTTGCTACAATTATTAGGTTTTGCAGAAAAATGAATTTTTTTAGTGAACTCATTCATTCTTTGATTTCTCGCTAAATTAATTAAATTTTAATTTCAATGTTTATTGAATGTTATTCAAAATATGTATTCATTACTATTGATATAAGTGAAATTGAATAATTCAAATCTTTTACAAGAAATTTTATTTGTTCATAAAGAAAGCGCCGAGCGATTTTTTTTATTTTTAGCTTAAATTGATCTAAAAATAGCATAAAAACAATAAATCTTTGAATTTTATAATGACAAGTTACATTCATTAAAACTGCTTCGGGAGCACCGTGCCGCCGGATTAATTTTTCCTTAAATTTTGTTTTCTATGCCCAGCATATGTCACTTTATCATTCAGAAACATCAATTTTCAATACAAATAAAAATTCCATTTTCTACACCTAGTCCCACAAGAACACTCTGCTCATTATTTTTTATTAATTTATACCTGGATAATATTTGAATTTTTTAAGGACATACATAATACTATCATTAAAAATGTGGGTACAGTGAGCTGACGGTCTAAAAGGAGAGGTTCCTTTTAGACTGTAAAACCGAACAAACGACCGGTGATCATGCGAGGATCGGTAAGGCAGAGCGCAACCACTCAACTATCACAAGTTGAGTCTAACCGCTTTGTCGGGAGGCTATGAGCTCTCGATGCACCGAAAAAGTGGGTTTGAGCGAATCTCTCCGCTTGAAAGTAGGTCTGCACGATCGAGCACACACCTTTTGGGGAAAACAAAGACAAAGGTCTTCCGAACGCGAAACACTAAAACACATAGGTGGTCAAGGTGTTCCGTAAACAGAAGTAAAAAATTTATACGCGGTAAGGAAAGCTATAGAACATACAAATGAAAAAAATTTCGCCATACATCTCCAAATGATAATACTCAAAATAGAAAAAGAAAAAAAAATGGTTGCAATGCTAAGATAGCGACCATGTATTGAAGAGACCACGGAACGCACGAAAGAAAAGAAAAAAAATGGTATTTGCACTGGTACAGTTTGTTTTTCACAGCAGTTTTTTTTCAGAACAGTTTTTATTTTCTAGCACAGTTTTTTTCTATTGTTATTTATTCACAAAAATTTTACTGAAATTTTTGTCGGTCCCACGTTGTCAGCGCCAGTTGTGACGATCATGAGGATCAAGTAACCCCACTGTGATTTTTAGCTTAAAGGGAATATTAATAAAATTATCAATGTTTAGGAAATAATTAAGAATCAAGGAAATACTGAAATTTAAACTAAAAGTACACAATTTATTAAACTAATTAATATACAAAATTACGCACGCTCTTGAGGCTCAAGACGCGTTGAACGGACGCCACTACGCTAGCTAGAAAAATTAATAACACGGCGCACGAAAAACTGCTGAACTACACAAAAAAATAAAAGCTAAAACGACGGAAAAGCACTGGTAAACGTAAAAGGGCACAGGTAGAAAATTCGCAAATTGGCGGTCGCCGAACACACTCACACGCGATGCCAAAAAAATTGATATAATCTCACAAGAAGATTATCCAAATAATTGAATACTAAAGAATACCAAATATTCTTTAAACACTCACTCTGCACTCAATAATCGTAACCAACAAAGGAAAGAAAGATTAAGTATTATTTCAACTAGCAGATCTGCTCGCACGCTATTGCTAAATCAGAATCGCTCTTTTAACAATCGTACTCAACGATGGCGACAGAAGGAATGAACGGCAATGGCCGCCTTCTTTTCTTGCCACTTTTCATGTTCCACTCTACGCGCTACAGGCCCCAGCTCGACTGTTGGAGCCGTGACGCATACATATATTAGAGTGTTAGCTATTAGCCATGAACGTGTATGCGTAAGAAGAGTTCGGGCTTGACTCTTCTTTGATTTCGGCGGTTTCTTGCGCGTCGCATTGATTGCTTTCTTATGTCCCTTATATGTATGTATATATATAAATATATTGCTTAGGCTATTTTATGAGACGCAACAGCTTATTAATTTCATTTGAAGTAACATGCATCAAACTGCCATGTTACAATTTATGAGACCCGAGGAGCTTACTGCAAAATGGAGGTTAGTAAAAGTTTACAAACATTCTTCATATCATTCACAACAAAAAGTGTTTTTATAAATTTTTCTTTAAAATGCCAAAATTTGGAGTAAAAAAAATCATAAAGTTGAAGCTTTAGCGAAAAATTTGGAAAATTCGAAAATTTTAAAGATTTATAACTCTTGATCCTTTGAATTTCGATTTCTAAAAAATTTGTTGTGTATGTTGGGTAACAAATAGAATTTATTCCTAGAGTTCAAGCGAATTTTTTTTTTCCTTGCAGTTCACGTAAACTATATATATATATATATATATATATATATATATATATATATATATACCGTTAAGTGGCTAAATATCGCATAAAAGCAACGATTCACGGTATAGTTATCTCACATCGTTATTATTTAATTTCTAGATATTGGGATTCATTATTAAATATCGTTGGTTTGGATTAAAATCAGGCCATTTCAAAAAAGTTATAAAGATCCAATCATTTCAAAAATACTTCGAAAATCCGGCCATTTATAAATAATTTTGAAAAACCGGCCATTTAAAAAAAGTCTTTAAAATAGTTCCACTAATATTAATGATTTTCAAGAATTTTTAAAATGACCGATTTTTTAAAACTTTTTTGAAATAGCCGGATTTTGAAAGCTTTTTTAGAATGGCTGAATCTTTATAACTTTTTTGAAATGGTCGGATTCAAGCAGACGATGGGCCTGAAAATTATTCAGTGAAGAGGTGGAAATTTTTTTTTTTCTGGATCACACAAAAAAATTGTTTATAATACCTCTACTAAATTCAAAATGTTCAAGAATTTTGCAGAACTCCTGTAGCAACATTTTCCCAACAAAGCGGGGTATAAATCCGATCATGTATGTTTTAATTGTTATAAGCGCATTAGAAAAGTAGAATCGAAGAAAATTGTAAGATATTGGAGTTTTTAGACAAAGTAAAATAAAAAAGTATCTTAAAGTTCCTAAATTGGCCGGCATTCCAAAAACCCACATATGAAAAGTAGACATAAAAAAAAGTAGGTATAAAAAATAAATTATACCCAGCTCAAACTGTTGCTCATCCTTTCACAAAATGAATAAATAAAGAGGAAAAAAAGAAAATAAAAATTACGACGAAGAAGACAAGAAAATGATTGTGACAAGAAAAAATCAAAAAGTCATAGGACGTTAAAAAAATAGAATTATTTCGTACACTATTTCCTATACCTAACGTCATTTATATATACGTTCATACACTTTATACATTCGCTATGTAGACATAAAATGTTTTTAAATTTTATTATATCTTTTAAATGTAATGTTATGACATTTCTTTTATTTTAAAAATTAATAAATTTTTCATATAGTTCTTATTTAACATGTTTTTGTGCATCGAAATTATGTATTATTTTTAAGCAGTGTATTTTTGGTAATAATAATTATGTTTGAGCGAGAATTGTTTTGCCTGAAGAAGGTCATGAAAAATATGACTGAAAAGTTGCTTAATTGACTCAAAATAAATAATTTGACAGTAAAAGTTGTTAAATTCATTTTAATAATTTATTATTCACTGTCGTTAGAATCAACTCCAATTTAAAAAAATTTCGATTTTTGAAAATTGAAAGTTTCTGGGTCATTTTCCAAAAGTGCATAAAAAATGCATTTTTAATGTTATCAAAAAACGAAAAAATTTGTATGCGCTTATTTTCAGAATAGAATAATATAATAAACGTATATGTGATTCAGAGAGATAGATGCAAGTGGCCTGCATAATTTAAGATAATATGGGTCTATAGTTCTTAGCATTATTAACTAGAATTAGTAGTTAGAGTATATCAAGATATCTTCTTTTTAGTTACAGAGCAATAAAAGCTGCACCTGAATTTTTTTCTTAAAACATTAATAAGTAATAAAAACTAATTTTTCATTTGATTTTTATTACTTTGCTACTTTAGAAAAAAATAAAATTTTGATATACTGCAACCATTAATTCGAAAGGATTCTAGCTATAAATGCTGAAAAACCATTGGAAATCTAGAAACTTTTTTAGTTCATTCAATTACCTGCAACTAGAAAAATATTAAGTAAATATTATTAAGCATAAAAAATTTTTACATCCAGAACAATATCGTTAAATTTGAGTAAAATCGGTGGCTTGGAACTTTAACGCTCTTTGTAAACCCAGGAAGATTCGATTCTTAGTTATCATGCTTTGTCTTATTTGTTGTGTATAAAAATAGTAATATTCTTTAGGTTAAGTAACAACAACGCCAATAAACACGTGTAAATAGAACGGGAAGTATCAGGTGACTTACCAAGACAAATGTACCAACTTAATGTATCTTTGGTTCCTTTCTATTTAATGACGCCCATCTACTATGAATTAATTTATTTATTTTTCTCAATAAATTCATATACCTTATATATTATTTTCCAAAATTTTTACCATACTTAATGTTTAAGAGATAAGTTAGTAGTTAGCTGCAACGTATTGTTCTTGTATTTATCAGACGACATGTAAAAACAGAATCAGTCTTAAGTGTGTTCAGCTAGCCAGTCTGTTCATACATAAACTAATGAAAAAAAAACACCAAAGATTTAGAAATTAAATTAGACATTTTTCTATCTTAAGTAACAAAAAATTTTGACACATAGTTTTAAAGAAAACGTAGAAATAGGGGGGGATGTAAAAATAACACTACACCTGTATCCATGAATCGGGCCTATCCTTTCATTGTATTGCAAAACTTGAGAAAAAGAAATGCTTTAGCTTGTAATATTTACCATAAAGATTATTTAGTTAAATTTTCAAATAAATTCATTCATTAGTTTTTCAGAATTTTGGGTTCCTATATTTTATATTAAAATTCTAAGATTTGTACAAGAAATCTAAAATTTTGAAAAACTAATGGATGGGTTTATTTGAAAATTTAACTGAATGATCTTCATGGTACATATTACAAGCTAATACATTTCTTCTATTAAAATTTTGCAATAAAATAAAAAGATAGTCAATATTTATGAGTACAGGTGTAGTATCCGTTTACATCTCCTAAATGAGTTTTCTCAATTCCTAATCCTCTGTTAATCTATGTATCAACTTTTTTTTTAAAAAAAGAAAATTTACTTATTAACGTATTTATATATAAAGCATTCATTTCTCTATTCTTTGCTGTTAATATAAGTTTTTGAATAAGTAACGAAAACCTTGATTAGAAAAAGATAGGAGTATTGTATCTTTTTAATAAATATACTTAAAAAATTTTTATTTATTTGTTTAATGTGTACATTAGGGAACAGTTGGAAAAGCAAAGAGCGGCGGCAAATTATCAAAAATTGCATGCTGCAGGTAAGACTGACGAGGCTAGAGCAGACTTAGCAAGATTAGCAATAATAAAACAGCAACGAGAAGAAGCTGCAAAAAAGCGAGAACTGGAAAAAAAAGCTAAAGAATTAGCATCGCAAAAGCAAAAGGAAATGACACAAAAAGCTTTAGGTAAACGTTCCTAAGTGTATGGAGGAAACTTTCTTATTTGGACTTCGTTTTTTAAGCCAACGAGAATACTAATTTGCATTATCTTGGATACAGATTTTTTTTGTGAATGATGACACCAATGATATATTTTTTGACTTCTTAACTAATGTGAAAATTTAATGTTGGGAAAAATTTTTAATACCATTTTCTAAACCAATTTTATTAAGATCTAACAAATTATTAGAGTATAGAATACTTAACTATTTCATTGTTTTATTGAATATAATATTACTGCTATTTTGATTTTAATACTGTTACCATTTCATAATTCTTTAAATTTGATAAGTTTGCACAATTAGTAAAGAATATTAATATTCAACTGCTATATGATTTTTTCAAAACATGAATGAAAATTATTACTCAATTTCGTTATTTATAAGAAATTTCTTTAACTTTAAAGATGTATTTCTTATCATTATTTCTTTATGTTAGGCGTTAAAAAAACAATACAAAGCTATAAAAAATCAATATACCTTCCCAATTTCTACTTTCTAAGCGTCACATATTAACGACAATTAAAGCGACTTGTTTCATAATAATTTTTTTTATAATGAAAACAAAAATATAATACAATAACAACGTTAAAAACTAAAATTAAATGTTTTAAACTATGAAATAACACTTACAAGAAAATGTTCTTATAAAAGGTTTTGTATATTGTTAAGATCATTTGTTTTACAGAAAGCCAGAAAGTTTTCATAGATAATTGTTTCCTTAACGGTTTAATATTTGAAAGAATGATTCAGTGATTAAAATTATATCAAACATAACTGGAAAAGTTTCTTTCATTACGTAATTTTTAATAAAGAGAGAAGATGAAAATAATTGATTAACTATTTTTGTTTATTTAGAATCCTTCTATATATATATATATATATATATATATATATATATATATATATATATATATATATATATATCAAAGTTTTGATCAAAAGGGTAAAAAGTTGGACGTGATGGAATGTTATCAACTTTAGTAAAAACTTGAGCTACTAAATTCTAAATATAATACTTTTTATTGCAAATAACATATAGATCGTACCCAGATTTTTTCTAATTACAATATAGAGATATTTGAGCCTATCTGATTCGTGGAATAATACAATTTAAAAAGAAACGCTGAAAAGTGCTTTGGCGCAATGTTTTCTAATAGAGCTCATAGAGTTAGAGTTATTTGATTTTATTTTTTTATATGTGATTTTAATGTAAAAAGTATAATTTCTATTCAAGAAAAATTAAGAAGGGAAAGAAAGACTAAGAGTAAGTGTGAAAGAGTGATTAGAAAATAGGAAGAGAGAGAGAAGAACAAATGAAAATAGCGTAAAAATGAGTATCAAGGTGAGATAGAAGGAAAGAGGAAATTAGGAAGAAAGAAAAGAGTTAGTGAGAACGTTAAATCAGAAATCAGAAAAATTGACCGAAGAGCTACGCTAAGAAAATTATTTTTTGAAAACTTGTTTCATAAAGATAGTTTTTTTTTTTATTTAAAAAAAAAGATAAATATATAAAGGATATTGTCCTCTATATTAACCTTTTTTATATGGTGATATCGAGGGAGCCCAGCCCGGTTCCCGTTTAACACATTACATCAGGCAAGATTGTCAGACCCACTATACCGAAAACTTTGACTACCGGTGAATGGTCAGCCACTTTTGTGACCAACAATCAACCGATACCCAATGAGGTCGGATTTTTCAAGAGTCGCGATATAAATGGCACATGTGCTAATTTTCTCTCGAAAAAAAGTTAGAGGTACCTGGCCAGGATTCGAACCCTTGCCCCCCGCGTTGAAGGCAAGAGCTCTATCCATTACGCCACCGCGCTCTTCATAAAGATAGTAGCAAATAACTTGTATACAAATTTTAAAGAAAATCTATCGAGTAGTTTACGTAAAATGAAAAAAAAAAAATGGAAAATGAGAATTTTTTTCAAAATTTTCAAAAATTAAAACTATGTTAAGAAAATTGATTTTCAAAAGTTATTCTTCTTTTGGCAATTGCAAATAATTCTCATGTAAACTTCAAAGCAAATTTATCGAGTAATTAACGTAAAATAAAAAAAAATTAAAAATCAATTTTTTTTTTCAATTTTTAAAATGGCTCTAAAAAAAACTTCGTTAAGAGAAGGCCGTATAGCTCTATCCTTGTCTGATCTAAATTTTCGTTATTATTAATAAATTAAATATTGTTATACAAAAGTAAGGGCATAGCTCAATAGATTTCAGGACGAGCAAACGATCCTGTTCTATCAAAAAATATAAAATTTTCATTAGTTTTCGAGTGAGGTCTGAAACGGAAAAACAATTGAACTTGATAACTGTTTTTTCGTTTCAGACCTCACTCGAAAACTAATGAAAATTTTATATTTTTTTATAGAATAGGATCGTTTGCTTGTCCTGGAATCTATTGGGCTATGCCCTTACTTTTGTATAACAATATTTAATTTATTATTAATAACGAAAATTTAGATTAGACAAGGAAAAGACTATACCGCCGCTTCTTAAGAAAACCATGTTTCAATAATTTTTCCCCAGTTAGACAAAAAAATAAATTCTATGCAAAATTTGAAGCGAATCTATAGAGTAGTTTTCGATATCTAATTGGCTAAATAAATACTATTCTATTTCAAAATTTTTTTTCCATATCTTCAAAATGATTAAAAATTAAAACTACGCTAGGAAAATCAGTTTTCAAAAAATTCCCTTCTTTTGGCAGTCGCAAATAGTTTCCTTGAAAATTTTAGTACAAATCTATCGATAGCTTTATGTTACGTTTTTACGTATATATATATATATATATATATATATATATATATATATATATATATTTTTTATATTATAAGGTAGTGGGTATCTTTTGTATCACGGCTAGGCTTGGTAATCCCAAGTAGTCAGTTTGCGTGAAGAATAAAATAAACAATCAATAATTAAAGTATGAATATAAGTTTATTATACGTTCGTTGAAAGAGAGATATCCTATATTGGGTTACCGGACATTTGACCGAATCGCATTTGATCGAAAGACATTTGACCAAAAGACACTTGATCGAATGACATTTGACCGAAAGGGACACTTGACCGAAAGGGACACTTCACCGAAAAGGACATTTGACCGAAAGGGACAGTTGACCGAATGGGACATTTGACCGAAAGTTATTTGGCCGAAATTGTTGTATACAGATGTTGCTGGTTATCTGGCGCACATTACAGGTGGTTATTGACAGTATATATTACAAATAACTCGTTAATTACGAGATACGTATATAGAAATTGTTGTACATAGAACTTGCTGGTTATCCGGCGCACATCGCAGGTGGTTATTGACAGTATATATTACAAATAACAAGCTAATCACAGGATTATTTAATAATAAATCATTAAATTTAATATTTTATCAAAAAAAATTAATTTATTATTATACAAAAAAAATTTCTTACAATACGAAACTGGTGGTTACATTATTCACAAAACTTATATATTATAATTACAATCAAATTAATATGAAAGTAAATTAGCTATATCTCTTAAATATGATAAAGAATTATCTTGATATATATCGGCATTATATCTATTTACAATGCGACAAATTCGTTCATTGTACGACACATTTTTTGCGCTGTGGTTCAGGATTATCGCCTGAACGCAAATGAACAATAAGGTTTCTTGTAATAGCGTAATCTCTTTTGAATGCACTCAAAATTGTTAAAATATTTACATTCCTACGTGAAAGCAAAAATTGAAATCCACGAGGCCAGCCTTCTACGCTGTTATTAGTTCGTGGTAAACCATTTTTAATACTTATGTACTGATTCCATTTCTCAATACTAAATCTAGGTTTGTGTCTACGACCACCAATTAAAGAACCCAAATAATTTTTTTCAAAATAAGATAAATAGTCTTGAATCTCATTGCTTATTTCATCATTAAATTCAGTTTGTGCTAAATCTTCAAAGACGGAGTTTACCTTTTCGGGCGGTACAAAAGCTAATGCAGTTATCATTTTCATTATCAAATTAAATGTCTCATCTTCATCGTACATAGTTTTAAGTTTTCGCTCGCTTAAGCTACGATAGAGCGATTGTCTCATGTGAAAAAAACAATATTTTATTTTTACGTTTGAAAATTTTTGTACAAATGAATTTACAGCGGCTAATTCGAAATCTAACATTATAAATTCAGAATATAAATCGTATCTTAGTGATTTGAGAGCAGTTAAGAATCTATTATATGTTTCCGTAGTTTTGTTCGGAAGCAAAACATAAACTAGTGGTAAATATGATGATTCGTACAAAGCATGGTAGTATAAAGTTGTACGAATCCAGAGGGGCTGACATCAAACGTACCATCCGCAAACCAAAATTTACATCTAGACATTACCCACAAATTATAACTCGTTGAAAATATAATAATTCGCTCACTATTATTACCTGAGTCATACAGCATAAATCGTTCGCCATCTTCCGTTATTTGAAATTCATCTGGAACAATAAAGTCTTCAAATGACACTGTAGCGGTATGTCGTTGGTCTAATCCTCGGGCTCTTGATATAGTCTTTTTCAGTGATTTAGTCTTCGGCATACTAGCTAGCACACTCTCCGATGCTTTTGAAATACCATCTGCTACAATTTGTGAAGGTGTAGACAACGAAGTTCGGGCATTATTTTCATGGTTTCAAGAGCTTCTTTTTTGACGATATCACTAGCACATGCTTCATGACTATGTTCAATATACTTAATGACTTTATTGTTTTCTGTTATTACGCGAGAAAGACACTTTAAACTTTTATATTTATCACATTTCCAATACGTACGCTCACCGTTACTTCGTTCTCTAACAAACAAAAAACCTAAATATTTTAATTTGGAAACACCCCGAATGCTTTATACGTACTCTAAAACACAAACCTGCCCAGCCATGTTGCTGCTATAAACATCGATGACAGACTAATTATCCAATAAGCTATAACCATCGCGGTAGCATCTCCAACCTCTGCATCCCCACCATTAACATTTTAATGTGTAATATAGATGAGCCTGCTTTGAGTATAACTAACTGTAGCGCACATTGAAAAAAAAATTAATATCTACATACATTTATAATTCATTTATATATTGTGTATATATATATATATATATGAAACGTCAATTTTTCTAATACATGCTACAGCGCGACGCTGAATAAAACCTTTGCCTAAACTTTACAATCAGGACGCCGGCGTGGTATTTCTTTGTTTCTATCCCCTTTCCTCTCATTTACGTATAGATTAAAGAAATAGTCTTTTCGAATGCGTCTATCATAAACCGTTTTAGTGAACGAAAATAACGAAAGCGCATAAAGCTAACAGTAACATGCATTCAAAAAGCCCTTTAATATATTTATAATATTATATAACAAATATATATATATATATATATATATATATATATATATATATTATTATTCAATATATATATATATATATATATATATATATATATATAAATTTATGTATCTGGCCTTTGTTCAGTATCCTGCACACTCGGCGGATGTGTGGCAAATCTCTATTTTTATCCCCTCTTTTCCATATATACATATGATATAAAATTTTGGTCTTTTAAATGCACGTCAAAAAACTAATTAAATATTAATATATGCATGTATGTATAAATCTCTAACATGACTTTTGACTGTTTTGGCGTTGCTAAAGTT
Source organism: Anastatus disparis (assembly GCA_017163975.1). Taxonomy (NCBI): domain Eukaryota; kingdom Metazoa; phylum Arthropoda; class Insecta; order Hymenoptera; family Eupelmidae; genus Anastatus; species Anastatus disparis. The sequence continues at coordinate 2,893,865 of JAFFSR010000291.1, read as the reverse complement.
AAAGAAACCATCTTCTCTCTCATTCCTACCAGTAATCGTTCCAAAATGCTATCAGTGTGAATTTATTTGCTTTTAAAATATACGTAAGATACCATTTCGGTCAAGTGTCCCTTTCGGTCAAATGTCTCTTTCGGTCAAATGTCCCTTTCGATCAAATGTCCTTTTCAGTCAAGTGTCTCTTTCGGTCAAATGTCTCTTTCGGTCAAATGTCCCTTTCGGTCAAGTGTCCCTTTCGGTCAAATGTCCCTGTCGGTCAAATGTCATTCGATCAAGTGTCTTTTGGTCAAATGTCTTTCGATCAAGCGTGATTCGATCAAATGTCCGGTTACGGGAATATTCTTATTTTTTCGTCATAAATTGCAACCTGCTGATCTATCCATCAGCGATTTCTTTGTTAGTCGCTATACTTTTTCCTTATACCTCATCTACTGGTCTCGACATATTGCTGGGTCGTCAGCACTTTTCCTTGGTGTGCGTCGTTGTTTGACGCTTGCTGATCTGCTTGTCAGCGTTTTTCGTCTTAACTCATCGATTCGTGTATTTATTGCATTCTTTGTATATTATATTAATATTTCCTTATTAATTATTTTATAAAATATAGCATCCGTAACACGTCTGAGGCCGTGGTATCGTCGTCCTCGACGGTTAATTCCTTAAAAAAAATTTTTTTTTTTTTCGAAGACTTTATGCAATAGAAGTTATTTAAGGTGGCTCAAGCGCTTGGTGCCGTATCAAGCGGGGCCCTGTCTGCGACATCAAAATGTTTTTATTGATAGAGCTATTATAACTAATTAAATAGTATTATTGATTAATTCTTATGATAAGAAAACAATTTTAAGTAATCAAAAGTAATAAAAAAGAAAAAAAATTTTTTGTTTTGTTTCTCATTACAAGTTTTACTATGGTACGTCCCTGCTGTTTTGTTGATTTCGAGCACTCTGAATGCACGTTAGCTTTACGTATGGCGTCTGTATCTGACGCGCATGCGCAGAAGCTGCCATTATGTGTAGCAAATTCTATTTCGCATTCTTTTAGATTTATTTTCTCTTGTATTTCTTCGTCAAGTCCTTTTTTTCCTCTTGAAAAATGATCTCCGTGAAACAAACTATAAGTGTATAATTTTTATTTTAACTTGTACTTTTTTATATTAGCGTAAAACCTAATTTATGATTCAGTCCCATAAGAGCACATGTATTAATTACAATTATTAAAACATCTTTTTCTTTAAAAATAGTTCGTCAACCTCTATTTTTCAAAATAAATATCGAAATATTACGATATAAAGAATATTTTAATACAAATTTTGGATAGTTTCACTTTTTTAGAAAAAATCGCTTGAGCCACCTTAAGCTGATATATTGTGAATGTTATAATTATTTATATAGAGTAGTGTTGTGTACCTAATAGTTACATTCTATCCTGACTATATATCTCTCTCTTTGTGTACATTAAAATTTGCATAAGATTATGTTTTTAAAATAGAAACTTTTGTTTATATTTTCCTTGCATTCATCGTTGGATCAATTGATATCAACGCTGTTAAATATATGTTTTATTCTTGACTTCTCTGGATAAGATTTTCATTTTTTTTGATTATATATACTCCTTAGGAACTGGATTGGTATCTGGAAATATTCTTAATGATTAAATACAAAGGGGCCCCCAATGGCTGGAGACTTCCGGTTTTTAATTTTTCTTAGTTTGTTAATCCTTGTATGCCTGCAACACGTACTGCGAGTAATTCTAATTTCTTTGATTATTGTTCATTAAGTTTATTCGTTTGTTAATATTTGATTCTATGTCGTTAATTGTTTACTTAGGCTTTATATTATTAAATCCTTCGTTAAGTTAGGAAAAATTTTGTAAACAATCTAAAAATTTTTATTTTTAACTAAAACCATTCTATTAATTATTATGTGGTTTTATAGTAGATATTTAGTTGCAAATTTACATAAGGTAGTATATTAACCCTTTTTAATATTCACTGAGATAATTGATTAATATTAATTATTTAATTTTTCGTTATTGTACCTGAAAGACTGTCTTTAGTTAACCATTTATAGTCAAGTATAAAATTTTTACAATAATGATTTCGTGAGATATTTGCATTCAATTAATATAATTTTATTATTTGCCCCAAAGGGTTGTTTATATTTATAATTAAGGTAGTGTACTTTTAATGTAATTTTTATTAATTATTTTTTTCTTTAGTTATGATTTATTTAATCTTCTGGCTCATCTTTATATGCATTCAATATTCTTGGTTGAGTTGTTTATCTATATCTATTTCTTTATGTTAATGTTTATGACTCTTCACGTGTTCTTCTATTCCTCTTTGTGCGATGATTCGTTGCTTGCGCGCACTGCTATATGGCTTGCACGTATATAGCCTGTGTACTGGTGGTATAACACAGGCGTTAATGTGTCTAAATCTTAATGTACTCTTGCTTGTGTTTCCATGTACGTGTGTTTGGACAGAGTAGTGGTGGTTTATACGTGTGTTTGGACAGAATAGTGGTTTATACGTGTGCTTATACGTGTGTTTTCGACAACAAAGTGGTGGGATTCTTTTCAATATAGATCATATATGACGATGTAGGTGTCATTTCAACAACAAAGTGTTGGTGCTATAGAACCGTGGCGCACGTATTAGTGTGTGCATGAGTATCGTGGCACGTGTATTAGTGTGTACATACAACATTTCTATTTTGTTGTCGTTGATGTTATTAGTTATTTGTTTGATTAATTACTGAATATTTTTGTTAGGCTTCGAATATAATTATTTATTAGACTCTAAATAATTTATTTAAATTATTACCGTTAAATATTGGTTATAATATATAAATATATTTTAAATAATTTCGTGCTATAATGCATATCTATATTTATATGCATTCAATCGGCATTTCTAGATAATTTTGTGTTTTAATATTTTTTTTGTTAATATTTGATACGCGTATTTTAAGACTTCTTTACGTTTATGCAAATTTTAACTTAACTTCCTTTTTTCTGTAATTATATAATTGTGTGTTCCTTCTACCTGCATTACTTATTGTTTTTATCCATATATATTTATTTATTTATTTTTTTTAATTTTTTTCTTGTATTATTTGTCCATATTTCTTTTCTTTTACTTTTATTTCTTAGACGCATGCATATACATATATACTTTGTTTTCAATCTCATTACATGTCTAGTCTTGTCATCACGATTTTTCGATGCGATAATCTAATGATCGCTAAAATCATCGTTCAAAGCTACGATGGCGACTTCTTTTGGAACAATTCTGTTATTGCTATCTTTTAAGCACTGAATATCCACGACTACATCCATGATTTAACTTTTTGTCTGACCAATGCAACGATTAAAGTAAAACTGAGGAGTAACGGTGATGTCTTTTCATCCGATAAAATTTGTAAGCGCCATCTATTGATAGCTTTACGCATTAAAATCTACAATTGTTTGTCGCGATGAGTCAATCTCTAAAATGTTATCATATTCTGCATAAATTATACAATTGACGGTGTCTGTCAGAGGTTCGCTAAATCTGACATCGAGTCTAACACTTCCGTGTTTTATTAAATTCCAATGAGTACATTCATTTGTCAATAAATCGGGTGATATATCAAATGCGAACAAACAGAAACCGTTTGAATACGACTCACGAGTAATTTTATTTCCTTTATTGAGAAAATGGACACCTGTACCGCTGAATAAAGTATGATATGCATTAACGTATAACTTTTTTACTTTGAAATCAGGTTGTAACGGTTTTGAAGGTATTTGAACACCATCAACAAACAAACATAGAAAATTGATGTTAAAATGATCAAAATTGAACGGATTGAGCATTTGGTCTTCGTTAAACGCCTTGTTTTGAACAAACACCATGATTATTCTTTTAGGTAACTGTCCTAAAATAATATTATCCAGAGTTTCACCATGTATACCGCTATGCATTGTTACAGCTTTGACTTCAACTCTCGTGAGAGGGTATTTAGCTGTAGCTTTAGAAAGTGCTTTTGCGTGTGCTAATGGCACACCTGAGTTAATTTTTACCCATCTAACTAAAAGATTAGCTTCTTCTATATGTACGGCAAAGTATCCTGAAGGATTCATGAGACAAAAACCATCTCGAGAGCGCACTAAACGAACTCTTACTTCAACGCCGTTGAGTAATAACTTTTCTTGAATAAACACATCTGCATGTAAATGCCCGACAAGATCTACAGTTTTTTTGTGCCCAAATATTCACGCCGCTTTACAAGTCCTTAGTTGTCACTACCCACATCGTCCATTTTCCCAGCTGTATCGTCATACCACGAAACTGTTGATAAATGAGAATTTTTAGTAGCAGGGCCATAGTTGAGCAGTTAGTCTAGGCGCCAGATAGGTCACAGTGGCCTCTTTAATTTAGATTGACCCACCAAGGTTTTTATAATGTATTTTGACCTCCTGAACACGAAAATCGATGGTGGATTTCGATCCGGATGTCGAATAAATTGTTATAAACAATTTAATTGTTTATAACGCTATAACGATTAAACAAAGAGAGATACAAAAATCTTGTTAAATTCTTTCTTCTTCGGCTTTTTAGAACAAAGACACCCGATTTTGAATCATGCTATTTGGATAATTACAACTTGAGATATTGTTAATTTATTGCAAATTGACGAGATAAACTCGTCGCGCTTGATGAAATTCGACTATATCTCAGGTTCTATCGAACATTTTTGATCAATTAAAGTCTCATTTTAAAGGTAAAAGTATTTTTTACAAAACTATGCTACTTGAAGCTTTTTATAAACATCGATAAACAAAAGGAGACTGATCAAAATGAGAATTAAAGCACTTTTTTGCTATTTTAATTGTTTATAACGCTACAACGTTTGAACAAAAAGAGATACAGAAATCTTGTTGAATACTTTCTTCTGCGGCTTTATAAAACAAATACACCAGATTTTAAATCATGCTGTTTTGTTAATTACAACTTGAGATATTGTTAATTTATTGCAAATTAACGGTACGAACCCGTAAAAATTAGGTACAAAAATTAAATCTATCAATCTATTTTTATTAATAATGAAAAATAAATAAAGAAATATACATAAATAAAGAGATAACATTGAAATATTAAGAAAAAAAATTATATTATTTTTTCAACTTAAAGGATAATTTACTTATTTTTGCATGTATTATTTTTCATGCATGCACAAAAAGTACAGTATGATGTGTTTTTTTTTACAAAAGCAAGCTTTTGTATTACGAACTTTGTAATAACACGGTGGCACTAAATCATCAAGAGGTGGAAAAATTGTTTTAAAAAGACGCAAAAAAAAGTATTTCACAAAATTTTTGTATGTCTTTTTGTTTAAACGTTGTAGCGTTATAAACAATCAAAATAGCAAAAAAAGTGCTTTAATTTTCATTTTGATCAGTCTCCCTTTATCTACCGATGTTTATAAATAGCTTTAAGTAGTATAGTTTTGTGAAAAATACTTTTACCTTTAAAATGAGACTTTAATCGATCAAAAATGTTTGATAGAACCTGAGATATAGTCGAATTTCATCAAGCGCGACGAGTTTATCTCGTCAATTTGCAATAAGATAACAATATCTCAAGTTGTAATTATCCAAATAGCATGATTCAAAATCGGGTGTCTTTGTTCTAAAAAGCCGCAGAAGGAAGTATTTAACAAGATTTTTGTATCTCTCTTTGTTTAATCGTTATAGCGTTATAAACAATTAAATTGTTTATAACAATTTATTCGACATCCGGATCGAAATCCACCATCGATTTTCGTGTTCAGGAGGTCAAAATACATTAAAAAAACCTTGGTGGGTCAATCTAAATTAAAGAGGCCACTGTGACCTATCTAGCGCCTAGACTACGTATGTTACCAAATATGTAATAGGTACATGTTTGTTATAAGCAATAAAGTAAATCTTTATCAAACTTCAATAAAATATTAGCATCTTTCCACTTAATCATTTCATCCATCATTATAACTTTTTCATCGAGAAGAAATAATCTCATTGAATTAAAGAATTTATTACTTAAACTTAAAATTCGAATTCTTTGGCCGCTTTTTTGGAATCAAAAATATTTCATTATTGGTGAGAAATAATTATATTGAAAATATTTCTTCGATTCAAAAATTATTTCTTTTCATTGAAAATATATTCGATCAAATATATTTTTTTAACTATCTTAAATAATCATTTCGAATTTATAACAATTTCATCATCGAGAAGAAATAAGCTCATTAAATTAAAAAATTGTGTTCTTCATCTCAAAATTTTAATTCCTTAATAGTTTTCTTGAAATAAAAAATTTTTCATTATTGGAAAGAAATAATTTTATTGAAATTATGAAAATATTTCTTCGATTCAAACATTATTCCTTTTCATTGAAAAAATATTCAATCAAAGATATTTTTTAATATAGATTTAATAATCATTTTGAATCAATTACAATTTTTTTATCGAGAAGAAATAATCTAATTGAATGTAAGAATTGATTTCTTAAACTTAAAATTTGAATTCTTTAACCGTTTTTTTGGAATCAAAAAATATTTTATTATTGGAAAGGAATAATTGTATTTAAATAATTAAAGTATTTCTTTAATTTAAATATTATTCCTCTTGATTGAAAATATATTCAATCTAAGAAATTTTTTAATCTATAAAAAATAATAATTTTTAAACAATTGCTTCGAAGAATGTTTCTTTGATTTTCATCTTCAGTAGTATAGGTACCACTATGGAGCGTCATAACAAACCCCCACTCCTGACCCTCCCCAGAGGTGAATGACCTCCGAGCGACATCAGGAGCGAAATGACTCACTATGACACTGTAATATATATATATTGATGTCATGTACGGAAGGGTCGGAGGAGTTTGCTATGACACTCCATAGTTGGTACCTAGATTTTAAAAAACACACACACACACACACACACACACCCACACACACACGCATATATTTTAAAAATTTATAAATTAAAATAAGGTACTTACCATTTGTTTCTTTATATTTTCTATCAGCATCAACAGTTTTATTTTTTTACCACTTTGCACTTTCATGAGTTTTTAAAACACAGTTTTTCACTTTTTTTAAAGCACTTTATTTTTTATTTTTTAACCACTGTTTTTTTGAGTTTTGTTTTTTATTTTTAATCACTTTACACAAAATTTAATATTCGAACTGTCGACGGCGAAGTCGCACGGCCACTTCGTACCGACAGCAAAACATCCTCGCCCAGTGTGTTGCTCTCAAGAATATTTCTTGATACACCGGGTCCGAGGTAAAGTCGGTGTTTAGCGCGACATTAATATATGATCGTGAAAGCCACCTTAGTGAGCTTGGCTGACGGCTTCGCCGCCGACGAAAATCGTCCAACACCACCGGGTGTTCGTAGGAATGAAAACGCCAGTGGTCCTCCAATAATAGGAAAACCACCAGCGTATTATCGCCGAAACCGGAGAAGTTGAAATTGTTGGATTGCGGGTACATCCGCATCCGTCGGATCATTACAAGATGCGCGTAACCGATCGGTTCCGGCGGTACAGTTGCCGGCTCTATCGCGGAGAGAGGATTAGGGTCCTCTCCATCACCCTCGCGAGGCTCTTTATCGTCCGGTATCATCTTGGACACCAAAATCATTGTCTTGATCTTAGTGTCATCCTTCTATCTCAATCATATACCGATAATCTAATAACATCAAAATTTGACGTGTGAAAGAAAGTTTCTTTCACACGTGCAGTTTTCTGCTAAAAATCAAAACAAAAATACACAGCTGCAATAAGCCGTCATAATTCTATAAAACATCTATATCAGCACTTTTAAACCAATATTGATACAATGCAGCTGTCGTTGGCCTATGGGAAATTGAAATAATACATTTAAAATTCTCGTAAAAATTGCAGAGTTAAAATCCGCATGTGGATAAAAAATAAGTTTGCATTTTGGTATTATCTTCAAGGATAGGTATATGTACCAAAAACCACCTTGATATCTTTATTAGATCAATAGATAATCGATCATGTATCGATTCTTGATCTATTGATCCCAAAAAGCTGATTTTTAGAATTTATACTAATTTTAATATAAGAAATGCAATTGCATCATAAAAATTGTAATTACAGGTCTGTTATATTACCTGTATCATTTACTCTTAAAGATTTTAATTTTTATTTCAATACTATTTAATCAGAAAATGATTTAAAAGAAAGTACCACGTGTAGCTTGCGATTTTCAGAATTCTTACTCTTGATATTTTATAGTTTCTTGGTATAACACGTGTGCTTGCAATTCTCAGAATGCTTACTATTACTCTTTCATTGTTTCTTAGTATAACACCTGTTCATCACATATCATCACACGTGTGCTTGCAATTTTCAAAATGCTTACTATTGCTATTTTATTTTTTCTTGGTATAACACGTGTTCATCATCACACGTGTGCCTATAATTTTTAGAATGATTACTATTGCTATTTTATAGTTTCTTAATATAACCCGTGTTCGCTACATAACATCATCATTACACGTGTGCTTGCAATTTTCAGAATTCTTATTATTGCTATTTTATTGTTTCTTGTTATAATACGTGTTCATCACATATCATCATCACACGTGTGCTTGCAATTTTTAGAATGCTCACTATTGGTATCTCATTGTTTCTTGGTATATAAAATTGTATTGTCTCTTTATTCGCGCTACTGCTGCCCCTCATTTCTTTTATTCTGACAGCTATAAAATGCGCTCGAAACAGTGCTTGCTCCATAGTTGTACTTGAAGGCTTGATAGATAATCATGGAAAACGTATCTAGATTTCACGCTTTTAGTGTGCTCAATTGTGTGCTACGTTTCGCTATTGCACACGAACCGATGATACGCACAATTTGTCAAAATATACAGCGTGGCAATTTAAGAAATTTACCGACAAAAGCGTTATTAAGTAGATTACGTTTTATTTTATTACATTGTACCGTACGAACAATAAATTATTTACAACGACGAGGATTATTTTCCAATAGATTTATACTTGATATGGTTGACAATGTCATACGACAAAGAAATCTTTCAGATCCAGATTCGAACGAGGTGCTGCGACAAAATGGTAATTAATTAATTTAAATGATTTAATCTATATCAATACATAATTAATACATTGATCATTTTAGCATTACGATGGATGGCAGACGATATTGAAGGTGACGAGGTTATCGCTGGTTGTTAATACGTGTTTGGTGAGTGAGAGAGATTTTCAAAAGTTAGAAGTTTTTTACAAAAGAATATTTTTCAACTTTTTATAATTTATTTTTCTTGTATTTCTAGAACCTACAAGTGCAAGTGTTGTGGAAGAAGAAAATGATGATAACCCCGTCATTCCATCATCATCATCAAGAAGAGTGTCATCCAGAAGGTTATTATCATCTCCATCGTCATCGTCATCATCATCTACTGATAACTCTTTATCGTCTTCCAATGATGTTGAAATGGAGCGTAAGTATAATCGATATATATTATTACTTCTATGTTTTTTAGTAATACATATAGATATATATTAAGAATAAAAGAAAAAATATAGTTGATCTGTTACAGAGTGGTGAAGGTGCGGAGCGAGAAGTGGAGGAGCCACAAGAAAGACCATTATTCTTAATTGGAAATCAAACCTCCCGATTTTACCAAAGGTTTAATGCAGAAGGTGTAGAGATTCCGGGAAGAATATCATCCCCACCAGCAGCAGCAAACGTTTTTGAGTGGTTAAATGGATCTTCAGATGATCTGCGTAATCAATTAGTGAATGGGCGTAGTCCTTCCGATTTTATAGGTGTAACGATACTATCTAATCATTTTGTTCATGGACCATTATGGCTATCTTTCAGATCTATTAGAAATTTCACTACTCAAGATTTGTGGGAAATGATATTTAGTGTCGCACAGAGTTCTCAAAACTTTGACATAGATGAAAACTTTGTGATCAAGTGTGTTATAGTGCCAGATATGAGGGGAAACGGACGTGTTCGGTTAAGTGATGATCATGTGTACAAAAAATCCATTTTAACTATACATAACGACGATAATCTTTGCTTTCCGAGATCATTAGTTACGGCACTCGCCTATGCTGTAAGAAGACAAATTCTCTTTGGTATACTACACAATTACTGAAATAGTATTAGACAGCACAATAGTAGGGAGAAAAAAAGAGCAGCTCTTGATCTCATTGATCAAGCACAGGTTACTATACCATCAACAGGGTGTGGTTTACAAGAAATTCATCAGCTTCAAATTTTTCTGGCTACAAAAAGCACAGCTATTGTGGTTTACTCTTTCCGGAATTTTGGGCGTAGGGATATACCTCTTTCTGATGGTACAAAAGTTGTAATTGATACATACCAAAACGTATCTTATACACTACGTATAATGTATTATAAAAACCAAGGACATTATCAACCTATTCTAAACTTGACAGGTGCAGCCGGTAGTAAAGGTTATTGCATACCACGTAATAAAAGTTACAAGTTCGCTATGGATCATAGATGTTCTAATAGATGTTTTAAGTGCACGCAATCACCAGTTTGTGACAACAGTGCGGATATAAAAAAGTGCTTAAATTGCTTTAGAGAGTTTTTTGGTAATACTTGTTTCGAGAACCATTTGAAACCAGGATCGTTTAAAAGAAACGTAAGTGTTTGTAAAGCGGTGAAAATTTGTCAAATTTGTTGTAAAACTATCCGTGTGAAAAACCGCGATGAAAAACATGAATGCGGAGTTATATTTTGTGACATTTGTAACAAACGGCTACCGATCAACCACTTTTGCTATATTCAGCCTATAGGGCAATGTAAGGAAAGATCTAAAATATTATATTTATTTTATGATTTTGAAACATAACAAACTCTTTCTGTGTTAGGTGATGAAAATAAAAAAATACATGTACCTAACCTGTGTGCTGTACAACAAGTTTGTAGTTTTTGTCTAGAGGATACTAATATATTAAATATGTGTGAAGAGTGTGGTATTCGTGAATTTGTATTTCAAAAAGATCCAGTAAAACAATTTATCGGGTGAGCTCTATCACAACGTGAAAAGTTTAAAAAAGTTATTTGTATAGCACACAATTCGCAAGGGTTTGGTTGTCAATTTGTATTCAAGTATATCGTATAAAACCATTGTTCACGGGAGAAACCAACGGTGATTTTAAACGGTTCCAAAATAATTCTGTTGCAAATTTCAAGCGTTAAATTTATCGGTAGTCTAAATTATTTTCATATGCCACTATGTGATTTACCGAAAGCTTACGGGTTGTCAGATATAGAAAAAGGAACTTTTCCACATTTATTTAACACAGAAGAAAACCAATTATATATCGGTCCTTTACCGAGCCTAGATATGTACGGTGTCGATAGTATGAACAGTGAAGAAAGAGAAAAATTTATAGAATGGTATATTCGACAGACAGATACAGGATGCATATTTAATTTCCAAGAAGAAATCGTAAAATATTGTAAACAAGATGTTAAAGTACTGAGAGAGGCCTGTTTAGAATTTTGAAAAAATTTCATGAAGTTTAATGTAGACCCATTCGAAGAGTGCACAACCATAGCTTCATCGTGTATTCGTGTTTACAGGAAAAAGTTTAAAAAAAAAAATCAAATAGGTGTTATGCCTGTGAGAGGGTACAGAATGGCTGATAATCGATCCATTAAAGCTATACAATGGCTTTATTGGATGGAACAAAAGGTTCTACAGTGTCGAATCGAGCATGCAGGGCATGGACGCGAGAGGAGACTTATTGAAGGTATTCTTGTTGATGGATACGCTTTACCATATACGCAAGTTAATATCGGGTAACACGGACGAAATTATTATATCTTCACCGGCAATAAGAAAGACCAATTTTCACGAAGTATTATCACTTACAGAGACGAAAATTTGTAAAACCGTATATGGTAAAAGAAGATTTGTCGGGTTGAAAAATAGCTACCCGCACCGATACAGACACAGTTAACGACTGAACTCTACATCGTCTGAGCAGGTATATAATGACAAGAACGCATGCGCAAAACAATTTCCAATCCAAAACGCTCGTGAGACCGTGAGTGGTAGAGGGGAGAGAGGTAATATTGCAGTGGTGGGGGGGGGGGACATGCGCGATTAAGAAGGCTATAAAATGCAGGGATAAGAAAATAAAGAAGACAGAAGCGTGTATGATTTCGACGAAGAAGCAAGCAAAAGGAAAAAAACAAGAATAATGCAGAAACAATTAAGTAAGCTTTATTTTGGTTCACCAAGACCAAAAGCATATGCGGGAGCTAATTGTTTATAACAATTTATTCGACACTTGGATCGAAATTCACCATCGATTTTCGTGTTCAGGAGGTCAAAATACATTATAGAAACCTTGGTGGGTCAATCTAAATTAAAGAGGTTACTGTGACCTATCTGGCGCCTAGACTAACATGAATATAACGGTTGGTAACAATGTAGTGTATATTATATGATGTTTTACAGTTGGTATTACAGACTTTCAATATAATAACAACGCGGGATATTTAAATATAATTAAATGTTTATTTCTAACACCCCCTCATAAACATTAATTCTTTAATCCTAAATTCTTGATGCAATCTTCGTGCCTTTGATTTGACAAACTTTTGGTAAATATGTCTGCAGTCATTTCTTGTGTAGGTACATACTGAACTTCTATTTCGTTGTTGGCGTGCATTTCTCTGATGAAATGATGACGTATATCTATATGCTTAGGTTTTGCATGATATGCTGGGTTTCTAGCTAATTTTCCTGCACCTTGATTATCACAATATATAATTGTGGGTTTATGGTTGCATAATTTTGAGTCTATTAATAACTTTTAATCTATTAATAATTTTTAAGTATATAGATTCTTTAGCTGCTTCAGCTAAAGCTACATATTCGGCTTCAGTTGTAGATAAAGCAATAGTTTTTTGTTTGTGTGACTCCCAGGCTATTGATGCACCAGAAAGTTTAAATACGTATCCTGTGCGTGATAGTCTGTCGTTTATGTCACCTGCCCAGTCGGGATCTGCGTATGTATTAGTGATGGGCGATAAATATCGATAATTGCTGTTATCAATATTTTTCACTTAAAATATCGATATTTTTTATCGATATTTTAAGTTATCAATATTTTAATATATCGATATTTTTTTAATGGAATATCGATATTTTTTTTGTTGAAAATAATTTTAACCGAAATTTGGAGGTATAGTTTTGCGAACTATAAGAGCCCGTCTACACTATGTATTTTATGCCGTGCTCCGTGTGGTATACTTTTGGGATGAAGTCGTTGACTGGGTGGCTTTTTGAAAACGACCAATCAGCGACTCCGTCCAAAAGTATAACACACGGAGCACGGCACAAAGTACATAGGGCTCTTATGATGTGTGCCGTAAGCGCCACCCTACGGGCATATTTGTTTACGTGGTTAGAAAAATTATTTTTTTAACATAAAATCCACAAATACTATTGTATGGTACGAAATTGTATAGCTCACGATTGAAAGCGTTTGTAAATTTTTCGTTATATTTGAAATTATTGTGTGCGTATAACTTTACAGATATATCGAAGAAAATCATCAAACCTCAATAATAATAATGTAAGTGTGCTATTTAAAATAAGTTTCTGATGAAAATATACAAAGAAGGTGTGAATTCATTTAAAATCATTTTTCAGTATATCTTATTTTTGCACGCGGATTCCTAACCTCATCCATTTGATGTCATAAAAGTATGCATAAATTCCATCATCCTCAAGCCATAATTACGAAAATTTTAATATTATTCAAAGATTTGTGTCGGAGATATCTAAACTTTTAATCAATAATAAATACGAATATCTACTAGCTATCTTGAAGAAATTTGATTTTCGTAATTAATGAATATTAAAAAACAAATTTTTTAACAACAATATTTTTTATTTATAATTTAATAGAGAAAGATTATTTTAATTTAATAAACTTGAAATTTTCATCAACAACGTTAGAAGTTACAAATATTTTTTATTGATTTAATTTGATGTGATTATTTCAGTGCCAAAAATTAAAAGTGAACTTTGGAAATTTTATATAAAAACTGCTTCTGGAGGTACTTGCAAATTATGCAAAAAAGATGTAAAAACTACTGGAAACACAACTAATTTGCGTTCCCATATTATGCATAATCATCCAGACATTGATATTTCAAAATCCAACCAAAATGATTCAGCGTTACAAATAACCGAAAAAATGAATTTGAATATTTCAAAGGTAATAAACTTTAATATCAATGATAGAATATGTCAGCATAATATTCGTTTGTTAATATATTTTTTTTTAATTACTAGACAATAAATGTAGACACAGATGATTCTATGGATAATTTTGATAATTCTAACAAAAAAATTGTAAACACATCAAATGAACCACTAAACCATATTTATAACTCATATTCAAAGCTACAAGAATTAAAATTATCTTCACAATTGTCTCCAACTACCAGAAGGAAACAACAAAGAGTCGATACAGTTTTCGCAAATCAAAAATCTTTTGAAGGTAATATTTTTTTATGAAAAGATGAAAATCTTTTTTATTTCCTTGATTTTTTTATTAAAAAATTAGATTCAATGATTTAAATTCTTTCTTATCAATTTTTTGAATTTTTTATATGCTTATGATAAATTATTGATATTTTTTTACATTCTTTTAATATATTATTGAATATTTAAAAAATACTTTTAATATTAATTTATCATTTCAATTATTTCAATATAGTAATTAGTGATTTTTTTAAATATTAAAATTAAAATTTTAAATTCATAACTAAATTATTGTAAAAATTCTAAATAAAGTAAATATATAAATATAGATGGAGGATCAAAAGCTTCTGCTGCAACAGACAGACTTCTTTTCATGCTTGCAAAAGATAAAATGCCGTACCAAACTGTAGAGAAAGAAGGATTTAGAACTTTTATAAAGTACATAGCACCGCTATACAAAATTCCTGACAGAAAAACAGTGACATGTATGATGGAGGAAAAATATGATGTTTTATCTTCTATAATGAAAAAGAAATTGTTCGCTGTTAATACTTTATCTCTTACTACTGATATTTGGACCGACACGCTTAATAATAAGAGTTATTTGGGTCTTACGAGTCATTTTATTGTTGACAATGGAATGAAATCTGTAATGATAGGTGTAAAAGAATTAACAGAAAATCATACTGCACAGAACATTGAAAAGTGGCTTAATGAAATCATGACAGAATGGGAGATATATAAATCAAGTGTAATTGTAGCAGTTGCAGACAACGCCTCGAACATCACAAAAGCAGTAGTTGACTGTTTTGGATCAGAAAAACACTTACCATGTTTTGCGCATGCCTTAAATTTAGTGCCATCAAAAATATTAGAATTAGATAATATTATAAACGGAATACATAAAAAGGTAAAAATTATTGTTACTTATTTTAAAAAGTCTGTGATAGCTGCTGATTCTCTTAGAATTGTGTCAGATCTTATGCTTATACAAAGTGTGGAAACGCGGTGGAATTCCGCATATGATATGTATGAAAGATTCATTCTTTTATCTGACAAAATAGCTCCAATACTTTTAAATAGTACTACTGCTCCAACAATGCTTAGTGCTACTGAATTACAGACATTAAAAGAATTTGTTAAATTATTAAAACCCTTCAAGGACGCAACAACTATTATCTGTGGTGAAGCGTACGTTACTGGCAGTAAGGTTATTCCTGTCATAAAAAATTTGAAAAATGCTTTTAATTCGGTACAGGTTGAAACTGATATAGGAAAATATTTAAAAGAAACGCTATCCAGTGAGTTTGATAAGCGTTTTGCAAAAATAGAACATATGCGTCTAATAGCGATATCTACTATTTTGGACCCTAGATTTAAAAGATTATATTTTACTGACAAGATTGCTTGTGCACAAGCTGTGAATAAGATCACAAAACTTTTTAACGATAAAGTTTTTATTGATATAGAAGCTATTAATATAGAATCTTCAAAATCTGATAATTTTTGGTCTCATCACCACAGTCTTGTCACAAATGATATAGCAAATAAGATGAGTAATCAAAATCCTAGCGATATTCCTGAAGAATTCAGATATTATTTAAGTGAATCTGTAAGAGAGATGGATAGTAATCCTATCCAGTTTTGGAAAAAACAGCCTGATTCAGCATTAACCAAAATCGCTCTACAATATCTCACAGTCGTTGCCACATCTGTACCATCAGAGCGACTTTTTTCTCAAGCTGCTTTAATCTTAACAGAAAAAAAGGTCACGCTTAACACCAAAACATTTTCAAGAATTGTTATTTTTAACATCTTTATCTCTAGAAGATTGGTACTTAAGTCAATAAACCATTACTTATAGTATTTAAAGTTTGATTACTTACTTAAATACTTATTATTGTCATTAAACTTTGTTATATTTATTAATAAAGTCAGTATTATTAAAAATGTAAGTAAAAATATACATTATATAGTACTAAGAAATGTTAATTAAAAAGTTTTGTTCACTTTTGTATACTAATAAAGGATTATTAGAACCTATTACTCTCTTTTTTATTTTAATTTTACGTTAAGAACATAATATTTATTATAAATGATTACAATTTATATTATATAAGCATAATAACAGGTGCGTATTATATATTTATTATAATATATGTTATAGTAATGTTAAATAATATTAAAAAATTTTAATCAATATTTATCGATATTAGTTAATATCGATAAATTTTAAACGATATTTTTTAGGTATCGATATTTTGGTGATCGATAAATATCGATACCAAATATCGATAACTAAGGCTGATATCGCACATCACTAGTATGTATGTAGTGGATCATCTGCTTCTTGAAAGAAAAGTCCAAGGTTTCGTGTACCACTCAAATATCGTAAAATTCTTTTTGCTGCTATCTAATGTGTGACTTTTGGGTTTTTATTGAAACTGCTTAAAGCATTTACAGCGTATGCTATATCTGGTCGACTACCTGTAGATATATATAAGAGTGATCCAATTAATTTTCTGTATAAATCTTTATTTGCATTATTTGAGTTATCTTCAACTTCAAATTTAACTTTTGGTTCTAAAGGAGTTTAAAGGAGTTATTAATAAATCTTTGATAAATTTTTCCTGTTTCATTTTTATAGAGTTGGTTTTGACATCTTGATAAAACTCAATTCCTAAACAGTACTTCAGTGGTTCTAGGTCTCTTATTTGAAATTCATTACTCAAATCTTGTTTAAATTTGTTTAATATATTTAAGTTGCTTGCTGCAACTATAAAATCATCGTACGTATACTATGACGATTAGTATAATTCCATTCAATTTTGTGAAGTATATGCATTTCTCAACTTTTGATTGTCTTAATCCTATTTGTTTCAATACTTTGTCTAGTTTGAAATTCCATTGTCTGCCGGATGGCTTTAAGCTGTACAGAGCTCTTTTTAGCTTGTATACATGATTTTTGTAATTTTTTATTATAAATTCACTTGGTTGTATCATGTAGATGTCTTCATCTAGTTCAGCGTTTGGATATGCCATGATTACATCTAGATGGTAAACATTTAGTTTGTGTTTGACTGCAAGAGCTGTCAGTATGCGTATTGTTTGTAGTCTGACTACTGGAGGATACGTTCCTCTATAATCTTCACCGTATTTTTGAGCGCATACTTTTGCAACTAAACGTGCCTTTCGCCGCTCTATTTTTCCATCAGGGTTGTATTTAGTGCGTAGTACCCAACGGTATCCAATTATCCTTTTGTTTTCGGGGTTTGGTACTAGCACCCATACATCTGCTTTGTTTAGTTCATCGAATTCATTCTTGAGTGCTGATCTCCATTCTTCTCTGTTTTCTCCTGTAAGTGCTTCTTCAAGAGTAGGTTCCAGTGGGTCATTTATAGCTAATTGTGCAAAATCAAGATTTATAGGTTGTACATTATACTGCTTACTGGGTCTTCCTAGTTTACCAGTTTTTATACTTTTTGGTCTGCCTGGTCCTCTTTTCAAAATAACAGGTGTGTTTTCTGCTTTTGTTTCATTGTTTTCTTCATTTTCTAAATTATTTTCTCCTTTATTTTCTAAATTGTTCACTTGTTTTAATAAATCAAATTCTAAGAATTCTTTGTATTGATCTTGAACCTATTCTATATTTGATTCATTTATAAATCTTACATCTCTACTTGTTATTAATTTTTGTGTTTGCATGTTCCATAGCCTATAAGCCTTTGATTCATTACTATATCCTGTTAATGTACATTTTGTTGATCTTGGATCAAATTTGCCATTTGATCGTTCTTTATTTAAGACGTATGCTTCACATCCAAATGTTCTTAAATGTTTGATGCTTAGCTTATTTTTGAACAATTTTTCATACGGTGTTGCATTTTCCAAACTTTTTGTAGGACTTCTATTTTGCAAATAAACTGCTGTGCTTATAGCTTAAGCCAAAAAACGAAGTGGTAGATTTGCTTGTATGAGTAAACATCTAGCCATTTCTACAAGTGTCCTGTTCATCCTCTCAGATACACCATTCTGTTGTGGAGTTTATGGAGTAGTGAACTCCTTTTTAATGCCAAATTGTTTCAATTGTTCTGAAAATTGTTTACCTAAATATTCTAGGCCAAAATCTGTTCGAAGCTTTTTAATTGTTCGTTCTTGTATATTTTCTGCTGATGCTTTATACTTTAAAAATGCGTTCTTTACTTCATCTTTGCTTTTTAGGAAATGAACTTCAATGTATCTTGATTTATCATCAATAAAAGTTGCGAAATATAAAGTGCCTCCTATGGATTTTGCTCGCATTGGCCCACACAAGTCAGAGTGTATTAGTTCCAAGTTTTGTTTACTTTTTATTTCAGCTGATTTTCGAAATTTTGTTGCTACTTGCTTTCCTTTCAAACATATTTTTCAGTATTTTACCTCACCTTTGAGATTTTGGGGTAGTCCATGTACCATTTGTGAGAAAGCTAATTTTTGTAGATCTGTGACATTTAAATGACCAAAACGTTGATGCCATATATTTATTTCATTCTTTTCTTGGGTTGCTAATTTTGTTTGTAATGTCACAATCTTTATGAAAAATAAGTCACCTTTTCTATATCCTTCTAATACTTTTTTGTTGTTTTTGTTTATAACCTCTACTTCATCTTTTTCAAAAATTACTTTTTTGTCTTTATCGACAATTTTTGCTATGGACATTAAATTTGTTTTGAGGTTAGGTACGCATAATCTGTCTTCCAATTTAATTATTTTATTTTGGTTTTGACAACTTAGATTTAAGACAACAGTTTCTTTACCTTTTATTAGAGTACGTTCATCATTTGCCAATTTCACACTTTGGTTGTTGATTGTCACAAGCTCTTGAAAAGTACTTGCTTCTCGACTCATGTGCGATTTAGCGCCGCTATCAATACACCACTCGTTACTTGATGTTGATTCTATAGTAAGTGCAGTTGCCAATGCTGCGCTGGCCTGTACGTCGTCTACTTGCGTTTCTGTGCTTACATCGTTGAAAGCGAAAGCAAAGTATGCTTCTTCTTCTGCTTGAGCTACAGCTTGGTTGTTGGCTGACTGTGTCCTTTTCTTATACCAGCAGTCGATAGCTTTGTGTCCCTGTTGATTACAGTAATTGCATTTATAATTAAAATAACCTTTAATTGTTTTATTTTGCAAATTGTTATTGTTTTTGTTCTTATTTGCATTTAATTTTTGGCTAGTACTGTATTTACAATTTAATTTATTTTCATTAAGTTTATTAGTTGTATACAGTGCACCTTATATATTATGCTCATTTCCGCGTAAATTTTGGCGTGAGTTTTCTTCTTTATTTTTAGAGATTCTGGATCTGGTAATTTATCTCGCGTTTCGATTGCACATCTAAAATTTTCGTATGAATCCGGTACGCTATAAAGCATCAATATGGTAATCATATCGTCCGGTATATTCAAATTCATGCCTTTAAGTTTATCAATCGTCGACGAAAATTTATTTAAATATTCTGACATACCTTGACCTTCTTGCATTTTAGCAAAGATTAATTGTTTTAGCAAGGTTGCTATACGTGCCGGTCCTTTGGATTGGTAGGTTTCCTCTAGCTTTTTCCATACCTCGTGTGCTGTATTGCAGGCTTAGACGTAACATAGTTCCAATGTACTCATTTCTAAAATTATGTCTGAATGTGTTTTCAAATCATGCTTGTCCCATGTATTTTGCTCTGCTTCAGCTGTAGGTCGTGTCAAGGCTCCGCTTGCGTAGCTCCAGCCATCGTTTTTGATTAATATGGCTTGCATTTGCAGCTTCCAGGTATTATAATTATTTTAACTCAGCTTTTCAATTTGAACGCTTAATCCCGATGCCATTTTGTGTATCCTTCTTTTATTTGTTTTATAAGAAAAATAGTCCTTCTCTTTATTTTATATCTTTTTCTTTTACTTTTTGTACACGTGGCCTGCCTTGCACTTTTAGGTTACCTTTTTTTTTTATTTTAATTTTAAGCACATTATATTCACTTCAACAAAAAAAATAATAGCACCATAAAATCCTGGGCCCATACCCATTGATGGATAAAATGATTTAGTGGAAGGATGCTAATATTTTATTGAAGTTTGATAAAGGTTTACTTTATTGCTTATAACAAACGTGTACCTATTACATATTTGGTAACATACATGAATATAATGGTTGGTAACAATGTAGTGTATATTATATCATGTTTTACAGTTGGTATTACAGACTTTCAATATAATAACAACGCGAGATATTTAAATATAATTAAATGTTTATTTCTAACATGTAATTGATTCAAAATAATTATTTAATCTATATTACAAAATATCTTTGAAAGAATATTTTTTCAATGAAAAGAAATAATGTTTGAATCAAAGAAATATTTTCATAATTTCAATAAAATTATTTCTTTCCAATAATGAAATATTTTTTATTTCATGAAAGCGGTTAAAGAATTCAAATTTTGAGTTCAAGAAATCTATTCTGAAATTTAATGAGATTATTTCTTCTCGATTACAAAATTGCAATTGATTTAAAAGGATTATTTAATCTATATTAAAAAATATCTTTAATCGAATATTTTTTTCAATGAATAGAAATAATATTTTAATTAAAGAAATATTTTCATCAGTTCAATAAAATTATTCTTTTCCAATAATATTAGGTGTACAAATTAATTCGGTCCGTTTTTTAGCAATAAAAAAAGCATTTATTATGAAACCGAAACAAAAAATACATTATTCAAAGTATTGACCATCATTTTCTACTATTTTTTCCCATCTCTCCGTCAATCGTCTGATTCTATTTCGATAAAACAACTCATCTTTTTCGGTCATCCATGTTTCGAGCCATTTTTGTATTTCTTCGTTAGAAGTGAACTGCTGACCGGTCAGATCATTCTGCATTCGTCAGAACAACAAGTAGTCAGAAGGGGCGATGTCCGGAGAATACGGCGGGTGCATTAGGACGTCCCACTTTAGCGTCTCCAAGTATTGTTTCACCGGTTTAGCGACATGAGGCCTTGCGTTATCGTACAGCAGAATAACTTTTTCGTGCCTTTGCTTGTATTCTAGGCGTTTCTCGCGCAAAGCACGGATCAAACGCATCAGCTGAACCTTGTATTGATCGCTGGTGATGGTTTCACCAGGTTTCAGAAGCTCGCAGTAGACGACACTTTTTTGTTCCCACCAAATGCATAGCATGACCTTGGAACCATAAATATTATGCTTAGGTGTCGATGTTAAGGTCAATGGCAATGATTCCCCAGGTGTCGCGTAATATTTTTTCTTCTTAGGGTTGTCAAAAAATATCAATTTTTCATCCTCAGTCACGATTCGGTGTAAAAAACCCTTTTTTTGTCTGTGAATCAGCTGTTCGCAAGTGCATTATCGCCTTTCAACGTCTCTGGATTTCAGTTCATAAGGAACCCATGCTCCTTGTTTTTGGATCATTCCCATCGTTTTTAGTCTCACCGATATTGCTTGCTGAGTCACTTCTTGTGTTTGAGTCGGATCTTTATTCAGTAATTCCTTTAATTCATTATCTTCGAATTTTTTTGATTGTCCAGAGCGACGCCTGTCATGAACGCTAAAATATCCATCTTTAAATCGTCAAAACCAATTCCTGCATGTTTTGTCAATCGGAGCACTATCACCGTATACTTCTACGAGCGTTCGATGCGCTTCGGCGGCACTTTTATTCCAATGAAAGAAAAAATCAACACTTTCCGCAAATGCTGCTTATTGACTTCAAAACTTGATATGTTTAATGCAGTGCTGATCAGGCTATTTCAAGCAAGCGAAAGAGTTGTACACTAACGATTCTTAACAAATATATAACCTCTCTAAAACCACCGAAAACAGCTGTCATAACCTACCATTTGTAGCAGCTAGCGCCATCATTCAAAAACGGACCGAATTAATTTGTACACCTAATAGAATATTTTTGATTTCGAGAAAGCGGTTAAAGAATTTAAATTTTGAGTTTGAGAAATCAATCCTTCAATTCAATGAGCTTATTTCTTCTCGATGATGAAATTGTAACGGATTTAAAATGATTATTTAATATAGTTTAAAAAATATCCTTAAATATTTTTTCATTGAAAAGAAATAATTTTTAATTAGAAGAGATATATTCATCAATTCTCTCAGTGAGGAATTTTTTTATAAGTCTTACGTTATGAAGCGCACAACTAGCTCTGTATGCTCGATTATGATGCGGGCAAACCGTGACAAGTTGGATCTTGTCTAACGGTGGAAAAACCATTTCTGCTACATCATGAACTTTGAACTTGAAGCGTTCTAACCATGCTTTCTTGATGGAGCCCATAACCAAGACTTTACTAGCATCGTGTAATGCCTATCTGAGTAATTTTACTACATCCGTGTAGAGAATATTTCCTGAATCCCAAGATAGTCCATGATAATGCTCTTCTAACCATATGTTTTCTCTCGTATACTTATCCGATAGTCGATGCCATGGATAAGGTTTCTCGAATAAGAGTACAACAGGGTCGGAATCATCTTTGAGAGGAACTATAGCCAATTCTTTGAGAATGTAATCATTACCTGGCTGTTTGAAGCCTTGCATATCTAACATGTACTCCATCCTGAATAAGAGACTCTTACTGACGAGTCAGCTTTTTATAATGATTCTCTCACACAAGTTTTCGTACGTTACCGTTCGCGGCGCTGTACTAAACTACACGTCGTGCAAGATTAAGCAGTAAGCAGAAGTTCCGGCTGAAAAGTTACCTCCCGATTCAAATTCCAGTCGAACATCCACAGGGGCACTCTTTAACGATTCGTTTTGTTTAGAACAATAGATCACGATTAAAGGTAAGTACTCGATGTAATATTGCTTTTCTAGCATGGGCTCGATATCTTTAAAATAGTAAGCACTTTGAAAGTTGGCGTACATATCGTATAGCATTGCGTATTGATTATGAGGGATATCTAAATTTAGATTTCCATACGGATAGTATTGAGAATTGAAAAAAAAGCTTTACATTACTGATATTGCAATGATCAAAGTGACTTGCGTTGATAGTTCTCTGACTTTTTCGATTCGTTTGAAAACTTAGTATTACGAATCGTGGCTTTTCCAGCTGATTAGAAGTTTTGACTGTCCAAACATGCATAGATGTTGTGGGAAGTAGTGGATACTCGTACAACTCCGAACTACGAAAACTCATATCGATCGGTTTATCCTTCTCAACATGAGAAGGATTAATAGTTGAATCTTGTACGTACTTGATACTACTACGTAAGGCATAAGCCATTCTATTTTATTCAATTCAAACTTGAAATTCTCAAATGCGTTAGCTCGAGCAGGGTCTAGTGCTGTTTGTTCGACAGCGTTTAAATCATTTCTCGATCTCGTTAGAATGAGCTCGTGTTTCACGTTGATTACAATTTTACGATAATCTTCAGCAAAGCCGAAAATCATAGCTAGAGGGATCGAAACATCAAAGTAACCTGCATTGTTAGTCAACTGCTGTGTTTCTTCGACATCGAGCCACCCTGCGTTTTCAATAATCAAGTTTTGACTGGGATTGAGCGAGACCCAACCTTTCATTAGAGTAGTCAAACCTACATTCTTACACTTATCGATTTCTACTGCGTTGATCTCGACACATATTTCCTCAAACATATGACAGATGGCGTTGTTGACTAATTTAGTATTAGTTACAGCAGTTCCATCGGCTTTCACTAGTCTGCCACAAATATGTAGCGAACTACGTGATGGTAGAAGACACAAATCTTTATGTTGAATGGCTATACGAATCTCATCGCTGTTGTTGAAGTTGGATGCTAAGTATGGTTGATGAGCATGTATCTCGTAATGTTTAATTGATTCGTCATACGTTACAGCTGACTTAATGTTATGCATTTCCTCCATTTTCCTGAAAACAACAAAAGAATAAACAAGTTATTTCCCATCAGGGACGACTCAAAGGCCGAGACTCCTTAGAAACTGTATCTTTTGCCATGTTAACTCTTCGTCTGCTCTTGGCCGACTGATGGTCGGTCTCCATCTTGACATTACAATGCCCATTACGCTTGTTTAAGATGTAATCTAATGCTAATACTTTCTCTTTGAAAATTAACAAGTTGTCCGTCTTGATCGACTATGCGCACTTGAATGTGATCTATGCTCTTGACGACGATCGGAAGGTAAATGACCGGTGAAGGAACTTCGATGATCTTATATCCTGGTGGCACTGCTGGGAAGAACTCGTGTATCGTGTGCACTCGTTGACCGTTTATATACTTACCGCAGGTGATGTCACACTCTATTCGTAGAGCGTTGACCTTCAAGATGGCTACTGGTAAATCCGAACTGTGAGTGACGTCTGCTTTCAGAAGACGTTTAGCGAACCCTAATAAAGGTCCTATGGTATTTTTTTCTCGAAAATCAATCGGTCGATTGCACTTTATTTCGCTACGAAGAGTATTATTATTAGGTTTTATACTGATTGAGATATTCTTGTGTGTCAATGTCTCGCTAAGATAATTCTCTATGTCCTCGATCTCGTAACTACCTGTTGGTAAAGTAATTTCTTCTTTACTAACATGGAATAGATTGTTGCCCTCATCAATGTTGGGTATTGAATTGAAGGTCATGAAGACAACTAAACCAAGAACATAAATCTTATCGGAAGAAAGTTCAATAGGCGGAAAATATTGTGCTTCGAGTATGGATAATGTATCCGAAAGACTTAACCTCAATGAATCTTCCATGATGACTGTTAAACTTATAATAAGTTGATATTCACATGCTTCTTGCTTTATATACCAAGAGTTCTGCACAAGAACTTTAGACAAAGATGACCGCAATCAAATGTATTGAAGTCTTGGTATCTTTGGGGGTTGTACTTGATTTCATCAACACCCAAGTACAACATCAAATCTAAAGGTGGCTGAAGATCTCCAAAACTATCGAAATAGACTACGCCATTTCCTCGTTTTCGATAAGCTACCCAATGAGTTCCTGGTCTATCTGCATCATCAAGATTAACGATGGCCGATTCACGATAATGAGGACCACTTTTTGGTAATGCATTTCGCATAAAAACTCTTTAGAAGTTTTTCTCTTTAGAAGTTTTTAGAAGTTTTTCAAAATTTTTGCATACTTGATGATATCAGCGTCAGTGAGAGCTCTCTCAGGCAATCTTACTTTGTCGATCTTTTTTTTATTAAACCTTTAACATGGTAAGGTTTCAGACGAAGCCCAAGTCCACTTTTACTTGGCTGTAAATAAACCCCTTTACCGAGAGCTATTTCTTCCATTTTCTTATTATGTCTCTGAATCTCCTCCAATTGTGAATTGGCAGATTTAGAATCGGTAGTGCACGTGGAATCTTGACGTTTTCCTTACCACCTACTGCCTTAACAGCACTACGTGCACCTTTCAATGCTGATAAAATAACTTTACGAGCACATTTGCTGGGACCTATCGATTTTGAGGCAGCTTTTACTACATTATTGAATGTAATGGCTGCTCCCTTCTTCTTTCTCATACCCATACCGAATGTAGACTTTAACTTCATTGCTTCACTAACAGCAAAAGCAGCTGCTTTTTTCCTTATGGTTGCGTCCTTTGATTTTACTCTCTGCCAAGCTTTCTCTGCCAACGCTTTGTCTGCAGTATTTCTCGCTTCGATGTCCTCGCGGTTTTGCGAATAAGTTATATCGTGCTCCTTACAAACCTTGTCAAGAAGATTAATTCCTGGGTCACCTCGAGCTAGTCGTTTAGCTATTTTTGTACCTGGTCCGCAGTACTGATATCCTGGAATATGAAGTTCGAACGGAAGACTGATGATGACTTTATTGAGAAAAACCTCGGCCACGTCGACGTTGTCGTTGTTGATAACGTACGATCATCACCCTATGAAGGTTAAGTGTAGACTGATGTTTGTGAGAGTATATAAGGCCTCTATTCATACTAAATTGATCACTCTTGTTTGAGATCTAATTGCATCAACATGAATTTCAAAGATCATCTTGTTAAACTTCCAATCGTAAATTTTGACACGATAGTCGAGCAGGCAAAAAAGACAAAGAGGCATGGAGACTTACTTCCCGATAGTATTCGAGCCATATTTTGTGTGCCATCCAACTAATGGCCTACTCGCAATGATTACGCATCCTAATGGGCTAAGATTCGAGAACGTATATGTCTACTTGAAGTCTCTAAATCAACCAAAGTATAAGTATTTGAAGAACTCCTTGAACCGATGGACGGTATACAATATTTTCCATTCAGCGAACACGAATCAGTAGTATCACCTGACGATGCCTTACCTAATTCCATAATGGTATTCGATGATATAGCTTGCGAGAAACGGGATAATGTAAGAGCATTTTTCTGCATAGGAAGGCACAAGAATGTTGATTGTTTCTATCTCAGTCAATCTTATGCTCATATACCGAAACATCTTGTAAGAGACAATGTAAATCTGTTAATAATTTTCCGTCAAGATGATGTTAACCTAAGACATTTGTACGATGATCACGTAAATTCAGACATGTCTTATGCTCAATGCAAAAGTCTATGTTCACGATGTTGGACAGATGATAAGTATGGTTTTTTGATGATGGATGAAGATAGTTCAATCAATGCTGACAGGTATAGAAAGGACTTTGACTATTTTGCTATAAATATAGCACACTCTTAGTGTAGTCATAACATTCCATGATTGAATGTCGAATCGACAACATGGCCGACATTTGCTGAAGAAAAAATATATTGCATCAACTTATTAAAGCAAGAAATGCAATTAAACGTAAATGCAATCTATTAAAATATGGAAAGGATAATTTCGAGAAAGCAACTGGAGAAACTTTCAAACCAATAGTTGATCTTCTACAAAAACTTGTCAAGACGTCTGAAAAAAATCTTGAAACCAAGGGACAAGCTACTGATGCCATGAGTGTAAATAATGATAGCATTGCAGAGAAGTCTTACGAGTCTGATGAACCATCTTTAAATGAAACTGTTCGACCATATACGGATACAGAGTTTGAATCAGCGCTTAGTGATGAAGATGGTGGTACATATGATAATAAGTATATTTCCGAACTCATGAAAAATAAAGCTAAAGAGTTGGATAAAATTTATGGTGTTCGTAAAGAAGATGACAAATACCTAATAGGCGACTCACCTATTTACTTTGAAGATTGATACATAAAAGTTAAAAATGTGAAATATCCTAGAACTGATGGTTTGCTAGAGTTGATATTAGCAAAACAGCCTAATCAGCAAAACGTGAGTTCAACTGATATGGAGAACTATCAACGAATTCTTGAGGCTACTAGAGCTCACAAGAGACGTTACAGAAGCGATGAACAGATTCGTGCTCACAGAAGCAAGAAATTTGATAACATCATTGCTTCTATGTTTAAACGTGGTGGTGGACTATTACCTCGATACAAAGTTGCTAGAAGGGATTTGCTAATGGATTACGTATATTGGGATGATCCTAATGAACTTGTCATCGGTTACGATTACTCATAGCAGAGAGGGAAGCTGGAAACCTTAGTCATACAAATGAAATCCCTTCAATCATTGAAGAACTACGAGAAGCTGGCTATATATACAGAGATACAAGTGAATACTTGAACATTATCAAAATGAGTGTCGATGTATTCGGACGTAATCTTAAACGGAGCGAGGGTGGTCGTGGTCCTCCAGGTGTTGGATATAAAATCACATCTGATGGTCAGTATGACTTGGAGAATAGGAGACTTCGTAATCTCGCATCACCTAATCAACTCAATGAAGCTGTAAATTTAGATACTTTACAACGTTTCGTACGTTTGGAAGCTCAAAAATTATTAGATTCAATATCTAGTTTGAGAAGTGATCTTAATAATCTAAATAAAATCGTAGAGATGCATAGATATGAACTTGATAAGAAATTCGTTCAAAGCCAGACGGAAATTGAGACTGTAAAAGAGGCATTATCACTGTTAGTGCAAAATAGTAAATCGATAACCATCGATGGAACAACGTCAAAGAGTAGTTGAAGAGCTTCACAAGCCAGCATGTCGTAATTATCCACGTCGAAAGTTTGACGTGTGAGGTTTGGATGAGACATGGCAAGCAGATCTAGTAGAGATGCAACCTTATTCTAAAGAGAATAAAGTCTTTAAATATATGCTTACTTTAATAGATGTATTTTCAAAGTATGCGTGGGCAGTTCCTGTTAAACGAAAAACTGAACAAGATGTCGCCGATGCTATGAAATCTATATTACGTAAAGGTCGTGTACCAAAGAATTTACAAACAGATAATAGCAAAGAGTTCTATAATACAAATTTTCAAAGTCTTATGCAAAGATACAAAATTCATCTATGTTCTACGTACAGCAATCTTAAAGCATCCATTTGTGAACGTTTCAATCGTACATTGAAAAATAAGATGTGGGTGAAGTTTAGTTTACGTGGAAACTATAAATAGCTTGATATTTTACCTAAGCTAACAATAGCTTACCATGATAGAAAACATCGAACTATCGGTATAAAGCCCAACGAAGTTACAGCTACTAACGAAGCAGAAATTGTCAAACGTTTTAATAAAAAAATTATTCAAACTAAAAAGCCAAAGTTCGAAGTTGGTGATAAAGTTAAAGTTAGTAACGTGAAGCAATTATTTGAGAAGGGATGTACACTTGGCGGAAAGGATATTTTTCCGAATGTGTACCTCAAATGGCAGCGTTGCATATTTTACCACACACATAAGAAAACTTCGAATAATGCGTTAAGTTTCGCATCATGATTATTTTGTTTTTTCTTATAGGTTATTCATGCAAAATTCAAATGATAACAACTTAAATTTTATTGCTTATATAATTAAAATTCACAATATTAGATTCTATATGATTATTAAACTAAGAAATAAAAATTTTATTTAATAAAATTATATTTTGGATCATGAAAAAAGAAAGTAATATTGTTTGTTTACTAAAATTATGTCATTAAGTAATAAGTAACGATGATGCGAAATTTGCTCTATAATTTGGAATTGTCTTATGCCTGTGGTAAAATATGCGATGTTGCCATTTGAGGTTAACATTCGGAAAAATATCCTTTCCGCCAAGTGTACACCCAATTGGTCCACAGAGATATTCACAATAACTAAAGTGGCAGCGACAAAACCAGTGACTTATCATCTTAAAGATTATCGTGATCAACCTATCACTGGTGGTTTCTACGAGCAAGAACTCCAGAAAGCAATGTATCCATATGTATATCTTGTACAAAAAGTCTTGAAGAAACGTGGTGATCAAGTCTATGTAAAATGGCTTGGATAAATGGCTTTTGATAGTTCCCACAATAGCTGGATTAGTAAGTTTGATAATTAAAAAGAAATAAAAAAAAGTGGTAAGGCCCCCACCTTCGCCTGTACCTGTGAGGAACAACCAATGAAATCATCATTTGTTAGCCTTATATAATGAATGAATTCACTATATAGGACTAACCCATGACTCGTTTTGCCTCCATGAACTTTCTGTTTAATTTTTTTTTTGTTTTATTTCATCCTATGGAGGGGGAGATCTGCGCAGTAGCCACGGCTTAACCGCTACTTAATAGAACTCCCGAACCAGCTCGAGTCATTCCTTCATCAGAATCTGCTAAGTAAACTTAGAATTCCTTACCAAAGAAATATGGATCTTGATAAATTCAACGAGGCAGCTCGTGAACGTGTCCGCCGTGCAATTGGGAATATATTCCCCTTGAAGAAAGATCAGACTCATTATGTGAGTGAGTTTAGACCAGTTGAAAGAAAGGATAAGTTTAGATTGATGGCAGTTTTAGATGGCGAATGGCGCATTTTTATTCTATGTCCCACATGCAGAGCCTTATAGGAGAATAAGGAGTTTTACTTCGAGTTGAGAGAGGCCATTCAAAATTATAAGTTGTTTGTAAAGTATTTAGATGATGACAACGGAAAAGATCTCGAGTTCTCCTTGGCTTAAGCGCTTGGAAGTTAACGGAGAGGTATACGAGTCACGGGTGCACTTCCTACTTTTCGGAGTAAGAGGTTCACAATTGGCGATTCTTGGTTGTACCTCACAGATGGGGGCGAACAGTTTAGTCGACAAAGTTGAACAACATGTCAGAAATCTATCCATCATCGTAGAGTTATGTGAAGGTAGTTGGATATTGAATTTGATCGAAATATTATCGAATGTTTCTCGAACTTGATCGAATTTGATCGAATCTTTATCGAATTTTGATCGAATGTTGATCGAACTTGATAGAATTTTGATCAAATGTTTATCGAACTTAATCGAAATTTGATCGAACTTGATCGAATTTTGATGGAATTTGATCGAATGTTTATCGAACTTGATCGAATATTTATCGAACTTGATCGAATGTTTATCGAATTTTATCGAATTTGATCGAATTTTTATCGAATTTGATCGAATTTTTATCGAATCTTTATCGAAATTGATCGAATGTTTATTGAATTTGATCGAATTTGATCGAATGTTTGTCAAACTTGATCGAATTTGATTGAATTATGATCGAATTTCCATCGAATTTTCATCGAATTTGATCGAATGTTTATCGAATTTGATCGAATTTCGATCGAATTTGATTGAATTTTTATCGAATTTGATCGAATTTAATCGAATTTTTATCATATCTGATCGAATTTGATTGAATGTTTATCGAACTTGATCGAATTCTCATCATGAAAAACAAAGGGGGGCGATTAAATCTAAACTTCCGAATCAAATCAATCAATCAAATATCAATCCTGGTCAATTATTTGATTCTAATCAAAATAAAGAAACATCGTTTACAGGTAATTCGAAGACCGAGGTTACTTTGAACGATGCTGATAAGTCTACACTTGATACATCTCTTCTACTTATAAAAAGTTCTAAAGGAAAAGATAAACTTCTTTTAAATTATATTCCATTTCATAAGGATAAAGCCATGAGTAATGGTAATATTTACTGGAAGTGTCAATTTTACCGTTCAAAATAATGTTCAAGTCGTGCTGTAACGAAGGATATGAGATTTATAAGTTGTATATCACATAAACATATAATAACACCTGTGCAGGAAGAAAATGTAACAAGAAATATGACTTTTAAAGAAAAACGTAAGTTTAATGATGCTCTCAAAACACATTATACAAATGATAAACTTGCGAGGAGAGATAATATTGATTTCATCGATCACCAAAGGTATCCAGAATCAAAATTACTTCAAAATAGTCATTCTAGCTCTGATGATTAAATAGAAAATTATCAAAAGAGTAGAAACACATTTGAAAGTTGTGAAAGAAAATTTCGTAATAACGCTTCATCAGTATCAAAATGTAAAAAGTCAAAAATGATTTCTAACGATGTTAATAGCAGTACATTATCAGATTCTTCTAATAATACCTTCTTTAAACTCGAAAATAATCACAAGAGTAAAGAAGAAAATTTAGAAAACTGTAAAAGAAAATCTAATACTAAAGTTTTACAAGTATCTAGATCAAAAAAAGCTAAAGTAAGTTCGATAGATTCCTGCGATGAAACTTCATCAGATTATTCTAGTAGTAATGAATCTCATTCTATTTTTATAGGATGGGATGATCCTAATGTATTAGTTGATCGTCTTCATATTCTTACATCTTCAAGTCTTTATACTTATAAAAAGATAAATTTTATAATTAGTGAACTACGAGACGCTGGTTATATATATTAAGTTAACTTAGGATGATATTACATTTATTTCAAATGAGTTAAAAAAGCTTTTAAAGATAAAAAAAAATCATCGATATAAAATCAAAAGTTTCTTTGCTTTCTGAACGTCCGTCCAGAGAGAATGCTTTCTAGCTGGAACATCTGCTTAATCTTGTCTAATCAGATAGTGAGCGCCATCAGTGGTAACATAAGAAAACTTATACGAGCGGTGGAGATTCAAAATGGTGGGAGAATCATTATAAAAGGCTGAATCTTCAGTAAAAGATTCATTTAGGATGAAGTACTCGGCGGATGTGCAAAGATGCAAATAGTCAGATTCAGAGACTTGGCTATTGCTCTCAATAATGATTCCGACTTCACTGTACCACTATTTAAGAAGTCTTATTCTTAACATCAACTATCGTACAAGAGAGAAAACAGTAGTATATTTGTGTAACGACTTTCCACAGTGTTGAAGAAAAAATCGTATATCTTGACATTCTTTTGGAGGCTACACTGATGGTGGTGGCTGTTCATTTCTACGATTCGGGTCACCTCTGCAGCATAGGCTTGAGTAAGGGTCAGTCGCTGGTAGTCCACCTCGGTGAGTTGATACTCGTCCTTAGACTCCATGCTGAAATTAATTTAATTTCTGTCCGACTTTCGAAATTATCGAAAGCCAAGTGGATAATTCAACCCTTGATTGCTGCTTCCCTTTATGTTTTGAACTTTGTTACTTTTCTTGAGGAAAGCCATACGCCACCTAGCGCCCAAGTAGTGAACTATGATACAGCCGCGATACTTCAAAGATCGGGGATTCCCCGTGTAAAAATTCATTTTTTACTCAAGATATAAATTTAAAAAAATTTTCAAAGTGCTTTTTAATTTAAATTAAATAAATTCTCAATTTAAAACATAATTTATATAATTTTAAAAATGAAAAAAAAGTCGACTTGGGTTTGGATCGAAACCGTGACCCTCTGGTTAAAAGGCAAGCACTTACACCACTCGACCACGGAGTCATTATGCTAAATAATTTTGGAAACTTGTATATCCGCAGTTTATCGAATATGTTTCCATTTTTATTTATTAATTAAATTAATTTTTTAAATATTGTTAATTATTAATAATTATTAATAATAATTAATCATTATTTATTATAAAAAAAAAAAATTTTCTCGCTAAAAAAAATTTTTAAATAAAAATAATATAAAATTAATTTATTCAACTATTAATAATTAAAATATTTAAATAAAAAAATATCCGCATCCCGGCATATTCCCTACCTTATCGGCGCTCGTGCGATTGCATAGAAATGTAGTGGTGTGCCCGTATTGCAGAGGTGGCAGGAAAGGTGGGCTAGAAATAAAGAGGGGAGGGAGTGTACCAGTATTGCAGTGGGCCAGAACCGCCATAGCCTATCTACTAAAATCGCAAAATAAATTTCAATATTTCAAAATTTTTTTTTCAATGAAATATTTCATTTTCTGAAAGCGATATAAGTTCTACTTAGAAAGTTTTATTCAATCAAGATTTGGTTACTTGGGTTCTATTATCCCTTTCAGAACAGAATTATTATTTCATCATGAAAAGTTCTGATAACCATTTAGCGATGATAAGTGTTCAATTATTAAGCAATTTTTGCGATTTTTTTTTCTTTTCAAGTTTTCTCAGTTTCTATCAAAGATATAATAACTTAGGCCCTCAGTTTGAGATCGGAAATAGTCCACTTCAATCTAATACACATATTTTTTTTACAAAATTTGAAGCCACTTTTGCACAATTTCAAAAAAACCAAAAAATGTCAATGTACATTGTAATGTACATTGGTTCTGAAAGGGTTGTATAGATTATGTTGCACTCAAAGAAAGTTTCTTTTAATCAAAATTTCGATTCTTAGGAATAATTTTATAGATTATCAAGTCAAAGAAATATTTCTTCGATTTGAAGATCGCAAAATAAATTTCAATATTTCAAAGCTTTTTTCAATAATATATTTCATTGTCTCAAGGCGATATTAGTTCCACTTAAAGAAAGTTTCTTTCGATCAAAATTTGGATTCTTAGGAACAATTTTATAGATTATCAAATCAAAGAAATATTTCTTAGATTTGAAAATCGCAAAATAATATTCAATATTTCGAATATTTTTTTCAATAATACATTTTATTGTCTGAAAGCAATATAAGTTCTGCTCAAAAAAGTTTCTTTTATTCAAGATTTGGTTTCTTAGGAACTATTATATAGATTTCGTTCCACACAAAAAAAGTTTCTTTTAATCAAAATTTAGATTTTTAGGAATAATTTTATAGATTATCGAGTCAAAGAAATACTTCTTCGATTTGAAAATCTCAAAATAAATATCAATATTTCGAAATTATTTTTTCAATAATATATTTCATTCTCTCAAAGCAATGTTAGTTCCATTTAGAGAAAGTTTCTTTCAATCAAAATTTAGATTCTTAAGAACAATTTTATAGATTATCAAGTCAAAGAAATATTTCTTAGATTTGAAAATCGCAAAATGAATTTTAATATTTTCAAAATTTTTTCAATAATATTGTAACATGGTGGATTTTCCATCCACATGTTATATTTGTATACAGATACCTACTAGACCGGCGAAGAGCCTTATAAGTAGGATTTTAATTTGTATATAGCAATGTGGCACTGGCTTAGTGGTTAGAGCTCGTGCCTGGAGATCTCGAGGAACGGGGTTCGCGTCCGGTATCCGCTTATTTTTTAATTTAAAAAGTCTCATGTTTCAATGGCACCCAACGAAATAACCCACAAGAACAAACATATCAACCCAAGAAAGTGTTTTTAAGTGTTTAGAATTAAGTTTTAACAGAGCAAGATGCAGAAGTACACCTACGGAAAAAATCATTTGACGGTAAGTGTACATGCGTTTCAAAAAATTATCTAAGACTGTAACCATGTACCAAAGCATGGTTACTATTTCAATTTAAGTAAGATTAAATAGCACCAGGAGGCGCTGTTCGCACGCTTGGATAAAGAACGAAAGATATGTACTCGCGAAAGCGCGACTAAGAAATCTAATGAGAAAGAGAGATTAACTAAACAAGTAACAAGTTAGAAAGAATAAGCTAACGATTAGGAAGTAGGAAGGGATGGCCGAGAGAGCCTCGCACAGCAAACGTAACGCGAAGCTCGCTCTCTCGTCGCCTGACCGCCAGCAGAGCCAGTCGCTCTCTTACTCGACTCCAGCCCAAGGTTCTACGTGTGCCATAGAAGCCCGTTCATCGCCACGTGTTCGGTTCTCCATCCCGAGCTCGTATAGCAAGGCCAGGAAGCTGCGGAGAGAAAGATCTGCAAGGGGTGGGCCCGCCTCATTAACCTCAGTAGCGTAAGTCCTGGTAAAGATTGATTATTGTAAAACGCGGCGCGAGTCACAGTAAAGTAATCTCCATCTCTCTCTTTCTCACAACTTTAATATAATTGTTTTGCAAGCGCACCGGTCTCGTTTTATATCGAGAAAACATCCGATATTTTGTAAACTTTAATTTTAAGATTATCATTGTAAATATTTCATTCAGTACAATACATTCGCAAATTTCTTTTATATAATTACTGTGTTAAGAGAAACAGATTTAATATAACCTAGAATCAATTTCCTGCATGCTCCTTTATATCGCTCCCAATAATAAATTACCAGGGTTGAGAATTCACCCTAGAGAAAATGTAGTAAATATTTAAATCATTCATATCTTTGGAGTCACTTGGTCTACGACTCAGCTAGTAGGAGCAAGAGCGAGAAAGTCCTCACTCTTTTTGTATCATAGTGTGCTCGTCCTCGCTAAAGTCGGGGAATGGAGCGATAATAATAATTGAAACACCTTTAAGATTCATGGCAAATAAAATAGCAAAATCGAGTTAAACTTATGATCCCATTAGTATCTATTAAATTCCAAGACGTGAGCACGCTAGGTTACAAGACAACGAAAGTAAATAACTATAAATAACTGTAAATCATCGTAAATAATTATAAATAACAATAAACTATTTACCTAAAAATTTTGAAAATTGTAAATAATAGTAAATAATAGTAATTAAGAGTAAGTAACTATAAGTGTTTGTAAATAATAGTAAATAGCTTTTAAAATCAGTTAATAATCGTAAATAACTAAATAACTATAAATAATTGTAAATAATAATAAATAAGTGTAAATAACTTTTATTAATGTTTCAGTCTCAATATACTTTTTATTAATTCGTCATGGGCAGTGATCGATCTGCCCCTAGTGTATTATCGTTCGAACTAAAAAGCAAGAAAAATACATCGGTTTAAATTCGTGAAAACAGTTTGAACTTTCCAATACATTTAACAAAAATAATTCTGATTCTGATTGTTATTAAAAAAAAATAATAAATTATATTTAAAAAAAAAATGGTTTATCATTAACAATTATTAAAACAACTAAAAAATGAAAAAAATTTAATTAAATCGTAAATCGAACTTAATTCAAATCTACATTTTTTCTTGCTTATTAGTTCTAAGGAAAATTCGCTAGGTGCAGATCGATCACTGCCCATGACGAATTATTTACAGTTATTTAGAGATATTTACAGATATTTACGAAAATTATTTCTATATGGGTATTTACTAATTTCATAACTCTGACTGTGCGAAAGACATCTGTGCGCCACTTTTTTGTTGAAATTAAGACCCTCATTTTGCTTTACTTAGACCGTTTCTATGTGCGTTGAAACTGAATTTGTGATCAGAGGGAGTTGATAGTCAATTGCATGCTCACGATGTTCACAGATTTTATTCTATGAATTTCCTATCAAATTCAAATGGCCATATCTCAGTATCAGAAGCACCTAGAAACTTTTATAAAAAAGGAAATTGAAGATCTTTAAGCCTACTTTAAAGTAATGTTGGTTGTTCGGATGAAAAAAAAATTATAAAGTACTTTTAACCTCAAAATACACGAGAATAGACCCGATTGAGTAAAATTTTTTAATATTTCAAGAGCAAAAATTCGGAAAAAAAATTTTTCTTGGCTCTAAAATCAACCCATAAAATATTATTTTAACTTACGGCAATAGAAAAAGTGTGAAAGAGGGTCTCAAAAAAATTTTTCCAGTCATAGCTGTATGTAGAAAAAAGAAAAATAAGAAAAAACAATAAAAAATACGGTTTTTTGCGATTCAGCAAGGTTAAATCTCTATTCCAACAAGGTATTCCAGCTGCGTTTTCAATTTTTAGTATAAACACATCGATCTAAGGGTTGGGAGCGATGCTCAGTAAGTTTCGG
Source organism: Anastatus disparis (assembly GCA_017163975.1). Taxonomy (NCBI): domain Eukaryota; kingdom Metazoa; phylum Arthropoda; class Insecta; order Hymenoptera; family Eupelmidae; genus Anastatus; species Anastatus disparis. The sequence goes on along the minus strand of JAFFSR010000291.1, from coordinate 2,856,321 downwards.
GAAATAACAACCCTTCTAATATATATATATTTATATATATGCATACATATATACATATACTTTCAATTTCGCTTTAGTATTTTTCTTACTTAAAATACTATTTACTCTTTCTTGATACAGTACTGGCATTTCATCAACTTTTCCTTTTCCTCTTAAAGAGCACAACATTAATGCCTCCTTTTTAAAAATCGCTTTCATTAATGCTCGAGCCATGTTGGTTTGTTTAGAACTGGTTGACTGAATATTTGCCAATGGTTTACGTTTCAAAAAAATACCGCAACCACTCATAAGTTCTACTATCTGAAAAAAAGTTACGGTGAACAAAGCACATGAAACAGAGGTGCTCGTTGAAAAACAGCCGAGAGCGGGATTCGATCTCGGTCCCCCGAGAATACGAATCCAACGCTTCTACCGTCTGTGCCACAGACCGGCTCCGTAGAATTTTATTTTAAAATAGCTATATTTAAAATGCTTACTTCATTATCTTCATCAGCATTAAGATACTGCAATGTCCACTTTCCGTCGTCATCCATAAATATGTTATTTACATTTTTTTCAACAAAATTAGAATTTGAAATGGGTGAATTTTCTTTTTCTTTTATATCTTCTGGTTCACATTTTATTTTAATGGGTTCATTATCATTATTTACAATATCAGTGCTTTGATTTTTAATACACATTTTTTATCATCTTTAAGCTAGAAAGGCATTAATAAATTTTTATACCTTTAAAAATAAAAGTTAAAAACCAAAAAAAAAATAAAAGAGAATTTACTTCAAGCATTTCATCGTCATCTGAAGACTCAATTACATAAGTCCGCTTTCTTTTTACTTTTGTGATTTCTATGGACTGTTTAAAAATAATGAAAATAATTTTTATATATATATATATATATATATATATATATATATATATATATATATATATATATATTTATATGTAACGTGTGATTATTATAATAATGAACAAATTGTATTGAAGAGAATTTTTGGAAATTAAAATTTAAAAAAAGAAACACAGGAACGTTTCAAATGTGTATTGATTGTGACTGGCTCTTCACTTTACTCAATAATATAAATGCTTCTTTCTTTTTTTGATATTGTGGTTGTTGTATCGTACAAGTGTGTACGGAAATTTTTAAAATTTTTAGGAATCAGTGTAAGGTAAAAATTGTTAATTATACGCAAATTATATTAAATTGATATTTTGCAATTTATTAAAATTAACGATGTCACGATTTATAATAAAAAAAAGAATGAAAATCAAATTTTGAACTTACATAAAAAAAGCAGTCATTAAGATTGAAATTTTTGTGTGTATTAAAAGATCAGAGATTAAATTCGCAATGTTTTTTTTAAAATTAATTATTATGAGTTTGTGAATTTTATTTTGAACTTATTTTGAAATCCTTTGTTGGCGGTAATAATCTGATAATAATGCTTAATAACAGATCCTTTTCAAGATTAATTAAACAATCTTTAATCAAACTTGAAAAGAACATCAAATCAACTGTCGAAACATCGTTAATAATGATGAACATATAATTTTTATTCATAATTATAATCGACATAATTATGATATGTAGTGTATAGAGAAGTCTTTAATGATATATTGGATACGCTAAAAATATTTTTGACAAACAGAGATTTGGTATTAAACACGGAAATGAGAAAAAAGGAAAATGGTTTGGGAGGAGGAGATGGAAGAGGTTAAAAAAAATTGAAATATTTAGGATTTACGTTTAACAGTAAAGGAATTCAACGAACATATAAAGGAATTGGAAAGGAAGGGAATTCGAGCAACTTGGTAACAGAACTATGAATATTATACAATGTTATAGATAAAAAAGTATGAAATAAGAGTACAGTAAAACTGGAGGTAGCTAGAAATAAAAATTAAAATAAATAAAAGAAGGAATAATTTCAAAAAGGTAAATGAAAAAAAAAGAAATTAAGGAAATTAAAAATGATAAGGAAAATAAAAGAATTGTTGATATAAAAATATAAAGGAAAATAAATAGAATAACAACGAATAATGGAGTAAAAGAAAATAAGATAGAGAAGAAAATAGAATGTAAAGGGGTAAATCAATTTCCGAGCCAATAGGCTCAAATTATATATTATAAATAAAATAATAAAAATAAATATATAGCATTGTGTGTACGCAAGCGCGCACGAAGACTAACCGTGTCATGAAAAGTGTCTCTGACAACCTCATCGTCACTGGACATATTTACATCTTCAAAAGGCATCTTAAAAGAGCGTCTTTTGATGTCTTCTTTTTTTGTTTCAACTGATTCATAATCATATATCGAAGAAATGCTTCCATTATCATCTTCTGTTTCTTTTGTAACTTCTTTGATTTTCATTTCTGGCATATTAAATGACCTTCTTTTAATGGCATTTTCTTTTTCTTCCTCAAGCGATGGCATTTCATCAGATTCCCATGAACAACTTGGAACATCGATAGGCTTCTCTATTGCAGAAAATTTCTTATTGAAAGTCTCATTTTTTGGCACTAAATGATCCGCATTTTTTAAATGCTAAAAAATTAAAATTAATTTTATAAATATTAATTTAAAATAAGAATTAATTTTTTAAATAAAAAAAATTCATTTTGTAAATAAAAAAATTCATTTTGTAAATAATTCATTTTGAAATAATTAATTTGTGAAATATAAATTTTTACGTCATAAATAAATAAAAATATATGAATAAAAAAATTTAACCTGATTAGAAAACACTTCTAACGAGTTCCCTTGAAGTGATTCATAAACGGACGTGTCGATTGGTGTTGCAAAATCCTGAACTTTTTAAAGTTCTTAAAAAAATGTAAATAATTTTTATAAAAAAATGTAAATAATTTTCATGAAAGAGTGTATATAATTTTTATATAAAGATGTAAATATATTTCATTAAAAAGTTATTTAATTTATAGAAAATGACTAATAAATATTTATAAAATTAAATCTCTACTTACCGTTGATATAGATTTTAATTTATCTAAAACCATTAGAACTTGTCCATAACAAAAATCAATATTGGAATGTTGTTCATTGATTTTTTTAATTAGCCATGCTAATTGTTGATCACTGGTAAAACTTTGCACAGGATCACTTAACATTTGATCAAAAATCTCTTTATCTGCTAACGTATTGTCATTTTTCTTCTTACTCTTGGCTGATTTTGGCTGCTTCTAAAATGGAAGATATCATCGAAATATTAATTATTTTGTTGGACCAACCACAACGTTTATTTTTAAAAATATCACAAAAACAAGAAAATTAAATATACTTAAGAAAATTCAGCCTCGAAATCGTCCTTTTCAGCATTTCGCAAAGTTTTAGATTTCTTTATTTTTGCATCCCGTTTTTTTTAAAATTCTTTCATTAAACGGATCAACATAGATTCATCAACTGATATATAAAATAAAATGAATTAGTGTGAGTTTTTTGTTTATAAAATTTTATAAGTTTTCTTTATAAAATTTTTGAGAAAAATTGTAATAAGAATAAGATAAAAAAGCTAATTATTTGAAAATGGATGCGTTTTTTATTTTAAAAAGAAGCGATAAAGTACTCACGTGACATTTCGAGGACTCTACCCTCATATATCTTGGCTTTAGGAGAGTCTTCTGGCAACATAAATTTGACACTTTCCCCTTTGCTTAATTTTTTACGCGAACCATCGAAAATAATCGAATGTTTGTATATGATACAAAACGATATATCAAAACATTCAATTAAATATTGTGTCTCCATATTTTTCTCTCGTTTTCAAGCGTTCTTTTCTGTACTCCTTTTTAAAATGATCTGTCTGACTTTTTCTCGTACTCAAAAAAAATGTCAACTACTCGGGGGTTAAGCGGCGGTCTTCTTTTTTTTCAATAGAAACGGCTTATTAGAAAAATGGAAGAACATTCCAAAATGTAAATTATATTAAAAAACGATAATGTTCCTTAGTTCAATATTATTTATGCAAAGTGAAAATCAGATGACAGTAATCTTAACCCTTTCTGTTAAATATCAAGTTATATAAATTAATATTTCTAATAATACGTATAAAAATCGATCTTAATAAAAATTTTCGTTAACTTTTAAGTTTTTTATAATGAATTTTGAAAAATTAATATACATGTGATCAGCTGCTTTAAACAATCAAATACTCTCTTACAACGTTACCAATAATGCAGAACTATCTGAGTCAAATACATGATAATCAAGTAAGTTATTCCTATGTTATTCTTATATTAATTATTATTATGTCATAATGTCTATCATACAAATTTTTTTTTTAATCAAAATTTTATAGTTGCATCCCCCTGGTTAGAGTATTAGCAACTATAGGTACTTTATTGAAATTACATATTTGCTTACAATAATTGGCTTACAATAGATACATATATATGTTATTTTATAATTTGAACATTATGCGTTATATATTATTTTTTAGATCTGTTGAATCTTGATAACTTTCTTAATTTGATTGTTATTGTTCAATATTTCTTTTACATTATTTTTTATTTTCAATATTTTTCTAAGATCTCTGTATTTGGAGCACTGTATTAAGATATGTTCAACACTATATTTTATATTACATTTCTCACATTGGTTGGATGTATTCTTATCGATAACTGATTGATGTGTTAGTCTGGTATGGCCTATGCGTAGTCTGGTGATGAGTACTTGATTTTTCCTATTTAGTTTGGTGGTTGGGTTTTTTTCATAGATGTCGTTTCTTATTTTATTGATAAAGCTATTTCCTTTTTTCCACTGATTGTTCCATTTTTTAAGTATATTAAGTTTGATTTTTTTTTGTAGATCTTCCTTCGTAATTTTTTTGTTTATGTTTGAGTGTATTAGTTGGCTCGCGTTTTTTGCTGCTATTGTTGTTTTTTGTTTTACTGATGAATTGGTTTTGTAGTGGGTGATTTTAATTTTGCCTTCTGTGTTTATTAGTTCTCTATGGATATTGTATTTTATGGTATTGTTGCTTTCTTGATTTCTTAGTCTATGGATATTTTCTATGTCTGTATAAATTATTATTTCGTTTTTATTACTGTTTTTGCGCATTCTATAGCCATGAATAAATTGATTGTTTAAAGGTTATTGTTATTAATCCATTTGGGGTATTTATGCAATATTTGTTCTCCATTAGGTAATACTATTGCACTTCCGGTTGCGTTGTTATTTTTATAAGTTGCTGTATATATATTGTAGTCACTTGTGCTATTGCTCAGAGTTTCATTGGTGCTTGATTCTGGTTGGTCCAATATGAATGAGTTGAAGTCTTGTTTTTTTGATCCGGGGCACAGACAAGTTTGTTCTATTGGATATGTTTGGTATTCCTCTATTTTATATTTTTTTGCGTTGGTGCTGAATCTGTAGTAGAACGGTTTTTTTTTTTTTTTTTTAAGATTATAGTCTATTGTGTTGTTTTGTTTTGTTAAAATTCCATATACTTGATTTTTGGGTGTCGTTAATATTTTTGTGCCATAGTTGAGTGTGTTTTGGATTCTTCTATATTCTAGTGGTATCATGTTGCATTCACTTAATATACTATTGATTGGGCTGGTTATGTATGCTCATGTAGCGACTCTCATACTTGTATTTAAGACTGTGTCCAGTTTTTTAAGTATGTGTTTTTTGGCTGAGCCGTATACAATGCTACCATAGTCAATTTTACTTTGGATTATGGCTTTATATGTGTTTTAATGATGTTTCCATTAGTTCCCCAGTTTTTGGCCGATAGTGTTTTGAGTATGTTTATTTTTTGTATGCACTGTGCTTTTAGATTTACTATGTGGTTGTTCCATGTTAGTTTGTTGTCGAATATCAGTCCTAATATTTTTATTTCTTTGACTATTTCAATTGGATTTTTTTTAATATATAGTTTGGGTTTTTCTGGCTTGTGTTTGTTGCTGAATAGGATAGCTTTAGTTTTATTTTTTGAGAATTTAAATCCAGTTTGGTCAGCAAAATCATTTATTTTTTGTAGGGTGTTTTGCATAATTATTTTACTTGTTTTAATATTTTTTCCTTTAATAAAGAGGGTTATGTCATCTGCGAATATGGTAAAATTGACCGGTTTCTGTATGCAGTCTCGTATATCATTTATTGCTATTAGGAATAAGATTACACTTATTACGGACCCTTGTAGTACACCATTGTCAATGAGTACTGACTTAGATAGTTCGTTTCCTACTCTGACTTGAATAGACCTATGTTTTAGGAAATTTTTTATAAAGTGGAACATTCGGCCGTTTATTTTGTGTTTTTTTAATATTTTTAAAATTCTATCTTTCCATACTAGGTCATATGCCTTTTCTAGATCCAGGCAAACTGCTAATAGGTGTTGATTACTTGCTAGTGCTTCACATATTTCAGATTCAAGTGTAACTAAACAGTCTGTGGTAGAGGGTTTTTCTCTGAAGCCACTTTGTTCCTTACATATGATGTTGTTTGCTTCTAAGTACCATTTGAGTCTTTTGCTTATTATTTTTTCAAGACACTTGCGTAAGCAGCACATTAAGGCTATAGGTCTGTAACTATCTTTGTCATATTTGTTTTTTCCTGGTTTGGGTACAGGGACCACTATGGCCTTTCTCCACTCTTTAAGGAAGACTTGGTTGTTCCATATGATGTTGTAAATTTCTAGAAGGCATCCTATGGCGTTTGTAGGTAGGTTCTTTAAGAAGATGTTTGGTATTGAGTCTGGTCCTGGACTAGTGTTTTTACTTTTTAAGAGTGTTTGTTGTAGTTCTTCTATTGTGATGTCGTTGTCTAATGGGCTCTCTGATTTATCTTCGATTTGTGTTATGTGGACGGAGTTTTTTTCTTCGCTTATTTTGAAATTTAAAAATATCTGATCATAGTTGTTATTACTGGAGTTTTCTAAAAATTTATTGGCTAAGGTGTTTGCTATGTCTTTGGGTTTGTTTAGGATCGTGTCGTTCTTTATTAAAGCTGGTATCTGTAGTTGTTTATGTCTTCCGTTAATGGCTTGAATCTTATTCCATATATCTTTGGTTTGCGTTTGGTGGTTGATTGAGTTTAAATATTCTAACCAGGCATTGCGTTTGCTATTTTTTATGGTTCTTTTGGCTATTGCTTTGAATTTTTGATGTTCTATTTTGTTTTCATAAGTAGGTTTTTTTTGTATTTGTTGTATGCTTTTTTTGAGTCTTTTATTGCAGTTTCACATGAATCATTCCACTACGGTGTATATTTAGTCTGTTTAGTGCCTGTGGTTTTAGATACGCATTCATGGGCGGTTTCTATAAGTATGTTTGTGAATGTAGTTACTATGTGATCTATATCTATACTATTGTCTTTTTTGTGCTTTTGTATGTAGTTGAGGAGATATTCTACCTTTTGAGAGGTTGTATTTTGATATTTTGTCCAATTAGCTTTTTGGTATTTCCATCTAGGTGTATGCACGTTTTGTGGTAAATTAGTGTATGTAATTGTTATGCAGATCGGGAAGTGATCGCTGTCATAAAGATCATTGCTAACCTCCCACTGTATTTGATGTGCTATGCAGCTTGAACATAAACTTAAATCAATTGCACTAGTTCTATTGCTGTGTACGTTATAGTGAGTTGGGGAAGAATCATTGAGTAATACTAGGTCATTGTTGTTGATGAACTCTTCAGTTGTTTGGCCTCGGTTGTCTAGTTTATATGAACCCCATGTTTGGCTGTGGCTATTGAAATCACCTATTAATATGTATGGTGTAGGTAATTGTTCTGTTAGATGGTTTAGAGAGGTTATGTTGAGTTCATATTTGTTGCTTAAATAGATGTTGCATGTACATAGTGTTTTTCCACCTATTATTGTTTTGATTGCTATTGCTTCGAGGTCGGTTGTGATTTGAATTTCTTGACTGTATAATGTGTTTTTGATTAGTATTGCTACTCCACCACTGGCTGCTGTACAATCTGTTCTGTTTTTGTTGTAGCAGTTGAAATTTTTTAATTTAATTTTTTGTTTTTTTTCCAGGTTTGTTTCTTGTATACATAGTATGTTGCAATTATGTTGTTCTATTACTTTTTCCATGTATTCATAATTGTTTTTTATTCCATTTATGTTCCATTGAATGATTTTATTCATTTTATTATTTTATTTTGTTGAGTTAATTTACTGTTCTGTGTCTGATGTTGTTGGTGTGCTTAGAGGAGTATTTGTTGCAACTGTTAAGGATTTTAGAAGTAAGGTGCATCTTCTTTTTATGCCACTATCCCTCACATTTGGGTATACGTACGTTTTTATGAATTGGATGAATTCTTCTATGTTTGTTGTGTGTTCACGTACTATTTCAATAGGATTTTTTGCACCACGTAGATTTTCGAGTAGGTTTTTGAATTGGATGTAATTCAGCATACACGGAAAAAGGAAAATACCTGAAAAGAATGTACTAATTTGAGTCAGTACTAGAAAGAATATTACCAGTCGTTTTTTAATTGATACTCACTAGGAGAGTGTCACACCTCCGGATCACGGATTTTGCTCAAACTTCGGGATAAGTTTTCAGATGATAAAATATGAAAAAAGCTAAAGTTATAGTCATAAATACTCAATATTTCCCTAGTTACAGGCAATTAAAGAAAATCACTAAAAAAGTTACTAGATTTTTAAACGCATATAGTTCTTTAGCATTGATAGCTACAAGCTTGAAACTTTTTTTAAATTAAAGCTAAGCTCAAATCCTTTCGAAATAGTAGTTATAACATGTAAAAATATTATTTTTTCCCAAAGTGAGAGCGTAATAAGGATTGGACCTAATTTCAGCTTTTATTATTAATTAATGTTTTTAAAAGAAAAATCAGGTCCGATGTTTATCACGCTCTAACTTTGGAAAAAAATAATATTTTTACATGCTATAACTACTAATTCGGAAGGATTTAAGCTTAGCTTTAATTTAAAAAAAGTTTCAAGCTTGTAGCTATCAATGCTAAATAACTATATGCGTTTAAAAATCTAGTAACTTTTTTAGTGATTTTCTTTAATCGCCTGTAACTAGGGAAATATTGAGTATTTATGACTATAACTTTAGCTTTTTTCATATTTTATCATCTGAAAACTTATCCCGAAGTTTGAGCAAAATCCGTGATCCGGAGGTGTGACACTCTCCTAGTCAGTACATATTTTAAAACAACCTATATAAGTACATTTTTTAACGCGACTCGTCCCAAGAATTGTGTGGTATAGTACCGAATTTTTCCGTACTACGGGACTAAATTATCTTTTACTAACATAGCACCTATACAATATTTACTGCGGCGCTGTCGAATATGAAACTTCAATACAGCTAATTTATCATAATGTAAAAACCATTAAATTGTATAAAAATTTTTAGCAATCAATAAATATAATATCGATCATATAATATGTAAAAATTTCAAATTACTAATTATTAATTTTAAACTTGAATTGATTATTATAAACGGGAAAAAGCAGATGAATTTTTTTGCTACAATAAAGAAATTTGTAAGATTAAGCTTGAGTGCGGACAACTCATGAAATCCACCGGGATGCTATACATAAAAAGTTATATACAAACTTACGATGTATAGTATTTCGAGGTTAGGTTTGTCAAGCTTGATCTAACTTTCAATCCAAGTTTATAAAAGAAATAAATTCAAATGACTTTTTATTTTAACAAAAATGATTGTACTAACATAGCTATAGTGCGGATAAGTTAGAATATTTGTTTGATTAATGAATTTAAAAAGATGTCAACAAAATAAAAAAAGCAAAAATCGATTCTAACAGCTCTGACATCCTGTTAAGTTGAAAATTAATTATTAGTAATTTAAAAGGGTTATATATTATAAAAATGATTTTAGAATCATCAATTTTTAATTCTAGTATAGGAAAATCAGTTCTATATATAGCAATTATATTCTCTGCAAAATTTTACCCCTGGATCGGATAGGTGAAATATCAGTCCTAGTACCGAAAAAATAGGTACTACGTAGCGGAAATTCATGCACTTAGTTCGTAATATAGTTATGCCAGCATTAGTAGTTAAAATTTGAAGTATAGTATTGATTAAAATTATACTATTACATTTTTTTTCAATACTTTATCACAGAAATAATACATACTACGTGTAATATTGATTTTAATGGTACTTACCTTTTTCCGTGAGTGTTATATTCATTTAAGTATGTTCTTAAACTAATTAATTTTTTGTCTAATTCATCCATTGGAGTTGTATTTAGTTGTTGGGTGTTTGTTTTATTTTTTCCAGTAAGTATAGCGTTTAGATTAATTGTTTCTTGAGTTTTAGTCATATTTTCCTCTATTGTTATAATTTTTTCTTTTTTTGTTTGTTGTTTTATTGTTTGGTTCTGTGTTAATTTAGGAAAATCATTATTGTATTTTTCATTTAAACTCATTTGTATATCGGTTGAACTAATTTGTGAGTATGCTCGTTTGTTTTCTCTTTTACTTATTTCTATTTCCATTTCTTCCATAGGTTCTTCATTGTTGTGTGTAATTTTATTTTCTAATATTTTGTCTTGTCCGTTTTTATTTACATCTTGGGTTTCATTTAGATTGGTCACAGTGCGGCTAGCAAAACTTGTATCACTATTCAAAATGTTCACATTCGTACTGTTATTTGCCGTTGGAATTTCACTATTTTGGCTTTGTTTATTTTCGCAATACCGTGCGATGTGTCCATCTTTCTTATATATAAAGCATCTTAGTGTGTCTGTACTGGAATAAATAAAATAGCTTATGTCTTCGTAATTCAATTTAAATACTTCAGGTTTTTTTTCATGTCTTCCGTTTTGACGTAAGCTTGTCTTCGTGAGCTGATGGCATGGTCATATCCCTCTTTTTCTATACTAGCTTTTAATATCGAGACAGATGCATTTCGGTTGACTTTTAGTTCGTCCAATAAATCTTCAAATACGATATTGGGAATATTTGGTGATATGTTGGAGAATATAACTTTTTTGTATTTGCCTACAAGTGGTCTAATAAATACTTTTTTCTCTTTTATAATTATGAATTCTCTATCATCTGTTAGTTTGTCTACTAGCTCTTTTGATGCTAAATAGATACAAATGCGATTGTTTGAAGTTTTTGTTGATACTATTACATTTTTTGGGCTGACAATATCTCCTATCGCACAGGTATAATCTGTTAGGTTGAGTTCATCTACACATACTAACATTAATCCTTGGTTTCTTTTTGGGAACTTGAATTTTTGGGTCGCATCTGCATAACTGATATTTTCTACACTTTTTGCTTGGAACGTTGGTATTTCACTCCTACCAGGAGATGCTTCTCCCGCAGTCATCTTTAATTACGCCGAAGCGCAATTAGAGGTATAAATTTTAATCACTATAGACTGTTGTGTTTTCACTATACTATTGCTTAACTTCGTTGAGATACACGGATTGTTTGCAAACACGTGTGTTCACGACGAGCTCTCGTCGAAGACTGTGAAAGTTTTTTATTTCTATTAAGAGCAGGCCGGATTCGCTGTCCTTGTCTAATTGGCATTTTTGTTATTTACTCAAGTTTTAATCGGTGTATCTTCAAATTAAAGGTCGAGCGCAATAGATATTATTATTATGAACATCTATGCACAAGAAAAAAAGTATCTACCGGTTTGTTTTTGAGAAAAGTAAGTAACGCCAAAGTAAAAGTTTATATTTATAATATTTTCGCGTTACTTACTTTTCTCAAAAACAAACCGGTAGATATTTTTTTTCTTGTGCATAGATGTTTATAATAATAATATCTATTGCGCTCGACCTTTAATTTGAAGATACACCGATTAAAACTTGAGTAAATAACAAACAACTCAATTGTTACTCAGTCGGTATCAGGTTCTACTCCGGCCTACCGTTAAGTTTTTTCTTAAATGTTATTTCCTTTCAAATCAAGAATATTGAAATTTCTGGTGCGACACTTCGTAGATGGATGCACTTGGGGAGGTTCGAAAACAACAATAAAAGGCCAAATAACCAAGAAATAATTGATAACAATGAGCCTATGGTAAATCCGGTATCAAAAATTTTATCTTACCTTTATAAACTTAATCAAAGGCAAATTATGAATTGTATATGTAAACAACTATTTTTATATAAAAAATATATTAACTTAATCTTATAAATGTATAAACTTTACTTCAAATAATTATTGCTTTAAAAATTTTTTTAAATATATTGTTTATTTTATGAAAACTTACGACTTAATGTTAATTTCCTGATATCCATCGTAAAAATAATTTAAAAACATTAAATTTATTTATTTTATTGAAACTAATGGAAAAATAAAAAAAAAAATTTTTTTTGTCGATACAATGCTTTTTCTATAATAAAGCAAAACGGAGAAAAACATAAAATAACTTAAAAAAAAATAAATAAAACAAATAAAGTACATATATAAAAAACATCTGTTCTAAGTTTAACATTACTCTTATTTGATTTGTGTTGTTAAGTTTTGTTAATTTTAACATAAAAATAATATTTCAGGATATAATACATGATGTTGCAGAATTCAGAGATGATAATGATTCTGTTAATGAAAATGAAATTTATGAAAATTTAGGTGAATCGTTAACTTCTTTCTCTGACAACGAAGAACTTATGGAAATTGAACCTATCGAAAATATTGAAGCTTGCGATTTGGAAAATAGTAATGAGGAATGGTTCCATAAAAGCGCGTATGAAAATTCCGAAAAATCTACTGATAAAGTTGTTCATATGTTGTTAGAGTATTATCTAGATAATTCTTATCAAAAAAAGCTTTATATCAATCATTTGAAATGATGTCACTTATAATGCCAAAACCGAATAATATACCAAAAACACCTATTTTTTTAATGAAATATATTGAAAAAGTAATGCCTAGTAAACGTGAGATAATTAAAAAACAACGAATTTGCGAAAACTTTTCACATTATTTAGGTATTTATGATAATTTTATTGATAATTTGTGTGATTATTGTGAGAGTGATAAAATTAACGGAATTTTCATTGAGTATAATTTAAAATTATTACTTAAAAATGCTTTCGAAGTAAAAAATCTTAATAATTTAATAAATATGTATAAAGAAGCAGATAATTATGATGATGACTATATATGTGATATTTCATCGGGCACTGAATATCAAAACCTAAAACGAAACGTATTGAGAAATGATTCTGATGTAGTACTACTTTGGAATACAGATGGTTTGCCTGTGTCTAAAAGCTCTAATGGTCAAATGTGGCTTGTGGAGGCTCAAATCATAAATATTCCTATTAAAAGTAAAAGAAATTTCCAATTTGTTTGTGGCATATATTACAGTATAGAAAAAAAGCCTAATATGACGTCATTTTTAAGGCCGTTTGTTGATAGTTTGAGAGATTTATATCACAATGGACTTGATTGGTATGATAAAGAATTAAGATCTTATAAGCATTGTATTGTTTTGGCTCTTTCAGTAACACTAGACGCTCCAGCAAGAGCAACTGTTCAAAATATAATGCAATACAATGGATTCTACAGTTGTACTTTCTGTGAGCACTCTGCTGTTTCTTGCCAAACAGGTTCGGAATCTGTAAGAGTTTTTCCTCCGCTACCTAACAAGCCAACGATTCGTACAAAAAACGAAAATGATATCACAGGGTATGGAAGCTGTATTAAAGGATATTGAACATGTGAATGGTGTCAAAGGAGCTTCAATAGAATCGCTCATTCCATTGTTTGATATAGCTCTTGCATTTGTGCCAGACTATTTACACGCCATTCTACTTGGTGTACTAAGAATGCTTTTAGTATTATGGTTCGATACTAAGTTTAGAAATTTTCCATTTCACGTAACCAAAGCTAATAGAGAAGAAATAGATAAAGATCTTGCAGCAATATTTCCTCCGGATTATGTTACGCGCCTACCAAGAAAAATAAAATATATGCATTATTGGAAAGCGTCAGAACTAAGAGAATGTCTCACACATTATTTTCCAATTTTATTAAAAAATAAAATGAAGAAAATTTATCATGAACATTTTTTACTGCTAGTGCAAGCGACCACAATTTTTTTACAGACTAAAATTCACAAAAATGAAATTGATTTTGCTCAAAAATGTTTGGATTTGTTCATCGGTGGAATCCAAGATTTATACGGCACTAATAAGTGCTCATTCAATATGCATCAATTAGCACACTTTAAGGATGCTATTCTCCATTGGGGTCCTATATGGATGTGGTCAACTTTTTCATTTGAGGATGGTAATGGTCAAGTAAAAAAAATGTTGCAAGGACCAAATAAATTAGATGTGGAAATTGCAAACACGTTATATTTGTTTAGTGCGTGTAAGTCATTAGAACAAAAATTGGAAATGAATGACAACAGCTTTGATGAGGAAAAAATTACATGTTTAGGAAATAGTCCAATCAATAGAGCAAAAAAAAGGTTATTTTAGACATTAATTAAAGGCTTAATGAAACCTATATAGAGTTGTTAAGGGCGATGAAAAAACATACCCTATATAAAATGTAACCAAAAAAAAACGGTAGAAAATGCTCCAGGAGGCTGCAAAGTTGGCTAAAACAGCTTTTTTAATTCTCTGAAGCAACCTATGCATTTTAGCAAAAAAAGTAATTAATAAAAGTATTGGAGAATAAAAAAACCTACAATTTGAGTACTGCCGCGATTATTTTCGTCAATTAGTTATTGCAAAAAAGCCAAAAAACCATCAAAAATGGCCATTTCTTAGATATCAATTATTTATTGCAAAAATAATTTTTTAAATATTTTTAAACTTTTAAAAGGAAGCCTTCATGAATATGAATAGAAAGAGAGGTTGTAAAAGCAAATTGGTTAATTTGTTGCTGAGATATTCCCTATTATTTATCCCAACACGCATCATGTTTATTGCTATAATTTTTTTTGGCTGAACATATTGAGTTGCATAAGGGCTTAAACTCTTCATGAAGGTTCAAATTTTCATATTTTGTTAAGAGCAAATGAGAAAATTAAATTGCAATATTTTTTATAACGCTTTAAAAAAGAGGGTGTTTTTTTTTATAAATAAATGAAGCTGGGGCTTTATTTATAACTTTTACGAATTTGCTATTTGAATATTCTTATAGCTGTGTTCGAAACGAAGATTTAAAAAAAAAAAGAACTCTCTAAGGCCAATAGGAGCCGAGATAAGATTTTTTTTTTTAAAAATCACAGTTACTTTGTTTATAACAATTAAGATACGAGTCAAGCGTCATTTTTTAGTTGAAGACTTATATTTTAAAAATCTATGATTAGATTTTAAAAAATGCGACTCTTTATTATTAAAACTAAAAAAATAATAACATACAAACAATAACGTCAAGGTCGGAGTCGTGGTGGGGATGCTTATCTTTGCGCGTGAGGGAAGTTAACGAAGGATCCCGTTCCAATAAATTTCGTAAAAATTAACCGTATCTCCGTAAATAATGGACCGATTTTGATGTTTCTTTTTTTAATCTGGGGTAGCTTGAAAAATTATTAATATTGGTGCAAATAGTTTTTCAAAATAGGGTGTATTTAATTTAAAACAACTGTACCTAATACGGACACCTTAAACGCAAATGATTATTGTGGCTCACTAAATCAATATTTTTAGACGTGTAATGTCTCATTTTAAAGCTAAAAGACAGAACTTTAAAATGAGATATCATGAGTTTCATTACGATCAATATTTACGAAATGCGCGTGGATTTACGTAAATGTTGTAAATGAATTTACCTTATTATTCCTCGTAATAATTACATTTGGAACCTGGAGATAAATTGAATTATAATTTTTATTATTTCTATATTGTAACTAATTATTATAATTAATTTTTAGTTTTAATAAATAAAAAAATAATTATTAATAATTGTAAAAATTTTAATAGTAATAATAATTTAGTATATTAATTTAGTGAGCCACAATAATCATTTGCGTTTAAGGTGTCCGTATTAGGTACAGTTGTTTTAAATTAAATACACCCTATTTTGAAAAACTATTTGCACCAATATTAATAATTTTTCAAGCTACCCCAGATTAAAAAAAGAAACATCAAAATCGGTCCATTATTTACGGAGATACGGTTAATTTTTACGAATTTTATTGGAAC
Source organism: Anastatus disparis (assembly GCA_017163975.1). Lineage (NCBI taxonomy): Eukaryota > Metazoa > Arthropoda > Insecta > Hymenoptera > Eupelmidae > Anastatus > Anastatus disparis. The sequence goes on along the minus strand of JAFFSR010000291.1, from coordinate 2,840,217 downwards.
GGGATCCTTCGTTAACTTCCCTCACGCGCAAAGATAAGCATCCCCACCACGACTCCGACCTTGACGTTATTGTTTGTATGTTATTATTTTTTTAGTTTTAATAATAAAGAGTCGCATTTTTTAAAATCTAATCATAGATTTTTAAAATATAAGTCTTCAACTAAAAAATGACGCTTGACTCGTATCTTAATTGTTATAAACAAAGTAACTGTGATTTTTAAAAAAAAAAATCTTATCTCGGCTCCTATTGGCCTTAGAGAGTTCTTTTTTTTTTTAAATCTTCGTTTCGAACACAGCTATAAGAATATTCAAATAGCAAATTCGTAAAAGTTATAAATAAAGCCCCAGCTTCATTTATTTATAAAAAAAACACCCTCTTTTTTAAAGCGTTATAAAAAATATTGCAATTTAATTTTCTCATTTGCTCTTAACAAAATATGAAAATTTGAACCTTCATGAAGAGTTTAAGCCCTTATGCAACTCAATATGTTCAGCCAAAAAAAAATTATAGCAATAAACATGATGCGTGTTGGGATAAATAATAGGGAATATCTCAGCAACAAATTAACCAATTTGCTTTTACAACCTCTCTTTCTATTCATATTCATGAAGGCTTCCTTTTAAAAGTTTAAAAATATTTAAAAAATTATTTTTGCAATAAATAATTGATATCTAAGAAATGGCCATTTTTGATGGTTTTTTGGCTTTTTTGCAATAACTAATTGACGAAAATAATCGCGGCAGTACTCAAATTGTAGGTTTTTTTATTCTCCAATACTTTTATTAATTACTTTTTTTGCTAAAATGCATAGGTTGCTTCAGAGAATTAAAAAAGCTGTTTTAGCCAACTTTGCAGCCTCCTGGAGCATTTTCTACCGTTTTTTTTTGGTTACATTTTATATAGGGTATGTTTTTTCATCGCCCTTAACAACTCTATATAGGTTTCATTAAGCCTTTAATTAATGTCCTCAAAATGTCTCTATTGATTGGACTAAAAACCTATTGTTAAAATATTCGTAGAAAATGAACTCGAAGCTGTGAATTTATTTTGCTTAAATAATCGTATAGACATGAATAATATTACAGTTTATGCCAAAGCAAAGGTTGGTAAAGAAATTTACACTTCAAAAATGTAGTCGACAAAAAAAGGAACAATTTTCATGTGTTCTGGAATTTTTCTTTGGGTGCTATTTTATGTTTTTTATATATTGATCATAATAACATGTATGCAATGGTAATGATATTCATAAAATGTAATAATAGAGAATGGTATATCGCAGTTCCACGATACGAAATCGATTTATCTAATTATTTTATACCTGTTAGGGAATTATATTGTATAGAAATAGTTCCACTAGAAAATATTTAAAAAAAAGTTATACGCATTAAAAATTATATTTGTTTTCCTACAAATGAATGTGAAAAAAATAATATTTTTCTGTAAAATAATAAGTAAGATCATAAGAATACAAATAAATAATTATATGCTGTATACTTCATTTTCTCATTTACATAATTATTTACCAACTTACTATGAGAGGGTTAGACCTCTAGATTACGAAATTCGTTTCAACTTTCGGGTAAGTTTTTAGATGTCAACAGACAATTAAAAAATTCTACTGGAAAAGTTTCAGATCCAATTTTTATTATGCTATAATTTTGGGAAGAAAAATATTTTGATATACTGTAAATAATATTTCGAAAAGATTTGATTTGAGTACAGCTTTCATTTAAAAAGAGTATAAAGTTTCTAGTTATCAATGCTAAAGAACAATAAGCGTTTGAAAATATATCCATTTTCCAGTGACATTCAGAAATTATCTGTAACTGAGCTTTTCCATACTTTGATATCTGAAAACTTGTCTCAAAGTTAGAGCAAATGAAAACATGATCTAGAGGTTTGATCCTTTCCTAGTTAGTCAATGACTCTCTGAAAAGCAGATTTTTTAAACCAAAGACGCCTTTTTATGAAAATTACATAAAAAATAAATTAAATTAAATTGTAGAGTTCAGTGGAGTAGTGGCTAAGGCGCGTGACTCGTATTCCCGTTGGCGCGGGATCGAATCCTCGTCTGGTCGCTTTTTCGCTGTCTCTGCCGTGGGCTGACACCACGTTAAATAATACGTCAAATTGTGTTGTATTGAAAATAATTTCTATGTGTTAAAAAAAGGGCAGTAATGCCCGTAGACATAATAAAAAAAAAAAAAATTTTTTAGGCATAAATTGTATATAAACTATATATAAATTATATATAAATTAAATAAAAAAATTCATTTTAATTTTTTTATTTTCTGATTTTTTTATTTTAAATATCTAATTTTATCTAATTTCTATATAGATTTCAAAAAGGTTTTTTTGATATATTTTGTATCTAGTTTTATAGAATTATACAAAAATTAGATATAATCATTTTTAGTTATAAATTATATATAGTGAGTTATATATAAACTTGAAACAATAGTTTCACTTGGGTATTTAAACTTAAATTGTTACTTTCTTGAATTTTTCGAATGTCTGCAACGCTAAGTAAAGATTTTTTAATTGGTTTTTCGTTATTTTTGTCAATAATAACACTCAATTTTTTCCCTTTTTGTTGCTTTAACAATAATGAATTCGCGACTGATTTCTTTTAATAACAATGAAGCCAATTGTTCTTTTTGTGCTGGAGTAAATGAATTTTGTACACAATTATTAACATTCTTTACTTGATTTAAATTAGAGAACATGTGATTTTTTCCTTGTCCAATTATTGCAAAACATTCTGAACAGCGCTTTTCAAAGTTTGTTTTTGAAGGAGTAACATTTTTATTTTCTTTTAAGTTCAAAAAGACATTTCGACGAATTGGTTTTTCTCTTAAATTCATTCTTGCAATTTTACAAAACTCGCAATTACATACGTCTTTTACTTTTGATCGTGTATTTATTTGTGTGTGATATTGAGAAAAATCAATCTGTTGTATTGCATTACTATTAACATTAGAATCATACAAATATTTTTTACAAGTATTACACACAACACGGGGTAGACCACTATTTGTCGCATCATAACCTTGAAATAAACGTTCTATTTTTTCTTGCAATGCATTTGTTATTTTTATCATTGTACCACATTTTTTAAAACACAATAAACATAAAATATCGATTTTCTTCATGCGTACGCGCGTGATCTTTATTGATTTTTGGAAACGAAATATTACCATAACAAAACCGATTTCATCAATAGAAAATTATAAACTGATGTAACGAACTTATATAAAAAATTTTTGACTATATTTCCCGAATTATCCAGCCGTACTAATACCAATGATCTTGACGAAGTTCAGGTGTTTGTTTACATTAGGAATATTTCGATAAATATGACATAGATGTCTATGTATGCAAATATATAAACAAATATACGTATATACATATGTATACATATAATTGTATTATGTTACAATTATTATTGTTTATTTATATTTTATGTATTACATATGTTTATTTCATGGAATTATTTATTTACGTATCAATTTTTCTATAAAGAATGTGCCATTTGTTAATGAATTCAAGATAGATAAAAATTATAATTGAAAAAAGGAAACAATGATTTTTAAGAAAACGGCTCATTGAAATATTTTGATTTTTAGTATTTTGAGTACAGAAAACATCCCTTTATAACATCCAATCGGAATATATTCACTTCTCAGACCTTTCAATTAAACTCAATCGAAGCCCACCATGCAAAAAAAGTTTCTTTTAATCAAAATTTGGACTCTTAGGAACAAATTCATAGATTATCAAGTCATAGAAATCTTTCTTCGTTTCAAAAATCGCAAAATGAATTTCAATATTTCAATACTTTTTTCGATAATATATTTCATTGCCTTAAAGCGATATTAGTTTCACTTCAAGAAAGTTTCTTTCGATAAAAATTTTGATCCTTAGGAACAATTTCCAAATTATGAAGTCAAAGAAATATTTCTTCGATTTGAAAATCGTAAAATAAATTTCAATATTTCAAAGCTTTTTTCAATAATATATTTCATTGTCTCAAAGCGATATTAGTTCTATTTAGAGAAAGTTTTTTTCAATCAAAATTTAGATTCTCAGGAACAATTTTATAGATTATCAAGTCAAAGAAATATTTCTAAGATTTGAAAATCGCATAATAAATTTCAATATTTCTTTTATTAATATATTTCATTGTCTCAGAGCGATATTACTTCGACTCAAAGAAAGTTTCTTTCAATCAAAATTTGGACATTTAGGAACAATTTTATAGATGATTAAGTCAAAGAAATATTTCTTAGATTTCAAAATCGCAAAATAGATTTCAATATTTCAAAAGTTTTTTTAATAATATATTTTATAGTCTTAAAGCGATATTAGTTTCATTTAAAGAAAGTTTCTTCCAATCGAAATTCGGATTCTCAGGAACAATTTTATAGATTATCAATTTTGATTCTTAGGAACAATTTCCAAGGTATCAAGTCAAAGAAATATTTCTTCGATTGGAAAATCGCAAAATAAATTTCTTTATTTCGAAATTTTTTTCAATAATATATTTCATTGTCTTAAAGCTATATTCGTTCGACTCAAAAAAAGCTTCTTTCAATCAAAATTTGGATTCTTAGGAATAATTTTATAGATTATCAAGTCAAAGAAATATTTCTTAGATTTGAAAATCGCAAAATTCATTTCAATATTTCTAAACTTTTTTTAATTATATATTTCATTGTCTCAAAGTGATATTAGTTCAACTTAAAGAAAGTTAGTTTTAATCAAGATTTGGTTTCTTAGGAACTATTATATAGATTTCGTTCAACACAAACAAAGTTTCTTTTAATCAAAATTAGGATTCTTAAGAATAATTTTATAGATTATCGAGTCAAAGAACTATTTCTTCGATGTGAAAATCGCAAAATAAATTTCAATATTTCAAAACTTTTTCAATAATATATTTTATTGTCTCGAAGCGATATTAGTTCCTCTTAAAGAAAGTTTCTTTCAATCAAAATTTATATTCTCAGAAACAATTTTATAGATTATCAAGTCAAAGAAATATTTCTTAGATTTGAAAATCGCAAAATAAATTTCAATATTTCGAAACTTTTTCTAATTGTGTATTTTATAGTCTCGGAGCGATATTAGTTCCATTTAAAGAAAGTTTATTTCAATCAAAATTTAGATTCTTAGGAACAATTTTATAGATTATCAATTTTGATTCTTAGGAACAATTTCCAAGGTATCAAGTCAAAGAAATATTTCTTCGATTTGAAAATCGCAAAATAAATTTCTTTATTTCGAAATTTTTTTCAATAATATATTTCATTGTCTTAAAGCTATAGTCGTTCGACTCAAAGAAAGCTTCTTTCAATTAAAATTTGGATTCTTAGGAACAATTGTATAGATTATCAAGTCAAAGAAATATTTCTTAGATTTGAAAATTGCAAAATCAATTTCAATATTTCAAAACTTTTTTTAATTATATATTTCATTGTCTCAAAGCGATGTTAGTTCCACTTAAAGAAAGTTACTTTTAATCAAGATTTGGTTTCTTAGGAACTATCATATAGATTTCGTTCAACACAAAAAAAGTTTCTTTTAATCAAAATTTGGATTCTTAGGAATAATTTTATAGATCATCGAGTCAAAGAACTATTTCTTCGATGTGAAAATCGCAAAATAAATTTCAATATTTGAAAACTTTTTTAATAATATATTTCATTGTCTAAAAGCGATATTAGTTCCTCTTAAGGAAAGTTTCTTTCAATCAAAATTTAGATTCTTAGGAACAATTTTATAGAATATCACGCCGAAGAAATATTACTTAGATTTGAAAATCGCAAAATAAATTTCAATATTTTAATACTTTTTCCAATTAAATATTTCATTATCTTAAAGCGATATTAGTTTCACGTAAAGAAAGTTTCTTTCATTCAAAATTTGGATTTTTAGGAACAATTTTATAGATGATCAAGTTAAAGAAAGATTTTTTAGATTTGAAAATCTCAAAATAAATTTCAATATTTCGAAATTTTTTTTTCAATAATATATTTCATTTTCTTAAAGCGATATTAGTTTCACTTAAAGAAAGTTTCTTTCGATTAAAATTTTGATTTTTAGGAACAATTTCCAAATTATCAAGTCAAAGAAATATTTCTTCGATTTGAAAATCGTAAAATAAATTTCAGTATTTCAAATTATTTTTCAATAATTTATTCCAGCGTCTCAAAGCGATATTAGTTTAAGTCAAAGAAAGGTTCTTTCAATCAAAATTTGGACTCTTAGTATCGAGTCAAAGAAATATTTCTTCGATTTGAAAATCGCAAAATAAATTTCAATATTTCAAAAATTTTTCAATAATATATTTCATTGTCTTAAGGCGACTACGGAAGTTCGGTTGAATTTCATTTTGTAGTTTACAAATTACTCTTTCCATTTCTAAAATTTTTTTGATTTTTTAATTTTCCACCATTTATTATAATCCGTAGAATGGTGGGAAATCAGAAAATCTGAAAAATTTTATATATTGAAAGAGTAATATGTAAACTCAAAAATAAAACCTAACCTAAAATCCAAAGTCACCTTAAAGCGATATTAGTTCCTCTTTCTTTCGAAAGAAAGTTTCTTTCGATCAAAATTTGGATTCTTAGGAACAACTTTATAGATCATTAAGTCGAAGAAAAATTTCTTAGATTTGAAAATCGTAAAATAAACTTCAATATTTCGAAACTTTTTTCAATAATATATTTCATTGCCTCAAAGCGATATTTGTTCAACTCAAAGAAAGTTTCTCTGAATGAAAATTTCCACTCTTGGAAACAATTTTATAGATTATTAAATAAAAAAAATATTTCTTAGATTTGAAAATCGCCAAATGAATTTCATTATTTTGAATCTTTTTAATAACATTTTATTGTCTCAAAGCGACATTAGTTCTATTCAAAGGAAGTTTCTTTCAAAAAAAATTTGGACTCTAAGGAACAATTCTATAGATTATCAAGTCATAGAAATATTTCTTCGTTTAAAAAATCGCAAAATAAATTTCAATATTTCAATACTTTTTTCAATAAAATATTTCATTGTCTTTGTTAGCCTCTACGCCTTGTAGAAGCTACGCTGTCGAGTTGATATTCGAGAAAGGAGCAGGTTGATGGTAGGTGCTCGAAAGAAAGAAAGAGATTTCTTTTATTATAATAGAATGTGCGTTTATTACCTGAGGATGACAGGCTACTTATCTTACGAGAAGTCAAGAACGCTCTGATGACTCTCTCCGCTCTCGCGTAACACATAGTTTACGCTTTTAGTAGCTTGCTTGCGCACTGTAGGTTGCGCGTGACACTTACATGCCTACCTACTCATACACACACACTCTCTATGCCTGTGTACCCACAGTACTCCCCCTAAATAACCATCCATGATTATTTACATCAAAAGGAATTAATTTTTATTTTACATAAACAGTGGGTACTTTTATTTTACATATGATCTCTTTTACATTTTTGTATATAATTACTCGCGCAATTACATTTGTTCTTATGCGCTTATTCTCGTCCATACAATTCACACCTGCGGTCATTCCATACCTACATTTCTACATGCATTTACATGCTTGTTTTTACTTTACAATTTATATGCGTTTATTCTCACACATGCACTCGTATGACTGTATTCATTCCACAATTAAATTATGCAATTATTTTTACACATACACTCGCGTGCTTATGTTATTTTACATTTGTGTAATTACTCACACAATTACTCATGCTTTTCGCTTACGCAATTACTCATGCTACACTTTTACCTAATTGTATTTATACATACGTTTTCTGCTGGCAGCATTAATCTTACCCATACATTGCTGTGTATATGGATCTATGAACTCCTACAGATAACCTCCGCTAATCTGTATTCAGCTTTCTTTGTGAGATCATGCGTCTCATTGATTTTGCACAATAGGCCTCTGGCCAATTCTTCCAAGAAAAACATTCTGGCTCGGCTGACGGTACTCTTTAGCGATATAAATATCAGAGGAGAGCCCAATCAGCTTCACCTATATATAACAAAAAAAAACAAACATTATTAATATAACGCATTACAATATTGCCTAAAACTAATCACATTTCTCTTTAAAGTGAGACACTGTTGTACAAAATCTAACTTTCTTAATACCCTTCTCACTCTTTTTACAATTATTTTTTTTATTTAACATTACGCTATCTATTTTTCTACGCCTCAAAATGTTGGGTAAAAACCTCTCTCTCTTTTTACTATTTCCCTTATCTTTTTCGCTACCTATCGTTTCGTGCTCTACCCTGTTACCGGTTTCTATTTCTTTGTCATTTGTTACGTTACCTGTTTTATTACACGTATCCGTAATGTCTACTTGCTCATTATTGAGCTCGTCGAATTCGCTATTATCCGCTTCGTTACGGTTATATGCTGGTACCTCCTGTGTCGGGTTACCTTCGTCCAATGCTTCATATTCCTCACCACTTGCGGGTGGAACTTCGTCATGAATCTGAGCTTCCGTTACTATGACGTTTTCTTCCTCTATTCTATTATTATTCTCGCTCAGTTCTCCGTTGCTACTATCCGTTTGGCCACTACTCTGAGGTGCCACTCCCATGCCTACTTCGCTTTCTTGTGGCTCAATTTCATTAGCTAGATAATAGGCTGGTTTCAACCTTTCTACATTCACCGTTACGTCTTTATCTCCTTTTCTTAAGACGTAATTACGGCCATTTTCATGCCTAGAGATGAGCTTATATGGCCCTGAATACGGTTGCACAAGAGGTGGTTTAACTGCTTTTATCTTTTCTAACTCATGAGTACAGTTTGCCAAATCCTTGAATACAAATGTTTTCCCTGAGTGGTTATGTACCACAGGTACGGGTTTGACCTGTCTCATGTACTCTCTAAACTCTGCCAAAAATAAATCTTGTTCTCTAGCATCTGTCTCTCTGAACTCGCACATGTCACCTGGTATGGTGAGCGTTGTTCCGTAAAGAAATTCCGCTGAGCTGGCCTCCGTGTCTTTTCTTAAACGCGTTCTTAACCCTAATAAAACAGTCGAGAGGGTTCTAGTCCAATCCCGACCTTCCATATGGCACATCAATGCTGCCTTAAGATCACGGTGCCATCGCTCAACCATGCCGTTCGTGGCTGGATGGTATGCCGTAGTACGTATTCTCTTACATCCTATCAGCTGCAGTAATGCCTGAAACATTCCGGACTCAAACTGTTTGCCTTGATCTGTAGTGATGATGAGAGGTGCACCAAAACGAGACACCCACGTGTCATAAAAAGCGCGTGCGACAGAAGGAGCCGATGCATCGTATACGGGCACCGCCTCCGGCCACCTAGTATACCTGTCTATCATGGTCACAAGATATCTATAACCTTCGCTAGGCGGCAACGGACCAACTAAGTCGACATGCACGTGGGCGAACCGTCCATCCGGTTCGCTAAACTTCATAGGTAAAAACTTGTTTTCCCTAGTAACTTTCGATCGTTGGCACTCCATGCATGCTCTGCACCAAGATGTTATCTGTCTGTTCATATTTGGCCATACGTACTGCTTTCTTATCATTTTACTAGTTGACCTAGCAGATGGATGTGCTTTGCTGTGGAAGAGTTCAAAGATGACTGCTCTCAGCGCCTCTGGTATATACGGCCTAAGGGAGTCTTGTGCTATTTCGCAATAAAATGGCGTGTTTTCTATACCATATTGCAATTTTACCAGCTTAAGTTGATGCTGCGGATTACTTATTATGTCCTGCAGCTGTTGATCTTCCCTTTGTTGTCTAGCTATCTCATCTAGTGAGAATATTGTCGGGAATCGGAAGTTATCAACTCTCGATAGTGCATCAGCCACCACGTTATTCTCTCCTGGTAGATAGCAGATTTTTACGTTGTATTCTGCAATATACGTCAACTTCCTTGCTTGCAGTGCTGTGCAACTATCTAAGCTTTTGCCTAGCGCATACACCAATGGTTTATGGTCTGAGCATACCGTAAACTCTCTACCTTCCAAGTAGTAACCAAAATATTTGATAGCCTCGTAAGTAGCCATCAATTCACGATCGTACGTGCCGTAATTCGATTGTGCGGGGGTAAATTTTCTTGAAAAGAAAGCCAGCGGCTTCCACTCATTTCCTATTCTCTGTTCTAACGCTGCGCCCATCGCGAAATTCGACGCATCCGTAACTAACCTAATCTCCGCATTTTTAGCCGGAAATGCAAGATACGCAATATTCGCTAATTCTGTTTTTATTGTCTTGAATGCTCGTTCTGCTTCTTCGGTCCATTCCACAGGTCTTTTATTCTTTTTCTTAATATCCTTTATCATAGCTACTAGGTGTCTCTGTACCTCCGTGGCTCTTGGTATGCTTTTTCTATAAAAGTTTACCATTCCCAGAAATCGATGCATCTCGTCTTTTGTCTGGGGCTTCTTAAAGGCTTGTATCGCCTCGACCTCAGATGGATCTGGTTTGAATCCATTTCTGTCGATGAGATGGCCCAAGAAGATAAGTTTATCGACTCCAAACTGACATTTATCTATGTTCAGTTTGAGGTGAAACCTCTCCAACCTCTCTAGGACGACTGTAAGATGTTCTTGGTGCTCCTCGTCTGATGAAGATGCAACCAAGATATCATCAACGAATGCGAACACAAAGTCCAGGTCGCCCACGGCCTGGTTTATGTATCGCTGAAATGTCTGCGCAGCATTTCGAAATCCGAATGTCATCACTAGGAACTCGTAAAGTCCGAATGGAGTCGTCACCGCTGTCTTTGGTACATCCTCTGGGAATATAGGAATCTGCAGGAATGCCTTTTCCAAATCGAGTGTGGAAAAAATAGTTTTTTCTTCTAAATTATATGCGAAGTCTTGGAGATTGGGAATTGGGTACTTATCTGGCACCGTGACTGTGTTCAACTTTCTATAGTCGCCACAGATCCTCCACTCACCATTTTTCTTGGGGACCATATGGATAGGTGTAGCCCAAAGGCTTTTTGAAGGTTGGCAAATGCCTTCCTTACACCACCTCTTAAACTCCTGCTTTGCCGCCTGGAGCTTATCAGGTGCCAATCTGCGCGGTTTCTGCGCTATTGGCGGTCCCACTGTAGTGATGTGGTGGTACACATCTATTTTTCTTTTAATTTTTCAAGCCCAAGCACCGATGGAAATTCTTTTATTATATGTGCGTACCTATTCCTCGGGTCTATTAACGACATGTTACTTTTTTTGCCGTGCCTGCGACTGACTCACCTGTTTTTGCATCCACGAGCTCCCGTCGGGTCAGATCTGGGAGTAAATGGTAGTGCTGAATGACGTCGCCACCTAGTATCGCATATGGTACGTCTGCTACAATGAACGTCCATTTGATCTTATTCTTAAACTCGAAGTCTAATTCCCTATATATTACAACATATGTGTTTATTTGCGTATTATTTGCTGCGTATAATTTAACGCGCGTTGCTTTCTTTTTACTATTCTTTCCTTTCGGAACTAATGATACTTCCGCACCCGTATCTACCAAAAAGGTTTCGTTTACTACTTTATCTATGACGTGGAGGCGTATTCCTTCCGTGTCTGACGAGGTTGCCGCCTCTACCCGCCGGTTTGAGAGTTTAAATGTTCTCTATCTCTACTATTACTTCGTGTTTGGTTCTTTTCTTTTCCAACGCTATTGCTTCTTGCTACTCCGCGGTTGGGTGATTTAGACCCTTGACTTTTTCTATCAATGGACTCCTGCCTCTTCTCGTAATTAATCCAATCACAGGGCTCTAAACATCTATACGCGTTTTTTCCGTATTTCGCATGGTATACGCAATAACGTTTACTGTTATTTCGATTGTTGGTTCGCGAGCGTCCTCCGCCTCTAAACTCGTTCCCTACTTTACCGAGCGTCTTTTAGATAACTGCTTCGATATGAGCTTCAATACTTACATTATCCGTTTACGGTCTATCATTTTCTTTTTTACCATGATTTACTATGCTAACCATTTTACCGACCTCTTCTTCACATTTATTCTTATATATTTCATCCGCGTTTTTTACCACGATTCCTTCGTTTCTTAAATTTATTTCTCCCACCAGGTGCGATTTGATGCTGGGTGGAAGATTATATTTCCATACCCTTAAGATAACCTCACGTTCTATTATACCGTCTGCCACGTCGAGCAATTCTCTTAAATATTCCGATGGCTTTTCTCCGTGCGCCCGACATTTTCTGAATAATTTATTAAACCTCTCTTCTTGTGACTGTCCATAAGTCTCCATGAAGTATTTCCTCAACCCGTTATATCTATTTCCCGGCTTTAATGTTTTTACTAAATTCGATGTTTCGCGAATTACGTCACTATCTAAATTATTTATAAGTAATACGAACGCTACGCTCTCGTCCGAAACATTTTGCATTTTAGCCTGGGCTTCAAATAAGTCAAACCACGTTTCCGGATTATGCTTCCAGAAGGGAAAATTAATTTGACGGTTTTGCATGAGGTTACTGAGTACTACTATGTTAGCGCGTTGTCCACCTAACCTAAAATTATTTTGCGCGTCGTCAATATTCTCTTTATTTGCGTGCGTCGGTATTTGCTCATTGTTATGCACATCGTGTGCTTCTAACCTTTCTCCCGGTTTATTTCGGTCTAACTCGAGCATTTCTATTCTTTTTATTAAAAATCCCATATTCGTTTCATAATGTTTCTTTATTTCTAATAACTGTTTTTTATAATATTCTTCTACTTTTCTCGCACCGCTCGCTCCTAGTATACTACTACTATTCATTGTCTCTTGATCCGCAAGAGCTCTGTTATTATCTACCTGATTCCTAAACGCGTCTCGTTCCCTATTATTAGGCATGCTATTATATACACTAGTTACGGCGTCGTCAGTTCCGCCATTTAACATTTCGTTTTGTAGCGTATTCTCGGTAGCCATTTTGTGGTTCGAGGTTTTATACAATACAAAACAATCCTCGCTATAAATTTTAACCGACCTTGATCGATATTACTCAGTCTTACGCTGACTAGATTCAATAAATACAACACGAAATGAATAAATAAATAAATTAATAGGACATTAAAATAAATAAATAAATAGCTTACACAAACGATCAAATAAATGTTCGCGATAATACAAACATTCAAAATAAATAAATAAATAAACAAATAATACACGTTACACGACCGTTAAAATAAATAATCACGAAACACAATGTTTAAATACGTAAATAAACAATTGCTTGAAATTATCGACCAAGGTTGATTGCGATAGATGTAAAAGGCCTACGCAAAATACAACACAAATAAAATCACAGAAAACTATTTACAATTTTAAAATCGTCATTAATTCGTCCCGTGTGCGCGGGCAATACAATTCTTATTTACTTTTTGCGTCTTACCGGCATGCATGACCTCCGCATGGCCCCTTGAGAACACCTAAGAGCTACACAAATGTAAGGGTTAGAATGTATCTCTCAAGGTCATACATCGGCCCATAACATGCCAGCAATCATACTTTTAACTCTTTGTTCGTTATACTTACGAAAATTTTTGTCCCCCACGCGCACACGCGACTCACCCACGAATCACCTCTATCTAACCTTAAAATAACCGTCGCGTCTCGACTTTTCTACGCGTTTCTCGCTAACCGCTTCACTTTACCCGCACAACCGAATCACTTTTTTCCTTTTGCACTTTTATTTTCTTCTTACTCTGTTTTTTTTCGCTATTAACAGTTTCACCCTTTTCTAATTTTTTCTTTTGTACTTATATTCGCGTCTTTGCACAGATTTTCTTATTTCTTATTTCTTTACGTATAACTTCCCCCTTTCTTTTCTATGAAGGAAGAGAGAGAGAGATTTCCTATGCTCCCCCCAGTCTGCACGTTCTATCTCTTATTACAAAAAAGGAAAAAGAAAAATTTATAAAAGGCATATGACTGCCGGCAACCGACGCAGCCACGACTCGTGGACAAAGAGACGAACAAATTCGATGGTTTGCATCACGTGCCGAGTCTACACCGGCACCAACCGTCCCCTTAAGAACATTAAAACCCTCAAAAGAAAAAAAATATCCACTATTCTCTCTCCCACGTGCAGCTAAAGAAAACCAGTCTCTCACTTACCGTGCTATATCTATTCTGTTAGTACATGTATATATATATATATATATATATATATATATATATATTTATATCTTTCCGAGCGAACAATTACTTTACTTTATGTTAATACTATATATGTAGAGAAAAATAATCTCTGCTGTAATTTTCAAGATAAATTTTTGTTAGTTGTAATGCAATATATGTTATTAAATTATTGTTTTTACTTTAAGATAAGTATTTACAACGCGCTCGCAAAATTATAATTCTAACCTTTAAAATGTATTTCCGGCGAGACGATAGCGACCTTTGCTCGGACCCTTGCTGGCCAACGGCTTTTGCTCAGGCTTCCTGCTAGTTGCGTTGTCCTGTCTCCCCTAACGGTTGTCGGGGTCACCAATGTTAGCCTCTACGCCTTGTAGAAGCTACGCTGTCGAGTTGATATTCGAGAAAGGAGCAGGTTGATGGTAGGTGCTCGAAAGAAAGAAAGAGATTTCTTTTATTATAATAGAATGTGCGTTAATTACCTGAGGATGACAGGCTACTTATCTTATGAGAAGTCAAGAACGCTCTGATGACTCTCTCCGCTCTCGCGTAACACATAGTTTACGCTTTTAGTCGCTTGCTTGCGCACCGTAGGTTACGCGTGACACTTACATGCCTACCTACTCATACACACACACTCTCTATGCCTGTGTACCCACATCTTAAAGCGATATTAGTTCCTCTTAAAGAAAGTTTCTTTCGATCAAAATTTGGATTCTTAGGAACAATTTCATAGATTATCAAGTCAAAGAAATATTTCTTAGATTTGAAAATCGCAAAATAAATTTTCTTATTTCGAAATTATTTTTAATAATATATTTCATTGTCTTAAAGCAATATTAGTTCTACTCAAAAAAAGTTTTTTTCGATCAAAATTTGGACCCTCAGGAACATTTTCCAAATTATTAAGTCAAAGAATTATTTCTTTGATTAAAAAATCGCAAAATAAATTTCAATATTTTAATACTTTTTTTAATAATATATTTCATTGTCTCAAAGCGATATTAGTTTGTGTCAAAGAAAGCTTCTTTCATTCAAAATTTGGATTCTTGGGAACAATTTTATAGATTATGAAGTCAAAGAAATATTTCTTGGATTTGAAAATCGCAATATAAATTTCAATATTTCGAAACTTCTTTCAATAATATATTTTATAGCATCAAAGCGATATTAGTTCCATTTAAAGAAAGTTTATTTCAATCAAAATTTAGATTCTTAGGAACAATTTTATAGATTTTCAAGTCAAAGAAATATTTCTTTGGTTTGAAAATCGCAGTATAAATTTCAATATTTTAAAACTTTTTTCAATAATATATTTCATTGTCTTAAAGCGATATTAGTTCCACTTGAAGAAAGTTTGTTGCAATCAAAATTTGGATTCTTAGAAACAATGTTATAGATTATGAAGTTAAAGAAATATTTCTTTGATTTGAAAATTTCAATATAAATTTTAATATTTCAAAACTTTTTTCAATAATATATTTTATTGTCTCAAAGCATTATTGGTTTGTATCCAATATATTTTCTTGGAAAGAAAAACATGGTTCTTTAAAATTATAGAACTCATAATCATATCAACGTAGTCTATTATCTTTAATGCAGTATCTTATAGTTTCAATTTGAAGCATTTTATCAGTAGCGCAAAGAAGTTCCGTGTATAATTTTGATGAAATAATGCATTGTTTGCCCGTAAAGAAATAATTTCTCTCAATCAATGCATATTTCTTTTTTTTATGAAATTTTTCTCTCAGCTCAGGTAATATTTTTCTCGACGCATACTTTTTTTTGCGTTTCTCGTCCACTAATTTTTACCATTTTATTGTGAATTATGGCATATCATACACTTTTAGTGTATATTGCCATTTATTAGAGAATTTTTGGGATTCTACTTGTGGATCCTCTTTGCCATAGACATTCATCAGATAGCACTTTTGCGATCTAAGAATTATTTCTGGAATACTTGTATCAAGAATTTTTCTGACAGCAGTTAAGCATTAGTGTGCTTATAATTATCTTTTTTTTTTATTCATTTAAATACTTTCGAGGGAGGGATTATATTATATTTGCTATTTTAATAATTTAAGAGCATGACGAAGCTCCAATCCTAACTTATGAATAAACGATGCGTTCAATCGATTTTTTTTACTGCAAAAAAAAAATTGTAAGATTAAACTCTAGTGCTGACAACTCAAGAAATCCACCAAAATACTATACATAAAAAGATATACTACAAACTTTCAATGTATCGTATTTTGAGGTTAGGATTATTGAGTTTGATATCTAATTTCCAATCCAAGTTTATAAAAAAACAAAAAGTCTAAATGATTTTTTATTTTAACAAAAATTATTGTATTAACATAGCTTAAGTGCGGACAAGTCATTATATTTGTTTAATTTATGAATTAGAAAAGATATTAATAAAATAAGAAAAGCAAAACTCGATTGTTGCAGCTCCGACATCCCATTAACTCATCGATTCGTGTATTTATTGCATTCTTTGTATATTAATAATATTTCCTTATTAATTATTTTATAAAATATCGCATCCGTAATATTTACGTAAAATTAAAAAAAAATCCAAATTATTTAAAAAATTTTTTAAATTCTCTAAAATTAACTACGCTAAAAAAATTAGTTTTCATAAGCTTGTTTTCTGCAGACAGTAGCAAATAACTTGCATACAAATTTTGGAGCAAATCTATCGAATGGTTTATGTAAAATAGAAAAAAATGGAAAATGAAAATCAACAAAATTTTCAAAATTAAAACTGCGCTGAAAAAATAAGTTTTTACAAGCTTTTTTTCTTCAAACAATAGCGAATGACTTGCATACAAATTTTGGAGCAAATCTATCGAGTGATTTACGTAAAATAAAAAAAAAATGAAAATTGAAAATTTTTTTCAAATTTTACAAAATGATTTAAAATTGAAACTACGTTAAGAAAACCTAATTTCAATAGATTCCGCACCAGTTAGACAAAAAAATAAATTGTATGCCAAATTTGAAGCATATCCATAGAGTAGTTTTCGAGATCTAACTGGCGTAATGAATACATGCACACACACACATACATACAGACATTTTCTGGAAACCACTTTTTTCGACTCTTTGAGTCCAAATATGTACAAATTAATGAAAAAATAGAAAAAAAATTTTTTATTAATACATGTATTTTTAGACTTTGAGCGATTTCTATTTCATACCCATGCAAGTTGACGTATAATGTCCCATATGGGCGCACGTTTTATTTAACGCTCTCACTAACTCTTTTCTTTCTTCTTCACTTCCTTTTTTTCCTTCTATCTCATCCTGATACTCATTTTTACACTATTTTCACTTATACCTCTCTCTCACTCTTCCTATTTCCTTATCACTTTCTCACTCTCATTCTTTCTTTTCCTCCTTAATTTTTCTTGAGTTGAAATTATGTTTTTTTCCATTGAAATCACATTTAAAAAAATAAAATAAAATTACTCTGACTCAATGAGTTCTATGAGAAAGCATTGCGCCAAAGCACGGGGCAATTTTTTTTTAGATTTCTTTAGTACATATATTTAGAGCTGCAAAGCTTAAAAGTTAAGCTAAAACCATATTTTTGACATTTTTGACTTATTTTAGGCTTAAATTACTCAGTTGGGTTGCGTTTTAGGAATTTATTACTGAAAAACTTTTTTCTTCAAAATATTCTAAATTTTGAGAAAGCGCTTTTAAAGTGCTAACGTAGCCATTGGCTGAGCTAAAGTCATTTAATTTTCTACGGTTTCAAGGTTTCGAACCATGATCCCATGTCCAAAAAATTCATCGAAGAAGGTATATATATAAATATATGTATAAATATAACCTAAAAATTTCAGAGTGGTGCAGAAGGTCGATTATTTTTAAAAAATTTAAATGTAATTAGAAATAATGAAAAATGTGATTTTTAGTTGAATTTCTTTAGTTTTAAACTTGAAATCATTTCAAAATAATTTGCAAAATAATACTACATAAGTTGTATTAAAATTAATGAATTTAGTTTTTTTTTTATAAAATTTTACATATTTTCAAATATATCAAAAGCTGTGTCACTGTGAAGTGGGATAAAAGTTGAAAATAAATAAATGGACTTTATGTGTTTATTTATCAGACCATTGCATCAATCATAAATTATAAAAATCCTATAATTATTCAAGAAAGTGCAATTCCAGGTTTGTAGTATACATTTATTGTAATTAAAGTGAAAATAATTTTGAAGATTGTTATAGATGCACGTAGAAGTGATAAATAGGTTTTATGGGAATTTTGACTCATATAAGCTGAAAAAATATGGTATATGAATATCTTCAAAACTATTGAGCGTTAGGGTCTCAAACTGCACAAACTTTCATTTAGTATGAAAAGGAAAATAACTATGCAATTTTATCGAAATCCATCACCCGGAGTCCTGGACTTCTCCCAGTGAGATACAAAGAGACATGAGTTTAGTCATACATCACTGACAATGAGAATAAACAAATTTAATATATATACTACCCTGTTGAAAATAATGACGTCTTTCCAATACGTCTCTGAAGACGTCTTTGGTCGTTTCTTAAATTGGAACTAAATAAGACGTCATTTTTTTAATGTTCAGGAAATATAGTAACCAAATTACGTCTTTTTTATAAGTAAAATAATTTCAAAGACGTATTTTTCCAATAAATACTCATAGTAAAAGACGTAAATGTTCAAAAAAAAAATCTTTTTTTAAAACGAATGACGTCTTCCCTGTTGAAAATAATGACGTCTTTCTAACACGTCTTCGAAAGACATCTTTAAAAGACGTCTTCGGTCGGACCTTAAATTGGAACAAAAAATACGTCATTTTTTCACTGTTTAGAAAAGCTATTTAACAAACATTGGAAAAATGACGTCTATTTTGTTCCAATTTAAGACACGACTAAAGACGTCATTTTCTCCAAATTTAGGAAAAAATAACGTCATTTTTCATGAATTATTGTGGGGGGGGGGTGAAGATAAGTCACGTCCACAATTACATTATGATGGCAATGTAAGAAGTTGGAACAAGTGGAAACTCATGTTCCGGCGTTTCGTCCCAGGTCCGACTACGGGAACTCATCAGTGAGGCTATGTAGTCGGACCCTGCCTCAGACGTCTTGAGAGAGGGAGAAGTTTGTCGGTCTTATATACAAACTGAGACCAATTCCCTGCGCTTGCGAGATTGCGACATTTCGGGTTTCCACCCAGTGGCGGTTTACCTTACTTGTCGGTTTCTCTTCCGTGTGTTACCCAATTACGGTAACACCGCACGGCTGGCAAGTACGGTCCCCACATACTCCCCCCCCAGTAACGTCAAGGAGGTGTGAGTCAGGCTGTATATAATACAGTCCAGATGCTAACCGACGAGATGGTACGACGAATCAACGCTCCAGCCGCTCCTTGTTGCTTGACACTGATCCATCAGAAGTTGCATATGTTCGTTCACGGGGTCACCAATGTGGGGGGGGGGGTGAAGATAAGTCACGTCCACAATTACATTATGATGGCAATGTAAGAAGTTGGAACAAGTGGAAACTCATGTTCCGGCGTTTCGTCCCAGGTCCGACTACGGGAACTCATCAGTGAGGCTATGTAGTCGGACCCTGCCTCAGACGCCTTGAGAGAGGGAGAAGTTTGTCGGTCTTATATACAAACTGAGACCAATTCCCTGCGCTTGCGAGATTGCGATATTTCGGGTTTCCACCCAGTGGCGGTTTACTTTACTTGTCGGTTTCTCTTCCGTGTGTTACCCAATTATGGTAACACCGCACGGCTGGCAAGTACGGTCCCCAAATTAAGTCATTGAAAAATGACTTTACATGATAATTATTTTTCATTTAGAGGAAAAAACGAAAACGAGGTGAACCTCGTAGTTTTAACTCTTCAAAAAACGAAGAGCATTTGCGATTGAACTCAGAGCGTTCTGGCCTTATATATCTGCGTCTTTGAAATTTGTATTAGGGATCGCAAAACTTGAAAATCGCCACCTGGTGAGTTGAAATTAAATTAACGCAATCAACCATCAATTCGACTGTAAGTCACTAAGTGGCGTTTTTTTAAGTTTTCTGATCCTTGATGAAAATTTCGAAGATGCAGATATATAAAGCCAATCTTTATTACGCTCTCACTTTGGAAAAAAAATAATATTTGATATGCTATAACTACTGTTTCGAAAGGATTTGAGCTCAGCTTTAATTTAAAAAGAGTTTCAAGCTTCTAGCTATCAATGCTAAGGAACTATATGCATTTGAAAATCTAGTAACTTTTTTAGTGATTTTCTTTAATTGCCTGTAACTAGGGAAAAATTGAGTGTTTGTGACTATAACTTTAGCTTTTTTCATATTTTATCATCTGAAAACTTATCCCGGAGTTTGAGCAAAATCCGTGATCTGGAGGTGTGACACTCTCCTAGTGAGTAAAATAACAAAAATTTTCGCATTCAACGGCATATGAAATATTAAAAACTATAAAAATTTTAAAAGAGCATCTAAAGCTCGAGCTAATGAAGGCAATTCGTACATGACTTTATCGATACGCACATAATAATGACAACGATCAGCTAAATTTGGCCCTACAGCTATAATGAAAGGTTGAACAGTTACTTTCATTTCTTCATATTTTTTTATTTTTTCAATTACTTGATTTTTTATGTCTCCAGGAATCTAAAATGTTAATAATGTAAATAAGTTTATCAATCCCTAAATTTATTTTTTACGTATACAATTATTTATAGAAAATAAAATATAATATCTCTTATCACCTTCACATGAATTAGAATGCCTTCTTCTGCTTCTACCTTACTTGGTCTCCAAAATTTTCTTTTCTAATGTGACAGAAATTTTGGAGCTAAAATAGTTATAAGAAACTTTAGCTGCATTAACATATGGTAATCTGTAAAAAAATAAATTAAACAAGTCACAATTAATGAAACAATTAGAAACAAGAAAAAGAGAGATAGAACGCTTGTAGCATATCTAAAAAAGACAAACCTTATTTATAATAGTAAAAATGATCTATATTAGTTATCAGACAAATCAAAAGTATTTCATATGTGTGCACTTAAAATGTAAATATCAAAAATAAGAACTAGTAAAAGTCGTTCAACATGCTAAATAAAATTGATATTTCTGCTTGATTTAGCTAATAGAACAAAAATATTCATATTACCTGTTAATAAATTTGAATCGTCTTCTTCAAAGTACTGATATTTTATTTTATCTTCTGCTTCCAGCTTATTTTTATATAAGTTGTAAGTTGTGTTGAAAACTTTTATCCATTGGGTTTGAAACTTTTCAAAGTCAATTGGACATTTTTTAAGAAAATCCCTTTCAATTTATGCATGTTAAAATGTCCATAAACAATTAATATATATATCACCCATTCTCTGCTAAATCAAAGGACTTTAAAGTTGGGCTAAAACCATATTTTTGACTAATTTTAGGATTAAATTACTCAGTTAGGTTGCGTTTTAAGAATATATTACTAAGAAACTTTTTTGTTCAAAATATTCTAAATTTTGAGAAAAAAGTGATTCATAAGTGCTAATGTAGCCATCCGCTGAGCCAAAGTCATTTAAAACATTGATATACCATTTTTCAAGGTTTCGAACCATGATCCCATGTCCAAAAAATTCATCGAAGCAGGTAATATATGTATAAATATAGCCTAAAAATTTCAGAGTGAACATCCTTGGCGGTACCTTCGAAAAAATACTAATGTAATTAAAAATAATGAAAAATGTGATTTTTAGATGAATTTCTTAAGTTTTAAACTTGAAATTATTTCAAAGTAATTTGCAAAATGATACTACGTAATTTGTATTAAAATTAGTTAATTCACTTTTTTTATATAGAATTAATCACTCAATTTCAGAATTATCAAATCTGTGTTACTGCAAAGTGTGATAAAAGTTGAAAATAAATAAATTGACTTTATGTGTCTGTTTATGAAATCATCGTATCAATGATAAGTCAAAAAAAAATCTTATAATTGTTTAATAAAGTGCATGTCCATGTTTTTAGTATACATTTATTGTAATTACAGTAAAAATAATTTCGAAGATTGTTATGGATGGATGTACAACCTCAAAAAATATGGTATATCAATATATCCAAAACTGACATGAGTTTAATCGTATATCACTGACAATGAGAATGAATTAATTTAATATTGATATATATCAATGTCTGTGACATGCTGATTTTAATTATTTTTTCAAATGGCTCCTAAGTTTTTATACATGATTAGATTCAATTATTGCTGTCACATCATTGGATAAATTAAAATTAATATGAAAATCAATTTTCATAAAATGAGAATATTATTTACCAATATGAATGTAATAAGCTACTCTAAAAAAATACAGCAAGAATTAGAATCAATCATTTTCTAAAACTTAACTTAAGAATATAGATCAATAGGTACTTTAATTTCAACAAGACTCGAGAAATGAAATTCAAGTCAGTGTCTATCATCCGCTAAGTCTATAAAAGAATATGATCATTTACCTGTTATACACATTTATATTATTCATCTGTACTGTTATGAATAGAATGCTCACTCACCCTGAATCACACTATTTAAAACTTGTAATAAAAAAAAGTTATTACAAAGAATCAACTATTATTTCAAACAAATTTGTCAGGATATACATTTATACATGTTTTAAAGTGCCTGGTTAAAAAAATTCATATGAATTTTTATATGAATTTTTCACATGAATTATTCATATATTTAATATAAATTTTTCACATGAATTATTCATATATTCAATATAAATTTTTCACATGAATTATTCATATATTCAATAAGCATTTTTGTTTCATTTTTATAAATTTAAAAATTCATATGGGAAATCCAAATGAATAATAATCATGGTGATCATCTCATTATTTTTATATGGGAAAAGTATGAAAAAACTTTAAAATTCAACCTGCAATTTTTTATATGAATTTTTTAATATGGAAAAAATGAAACAAAAATATATATTGAATATATAAAAAATTCATATAAGAAATTCAGATTAAAAATTCATATTAAAATTCATAGGAATTTGTTCAATCCGGTACTTTAAAACATGTATGAATGTATATCTTGACAAATTTGTTTAAAATAATGGTTGATACTTTGTAATAACATTTTTTTTATTACAAGTTATAAATAGTGTGATTCAGGGTGAGTGAGCATTCTATTTATAACAGTACAGATGAATAATATAAAAATGAATAACAGGTAAATGATCATATTCTTTTATAGACTTAGCGGATGATAGACACTGACTTGAATTTTATTTCTCGAGTCTTGTTGAAATTAAAGTACCTATTGATCTATATTCTTAAGTTAAGTGTTAGAAAATGATGGATTCTAATTCTTGCTGTATTTTTTTAGGGTAGCTTATTATATTCACATTGATAAATAATATTCTCATTTTATGAAAATTGATTTTCATTTTAATTTTAATTTATCCAATGATGTGACAGCAATAATTGAATCTAATTATGTATAAAAACTTAGGAGCCATTTGAATAAATAATTAAAATCAGCATGTCACAGACATTGATATATATCAATATTAAATTAATTCATTTTCATTGTCAGTGATATACGATGAAACTCATGTCAGTTTTGGATATATTGATATGCCATATTTTTTGAGGTTGTACAAGTCGGAATGCCCATAAAATATATTTATCACTTCTACGTTCATCCATAACAATCTTCGAAATTATTTTCACTTTAATTACAATAAATGTACACTAAAAACATGGAAATGCACTTTCTTAGACAATTATAAGATTTTTTTAGCTTATTATTGATACGATGATTTCATAAATAGACACATAAAGTCAATTTATTAATTTTCAACTTTTATTACACTTCGCAGTAACACAGATTTGATAATTCTGAAATTGAGTGATTAATTCTATATAAAAAAAAAATTACAAGTTGCGTAGTATCATTTTGCAAATTATTTCGAAATAATTTCAAGTTTAAAACTTAAGAAATTCATCTAAGTTTTCATTATTTTTAATTACATTTTTATTTTTTCCAAGGGATCGACAAGGATGTCTACTCTAAAATTTTTAGGCTATATTTATACATATATTACCTGCTTCGATGAGTTTTTTGGACATGGGATCATTGTTCGAAACCTTGAAACCGTAGAAAATTAAATGACTTTAGCTCAGCGGATGACTACATTAGCACTTATAAATTACTTTTTTCTCAAAATTTAGAATATTTTGAACAAAAAAGTTTCTCAGTAATACGTTCTCAAAACGCAACCCAACTGAGTAATTTAAGCCTAAAATTAGTCAAAAATGTTAAAAATATGGTTTTAGCTAAACTTTGAAGCTTTGTAGCTCTGAAAATATGTACTAAACAGATCTATAAAAATTCTGAGTAGTCCATAATATAGAAAACAACCATTATACCAATTTCAAGCAAAAAAAAATTTTTCGTCCTTCGATTTGGCGGAGAATGGGCGATATATATATATTTATTTCTATCATGTTTAAATAATTTTTAATATAGTAAATGATACAAAATCAAACGTTTTTTTTTTGTTCTACAGATATAAAAAGTAATATTGATAGCTCACCTTTAAATAGCAAGAATTGGTTAATTGTAAATAGAGAAGAACCGCATGCATATATACGCATTGGGATAATTCTTATAGTCTACGACTTCAGGATATTGAAAATAAGGATTACAAGCTTTTGACTGACATTTTCAAAAATTGGCCAATCCTAGAAGAATCTTGTGGTTTTACGTTGGTAAATATCATTTGATAGATGTGTAAAATTAAGATATATGCATATATTTTTAAGAAACCGAACTTTTGAGGAGTCAACAGTGTTGCCGTACATAGGGAATCACATGTTAAATTTCAAAATCTTCAAAGTTCCGTGGAACTTTGAGGATTTTTGGAATATAAAATATTGGCGGGAAAAAAGGGTGGGATAGCAATAGAAACTGCCAAACACCCGCCGAGTGTGCAGGATACTAAAACAAAAACAGTACTATCGAAGCGGTTATTTTTAGATTTGGCAACGTCGCAATCCTCAAAAGTCCGTTGCGATATAAATATATATGGGACATTTCACACCAACTGAGAGAGCAAAAAAATAAAAATCGCTGAAACTCTGAGAAATTATTCTTTTTGTTACCCGAAATATGCAAAAAAATTTTCAAGGATCTAAAAAGGATCAAGAGCTACAAAACCTAGAAATTTGAAAATTTTTAGAAAAGTCTCAATTTTATCATTTTTTTTCTGAAAATCCTGATGTTTTAGAGAAGAATCAATAAAAACACTTCTTGTTGTAAATGAAAAGAAAAGTTAGCATGATTTTTTACAGACCTGAATTTTGCAGTTTTCTGATTGATTCTTATATGTATAACATGGAAATTGAAATTATTTATTGTTTGCCATTCAAGAAATTGGCTTTCGAGGGCTTATTTTCTTCTATTATTTATAAACTTTAAAATAAATTTTTGATTGTGTAAGTCAGAGCCACCAATAAGGAGTTATGGCAGTTTAAAATATAAATTTTCATGTATTATTTATTTATTTTATTGAAAATAGCCTGTCGTATATTAAACATAAGCATCTGGTTTTAATGCTTAAAAACTATTAAAATAAGTTTAAAAATCTTATAGTAGGATGTTATTTATCAATTAGAAGCTTAATTATTAATTAAACATTACTCGTTATATAATAATTACAATTACTTTCGAAAGGCAAATAAGACTTTGAGTTATTGTAAGCTTGAATAATTATTTTTTAATAAAAATTTACTTATTTTAAAGAGTTGTTTCATCAATAAAAAAGAATAATTGAATATTCATTATTTTACTCTGCTTAACTTTCTATCAAAAGTATCTGTTAAATGGAAAATGATGATATAATTTTTGAACACACACTGTTAAAGGAAATGATAGTGGCTTCCAGTACATCTAAATTCAGGATCTGTATCATCTTCTAAATAAGCTGTTTCAATTGGAGAACTAATTTTTAGATTAGCATTAATAATTTCATTAATTCGAGGTACACCTTGAGTTATGTTTATAGATGCTACACGAGCGAAATGAAAAGTTTTTAAGGTTATCAAGTACAAGGTTCTTCAATACTTTGTGCAGCTAAAGCACCAACTGCAGTGCCTTGATCAATTTTTGCTTCCATACATTTATCCTTACTTGTATAAATAAATTCAACAAGTTGTGACATAGTTAAACGTACAATATACCTGTAAACTGGTGCATCTGATTTAAAATGCTGTCTAATCCTACACGGAGAAAGTTTTGCCTCAATAAAGATGATGCGCGTCGCACTAAAAAAAGTGATGCCTTTTGCACCGTGAATCACGAATAATGCTTCGCATTTCATAATTCATGCATCACTTTTTGTAGTGCATAAGTGCCGAAACACAATGCGCGAGGAGGCGGCGCACTCGAGGGGCTATTCACTTAAAAAAAGTGTCAAAATGATTACAGATTTCATATGATTTCAAATGATTTCAAAATGATTTCAAATGATTTCAGAAATATATTTTTATACTTGTAATTTCAAACATTTTCAAAACAGCCTATGGTAGGCAGTGATTTCAAATGATTTCAAGCAAAAATTCTATGATTTCAAATGATTTCAAGCAAATTTTCTATGATTTCAAATGATTTCAAGCAAATTTTTTATGATTTCAAATAATTCCGAAATCATTCCAAGATAATTAAAATTAATATTTATGAATATCAAGCTTACTTTAAATTACAATCCCTAAATCGTCATTATTGAATCATATAAAAATTAAAATAATACCTATATTTTAACACCACAAAAATAAAATAAAAAAACAAAGAAATTGCATAATTAAAACAAAAACTTTTTATCACTTTAGTAAATAAAAAGACCAACAATGTGTTCAATAATAATAAAATTATTCTAGATTTGTACTTATATTGGCTATATGCATAGCAGAAAACACAAAGTTAAACTGAACTGACAGTTGTAAAACAAATGAGTATGGACAAATTATAAACACGCATCAACATGCACACTATATAAATCTATTTTCGACGACCGACTATAGCATAACTTTTGTTTTTAACTGAATGTTGTATACCTTGCTTGAATTTCAGGCTCGAACTTATAATCGACACTCAATCCTTAAATAGGACATTTTATTCTTATTTTTTTTATGATGAGGAAGTAAGATGAAATAATATTTGAAAACTGAGTGTCGCCTATGAATTCTAGTTTTAGTTATAATGTTTGTATAACATAAAATTAAATTTTTAAACACAAAGTTAGTTTAAAAATTGACCAACATAAGAGCTAATATCGAAAAACTTATCAGCCGTGTGTGACAGATACAAAGAGAGAAATTCAAACATAAGTAAATAATGCTTATTTACTTATTTATAGATCTTATTTAAATTTTTTGTTAGTATTTCTTTTTTCATTTTTCACATATATTCTTTTTTATTTGTTTTGATATAAATTATTTTTTACATAAAAATTTTTTGTGCGATGCGTTTTGCTTATGATTAAAATCATTTATTTTTTTCAATTCCAGAAAAAAATTCTAATAAATATTTATATATTATACACTGTTAAAAATTATGAAGTTTGCTTCCGATACTATTATTGAAATTTCAATTTCTACTTTAAATTATATACAATTTTATATTAAAATTAGAATAAAATTATTAATTTTATATTAAAATTACAATAAAATTATTAATTTTATATGAAAATTATAATAAAATTATTAATTTTAATGAAATGTTTGGAAGCTAGTTTCATATTTTACATTAAATTTAATATTATTTTTAACAGTGTATATCGATACTATTCCCCAAAAATCAAAAATTATTTTATTTATCAGAGCAGCTCATATTAATCTGGTATTTAAATAATATTTAGTATTATATTTCTGGTAATATTTTAAATTGTAAACTAAATACAAAAATATTCATTGATTTCAATGATTTTAAATGATTTCAATGATTTCAATTTGAATAGTTTTGATTTCGGTAATCACATTGTGCACATAAAATTTAATAAAATATTTCAATGATTTCAAATGATTTCAATGATTTCAAATGATTTCAATAATGATTTCAAATGATTTCATCTGAAGGTGGTCAATGATTTCTTATAGTGAATAGCCCCTCGGGCGCACTGTATTTCGTCGCCTACGGTGGCGCTGCATCGAAAAACTTGATGCATGTTCGATATTTATCGTGCATGCGAGCCACTTTGTGGAGCGTTTTAAAAACGCACTATCTTTTATGATGTGAAACTTTCTCGGTGTAGCAATTATAATTGCAACTGTTTTTAAAAATTGAGCTCATTCTTGCTTAAATTTTTCAGTTACACAAGAATATTCCTCTGACATCAAAAGTTCAGTAGTTACTTTTATAACACCAGGGCCATCAAATGAATTTTCAATTTCGTACGCTGATATTGATTTAATATCATCAAGAACTCTTTTATAATCAACAAGACAGTCTTTGCCTCCCATGTACGTTAGGTCCATAGAATCTACACCATAAAGAATTTGAACAATATCACCAACAAAATTTTAAACTGTCATATCATAATGTAAACAAAGATCTTTTAAACTCTTACCAATCTTCTTTTTATGTATCCGATTTCAGCGATTTTAACACACGATGACCACTATTAGTTTGTTGTCCTACACTAGTCATCATTTGTAGAATATTAATAAAACTTCCCTTAGGGTGAAATCAGATGGAGCAGAAAATAGGCGACGGAACGTCACAGAACCTCAGTTCCGCATCTTTGTATTCCGCCAACGGAGTAAAGACGACGTAATAGACGACATCAATTTTTATTTTGTTTAAAAAAATTATTAGTGCTTCAATAACCTCACGTAATATTTTTAATTTGCTTTCCATAGCTGTACTTTTAATTTCAATCAAACTTTTAAATTCTATTTTGGTTAACTATTTGTTTAAACAATTTCAAAAAGTCTGTGACGCTTCTATTATCCCGTCAAATTTGTTTCCCTATATTCACATGGAGCGGAATAGAAGTTCTGTGACGTTGATTAGCAATTTCATAATTAAAAAATAATGATGTTAATTGAAATATTTGGTTATAATAACAAACTATATTTTATTTTTATAAAAAAAGAATCTCATTACAATAACAATAGGTGATTATTTCCAACTTTTTTAACATTTTTGTTGTTAATTTAAAATTCGCGGATACATTTGTATGCCATTTTTAACAATTTTTCAGCTACATTCCGCGCTATGTGAACATAGGGAAAAAATTTGACGGAAAACAAGGCGACGGAATGAAGGTTTTGTGACGTTCCGTCGTCTATTTTCCGCTCCATCTGATTTCATCCTTAGATCCTGATAATGCCATAACTAACAGACTATTACTAGGATGAAGTTCTTTTAAACAGACTTTACCCGTATGGTCACGAATAACCGAAAATTGCTTCAAAATTATGATTTTAATACTTTCTTCTTCAAAACAAACAGGTTGACAAGGCAATCGACCACTTTTCATTTTATGAATATACTTAGTACACTTTACATAGTCATTGTTAAGTAATTCTTGTTTTGCTTCTAATCAACTGTGTCAAGAAAATGTCATTTGATTCCAGAATCAAGTAAAATTTTTTTTCGATATCTCTCTGTCCAATGTTACCAGAAAGTACAATTTTTTCAATAATATTTTTTATGAAATTGAGGAGTTTTCATTTGTGAACATTAACGTCATAGTGAACAGTAATGATTGTCTCTTTTCATGTAAACAATATCCAGTATCAAAATATAAATCATATCTTGCTGATTTAATTTTTATACACTTTAGACTATTAGTAAGTAAAAACATAACCTTGGAAAAGCAATACGTATGAATTTTAAGTAAAAAATTAAGTCAATTATTTACGGAATAACATTACTTTTTTGTGGGCCCGAATTGAAAGTCGATCCTTATACTCAATCACAAACCTCATTATGTCTTTGTCTATGTCATGATAAAAACTCATTCTATCCTTGTCTCTTGAGATTCAGAACTCCAGTCATTGTCATGAACTATATGCGTAGAGTTCTTCTTGAACCAACTGTGCTTTCTACATATATTTATTAAAAAACGAATTATTTGTTTTACATGCAAATAACAAGCATTCGTTTGGTATAATAATATATTGTATTCCATAGAATCAGGAAATCCAATATCAAATACATACATAGATATCCATAGATACTCCCAGTTGCTATCTTCATAGAGTATAAAGAGACTAAACTTTAGTTTTTTAAGCAGAAGACCACAATTGCTATTGAATAATTTATTTTTTTTATATTGAAAATAGCAGATTTATATTGATAAATATAATAGTAGAAAGGGGGTCTAAGCTCCAGACAGTTGTGACGTCACAGGGGACGAGTATTCACGCCCCCCTGGGGGCGAGTATTCCAGAGTTGGGGGGCGCGTATGCCAGATCGGTCGTCTGAGACGGCGCCTTATCGCTCGGCCTTATCACTACACTCATTACAAAATGTCAATCTAAGAAACAAAAGAAAAAATCAATAGAATTAAAATTTAATTTTAAAATCATTGGAAAAAATATTAATATTTTCAACTAATAAGTTACAGTTCTTCATACGGCCTACTTCGGACATAAAATCATCTATGTCCTTTGGCCGTTTATTCAGGTGGAATCTGAATCTCAAACAATGTTTGCCGCTTGAGCTGAAATTGCCGAGGGCGCGCGAAGCGCGCCCGAGGTAGTTTCAGCTCAAGCGACAAATATTGTTCTCGATTCATGTTCCACCTGAATACGGCCAAAGGACATATATAACTAATATATAAGCTTTACAACTGTGTGTGTGTGTGTGTCTATGTAACCAGCTAGTATTAACGTATAAGCGTGTGTACAACAACGAATGGAGATGTACGAGTGGTGGGGGTAATAGTAGCGCCAGAAATAGAATGGCCCCTGTTAGAGGGAACGCTACACTTGTGTTGGTGCATAGGTACTTTAAAACTTGGGATGTTTATATTATGACCTATATTATGCTGCACGACCAGTGCATTCGCTCTTGACTATATCGCTTACCCGTTCTCTCTTTCTCTCTCTCTCATCGTTGCCCTTGTCGGAAAAGCCGAAGTACGTCGTACGGCGCCGAAGACTACCGACACTATGCCCTATAGAATACCCAATGACCGTCTTGCCCGGTATCTCGGGCCTTTTATATCGACTTTAACATGCACCTTATGCTTAGATGGTGTATGCGTTACACCAATGTATGAAAATACTTCCCTCAATTGATTATTAAAAAAAAATATATTGTAATATACAATTCATTTTACATCATATTCCTTTTTTAGATGATAGAAAATTTTAATAATAAATGCTAATAATAAATAAATATATATCAATGATAATAAATTATTACAAAATTATATTTAAAAATTAGTAAAAATTGAAGAAAAAATTTTTTATTATAAGAATGAAATATTAACTTTAGAGAAAAAATGATGGAAGGGTATAGAAATAAATAGAGATATATTGGATTGATACGTTTATTTTTTATAAAATTATTACAATGACGATACAAGTATATAAGTTTCGGAGTAATACGACTTTGCAAGTCTTACATGTATTTTTTATTTACATATATATTTAAAGTCAAAACTTTTTGTACCCATTTCTTTCAGGGATAGAGTATGTGTTTGTAGAAATTTTTTGTGAATACTGTTTCCATTGTGAGTCTTTTGTTTGATTTTCTGACTTTTTACTGTCATTTTTTCCGATTAGAGGAGTGCGATCGCCAGCGTTCCCCGAGCTCGGTGCCTGACCCATCTTTAATGGTGTCTTGATAACAACTGAGTATGGTAACAAAGTCAAAAAAAATATTGGAAGTTATTCACATTCACATACATACACACGCACACACAGGCATATACATTACATAATATTTTTTGCTTTAGACACTTGATTGCACTGGGCACATATAATTTCTTTTTTATTTTTTTGTTTCTTTTTTACATTCATGATTCGGTTAAATAATATAAGGCTTAATCTATCATTATCCTTTGTATCGGTTGAAAATAACGTACAAACATTATCTTGCTTCTCAATAAACAGTTGACAAAATTTATAAAAAAGGAAATAAATAGAAATAAAAAGCAATAATAGTTAATAATAAATTATGCATTTTGAAATTAAAAAATTTTATTTTAAGAAATAATAAATTTTAGGAAATTGATAAGGCCATAAAAATAAAAGAGTTTCGAAAGTAAATTTTTTATTAAAAATAAGACAAAATATATTTTACATTAGTTAAGATTCAAATAAAAATTGGTTAGATTGTTTCTCTATAAATTCATCATGAAATAGTTTGGAGTGAAGCAGAACTAATTCTAAATAAACAATATCAAAATAAAATTCGAGAAAAACTTTGTGTATCAAAGCATTGAATTTATCTCTTACAATCTTATGAATTTTAAACATATTGTTGTGTAATATCTTTTTCACAACGAGGTCACTGTATTCCTTTCGTAAATCGGTATTATTAACTAAAACTGTTAATTCTTGAAGTATATAGTCCTTACAGGCATTAACTTGTAGCACAATACGCTGATTACGTCGAAATCTATCATCGATGCACATAGCTGCGTTTTTAAAACCGTAAAATGTGTTTTTTTGCATAATCATGGCAGGCGAATAATTTTTTCTTTTCTCACAGTTGTTTTGTGCGTCATTCTTACACTTACTTTGTTTATGAAAAATAATTGCTTTTGTAGCGAAAGATGATGAGAATGTTACATTTATATCTTCAAGTTCAATTTTTGTTGGAGTGTTGTTATTTTTAATGTCTTTTCGTTTGAAATACGAACAAATGTATCGAAAACAATTTTGTAGTCGGCACCAATTTGATGAATCCAAAGTCAATCCGTTTAAATTTTCATTATTTGTTAGTTGTATCATCGATAAAAAGGTTTTATTCTCTTGATTATATTTTAATCCGACTATTGCTCTTTCACTGCCTGTGTTATTGAGCGGATAAGTGGTTGCAAGTAAATTAGCGTTTGAATATGTTTTAGACTTATCAGTATAAGTTTCGGTCATTGTAATTTTTTTCGATGGCTTACTATTTTCAGTTTCCAGAGAACTCGTGAAATCTATTTTTCTTTTCACCATAGCTTTGAGCCATTTTAGACGACGCAACCACTATGTTTTCACTTAAAAATTGCTTCATACACGTGTATGTTAGACCGCAAACCCCGAAATTGAAAAAGCCGTAATTTTCACAATTATACTATTCTATACTCGTCAAAAGTGTCGAATCACGATAAGACGTTTGTTCGAGTAATCACGTTGTGTCACTGTTGAAGCATCAGAAAACTGTGTGACTGAACCCTATAGGGTATACGCATATATCGAGATGTGGTGTGAAAGCAATAGAATGTTTTCGATAATCTTTTATCTAGTTTATGTATATTTTTATCTCGCGTACGAGTTGATGGAAAATATTTCAAGTCAGTAAAACACCGACAGAGAGCATTGAATATATTATGGTATTAAAAGTCGTTATATAATATATATCTCTATAAGCTTTACAGAGGATGGACATCGCATGGCGCTCAAAATGCTACCGCCTCGCGATGAGAATGCTTGCAATTTTGATGAGACACATCCCTCGCGCGCACTCACTGTTAAAGAAACCTTCTATGGGGCTAAATTTTCTATTTTAAAATTCAAAGTATACATTTAAAAAAATGAAAGATTAAATGTTGAGTTTTAAAATTCAAAAGATTAGAGGAAAATGTTTAGTTTAAGAACTAAAATAAGATTATATTTGTTAAAATATAATTCAAAGTGAAAATGATTTTTCAATATTTACGCGAGTATAAATTTTCTATTTTATAAATTAATAAAAGTTCAAAGAAAAGTTTTCAATTTTAAAAATAAAAAGTGTAAAGAAATATTTTCTATTTTAAAATTTACAAAACAAAAATTTTAAGAAAAAAGTATGACAAAGGGCGGGTGTATTGAAATAAATAAAGAAGTATTTGGTTTGTTAAAAATAAGAGAGTACTGGAAAGTTGTTACATATGTTTTATCAAGAGTTAAAAATTAAAAGCTTAGGAAACTGAGCAAAATTCGATACATATGTTTTTTTAACCGGTCAAATACAACTGTCAGCATGCTAGTCCTTGATCTTTTATGAAAACTTGTAATGATATTAAAAAGAGGTATGTTAAGGGTTTTCAATGACATTTTTTTTACTTAAGTATATTCCCAAAGTTCTTTTTAGAGGAAATATACACGTCAAATAGTTTTTCGCCCCCTACAAAGTAAAGTTCGCTCCTACAGCTATTTAAAAACCACGCTTTTTTAACTGGTCCAGTGTTTGTTTTCTGCAGTTTTAAATTATTTTAAAAGTGTAAAATTCAATATTTTTGTTTTCAATAAATAATTTTATCGAGACGCATCAACCAAGCATTTTTAAGTGATCCAGTGTTTGTTCGTGCAGTTTTTGAATTATTTTTAACAGTGTGAAATTAAATATTTTTCTTTTCGATAAATAATTTTATCGAGACTCAATAGCCAAGCTGTGTTGAAAATATTAAAAGATTATTTTCGTTTTTTATTTTGAAAAGAAATTTTTAAAAAATGACAGCAACACTAGTGCTGGCGGCCTTAATCAGCGTAATACAAGGCGTGAATAAGATATTCGAGAACACGGTAAAAGAGGTATGGGACATTCATCATACTGTATGTCAATTGATAGCTTCTGGTAAGGGTAACGAGCGAATATTTTGTTATGCTCACGAACGTCTATATTTAGTTGAAAGGATATCGCAGGATATGGGTATAAGCTTTACCATGTCTCTCGAATGTAGTGACAGTACATGCAACGAAAAATTCAAACAAAGCTTTCATGGAACGGAGTGGGAGCCGATTAATAAAAAAGCGACTGTAGTGGAGTCGCAACATCAGTCAAGAATAAATAATTACCTCGACTTGTCAATTGTAGCTTACACCCGTATCTACAAAGTTAAGTTCAGTTAAAAAGAGTTGAATTCACCTGATGTAGCCTGGCGTAACATTAGTTATTCGATAAATAAAGTTTTTTTATGTATCATTTAGTTTATAATTTCATATTTGTATTAGCGTGTAAAACCGTATTCTGTGTAGTTTTAAAACTGCTATAATTGTAATAATTTTTATCAAAAAATAAATGTATTAAACCACAACACATTTTTTATTTTTTCGGCTACTTATTTTGACAACTCGTGAACTATAAATTTTAACTTATCTCCCGCAGCTAGTAGGGTGGTAAACTACAAGCTATAAACTGGAGCTGTTAGTAACGCAATTTGAGCCGAAGAGAGACAACGCGGGAGTCCCAAGCGTATCGAATAGCTTCAAGCAGCGCTGGTCGTGTGCCGTCGCTCATACAGCTAGTGAGCGCACGCGCACGCTCGTAAGCCTTATCGTATCTAGCTTGCTGTTTGAGCCGCCCGCTTACTCGGCTGATACGCGCGCGGTTATCAGCCTTGCGAACTCGCGACTAGCTTTCTTATTTCGCCGCTAGCAGTTTGAGCGCGCCGCCCGCGGGTGGCCCCACACTATAAGGCTTACAGAGACGCTGATTGATTATTATAATTGTATATATATTATTTTATTAAAATATTTATCAGTAACAAACATGAACACTTTGTGGCGTCATCCCTTTACTTGTTTGCTGGCAGGTCCTACTGATAGCGGAAAAACAACTTTTGTTGAAAAATTATTAAAATTTCGTGAAGAAATGATCGATGCTAGCATGGATCGAATTTTATTTTATTACGCCGAGTGGCAAGACGGATATAAAAACGACGAATTTATTAAAGACGGAAACAAAATTGAATTTCGCGACGGACTGCCTAAACCAGAAGATTACTCAAACGATCCCCACTTGAAAAAACTTTTAATCATCGATGATTTGATGCGCGAATCGTCGAATCATATAGTTGTCGACTTATTTACCAAAGGCAGTCACCATAAAAATATCAGCGTATTGTTTCTTACACAAAACATCTTTCACAAAGGTACTCATTCACGAGATATAAGTTTAAATTCTTCGTACATAATTTAATTTAAAAATCCGCGAGACCGTGCGCAGATTCAACATTTAGCAAGACAAATATACCCCGAAGATTCAAAAATTTTACAAGAAGCGTATCAGGATGCAACGGCTCAAGGTTTTGGATATTTAATGATTGATTGTAAGCAAGATACTTTAGATGAAGTTAGATTTCGAACAAGTATATTTCCGGACGATGAGTATCAATACGTTTACTTACCTAAATATACTCATAGCGCATACGCATTAAATCTTTGACAATAAAAGCTTTAACACACGTCGTAGCGATTCAGTTTAGATCGGACTATGGAGAAAGACACTGCCCAAAGTAGTCGGCGAGATCGACGTTTGCTACGGAACTCTCCGTTTGAAAAAAAGTATGTTGCCCTCTTGCAGGCGCTAAGACATTCGGATAAAAATCAGCGCGTTGCATTGCTGCGTTCAGCAGATAAAAAATTAATAAATCACATTTGTGAGTGCGCGTTAAATGTACTCAAAGGTACTGTCAATTTAAAAGAGTGTGAGAAAAATACATTAAAAAACATAAAAATATTTTAAGAAAATTAGCTAAAAAAAGTAAAAATTCTTGGAAAGTAAAAAAACGTACCATAGTTCAAACGGGAGGGAGTTTTTTACCGTTTTTATTACAACCTATACTGGATACATTGTTCTCGTTAATAATAAGAAAATAAAAAAATGGAGAGAGCAAAGAAAATGATACTCTTATCTAATGAACAACTTGAACGAATGCAGAGGGAAAATGAAAAAAAATAACGATCATAAAATTACTGATACTAGTGTAGGATCGACTGTACTAGAATCTACTCAAACGGTAGGTAATACGTTATCCCGATTAGATAATGAAATGAAAAAAATTCCGGATTCTACAACTTATGAAAACGAACAAGAAAAACTGAAAGATTACTTGAAAACGTTACAGAGATATCTATTTTTCGTCGACGACAAAAAACGAAAACTTTCGCTTTTAAAAACAAGTGAAGATGAGAAGCAGGCTTTAGACAGTTTTTTAATATTAGAAAGTGTCCCAAATTTATATAAAAAGAAAGCTGAATTATTATTAAACTATTTTAAATCCAGCAAAGATCGCATTACGTGGAACGAAAAAGGTCTTGTACATATAGATGGCGAAAAAATTCAACATTCGAATATCATCGATTTAATAAACGATGCTTTACGGAATAGAAAAAAGTAAAAGCCGCGGGGAGAGAACAGTTTGCAAAGATACTTCGAGATATCGACACACCGCGCGAATTTGTCGGTAATAATGAATTGTGGGAATTGAACAACGTTAAACAATATTCGAATAAGAAAATAAAATTTCAAAATAGTATAACATCCAATAAAGACGAGAGCGAAGTTAATGATTCAACAAAATTACGTGATAAAAGTAATAATTTCTTTTCGTTTTTAGATAACACAGTTTTATCTGGAAAGAGTCCCAACAGTAGCCCTGAAAAAAAGAAAAATAAACAGAAGTACATGTTTTCCTCAACACCAAAGTCGAATAAAAAATGGTTAACTAATTTAATTTAAAATGGATATTTTAGAAAAACAATATTTTGATCCACAACATGAAGCAGGGTTTTCAGGAGCACGAAATTTAATCAGAGTAAATAAAAAAAAATTTTCTTCGGAAAAAATTAAAAAATGGTTAAAGAAGCACGATACATACACTTTACACAAAACTATACGTCGAAAATTCCCACGCTTATATTACGATGTTGACGCTATTGATCAAGTATGGGAGGCAGATCTCATACAATTAACATCATTAAAAAATTATAATTACGGCATCGGTTATTTACTCGTTGTGATTGACGTTTTAAGTAAATTCGTGTGGGTACAACCTTTGCGCGATAAGACTTGCCAGGAAGTTACTAAAGGTTTTAAAAAAATAATAGACTCCAACAAAACCCGCTATCCTTCTATGCTTCAAACCGATCGTGGAAAAGAATTTGTTGGAGGGGCATTACAAAAATTTCTTAAAGACAATGATATAAGATATCGTGTCGTTACAAATCCTGATGTTAAAGCGGCTGTTGTAGAACGTTTCAACAGAACCTTGAAAGAACGTATGTATCGATATTTTACGTTCAAAAATACAAAACGTTATATAGACGTCTTGCAACATATAGTTGACGCATACAATAAGACACCTCATTCGACTATAAAAATGACACCAGCTTCAGTGACTATTTATAACGCGAGTATAGCTAGAAAAAATTTAGTTGAACGTGCACAGCAGAGACAGCCTGTTCGTAAAAAACCTAGATTCAAAACTGGACAGTATGTACGTATAAGTAGAGAAAAAAACGTTTTTGAAAAAGGTGCAACTAAATCATGGAGTGAAGAATTATTTGAAATATTCCGTGTTTTAAAAAGACAGAATTTATTAATTTATGAGTTACACGACTTGCAGGGAGAAGAAATTGAAGGTTTTTTTTTATCCCGAAGAACTTGTTGTCGTTGATAAAGAAAGAGTAGAGCAGCAAGAGTTTAAAATTGATAAGACATTAGGTAGCAAAGGAAAAGGATCGAAAAAACAGTATTACGTAAGTTGGGTTGGATATCCCGATAAATTCAATTCTTGGGTTCCCGCTTCGGAGTTGAAAAAACTGTAATAATGAATCAAAACGATTTTACCATTGTACTACCAAGCAACAGTAGTTTAAAATATTTTCCAAACAACGCTACTACAAATTATTCAACACGATTACCTCATCAAGTACAATTGATAGGTAAGTGGGTAGTTGGAATCTCTGAAATTCATATACCGTGCTCGAGTCTTCATTTACAAGTTAAAGATACAATAATAACTGACTATAAAGGAAGTAAAGGAGTAAATTCGTTTCAACACGAAACGTATAACTCTATGCACACTCTTATTCATGCTATAAACGATGGTTTCATAGATATAAACTTTTTGTTTACTCTAATCTTTGCGGACCGTCAATAGTAGGAGATACTCACGCGTCTCTGTTACGAATTGTTAATATTGAAGCAAATAAATTTAATTTCGGATCTACAATAGTCAAAAGATTTACGCCTGTTAATTATGTTCCACTTCTAAACAATAGATTTCAAATTGTTGATATAGATATAAGAGATCAATTCGGTAAATCTATAGCATTCGAGTTTGGGACAGTAACGGTAGCACTACATTTCAAAAGGGAGTATTGAAGAAATAATTATGAGCATTCACGATGTATATTATCAACATCAAGTGGGAGAGGGGAGAGGGGTAAGAAACGTCTTTGTTGGTGCACCGCGGATGCGTGGCCATGGTTTGGGGTCTTGGTTTTCTGGATTGTTTCGGAGTGCATTACCGTTCTTAGCTAAAGGTGCTCGTGCTGTTGGTAAGGAAGCTCTGCGTGCAGGCGCTAATATTCTTGGGGATATTGGTGAAAATAATATGAGTTTTAAAGAATCTTTTAAGAATCGCATGAACGAATCGGGAAAAATCTTAAACGTAAAGCTGCCGATAAAATAAATAAAATGATGGAGGGATCGGGGTATAAAACATCGACACGCAAACGATATCGACAGTCTTCTCTCACTTCCGCAGCGCGACGGATCGCTTCAAAATCGAAAATAAAACGCTCCAAAGTGACTAAAGTTAAACGTGCAAGTAAGAAGAAAAATAAAACAAACGAAAAAGAACGTAATATTAAAAAAAGAGTGAAAATTAATAACAAGAAAATAAAAAAAGTTGGTGATATATTTGATTAAAAATGTCTTTTTTACACAGTCACTCGGAAGTTTGTCACAAGACAGAGCTTGATATTTTCTCGCTACGCAGACAGCTATAGAATCGAGCAGATGGGTATTTTACAAACCCGTTTCGTCTTTGAGTGACGAGAGTCCGATCGAATTCTGTGTAAATTCACAAAACGAGGACTACTTAGATCTAGCGCATACCATGCTCAAAGTGAGTGTAAAATTGACACCGTACAAGAAGGAGACAGACGGTCTCGTAGCACCAATCAACAACTTTTTACATTCGCTATTCAATCAGGTTGATGTTTACTTTAATAATAAATTAGTTTCACCAGCAAATAACGCATACCCTTACAGAGCATATCTCGAAACTCTCTTAAACTACGGACCAGCTGCAAAACAATCACATTTAACATCGGTTTTATGGGCCACCGATACCGCGGGTGAAATGGATGAACTTCCCGGATCAGAAAAAATACAGGCTTAAGAATAAGACAGAACTTTTTATCAAACAATAAGACCGTCGATTTAATAGGACATTTACACTGCGACGTTTTTAACCAAGATCGATTTCTGCTTAATGGGGTCGAAATGCGTTTGAGACTAGTTCGCTCCAAAGATATTTTTTGTTTAATGGATGCTTCGGATAATAATTACGGAGTTCATATCACAGAGGCAACTTTACTTGTACGTCGTATAAAAATAAGCCCGACCGTCATGATTGCTCATGCAAAAGCTCTGAGTTCAACTACAGCCAAATATCCTCTTACGCGTGTAGAAGTAAAAACCTTTACTATGCACAGCGGTATAATTAGGGAATCTTTAGAAAATGTTATTCTCGGCCAGCTGCCAAAAAGAATTATAATCGGGTTTGTTGATAACAAAGCCTTCAACGGAGACAAAAAACTTAATCTGTTTAATTTTAAAAATTATTCGATAAACTTTTTGTCTTTTTACGTTGACGGACAACAAATACCGAGTAAACCCTTGCAACCACGGTTTGATGAAAAATCACCTCAATACATAGAGGCATATCATACATTATTCTCAGGCACAGGGATACATTTTATGAACGAGGGAAACGATATTGATAGACAGCATTACGCAAATGGATTTTGTCTTGCCGCTTTCGATCTTACGCCAGATCTTTCAGCGCACTTTGCCGGTCACTGGAATCTTGTAAAAAACGGTACAGTTAGAATAGAAGTAGGGTTTGATAAAGCGTTATCGAAAACCATAAATTGTGTTGTTTATGCAGAGTTTGATAACCTATTAGAAATAGACGCTGCCCGTCAAATCGTTGTTGATTATAACTCGTAAAAATCTCCCTCCCCTCCCCTCTACATTATCGCTTCGGATAAATGAAAACATGACACAAAAACTTTTCGAACTATCAGTCTGTTTGTACCCTTTTTACAGTCCAGTCGTAATCTTTTCGCCAGCATTATGGATAAAATAGATTATATAATCGACATTCAAGCATTTCACGATAAAGATGGAGATTTTTTACCGAAAGAAATCGCTGTTCTCGGATTCGAATGTAATTTCGTCTCACACTGGATGATAAAACCGCCTTACAGCTGTTCAAAATTAACAAGAGGATTGTTAGCAACAAACAGCTACCTATCGTGTTTTTATCACGGGGTTGCGTGGTTCGACGGTGAATCAAATCTAGACGATGTATATAATGTACTACGTGAAGTCGCAAGGAACGCAGCCTGTATTTTCGTGCGAGGCGCGCAAAAACAAGAGTTACTTGAACGAATTCTTTCTCGGCAGATTATTAATCTAGAAGAATACAACTGTCCCTCCTTCAAAAATTTACCACGAACAAGCAATCATTATTGTTTCTATCACGGTATAAAAGGAGAAAATTTTAGCTGTGCTTTGACTCATGTATACAAGTTAAAAGCCTGGCTCATGAAAACAATTTATGTACCGATACAAAAAGAAGAATCAACAGACGAGTCCGACAGTCAAGAAAAAAATAAAATCAACAATATTCATAATAAAATTAAAGAATCAGATCTAGATAACGAATCACCACGGACAACCGACTGCTCTACCCCCACTACTGTCATTGAAAATTTAAGCAGCAATGAGAACGATATTACAGAAGAAAATATCTACGATAATATCAGTAATGAACTCGTTGCAAGTGCTGAAAGGTCTCAAAAAGATTTCTGCCAAGACAGTGGGTGTGTTTCTTGCAGACAAGATTCCTCTAATCTGGGAAACACCGTGTGCCCTTGTAGTTGATCTCGATGAAAGCTCAAAACCAGGGTCTCATTGGGTTGCAATTTACGTCGATTCCGATGGACAGAGGACTTACTTTGACAGCTATGGATTACCCCCAACCGTACCAGATCACATCGATCGCCTTAAAAGAAACTGCCGAGTGTACGAGTGGAACATACAGAAACTGCAGAACCTCAATTCTGCTGTGTGTGGGCAGTATTGTGTGGACTTTTTGTTTTATATGTCTCATAATTATTCTCTTAACATGTTTTGTACGTTATTTTCAACCGATACAAAGGATAATGATAGATTAAGCCTTATATTATTTAACCGAATCATGAATGTAAAAAAGAAACAAAAAAATAAAAAAGAAATTATATGTGCCCAGTGCAATCAAGTGTCTAAAGCAAAAAATATTATGTAATGTATATGCCTGTGTGTGCGTGTGTATGTATGTGAATGTGAATAACTTCCAATATTTTTTTTGACTTTGTTACCATACTCAGTTGTTATCAAGACACCATTAAAGATGGGTCAGGCACCGAGCTCGGGGAACGCTGGCGATCGCACTCCTCTAATCGGAAAAAATGACAGTAAAAAGTCAGAAAATCAAACAAAAGACTCACAATGGAAACAGTATTCACAAAAAATTTCTACAAACACATACTCTATCCCTGAAAGAAATGGGTACAAAAAGTTTTGACTTTAAATATATATGTAAATAAAAAATACATGTAAGACTTGCAAAGTCGTATTACTCCGAAACTTATATACTTGTATCGTCGTTGTAATAATTTTATAAAAAATAAACGTATCAATCCAATATATCTCTATTTATTTCTATACCCTTCTATCATTTTTTCTCTAAAGTTAATATTTCATTCTTATAATAAAAAATTTTTTCTTCAATTTTTACTAATTTTTAAATATAATTTTGTAATAATTTATCATCATTGATATATATTTATTTATTATTAGCATTTATTATTAAAATTTTCTATCATCTAAAAAAGGAATATGATGTAAAATGAACTGTATATTACAATATATTTTTTTTTAATAATCAATTGAGGGAAGTATTTTCATACATTGGTGTAACGCATACACCATCTAAGAATAAGGTGCATGTTAGGGTTGATATAAAAGGCCGGAGATACCGGGCAAGACGGTCATTGGGTATTCTATAGGGCATAGTGTCGGTAGTCTTCGGCGCCGTACGACGTACTTCGGCTTTTCCGACAAGGACAACGATGAGAGAGAGAGAGAGAGAGAGAGAGAGAGAGAACGGGTAAGCGATGTAGTCGAGAGCGAATGCACTGGTCGTGCAGCATAATATAGGTCATAATATAAACATCCCAAGTTTTAGAGTACGGATGCACCCACACAAGTGTAGCGTTCCCTCTAACAGGGGCCATTCTATTTCTGGCGCTACTATTACCCCCACCACTCGTACATCTCCATTCGTTGTTGTACACACGCTTATACGTTAATACTAGCTGGTTACATAGACACACATACACACACAGTTGTAAAGCTTATATATATATATATATATATATATATATATATATATATATATATATATATATATATATATATATATATATATATATATATATATATATATATATACATCACTTGTACAATCAAGTGTTGATTTTCAGGGTTTTTCTCTTTTATCCACTTACTCGTAAAATATCTCTCTTTAAATTCGTAAATATATTAATACAGGAAAATATTGAAAATCGGTAAATATATCAAGAATATTCAAACATTAAAAATATACAAATCGGTAATATATCAAAAATATTCAAAAAATATACTAATCGGTAATATATCAAAAATATTAAAAAACAGAAAAAACTTGAAATATTCTAAAATTATACCAAGTGACAAACTCTCAAAAAATCCTTATTTCTTAAAAAATTCAATTTTACTAATTTTCTCAATAATTTTTTTAATAATTTACTGTCACTGATTTTAACATTTTTTCATTTATTATTTTATTTATTATTAACATTTATTATTTTTTACTAAATTCCCGATTATCGAGAAGTGAGATAAGGGCGAGCGATAAGGCGCCGTCTCAGACGACCGATCTGGCACACGCGCCCCCCAACTCTGGAATACTCGCCCCCAGGGGGGCGTAAATACTCGTCCCCTGTGACGTCACAACTGTCTGGAGTTTAGACCCCCTTTCTACTTATAATTGCTATCTCCATAGAGTCAAGATACTTAAAAATCTTTGAACACAATAGTTAACAAGTCTGACAATGTATATTATGTTAGCTGATGAAAGCAATAACCTTATTTCGAACTGCACAGAAATTCAAAAAGAGCTTCCAGTATTGGTGATATTTGAAAATTAAATAATCAATCTCCTTGCTCAAAAGAAAATGTAATAGTAACCGATGATGTAAACAATAATTTTGATAATGTTGGTATGCATAATATAAAAAATTTAGATAGTTAACAAAATGAT
This sequence comes from Anastatus disparis, assembly GCA_017163975.1. Lineage (NCBI taxonomy): Eukaryota > Metazoa > Arthropoda > Insecta > Hymenoptera > Eupelmidae > Anastatus > Anastatus disparis. Next base: position 2,795,481 of record JAFFSR010000291.1, on the reverse strand, counting down.
AATGATAAATCTTAATCTAATAAGAAAATACTAAATGCTTTGAATAATAAGCAAAAAAGTAAATCTTTTTCCAATTTAAAACATATCTCAGAGAAAGATTACTTTTTTCATATAAATGTATGTCTCCTTAACCTTGGTCTCTCAGTCTAACCAAAGAAGTACGCTTCTATAAGCATCGATCTGCAAATTTAAATTTGTTTGTGCATAAGTTATAGCAGAAGCGAATACACAGTATCAGTATGGCTATAATTATATGATGATACAAATATTTATACGTTTGAAATTGTGCAATTTCAGTGGTTGTGAATGTATGTAATACTGCAAAGAACTGCAAAGAGAAATAATACTGAGCAGCTTCAAACATTTTTAGATTAAGTCAGAATCTAAATTGAAAAAAAAAATGCTACAGCTATTATTCACTATAAATACTTTATAGATGCTCTTGACAAATCATTTTCTTACTAGAATAAAGTTGTTTAATTATAAATCTTAAAATTAAATGTTCTTTGCTGTATTACATACATTCACAACCACTGAAATTGCACAATTTCAAACGTATAAATATTTGTATTATCATATCATTATAGCCATACTGATACTGTGTATTCGCTTCTGCTATAACTTATGCACAAACAAATTTAAATTTGCAGATAGATGCTTATAGAAGCGTACTTCTTTGGTTAGACTGAGAGACCAAGGTTAAGGAGACATACATTTATATAAAAAAAGTAACCTTCCTCTGAGATATGTTTTAAATTGGAAAAAGATTTACTTTTTTGCTTATTATTCAAAGCATTTAGTATTCTCTTATTAGATGAAGATTTATCATTATCATTTTGTTAACTATCTAAATTTTTTATATTATGCATACCAACATTATCAAAATTATTGTTTACATCATCGGTTACTATTACATTTTCTTTTAAGCAAGGAGATTGATTATTTAATTTTCAAATATCACCAATACTGGAAGCTCTTTTTGAATTTCTGTGCAGTTCAAAATAAGGTTATTGCTTTCATCAGCTAACATAATATACATTGTCAGACTTGTTAACTATTGTGTTCAAAGATTTTTAAGTATCTTGACTCTATGGAGATAGCAATTATATTTATTAATATAAATCTGCTATTTTCAATATAAATAAAAATAATTATTCAATAGCAATTGTGGCCTTCTGCTTAAAAAACTAAAGTGTAGTCTCTTTATACTCTATGAAGATAGCAACTAGGAGTATCTATGGATATCTATGTATGTATTTGATATTGGATTTCCTGATTCTATGGAATACAATATATTATTATACCAAACGAATGCTTGTTATTTGCGGGTAAAACAAATAATTCGTTTTTTAATAAATATATGTAGAAAGCACAGTTGGTTCAAGAAGAACTCTACGCATATAGTTCATGACAATGACTGGAGTTCTGAATCTCAAGAGACAAGGATAGAATGAGTTTTTATCATGACATAGACAAAGACATAATGAGGTTTGAGATTGAGTAAAAGGATCGACTTTCAATTCGGGCCCACAAAAAAGTAATGTTATTCCGTAAATAATTGACTTAATTTTTTACTTAAAATTCATACGTATTGCTTTTCCAAGGTTATGTTTTTACTTACTAATAGTCTAAAGTGTATAAAAATTAAATCAGCAAGATATGATTTATATTTTGATACTGGATATTGTTTACATGAAAAGAGACAATCATTACTGTTCACTATGACGTTAATGTTCACAAATGAAAACTCCTCAATTTCCTAAAAAATATTATTGAAAAAATTGTACTTTCTGGTAACATTGAACAAAGAGATATCGAAAAAAAATTTTACTTGATTCTGGAATCAAATGACATTTTCTTGACACAGTTGATTAGAAGCAAAACAAGAATTACTTAACAATGACTGTGTAAAGTGTACTAACTAGGAGAGTAACCCTTGTTTGGGTCACGGATCTCACTGTAACTTGTAGATATGTTTTTATACATAAAATCATGAAAAAAGCCGCGAGCATTCAGTCTAACGCTCGATCATTCCAAGATTATGAGTTATTTTGTTCAATTTTTAAAGATTTCTTCGAAAAATCATTGTTTATAATATTGAATATTACTCTTCAATAAGAGCTTCCAAGTTCATTCTACAAAATCCTAGTGAAAGTTGAGATAAAATCCTTGTGATTAAAAAAAAAAACGCTTTCAAAAAGCTCAACCCATTCAAAAGTTATGAGAAAACAAAAATTGTTATAAAAATTGTTATAAAAATTAGCATAAAATTAAACTTAAATTTTCATAAAATTATTCTGCTGATTTTTTTCATATTTTTCATTTTGCTATAACTTTTGAACGGGTTGAGCTTTTTAAACGTGTTTTTTTTAACCGAAAGGATTTTATCTCAACTTTTACAAGAATTTTGCAGAATGAACTTAAAAGCTCCCATTGGGGAGTAATATTCAATATTATGAACAATGATTTTTCAAAGAAATTTAACAAAATAGCTCATAATCTTGGAATGATCGAGCGTTAGACCGAATGCTCGCGGCTTTTTTTATTATTTTATGTATAAAAACATTTCCCCAAGTTACAGCAAGATCCGTGACCCAAACAAGGGCTACTCTCCTGGTAAGTATATTCATAAAATGAAAAGTGGTCGATTGCCTTGTCAACCTGGTTGTTTTGAAGAAGAAAGTATTAAAATCATAATTTTGAAGCAATTTTCGGTTATTCGTGACCATACGGGTAAAGTCTGTTTGAAAGAACTTCATCCTAGTAATAGTCTGTTAGTTATGGCATTATCAGGATCTAAGGGAAGTTTTATTAATATTCTATAAATGATGACTAGTGTAGGACAACAAACTAATAGTGGTCATCGTGTGTTAAAATCGCTGAAATCGGATACATAAAAAGAAGATTGGTAAGAGTTTAAAAGATCTTTGTTTACATTATGATATGACAGTTTAAAATTTTGTTGGTGATATTGTTCAAATTCTTTATGGTGTAGATTCTATGGATCCAACGTACATGGGAGGTAAAGACTGTCTTGTTGATTATAAAAGAGTTCTTGATGATATTAAATCAATATCAGCGTACGAAATTGAAAATTCATTTGATGGCCCTGGTGTTATAAAAGTAACTTCTGAACTTTTGATGTCAGAGGAATATTCTTGTGTAAGTGAAAAATTTAAGCAAGAATGAGCTCAATTTTTAAAAACAGTTGCAATTATAATTGCTAAGATTAGACAGCATATTAAATCAGATGCACCAGTTTACAGGTATATTATACGTTTAACTATGTAATTTTCACCTAAAAATTACACTTACATTAAAAATAGTCTAACAGCTTCCTAAAGAGAGGCACATGTACCAGGGTAGGCTTAAACTGTTCTTTTTACCATATTCATTATACTCAGAAAATTTGAGAATGATCGAAAGTACGTTACTTTTTTTATAGCTCAAGAAACACACGTAGAAAAATATGAAAAAAGTATCATTTTTGACGTATGAAATTATGTACCGTGAACAACGATTGTTCAATCGATACCAAAATTTAATTACATTTTCTACTCACAGAAACGAGTAATTTAAGCCCTTATTGAAGTGTGTGCTACTCCAGAAACTTGTATTATAGACTTTTCAATTGTTGTGAAGACAATTTCTCAAAATTAAAAAGTTCCAGATATATCCCTATATACGACAGGCTATTTTCAATAAAAAAAATAAATAATACATGAAAATTTATATTTTAAACTGCCATAACTCCTTATTGGTGGCTCTGACTTACACAATCAAAAATTTATTTTAAAGTTTATAAATGAAAGGCCGGATGCAATAATGAGGTATACGCTTGGAACGGCGGCGCAGGCTCGACTATAGCAGCCAAATATGAAAAATTAAGAAATCGATTTTTAAAAAATACTGGCATGTAGAGAATGAAAAAACACAACTTTTTTTAAAGCAAAGTTTTTTCACTAGATGTTTACTTTTAAAGAAAAAAATTAAAAAGTGACTTTTAAAAAAAGTAATTTTTAATGAGTTTTTAAAACATAAATCGCTCTATTCCAGCCAAATATGATCGGATCGTTCTGAAATTTTGTACACACACGGGGAATACTCTAACGCTAGCAATAAGATCATAAAAAGTGATAAAGTTAATAATTTATTTATAACAATTTAGTTGGAAAGTGATAAAGAGCATTTATTGACATACATTAACTTCAGTGACAAAAAGTATTGAGGGAAGTTTAAGTCTCGAAGAACTTCCAGCGAGAGATTTGTTCTTTAATATATAAAGAAGTTTTTTGGAAAGTTTAAGATTTTTATATTAAAAATTGGCTGAAAGAGAGCAATTTTTGTAATTTAGATGTAAAGTCGCGCGTGCCGTGGCGCGTGTGGTAGCGCGTCAGTACGCTTAGTGTACATTTAACGTACTCGATGAAATCTGACGCGCTATAGCGCATGTGCCACGGCGCGCGCGACTTTATAGCTAAATTACAAAAATCGCTCTCTTTCAGCCAATTTTCAATATAAAAATCTGAAACTTTCCAAAAAACTTCTTTACATCTTAAAGAACAAATCTCTCGCTGGAAGTTCTTCGAGACTTAAACTTCCCTCGATACTTTTTGTCACTGAAGTTAATGTATGTCAATAAATGCTCTTTATCACTTCCCAATTAAATTGTTATAAATAAATTATTAACTTTATCACTTTTTATGATCTTATTGCTAGCGCTAGAGTATTCCCCGTGTGTGTACAAAATTTCAGAACGATCCGATTATATTTGGCTGGAATAGAGCGATTTATGTTTTAAAAACTCATTAAAAATTACTTTTTTTAAAAGTCACTTTTTAATTTTTTTCTTTAAAAGTAAACATCTAGTGAAAAAACTTTGCTTAAAAAAAAGTTGTGTTTTTTCATTCTCTACATGCCAGTATTTTTTAAAAATCGATCTTTCAATTTTTCATATTTAGCTGCTATAGTCGAGCCTGCGCCGCCGTTCCGAGCGTATACCTCATTATTGCATCCAGCCCTTCAAATAATAGAAGAAAATAAGCCCTCGAAAGCCAATTTCTCGAGTGGCGAACAACAAATAATTTCAATTTTTATGTTATACATATAAGAATCAATCAGAAAACTGCAAAACTCAGGTCTGTAGAAAATCATGCTAGCTCTTCTCTTCATTTACAACAAGAAGTGTTTTTATTGATTTTTCTCTAAAACATCAAGATTTTCAGAAAAAAGTGATAAAATTGGGACTTTTCCAAAAATTTTGAAAAATTTTTAAATTTCAAGGTCCTGTAGCTCTTGATCTTTTCAATCTAGATGCTTGAAAATTTTTTCACATATTTTGGGTAACAAGAAGAATAATTTCTCACATATATATCGCTTATTCTCTGCCAAATCGAAAGACGACAAATTTTTTTTCGCTAAAAATTGGTAAAATGGTTTTTTTTCCATATTATGGACCACTCAGAACTTTTATATATCTCTTTCCCTACTAAAAATTCTCAGGTGAGAAATCACCTGATTTCTCAGGTGATTAAGAGGAGGTTACGTATCTCTGTCCTTTTCTAATCAAAGAAATGATTTTTTCACAAAAACTAATAACTTTAGCAAAAAATGAAGAGAAAGCCGCATCTTGTATCGAAAAAAGCAATGTTTTCTTTGATGAGAAAAAATTAATTTTATTGCTTCATTCTCAAGAAAATCATGAAAAACCAAATTGTCGACCCCAACCTCTATGATTTAAGTTTTTCAAGGTTTTCTTGAAAACGAAGCAATAAAATTAATTCTTTCTTATCAAAGAAAATATTACTTTTTTTGATACGAGACGCGGCTTTCTCTTCATTTTTTGCTAAAGTTATCAGTTTCTGTGAAAAATTTTTTTTATTAGAAAAGGACAGAGATACGTGACCTCCTCTTAATCATGCCAAAATCTCATGTGACGATTTTTTTGGTTTTTACACGTTTCAAATCATACTTAGTCAATTGCAAACTATTTTTGAAAATTTTTGAAAAATTTGGTCTTAGAAAAAGTTTTGTCTTATTTTACAAAAAAATTTTTAAGTTCAATTTTTCAACAATTTTCAAAAATAGTTCGCAAGTCTATTGACTAAGTATGCTTTGAAACGTGTAAAAACCAAAAAAATCGTCACATGAGATTTTGGCATGATTAATCACCTGAGAAATCAGGTGATTTCTCACCTGAGATTTTTTAGTAGGGTTTAGTACATATTTTCAGAGCTACAAAGCTTCAAAGTTGGGCTTAAGATCAGGCTGGAGTAGAACCTGATACCGGCCGAGTAACAATTGAGTTTTTTGTCATTTACTCAAGTATAAATCGGTGTATCTTCGAATTAAAGGTTGAGCGCAATAGATATTATTATTATGAAGATCTAAACACAAGAAAAAAAAATTCTACCGCTTTGTTTTTGAGAAAAGTAAGGAACGCCGAAGTAAAAGTTTATGTTTCTAATATTTTCGCGTTCCTTGCTTTTCTCAAAAACAAAGCGGTAGATTTTTTTTTCTTGTGCATACATATTTGTAATAATAATATCTATTGCGCTTAACCTTCAATTTGCAGATACACCGATTAATATTTGAGTAAATAACAAAAATCTCAATTAGACAAGGATAGCGAATCCGGCCTGCTCTTAAGCCATATTTTTGACAAATTTTGCTAACGTATTTTCGTAGCGAATTTTTTTTTCTTTCCTTTTTTTATGAAGGGAGATACATTATAAATATAATCTGTTAAACTTTGTAACTATCAAAAATTAATTTTTTACTTAAAATTGAATTATTTTAAACAGCTGGAGGGCAGATGAGCATGTACGATTTTACGCCAGAGATGTTTCGAAGTAGCGTTGGTCTAGTGCGTAACGTTCGCGCTTCTCCTTTTGAGTACGCGTGTTCAACTCTCGGCTAGGGTCACTTTTTTAAAATTTTTTTTATTGTTTTAATATTTTTTAATCCTTTTTATATTTATTTTTTTTTAGATTTTGTATTTTTTTAATAATTTTAAAATTTTATTTTTCACAAGTTACTTAAAGTATGCTCGTTTTTTTAATTAATATTTTTAAATAAATTATTTCATATACAAAATAATATAAAATATTAATAAATAAATAATAGTGATGTTTACAATACTATAGTTCAATTTTATCTTCATAAACACATATCAATATATAATATATTTTATAACATAAATAATAATACCTCAGCTTTATTTATTTATTGTAATTTATTGTAAATTTATAAACTAAATTATGAATAAATTAAACTATACTATTATAAAATAATCATCACCATTATTTATTTATCAATATTTGTAATTACTACCTATAAAGAATAATTTATTTTTAAAAAGTTTCATTGAAAAAAACGAGCGTACTTGTGAAAAATTAAATTTTAAAATTATTAAAAAAATACAAAATCTAAAAAAAAATAAATATAAAAAGGATTAAAAAATATTAAAACAATAAAAAAAAAATTAAAAAAAAGTGACCCTAGCCGAGAGTTGAACACGCGTACTCAAAAGGAAAAGCGCGAACGTTACGCACTAGACCAACGCTACTTCGAAACATCTCTGGCGTAAAAGAGTACATGCTCATCTGCCCCCAGCTGTTTAAAATAATTAAATTTTAAGTTAAAAATTAATTATTGATAGTTACAAAGTTTAACAGATTATATTTGTGTCTCTTCCCTCATAAAAAAAGAAAAGAAAAGAAAAAAAAGATTCACGCAAAGAAAATACGTTAACGAAATTTGCGACATGATTTCGGATATAGACCAGCCGTGTTTGCTCGCGTCGCCATCCAAAAGAGGAGGCAACTCAAGCAAAAAAAAGGATATAAGAGTGGGGAGTCATCGAAGTAAACCACGCGAGTCATCAGTGAATATCGTTCATGCTTTAGTTACTCTCCATACCATCTTTTTTAGTATAAGGTGATCCAATACTGATAGAGCTTCTCACGCCTGTCATATTTGTATCAATATTTTATATGCTTGCGTAGATGGCAGTTCGCATGCTCTATTAGCATGAATTTTCTCTCAGTATAGAATTGATCTCTCAATTTCTGAATTATCAAATCTGTGTTATTGTAAAGTGGAATAAAAGTTGAAAATAAATAAATTGACTTTATGCGTCTATTTATGAAATCATCGTATCAATGATAAGTTAAAAAAGTCTTATAATTGTTTAAGAAATAAGTGCATTTCCATGTTTTTAGTATACATTTATTGTAATTAAAGTGAAAATAATTTCGAAGATTGTTGTGGATGAAAGTAGAAGTGATAAATATATTTTGTGGGGATTTCGACTTGTACAACCTCAAAAAATATGGTATATCAATAAATCCAAAACTGACATGAGTTTAATCGTATATCACTGACAATGAGAATTAATTAATTTAATATTCATATATACCAATGTCTGCGACATGCTGATTTTAATTATTTGTTTAAATGGCTCCTAAGTTTTTATACATGATTATTCGCGATTATTAAGCGACTGAGACGATAATTATAAATTTGTCATTCTGGAGTTAAGTTTTTTCCTGGATAAGGTCGGAGGATACTCTGTCAAAGGGAAAGCCTCGTCTCCTATAGCAAATACAGTAAGCTCGATCCTTCTTTTGATATTGGTATAGGATTTGGTAGATTCATTTCCTTTCTCATGGATTTTTGTCCGAAAGAAGAATTTTCAAAGACAGTACTATCACTTCCTCGTCCGAATGACCCAATATCAACGTTTACGAATTTACAATTATCATCACAAATAGCAAAAAGAACAATGTTATGAGAGCTTTTGTAATTGAAAAATAATGAACCAGCGTTAGTAGCACACTAAAAATACATTGATTATTATAAATTATAAAAAAATGTTAAATACAATTATTTTTCTGTACTTGACACTATGATATAAACATACTTGTAATACTATATGTTTGTCATCAATGGCGCCAATGCAATGGTTAAAATTCCACGATTTTTTAAAATCTTTTGCTATTATATACCAGTTTTCTGCAGTCAATGACTCTGGGATTCTAAATATCTATAATTATAATACACATAAAATAGTTTTTTGAGAGGTTTGAGAAAATATATTATATTTACTTTCAAATATATATCGATAAAATGATAAAAACATAATATGTTCCATTTAGTTACCTCAATGTGATACACAATTGTTTTCCAGAGCTCACAGGTTCTCGTATATAAGTTTGTTTGTAAATACTTTGACCAACAATACACAGAAGTTCTTCAAACTAAGTAGCATTCATACGAAAATAATTATTGAATGGCACTTCTCTTGTTTGTAAAATAGGAAAGATATATTCGTAAAATCCGTGAAAAATTCTTTGCTGCAAAACTTCATCAACCTATATACGTTTTCGAGAATAAATTTTTTTTTATTAGCTATTGCTAACATTAACACTGTATCTGCTGCATTGATATTTTTTGTCATTTATTTTCTTTTTCTACTATATTTACACACTTTTATCCATGCATAAAGTTTATTGTCATACATAATTATTTTATTTTTACTGCAAAGAATATATCTCATGTACCCATATGGAAATAATTTCTGTGAATAACTGTAAATAAATACAAATAACTGTAAATAGGTGTAAATAACTGTAAATAACTGTTATTTATATCAATTTCAACATTTTTTAACACTTATTTACAGTTATTTACAGTTATTAACACTTATTTACAATTACTTCTAGAAATTTTGTCCATATGGGTAATTGGAGGTTAAGATTTTCTAGCATTGAAATAAACAACGTTGGCTAAAACATCAGATCAGAAGCTTGCCAAAAATATAAAAAATACATAGAGTGGCAAATCCATTTTAGCTTTCAGTTTTCTAGCGTGACATAAAAAAGAGCCTTTAGTAGAAATATGCTCTATTTTTGCGGTATCAAGCTTGTTGGAAATAAAATTTTTCAGAGTTCTGTATTGAAGAATATCCTCGGACCATCCTGTCCTAGACGCTCTATCACGCTCTTTCATGAGGTCTAATATCGTTAGTAATCCAGGGCTTCCTGCATGATTTAATAGTAGTGAGTTGAAGAGGGGCAAGTGCATCAAATGCATCAGAAAGTATTCAAGAAGAATCGTTCACCAACTGATCAAGACCGACATTATGGGTCACTGAATAGAGAGGCGCTTATGGATGGCAAAAGTTATCTATCTCTCTCAAAGCATCTGACTCTCGACTCCACTAGAGTCTTATATACTGAATTTGTTAAGGAATTAGAAATGGTCTGTTTAAGAGCCTTAACATCCAGATTATCTAACCTACGAGACCAAAACTTTTTGGTATGATTTTTAAATCTAAGGAATGCATGCTCCATCTCGATTAGATCGTGGCTAGCTATGGAAGAAGATTGAGATTTACTATAAGATACAACTAACTAAATAGAATTAACAATAAAAAGATCGAGCTAAGTGTGAGAAGTATGATATTCAGAAAGAACATAATGCGTTGGTTTGAACGGCACAACATGAAGCGACAGTATTTTAAAGTTTGAATTTAAGAAATTAGAAGCATGCTTCTATACAATAAGGTTAATATTGAAGTCTCCGGTAATAATAATGTCTTTATATCTGCTAATATTTTCTGATAAAACATCCAGTAATGCATATGGATAAGAAGTTAGGCATTGTATATACCACGCCAAACAAGATGGAATCATTTCCACTTTTGATGTCCAATAGCATAAATTTAGGTGGATTCTCAAATTGAGAGTTCGATTGATAGACTAGCTTAACCATAACATCATAACAAACATAGGCTGCTACACCAACCCCCTCCTTACCCATTCTACCCGCAATCTAAAGAGATTATAGCCAGGAATATTTAAAATAGCGAGTTCAGATAAAAACGTTTCCGTTATAGCTAACTAGAAGAGGGTCAGACCTCCGGATCACGGATTCAGTTCAAACTTTAGGATAAGTTTTTAGGTGTCAAAATATGGAGAATTTTAGACCCTAATGCTCAATATTTCCCTAGCTACAGACAATTAAAGAAAATCACTGAAAAAGTTACTAGATTTTTAAACGTTTATAATTCTTCAGAATTAAGAACTAGAAACTTAAAACTGTTTTTAAACGAAAGCTAAGCTCAAATCCTTTCGAAACAGCACTCCCAGTATCTCAAAATAACATTTTTCCCTACAGCTATAGAGTAATGAAGATTATAACTGAATTTTCTTTTCAAGCATTAATTAAAAATAAATGATGAAATTGAGTTCAATCTTTATTACGCTATTACTGTGGGAAAAAATAATATTTTGAGATACTGTGAGTGCTATTTCGAAAATATTTGAGCTCAGCTTTCGTTTAAAAACAGTTTTAAGCTTCTAGCTGTTAATGCTGAAGAATTATAAGTGTTTAAAAATCTAGTAACTTTTTCAGTGATTTTCTTTAATTGTCTGTAACTAGGGAAATTCAGATATGATATGAAGCATTCTTTTTTTCTCTGTTCATATAGTAATTTAACACGCACAACTACTCAAATGTATACGTACATATTTATAATCAAAGTGCGGATATGAGTATACACATACTTATATATTCTTCTCTCTCTCTCTCGATGTCTAAAAAGTGCTGGAAGTGTAGGAGAAATATTGTATTTATTTATAAACAGTGTATTACTTGTCATCGTACATTCCATCCTGGCTGCATCCCGGCTTATATTAAGAGTAAGGTACTTGGTGATTGCTGTCTCTATTCTTTTAGACCCTTGGCGCACCAGCAGAATGATGCTGTAATCAACCCAACTAAGTCTGACACTGGAGGTAGAGCCCGCGCCCATTCTTTTGATTGCGCTAGAGAATTGAATAATATTTTAGATACTAGCAGTGATTCGTGCGGTGCCACGATTGCCATTGTAGATAACGGTACATTAAGTGATAATATGATGAGACTGCCTAGTGGTTGGGAAAACTTTACGTCGGCACAGCAATTTGCCACGCTTTTTCAGACGATAAATGATAATTCTAAGAACATTCATCGGCACGTCAATGAGCGGTTTGACGAGCTTTCAGCGCAGATTAAGGATGTGGATGCTACGTTAAATCGTCAGGAGAAGCGCATTGAGGAATTGGAGAGGGACAAATTGGAGTTACGCAATGAGATTGACCAGCTTAAGGATTTGCATTCTCATGGCTCACCCAGTGCAGAGATGAAGGTTACTGGCATTTCTATATCATGTACAGCCTCTTTGCTCGCGCTGACCCATTCCATCCTTAAACAGTTACAGTTGGGTGCTATCTGTGGCGATGTACTTTCCGTGAGATTATTCCAGGCGAAAAAAAAACTCAAGATGCTAGCTTACCGGCTGAAACTCCAAATCCTACTTTTTCATTTATTGTTAAATTTAAATCAACTGGTATAAGTGATTACGTACTGAAGGTGAAACGTGATCATGGTGAAATTAAGTTTGCTAATGGCTGCAAAAGCTAAAGCAAAAGAAGCTAATTACAAGTTTGTCTGAGTTCAAGAAGGGCGTATTTACGCTCGTAAGGATGACAAGTCTGATCGTATTGGTATTGTTACTGAATCTGATCTACAAAAGATTTCGTGACTCAGTTCTCTCCATGGCTCCAGACTGTAGTTCACAGTGTCACATGATGTTTGAAAAGCTTATATTATTGCTAATTATATTATGATCATTTAATAGAGAATAAGTAAAATTTGATTTATTTAGTTGTATATGTATGTATATTAAATAAGTAGTTGGAAGGTTGCGCGCATAGGTAAATTAATTTAAAATTATAGTGCAAAAATCGGCATAAAATTGTATTGTTTTAATCCTAAAAATGTGATGTACTGAAAATAATAATATGTACTTTTCTATTGCCACAGTAATGTAAATTTTTGCTATTTCTTTATATTGTTTTGAAACTATTTTATAATGTATTATTTTGTATCCTTGCCATAAGGTCAAATTTGGACCTTGGCATAATAAAATCTCTCTCTCTCTCTCTCTCTCTCTCTCTTTTTTTATTTAACGTCGCTGTATTTATGCTATTAGTAAAATGCTAATTAGCGACGGAGGTCGTCAATGTGTTTGTGAACAAAGCACGTATAACTATACAGTGGTGCTTGTATCAATCGGCCGCCGAGAACGGGATTCGAACTCGGAACCTCGAGATTACGAATCCATCGCTCTATCGATTGAGCCACTGACGGCCTCTAAATTCCGATTTTAGACTACGAATTTAAAAATATTAGTTAATTTTACGCTAAAATTATTCTAGGGGAAAGTTGATTTTATGACCTTGAAATGGTCCAAAATCAAGGTCAAATATTGAAAAACTTATCGAATGCTCTTTATCTGAATTACACTGGTTTCCTAAGACTTTTCGTGTATCGGTATGAAAGAAAAGTTTAGAAAAAATTTGTGCATGGCGAAGGGGGCCTCGGCCTATTTTTGACACTGCAGTTAGAAAAAGTGACACTCAAAGTGATATTTTAAGTTTGTTATGTCGTGCATGGATCTGAAGAAGGTCAATTCAAGATTAAATAACATAATATGCTTATCCCATTTTTAGCGTTACCTAGGAACAACGACGTGGACGAAATAGGATCGTGTTCCTTTTGGGGTGCTGGATTATCGTGAGTCCCCTTGCCTCTCACGTCGGGGTGCAGGATTATCGTGAGTCCCCTTGCCTCTCACGTCAGGGTGCTGGATTATCGTGAGTCCCCTTGCCTCTCACTGTTTTAACCACGAAGCAAATGTTCAAAGTTACCTCCATTTACTTGTAGACACAAAGTTAAGCGCCTTCGAAAATGACGTACAGTCTTCAGTAGAGTTTGTCTCGGAATTCCCGTACATGCTTGACGAATGCGATTTTGCATGTTTTCTCTAGTTGTAGGCCGCTCTTTAAAAATAACATTTTTAGGAATCCCCACAAATAAAAATCTGGAGATGTTAAATCAGGTGAGTTAGGAGGCCAATTAATTGGCCCTGCTCTACCGATCCATCTTTCATGGTAATTTTAATTCAAAAATTCTCGGACAATTTGTGCAAAGTGTGGTGGTGCACCATCCTGCTGAAACCATATTCTTCGTCTAATTTCTAAATCAACATCTTCCATTAATTCTGGCAAGTGGTCTCTTTTTAACTGCAAATAGCTGTCTCCATTAACATTTCGCTCAAAAAGTAAGGGCCAATCAAATATCCATTTACAATCCCACCTTACCATAAGGCTCTAGCAATGCTGATGATCTACAGCTCTGTGCCAATGAGGATTTTCATTTGACCAATAATGACAATTGTGCCTATTTAATTGTCCATCGCTATAAAATTTAGCTTCGTCAGAAAAAAGTACATATTTGAAAAAATTGGGATCATTTTCTACAATGTGTAAGGCCCATTGGCAAAATTTAGTCCTCATTGGCATATGATTCCTTGTCAGTTCCTGTACGAGCGCGATATGGTAAGCATGGCAATTAAGCCTATTTAAAATTCTCAAAAATGTTCGTCTTGGAATACCAACTTCCATTTCTATTTGACGACCGCTGACATGAGGATTAAGATGAATAACCGCAAGAATAGTTATAACACGAGCATCATCTTCGTTGTACTCATAACGCCTGCGTTGACGAGCAAGACGTCCTCGACGAGCTCTGTCAGTTAAACTTCGTATTGACCTATCACTGGGATGTCTTCTATCTGGAAAGCGTTCAGCGTAAAGTCTTGCTGCAACACGATAGTTATTACGACATTCCCCTAAAACCATTATCATATCAACAATCTCATTTGGAGGATAGTCAGCCATTACAACAGTTTTTAAATTTAAATAACACTGTAAAGTTGTAATTTATATTTTAAGTGTAGTCCAACAAACATAAAATCGGAATTTCTATTACCGAAAAAACATTATTGATCTTAAAATGACCTTGAAATTTGACCTTAAGGTCAAGATGGTCAAGATCCTTTCACCTTGGAACTAAGATGACCATTTAACACTACTTAGATCATTTGCATTTATCAGCAAACCAAGATAATGCAGAAAAAGGGCATTTAATCAGTTTTTAGACATTTGACCTCGTTTTTTGTCCTTGAAAAGGTCACCAAATAAATTTTGGAAAATTAAAATAGCACTATTCAGTAGTAATTAATATTTAAAGTGCAATAAACGAAAATAAAAATAGTTTTGATAATAATATTAAGACTCAAGAAGTCGTAAAAGCAAAAAATGAATTTAAACGCGGATTAAATATTAGAATATTCTTTTTAGACTATTTTTGATTAGAAAATAATGTTTTACGAAGAACGATAGATAAATTTTCATATTGAATTTTGCCCCTACTCATTATTCAGTTTTATCTTATAACTGAATTATTTTTAAAGCGTTCTTCGTAGTAATTGAAGAAATATGTAGAGTCATGTTTGTGTTAAATAAATTATTTTTGATTTAAAAATAATCTTTTACAAAAATATTAAAGTATCTAATTCGAGCTAGACGAAAGTTATCATTTACTACTATTACTACTTCTTCACTTTTTTTTATTATTATCAAAGATTTTATGTTTGTTGGACTACACTTAAAATATAAATTACAACTTTACAGTGTTATTTAAATTTAAAAACTGTTGTAATGGCTGACTATCCTCCAAATGAGATTGTTGATATGATAATGGTTTTAGGGGAATGTCGTAATAACTATCGTGTTGCAGCAAGACTTTACGCTGAACGCTTTCCAGATAGAAGACATCCCAGTGATAGGTCAATACGAAGTTTAACTGATAGAGCTCGTCGAGGACGTCTTGCTCGTCAACGCAGGCGTTATGAGTACAACGAAGATGATGCTCGTGTTATAACTATTCTTGCGGTTATTCATCTTAATCCTCATGTCAGCGGTCGTCAAATAGAAATGGAAGTTGGTATTCCAAGACGAACATTTTTGAGAATTTTAAATAGGCTTAATTGCCATGCTTACCATATCGCGCTCGTACAGGAACTGACAAGGAATCATATGCCAATGAGGACTAAATTTTGCCAATGGGCCTTACACATTGTAGAAAATGATCCCAATTTTTTCAAATATGTACTTTTTTCTGACGAAGCTAAATTTTATAGCGATGGACAATTAAATAGGCACAATTGTCATTATTGGTCAAATGAAAATCCTCATTGGCACAGAGCTGTAGATCATCAGCATTGCTAGAGCCTTATGGTAAGGTGTGGGATTGTAAATGGATATTTGATTGGCCCTTACTTTTTGAGCGAAATGTTAATGGAGACAGCTATTTGCAGTTAAAAAGAGACCACTTGCCAGAATTAATGGAAGATGTTGATTTAGAAATTAGACGAAGAATATGGTTTCAGCAGGATGGTGCACCACCACACTTTGCACAAATTGTCCGAGAATTTTTGAATTAAAATTACCATGAAAGATGGATCGGTAGAGCAGGGCCAATTAATTGGCCTCCTAACTCACCTGATTTAACATCTCCAGATTTTTATTTGTGGGGATTCCTAAAAAATGTTATTTTTAAAGAGCGGCCTACAACTAGAGAAAACATGCAAAATCGCATTCGTCAAGCATGTACGGGAATTCCGAGACAAACTCTACTGAAGACTGTACGTCATTTTCGAAGGCGCTTAACTTTGTGTCTACAAGTAAATGGAGGTAACTTTGAACATTTGCTTCGTGGTTAAAACAGTGAGAGGCAAGGGGACTCACGATAATCCAGCACCCCGACGTGAGAGGCAAGGGGACTCACGATAATCCTGCACCCCGACGTGAGAGGCAAGGGGACTCACGATAATCCAGCACCCCAAAAGGAACACGATCCTATTTCGTCCACGTCGTTGTTCCTAGGTAACGCTAAAAATGGGATAAGCATATTATGTTATTTAATCTTGAATTGACCTTCTTCAGATCCATGCACGACATAACAAACTTAAAATATCACTTTGAGTGTCACTTTTTCTAACTGCAGTGTCAAAAATAGGCCGAGGCCCCCTTCGCCATGCACAAATTTTTTCTAAACTTTTCTTTCATACCGATACACGAAAAGTCTTAGAAAACCAGTGTAATTCAGATAAAGAGCATTCGATAAGTTTTTCAATATTTGACCTTGATTTTGGACCATTTCAAGGTCATAAAATCAACTTTCCCCTAGAATAATTTTAGCGTAAAATTAACTAATATTTTTAAATTCGTAGTCTAAAATCGGAATTTTTATTACCGAAAAAACGTTATTGATCTTAAAATGACCTTGAAATTTGACCTTAAGGTCTAGATGGTCAAGATCCTTTTACCTTGGAACTAAGATGACGATTTAACATTACTTAGATCATTTGCATTTATCAGCAAATCAAGATAATGCAGAAAAAGGGCATTTAATCGGTTTTTAGACATTTGACCTCGATTTTTGTCCTTGAAAAGGTCACCAAATAAATTTTGACCTGGGACAAACTTATCTTAGAATTTTCCGCTCTTTTTAAATCCGCAGTCAAAAATAGGTATTCCTATTTAAAAAAATGGTCTTGACCTTTAAATGACCTTGAAATTGGACCTCAAGGTCAAAACCAAGGGCGCAGTTAAATGGCCCCCTCTGTCACGGTCAATTTTGCTTTGGACCTTTTTTTTGTAGCTGTAGTAGGTTCGGAGAAAATTGAGTGCGAAGATTAATATGGCCCACCGTGTATGATAAAACAGAGTACTGAACCCGATAGCAGCGCACCGCGTCGTGGTCGTTTTGCAAAGCTTTCCTGAGAGAACGTAAGAGATTCACCCCCACCAGCGGAGTTTCGTGACCTGTATCTACGATCGTGGTCTCTCTATACGTTTCCCTGTTTGTGTTATTACTATCTATTTCTTGTTTGTTATTATCTATATATACTATGTGTGTCCGTCGCACTGCGAAACTGTACGCATATAAAGAAATGTGTATTTTTCACGTTGTCTTCTCATCAGCTGTTGTTTCAGGCTTGTCGAAGACCCGAAAAGAATATTAATAAAAAGAAGAGGTTAAAATCAATAAAAAAAACAAGCAACCAAATATTTAAAATTATTTTGGTAAGATTGAAAATTTTTTTCTATTGAAAATTAATTTGTATTTCAAATAATGATTGGAAAAATTGATAATTTCTAAAGTGTATTTTTGGAGACTCATTTAGTTCAATGCAACTGAATAATTTATAGGTCAAAAAACTATGATTTTTATTAGTAGCATACTTTTTCATAATTTTTTTACAAAATAAAAATGTATTTTTATGAATAAATATTTTTTTACTGGTGATAGTGATAAACTATTGACATAAAAATATAATTTTAATGGAATAAAATAATAAATTATAATTTTTTAAATTGCAATTTAAATAAAAATATTGTGTCAGATTATATCTTTATTTTCTATTAAAAGAACTACATTTAAATAGAATAGAAATCAGTTAATATAATTTTTCTAACGAAAAAAAATGTTTTTTGGAATAATACATAATTAATGATTTAATTAAGAAAAAAAGAACTTTAATTGAAGAATTATAAAATAATAACAGAATAATGTCAGTCATTGTATACTGCAAGAATCTGTGAAATTTTTTTTAAATTTTAAAGTTATAAATATATGAAAATAGATAATTTGTATTTTATGATTTTCATGATTAAGTTGACATCACAATTTTTTTTTTTTTAATTAATGATAGTAAATTTTATATAATTGCTATTAAATGATTTTTTATTTAAAGAGCAACAAAAATAGCGATATTTTTAATAATTCAATAGATTCTTTAATATAGCCTGTTTTATTAAAAAAATCACATAATATTTTAAATGAATAAATGAATATATTAAAATAACGTTATTTTATAAACAAAATTGTACATTTTATTAATCAATTAATATTAAAAAAGGGAAATTTTTATGTAAAAATAAAAAGTAGTTATTTTAATAATTAAGTTTAAGATTATTTATAAATTTTTACTTTTGTTAATTCATTTAAAAAAAATTCATGGTTGAGTGAGTACATGAACTCATGAACGCATACTTAACCATATTTTATTTTCTTTATGTTCTTTGATAGAGAATTCAAAATAATGCTGTTACTATGATAAAGATAATTTCCTTTGTTCATTCATTTTTATTATAAAATTTTAAAAATGCAACAAAATACTTGAAACAAAATATATCACTCTTAGCTGCACAACTGATATATTAGTTTTAATATTAAAATTTAATTCGTTCTGTTTTTCCCAAAATTGTTAATATTTGAGTGATTAGAAAAATAAACAATTGATATTACTTTACAAGTATGATGAAATATTAAAGTAAAAATTCTTTATTTAAAAGATTTTTACAATGAAGTAATAAAAAAAATGCTGCCAACAAAATATGATACATTTTTCAAAACAATATTCATTAAGAATATTTTTACTGTTTGATTTATTTCAAAATAATAATGTATGCATGTAGTTAAAAGTAGCAAACTTAATTGTTTAATAATGTCAATATTATAAACATATTGCTGCACGTGAAGTGCAAT
Organism: Anastatus disparis; assembly: GCA_017163975.1. NCBI lineage: Eukaryota > Metazoa > Arthropoda > Insecta > Hymenoptera > Eupelmidae > Anastatus > Anastatus disparis. Next base: position 2,775,975 of record JAFFSR010000291.1, on the reverse strand, counting down.
TTTTATTTTTATTTAAACTAGATATATTTAAGATGAAAGAAAATCAAGAAATTATTTTATTAAAAAAATGAGTTTTACATTTTCAATTTATTTTTTATTATCTGTACAATAAAGTATCAAATCATTTATAAAATTAGAGATTAATTTTTATTCATCTTATCAACGAAATATATCCAAAATAAAATTTTTAACTCAGGTTGCCAATAAGTTGGACGAATCTTTTGATTTTATAAGTTCACATTATTAGCTATATGTTATGTGAATAAATCATATATTTTAATATTTTAATAAAAAAATCTTAGATTTTGTCAATAGAAAGATGATATACATTAATATTTAAAATATTTGTCAAAAGTTTTAAATTCTTTTAAAAGATTTAAAAAAAAGCTGCTTATTGTATTAGAGAATTATTTTATTAAATACATTTAATAGAAGTTTATTCAATCATTAAATTGACTATAATATGATTGGCATTAGAGTGAAAAGGCCAAGATGGTAAAAAATGCCCTAAGCGCTTTTGGAAATTGACAAAAACCAACTTGTACATCACCATGAAAGAGTCATTTTGTCAAATTTTTAGACCTCTTGCAGGACATGTGAGCTTAGATGGTCATATTTTGTAATTTTCAGTTATTTAAGTATATCTCCGTCAATTTTGAAGTTTTTTCAAAAATTGGAAATTGAGGTCAAAGAAGATTTAAGCACGCATAAATGAAAATTTTTTCAAAATTTTTGGCTTAAAATTCAAAGTTTTATGGATATTTAAAAATTTTAAATAATCATTAAAAAAACTAAGATTTATTCAATTCCAAAAAAAATTTTATTTCATGTATTTTAATCCAAAGAATCACCATCAATTTTTTCAGATTTTTAAAATTGGTGGAACGTGGAACAAAAATTAGAAACCCATTTTTTAAATATTTTATAGCACTGTGTGTCATGAATCCACATTTCTGTCACGACTATATATGACATAAGTAGTCCATTATTGTGTTAAATCCTGGCTTTTGCCAGAACTTAATAAATAATAAATAAATGAGTGAGTAAGTATGTTTTAGTTAGATTTGAGTTATTGAAAGTTGATTCTAATTTTTTAATAAATTGATAAATTGTTTATAATTTTAAAATATGTATAGATAGTAGTAATTTAAAAATATATATAGATAGTAGTGGTGGAAAAATTCTACCAAATTTTGATTGAGTGAGATCGCTCTAACTATTAAATTAATTAAAAAATAATATTCAATGATTTTATAAAAAGAATAGATTGTTCTTACCTTGTTTAACTGTTTAAGTAAATTACTGTTGGATACGGGCAAACAAAGAATATAGACACAAAAATTATTTTTTTATTATTACTGGAGTTTATTAATACTTTCAAAATCTTTATAATAATTGATATAACTGGTGTATTTATTGACAATAATTCAAAGTAATTATTTGAGATATATAAAACTGATGGAAAGTGTAATAATATTACCAATAAGAATCCCAGGGAAGTGCCAATCTTCATTGGTTAACATAAGGTATTTATAACGAGATTTTATTTATGAGATTCTATCTATCTATCTTTGGGGTTTAATCACCTACAGCCTAGTTGGCCTAGTAAGTGACACCTCGACCACCTTTGTGTTCCGGTGTTTTCGCGTTCGAAACCATACCTCAATTTTCCCTAACTTCGGTAGGTGGTGCTCGATCGTGCAGATCTACTCAGGCGTGGAGCATCGCTCAACTTATCCTTTTTAGCGCATCGGGAGCTCAACATCTACCCGGCAGAACGGTCCGGCTCAACTATAATAGTGGAACAGTCGCGTTCTGCCTTACCAGCCCTCGAGTGACTTTCGTCGGTTTTTATTAAAACCGAAAAAAGTCTCTCGGGGGTGGTCCACCGCGGTGTCAGTGAGTTTGGGACATCCTCCACTTTCAATATTTAAATTAAAAAATGGAGAAAAAATCCCGACCATACCGGGATTTGAACCCCGGCCCTCTGCGTGAGAGTCGGATGCTCTAGCCCCTGAGCCACCGCGGCTCTCTTATGAGATTTATATCATGTTTTTATAATATTTTAATTTTTTATTAGTTCGTTTCGAAATCCTTGACAAGCTTTACTTTTTTTCGTTTAAGAATTTCAAAATGTGTGTTCTGGTTTTCTTTTTGAAATACTTAATTTTATAAAATGCTTAATAATCATGTGTCGTGATTATTCAATAGCTATAGAATTTGTAATCAATAAATGTTAATAAAAATATACGTTTTATGACGTAATAATTTCACCGTGCTTATCGGTCTCGCTAAGTGTAGAGTGTCAACTATAAATTTGAGTCTTAAATATTCCTTGTAAGAATAGACTCTTAATCTCTTAAGTGAATTCAGAAGTTTTTTGAGTTAGCTGCTACTGAGTGGGTTGCAACTGTCGAGCGTTACAATTTACGCATAGACCGTGAAGCAAGCTGAAAAATACGTGTCATACGAAACCATTTAATCTTTTTAACGTAGCTTAACATGTTTTTAATGTAAGTAGGGGAGAGCAGGACTGGTATTAACATTGTTTGAAAAAACATCTCTATTTTTTATCTAATTATTTAATTATATAGCCTATTTTATATGTTAGTGTAAGCCATTAACTATGATTTTGCACAGAATGTTTTTAAAAATCATCAATAGATTTTTTTTGGGAGAAAAATTATTAAAAAAGTTTCCATGTTAATTTTTACCCCGTGTGTGTGGTAAGTATTAGCATTATGTTCTTTTTATTATGAAGATGCAATTTGACAGTAAATACATGCAATTAATCACTCTGTTGAAAAAATTTATATGAATTTTTATATGAATTTTTCATATATTCAATTTGCATTTTTGTTTCATTTTCATTGTATTAAAAAATTCATATAGCAAATTCATATAAAAAATTTATATGGAATATTCATATAGTAAACATATAAAAAAAAATTCATATGAATACTAGAATCATAATAATAGATCATGGTGATCACCTTATTATTTTTATATGGGAAAGGTATGAAAAAACTACAAAATCAAATCTGCAAGAATAGAATAATAAATTTTTATTATTTAATAAAAGAAAAAAAATAAGAAGATTCATTTGCAATGTTTAAATTTTCATATAAATTTTTAATATTAATTGTTTAACGGCATGTCGGAGCAGCAGCAATCGAGTTTTGCTTTTTTTATTTTATCGATATCTTTTTAAATTCTTAAATTAAACAAATATAATGACTTGTCCGCACTAATTAGTACAATAATTTTTGTTAAAATAAAAAATCATTTGGACTTGTTATTTTTTTATGAGCTTGGATTGGAAATTAGATATCAAACTCGACAAACCTAACCTTAAAATACGATATATTGAAAGTTTTTATTATAACTTTGTATGTATAATATTTTGGTGGTTTTCTTGAGTTGTCCGCACTAGAGTTTAATCTTACAAATTTTTTCTTTATAGAAAAAAAACTCAATTAAACGCATCGTTCATTCATAAGTTAAGATTGGAAATATTATTAGAAGGCGGACAGCTTCGTCATGCTCTTAATATATGAATATGAAACAAAAATGCATATTGAATATATGCAAAATTCATATGAAAAATTTATAAAAAAATTTATATGAATTTTTTCAACAGGGTGATATTAACAATATGTTTTAGCTATAAATAAATATAAATATGTACATAAATAACAATTAATATACAAAAAAGGAAATTATAATAAAATGTGAAAAAATTATTTGTATTTTTCGCAAAAATAATATAATCTCTTTATTTTACGCATTGATTATAAATGAAAAAATTAATTATACAGTATCTACAAACATAAAGATTACAGTACAGTTCTCTTTGAATTAATTTTTTTATCTAATCCCGGACGAAAAAATCCAGCTGGATTCCCCAACCTAGCTGGGAAGGACTAGATTCCAGCTGGATTTCCCGAGATTTCCTGAAGGATTCCTAGTCAGACAATTTACATGTATTTATTCCTGGATGCCCACCTATTTTAACTGGATTTATAGATCTCCAACTTGATTTTAAAGCTTTAAATATACGTGAATTGTCTGACTGGGAATCCTTCAGAAAATTCAGTGAGATCCAACTGAAATATAGTTTCCAACTGGGAAATCCAGCTGGATTTTTTTGTCTGGGACACATTTAGTCATCGTTATCGAAATCATGTTTTAAATATTAACAGTGTTAATATTTACCTCGAAGGTTTGTTAGTATTTACCACAACACACCCGTTACGCGCGGCACTAAATATGTTCACATCTTACAGGACGTTATATTAAGCACGCAAAGACACCTATGGAACATGTAGAACTGTTCGCGTCATTATAGATTGAGTGTTAATATTTACTACTGTTACTTTTAGCCCCGGTCTCTAAGTCGGGGCATTATATAGATGAACGATAAGAAACCGGATGAAACTTAATTGGATATTAATTTCTTATATGCAATTAATAAAAATATATGCCAAACACATTAGGTAAGTTCTTCACCCCACCAGACTGCTCCTAACATTACTATTTTAGCGACCTCTTTGGGTTATAGAAAATCAGTTCTTCTTTTCAGCATAGTTTGTTTTTTTTTCTTATCTTTTACATAGGGACCCTCTAGAAAGGGATTGGGAACCTCGTTCTGCGTTTTCTATTGACTGTTACAAACAAGAGATCTAAATCTGAAACTACATAAGAAAGTAATATGTTAGAAAGAGACAGTAAATATCCCCCACGAAGACGACCCGTGATGTTTTCTATAAGCACTTTATCCGTTCCTTTCCGGTTTAGATTAGTATGTCGGCAACATTTTCTTGTCCCTTCCTAGAGGGTCTCTACTTTTATAGAAACGTGTATGCCAGACACGTATGATGGGCCCTAGTGTATGCCAGACTGGCTCAAAATGAGCCAGTTACTAACTTTTGTAGGATCATAGAAAACTGTCTGCAACTTAAAGATTTTATAAATTTTGATATAAAAATGTCATATAATGAGTATCACATATGCAGGTCAGGTCTTTAATATCGACAGACATCTATAAAGTAAAAAATTATAATTATGGAATTTGTACATAGTACTATTTAAACTTTAATTTGGAATTGACCATTTTGATTAATTTTAATTTAAATATGCACATATAAATATTTATAAATGAATATATATATATATATATATATATATATATATATATGTATGTATATATGTGTGTGTCAATCCACGTCAAACGGATAATGGCTCTATCCAAAATTGTATATCACCAAAAAAATCGTGTATGGGCTCAAAATATTCGTCTTACACTCTTATTTCTTTTGTGATGTGGCGATTTTGAAAATTCAAAATGGCGGCTCAAACCTAGAGATTTCATAAAAAATTTTCGAAAATTAATTTTAATTCATTCAAATGTGATTATACGTATTTTTTATATCAGAAATCAATTCAACGTTCAATTTCACATAGGAATATAGTATTGCACTCAAGGTGAAAAAAATTTACAATGTCATCGGAAGGTCATATCAAGAAATAATAGTTATTTCTCGAATTACTCATTGATCAATGTTGATTAAAAAGTAAATGATGATACTGATAGATAACTCGAGTCACTGAATCCAAGTCTGATGTCCGCTTAACCCTATAGGGTATACAAGATCTCCATCAAGGTCATTTGAAGGTCAAATCGCGAATACCTTTTATTATTTGATAAGATTAGGACACCTTCAAGTTTTTCGTGTCGCTAAATCCGAATCTGGGGTCTGTTGAAGTGTCAAACGACGTAATTACGTAAAAATTAATTAAATATTGACTAACAGAAAATTTTTTTTCTCCAAGAAACCACAGTTTGAAACGAATTTTTCCGTGATTACGTCGTTTGACACTCCAACGGGCCTCGAATTCGGATCCAGCATCACGTAAAACTTATAGGTGTCTTAATCTTATCAAATAATAAAAGATATTCGCGATTTGACCTTCAAATGACCTTGATGGAGACTGGTAGGGTTAAGCGCATATTAGATTTATATTTAGTGACTCGAGTTACCTATCAGTATCTTCATTTCCTCACTAATCAACATTGATCAATGAGTAATTCAAGAAATAACTATTATTTTCCGATATGACCTTCCGATGACATTGTAAATTTTTTTTACCTTGAGTGCAATACTATATTCCTATGTGAAATTGAACGTTGAATTGATTTCTGATATAAAAAATACGTATAATCACATTTGAATGAATTAAAATTAATTTTCGAAAATTTTTTATGAAATCTTTCGAAATTTCAAAATCGCCACATTGCAAAAGAAAGAGTGTAAGACGAAAATTTTGAGCCCATACACGATTTTTTTGGTGATATACAATTTTGGACAGAGCCATTATCTGTTTGACGTGGATTGACCCATATATATATATATACTAGGGGGGGTACCCCCCTGCTCGCCCTGCTCGCCAGCCCTCCAATTTGTGATGTACTTATTCTTGTGTATACATACGTATAAATGCCTCATCTCTGAGGCGTACCCTGAGGCGTTGTAAGAGGAGGGGATGAGGAAACATTGAGGCGTCTCTAAAGCGATGTATAAGGCGGGACAAGAGGCATACAAAAAAATGCCTCATCTCTGAGGCGTACCCTGAGGCGTTGTAAGAGGAGGGGATGAGGAAGCACTGAGGCGTCGGTAACTATTTTTACGTTATTTTTGAAAATTTTAAAAAATATCACTCTCACAAACTTGAGGCGTTTCGAGGAATTCCTAAGGCTTACCTGAGGCGTCTCTCAGGAGTCTTACAGGAGACCTATGAGGTAATATGAGGCGACAAACGTTGAGGCGATGTCAGAGGCGGGTCGAGGAGGGGGGAGGCTGGGGGAGGAGGGTGGAGGAATCTCACAGAGGCTGAAAAAAAACCTATATTTACGTTAAAAAGATTTAAAAATGTGAGGCTGGGGGAGGAGTGGGGAGGACGCAAGAATGCTATTTTTTGAGGCTTACGTCTATATAATATAGGAAGATATATATTGAAAATGATTTTATACATCGATTTCGGAAGTTCGTAAGGAGTACTTTATAAATCTTTTTTAAGCATTTTTCTACACTTTTTCAAAGATATGATCGTTTCTTCCACATTTTCTTTTTATATGGTATTGAAGCGGTATTGTATTATTAATATTTAATTAAAATATATAGATGTATAGAGAGGTGGATATATTTTTCTTTCGTAACATTTGTACAAAAAGAGTGTGTAATACACAATTAAATTAAAATAACATAAAATACATAAATAATATTGCACAGTCAAAATAGAATTGCACAGTATGATATCATAGTCTTAGGAGATAATAGAAATAATAATACTATATTAATAAGTCAATAAAATAAATTAAAAGTGATATCACAGAGTGAAAATCATTCTATCAGTCAAAATGAATTACATTAAAATCAAGCACGTAAGGAGCGCAGTCATGATATTAGCAATATATAGTAAATTACAGAAAGAAAATATCTACGGTCGCGGGGAAGAAGGTGTCATTTCATTTGTGGTTGAAGAGAGGTGTCATTTCATTTAGAGTTGAAAAAAGGTTCATTTTGGGTTAAAAAAGGACTTTGTTTTATTTTAATTTAAAGAAAAGTGTTATATCAAAAAATTTTTTTTAAATTTAATCATGTAGTAGATCCTAAAAGAAATAATTTTTTTAAAAATTATAATTAATTAAATAAATAAATTAAATATGTGAATTAAAAAACACAAGCCTCTTTTCAACCCAAAATGAAATGACACCTCCTTTCCCGCGACTGTCGATATATAAGTAGACAATAATATGTAAGTCATGCTGATAAAAATAAGTTCACTCATCCCACATTCACGCCAATAAATACATTCATATCTTAAATTTCAAAAAAAGGAGGTCTTATAAATAAATAAACTAACACATATGACATAGTCCGAAAAAAATAATACTGCTTAATCTAAGTCGAGTAAATACCTCCTTAGAGCGGTTTTAAACCTGCTGAATGATGGAAGATATTTAATTTCAGCAGGCAAGGAGTTCCAAAAGTGCGCACATTGAACTTAAAAGGAATCCCTGCCAGTTTCAGAGCGCATAAAGAGCACTGCAAAATCTTGAATCTCACCCTTAGCAGTCGCTCTGGGTATATATCTAGTGAAAAGATCAACTAGATATTTTGAAATTGGGTTTGGAAATCTGCTTGTCAGCGCAATCGCGTGGCCAATTGATAAGCTGTGAGAGAAGGATACTGCTCGAGAATTACATTGGTTGCATACGAAAATTTTAATATTCTGTAATTTTTTAATTAAATAGTATAAAAAAAGATAAAAAAATTAGTTTGCATAGGAAAAAGGAAACATGGAGAATTTTTGTAGAAAAAATCGCACATGTTATAGTGTACATAAATGAAACAGTTAAGTTTATAAAAATTTTGACGGCTCTTTCTAGCTGACAATGTTTACATTTTTAACCATTCTAAAGCAGTATCTGAAGCTATAACCTATCGAAAAATGAACACAAAAACAATCATCTTTTGTGAATCATTTTGAATAAATTATGCACTGGACATATATTTACCTTAAAACGATATGTCATAAAGTTATATTTAACATAATCAAATAATTACATTTTTATTTATTTACTTCATAAAAAAGTTTTACAAATACACAAGATTAAATAGGGTACGCAATATAATCCTTCTCTCACAGCTTATCAAAGGGCCACATGGTGGCGCTGGCAAGCAAATTTCCAAACCCAATAGAGGTGGGCGATATCCAAAAAACGTATCGATGCCTAAGTTTTGAATCTGATAAAGAATCGATACTTAAAAATTAATTACTTCTAAAAAGAATCGAAGAATCGATTCTAGAACAGCAGGGTGGTTACGAAGAACCTCAGTGGTATATTGACGGAAAAACCGCAAACTATTACATTATTGAATTTTTTATTCATCAGTCGATTACAACACAAAAGCTCGTAACGGAATCGGAGAAAGGAATACCGACACCACTCCCTAGGTCAATCGTCCTTGGCTTGCCAGTATAAAAATTTTTAATAAAACGATTACTACCAAAGACGATCGCCTTTGTTTTACTAGCATTCCATGTGACAGAAATATCAGCAGCCCACCCCGACACCGCTTTTGCCGCTCTCTGTAAAATACGAATACCCTCATCCGCATTATTATAAGAACCTGTTTATAAATTTGAAGATCATCTGCATACTGCAGGTGCTCGACGCAATCATAGTCCAGTGCGTCAGGTACGTTATTAATGTGAAGGCAAAACGACAGAGACCCCAGCACTGAACCCTGAGGAACTCCTAGATTGGTTGTTAGCCAATTCGATTCCTTTTTTAAGTCTGTGGAAACCAATTTTTTCCTACCTAATAAGTAAGAGTTAATCCATCCGAGTGTGGCCCTAGAAAACCCCATCGACCTAACCCTCGTATGAAGTTTAGAGAGAGAGAGATAGTGTAGAATGCCTTGCTAAAGTCAAAGAGAAGCAGTAACGTGACATGCTTCCTGTTTAAACCTGATTTTATGTCATCTATAAGATTAAGTACAGCCGTCTGCGTAGAGTGGTGCTTCTTAAAATCAGTCTGCATAGAATCGAGAAAATTATTGGAAGTGATGTACTCCTGTAATTTGTCATGAGCGATCTTCTCAAGAACCATTGAAAAAAAACATAAGATGGCTATAGGCCTAAAATCTTTTGGCTGCTTAGATGCAGCACACTTTTTCAACGGTATAACTTCCAAAAACAAGGGAAGGCTCGCGTTCAAAAGAGAAATTAAATAGAGTCAGAAGATGTTCACCAATAAATGGTAAAGCTTTTACTATGGCACTTTGCGGAATGCCATTCTCTCCACGAGCCTGTGAGATCGTTAGAACAACATCATCGAAACTAATTGGTTTGAAGGTAAATCCACTTTCATTGCATTGAGAAAGAATTTTCAACCGCTATTCACTATCCTCCTGTGGCAAGACTGACACCCTAACAAAGTACGCACTAAGCTCATCTGGAGTGAATCCATTCAAACATATATATATATATATATATATATATATATATATATATATATTTACATGAAAAGACTTTCCGGTAACTGTGAAGATAAATATAATAAACTTTCAAATAATTTATAAATATTAATATATTAATATAAATTCTTGCTGATAGTTTATAAATATTAATATACTAATAAAGTTTATTTGAAAATTATAAAGACTATTATTTATTATTCATGAGTAGGTAAGCTGAAAGGATTCTGGAACAGGGTGCTATTAGCACACAAGTGTGCCAGTTGCACCCTGTTCCAAAATCCTTACAGGCAGTTTAGATGTGTATTGATAGATTTCGCTGTGTGTTATGTATGACGCGCCAGTCGCGCCTATTTATCGATCTATTCATCGATAAAGTAATCGTTGACCTTTTCTATGTTACGTGACTGCATGGAAAGCAAGTTAACTCAATCTATAGATAAAGTAGATCGTTCATTACTTGTATGAAGAATTAATTGCTTCTATTCACCAGTCATCAACCTATTTAATATCAATGAAAATGTAATAAGCGACTATTTGTATGACATTAAAATGTCTCTCGTGTAGAAGGAAAAATCTTTTGTACTGTTACTATGTCCCATACGCTGTTAAAAATATTCTTAAATTTAATACATATTTAAGATAAAAATGTATCTTAAATTTAAGAATAATGTCACTTAAACTTATTTAATAAAAAAAATTATTGAAATTAATGAAAAATTATTAAAATTAATACAGAAATTCTTAAGATTAAGATAACGGTTACTTAAGTTTAGTAATATGATTATTAAACTTCAATATTATAATTGAAAATCTATTAATATTCCATGTTAATGAAAATGCTGTTTAACTTAATAAATACTTAAGTTACTTGTATTAAATCTAATATATTGATTAAGATATATGCAACTGAAATTTATCAAGACTTTAATAAATTATTATAAAATTTAATGTAGAATCTTAAAAATGTTTGATATATTAAAAATTTATAAAAATTAATAAACTGAAGTTGAAACTTAAGATTAAAATACTAAAACGTAAGATAACGGATACTAAAGTTTAGCAATATGCTTATTAAAATTCAATATTATAATTGAAAATTTATTAATATTCGATGTTAATGAAAATGTTATTGAACTTAATAATTACTTAAGTTACTTGTATTAAATCTAATATATTAAGATATATAGAACTGAAATTTATCAAGACTTTAATAAATTATTATAAAATTTAATATAGAATCTTAAAAATGTTTGATGTATTAAAAATTTGTAGTACACTAATCATGCACTAGATGGCTACTTGTTTTTTCAGTCTACAAACAGAAATAGAAGGTTCAAAGTATAAAAGAGAAGGTCTAGCCTCGTATCAGCGAGAAAATTCTCATTTATATTTCTTCGGAAATATTTTAACTTTTGAAGTGCTCAACAATAGTTGAATTTTTTAAAAATATATTAAATCAAATCACATAAAATAATATTTTTTTATCATGTTTAGTAGAATTTCTTAATCTTAATTATATTATATTAAATTCAGTAAACTTATGGTAAAATTTATAATTAGATTCTTAAAATTTTTTATTGATATTAATAAAAGAATGCATTAAAATTCAAAAAAATATTGAATTTAAGAAAATTATATTGAAATTTTTAATTATTGTGCTGACAATTTTTGTATTAATTTTCAAACACAAATGTATTAAAACTTAAAATAATATTGAATTTTAAAAAATTATTATTAAATATCATTCAATAAAAGTTTATGAAATGAGCTTCCTTCACTTTTATCTTAATTTTAATAATATATTTTTAACAGTGTAGCTTTAGTACAACTGCTGCACCAATTAAGGTGAGCGACTCTCTTTTAAATGTTAAATACCTGCTGATCAGTTACCTCGGTAAACTGTATATATGAACTCGTATATATAACGCGGCGCGACCATGACCGAAATTAGTCGAGCAACAATTGTCTGATTACCGATAAAGTAGAACAGTGTCATTACGCATATGCCGGTTTTGAACAAAATTTTAACAAACGCACGTGCAGCTGTTTTGACGTATCGTGTTTTTTCTCATTCCATGAGAATATTCTAGATATAAGTTACAAAAATGGAAATGTGTTCGTGTTTTAAGAGCATGACGAAGCTGCCCGCCTCCTAATAATATTTCCAATCCTAATTTATGAGTAAACGATGCGTTGAATCGAGTTTTTTTTACAATAAAGAAAAAATTTTTAAGATTAAACTCTAGTGCGGACAACTCAAGAAATCAACTAAAATACTATACATAATAAGCTATAATAAAAACTTTCAATGTATTGTATTTTAAGGTTAGGTTTGTCGAGCTTCATATCTAATTTCCAATCCAAGCTCATGAAAAAATAACAAGTCCAAATGATTTTTTATTTTAACAAAAATTATTGTATTAAAATAGCTTTAGTGCGGACAAGTCATTATATTTGTTTAATTTATGAATTTAAAAACATATTGATAAAATAAAAAAAGCAAAACTTGATTGCTGGAGCTCTGGCATCCCGTTAAGCAAAAAAAAGTTTAAGTAAGTTTTTGTGTATAGTGTAAAATAATCTTTTATTCGTTAAAAATGTAAGAATAATGAATTATTAGATAAATTTTTATAAAAGAATATTCTAATAAGTGGAATTCGTGTAAATTTAATATTCAATAAAAAATGAAATGTGAATGTATAATTATTCAGTGTTAGTGTACATTATATAAGAATAATGTATTTGTGTATAAAAAATATTTAGTATACATTATTTCATTAATGAAATTTTTTATAAAAATATTTTAACAAGTGAAATATAAGTATATAATTATCCAGCGTTAGTGTAAATTATATAAGAATAATAAAGTATTTACATAAATTATATATGTAATGGAAAGTGAAATGTTAGTGTTTAATCATTCAGTGTTAGTGTAGATTAAATGTAAGTGTAGTATTCGTATAAGTGCATGCATGTATGTGTTCAACGAGTTCAAAATGCATTTGAATTATTAAAATGAAGAGAAAAATTTTAAGTTAAGTTCGGTCGGTAACGTAGAACAATCTTAATGTATTAAAAAAAAAAAAAAATATATACAGTAATTAGAAAAATTTATTTTTTATAAAAAAGCATTGAAAAATAGATAATGGAATTTTCTATAATGAGATTTTCAATAAAATATTAATTTTTTTCTACTGTAATAGTAATTCAAATTTGAATGAAAAGCCTGCTGTTGCCCGGTCCACGTGTCCGATTCTCATTGGCCGAGGGACCAAGAGAGAAGCGCGGCGCTACTTGTCTCTCACTATTGGTAAGAGAGAGAGGCAAAGAGACGCGATGCTAACGCGTTGGTACAACATTACACTTGATTATAACATTAATTCAACCAATTTTTCGATCGTTTAACTTAATAAATAAAGAGATACTTTAAGACAAGCATTTTTTTTCGTTACTCAATAATTTTAAGATGCTAATCGCCATAAAAAATATATAATTTAAAATAGGTTTGAATTATTAGTGTAAACGGGGCTTTTAGAGTATCTAACTACTATCAAAGACTCTAAAACAGAATTAATCGAGTTGAATGATAAATTTTAAGGATGAAATATAGTAATTATATGATGTAATATTCTTTTTTATAAGATAATGCACTTTTCCTAAATAAGTTAACATCTTGAGGGAAATTTCATAGTGAAGTAATGGATTTATTATCGAATACAATATATAGATGGGGGTATTCATATACGCTAGGAACAAATACAAAGAGGTCTCTGCGCATATCTTTGTGACAGCTTAGATGAAGTAGATTATCTAGATGACCAATTAAGTAAGAGAGGATCAGTGAGCTCGGGTTCACGCAGCGCAAGGATCAAATATTCATTCTCTCTCGCACCGCTTCACTTGTTAATACTCTTGTATAAGAATTCATTATTTCTCTCTGCTTTTCCGTCGTGTAAAGTAAGAAAGAGACGTGATTCTTTTTTATTTCTTTTCTTCTTAAGTGTTTTTTTTATTATTTTATTTATTACCTTGCTCTATAAATAAGTAGTCTTAAAGCGAGTGCTGAATAATAAAGATTAATAAATACTTTTTGATTTTTTTCGCGACTGAACTCGAATTTATATATTTTTTTTTATACGTAATCCTGCGTATAAGATATCTCTTTGCAGGATTACTTGCAATAATTACTTATAAAAAATAGAGTCAGTGTAATAATAGTGATTGTGAACTAACACACATAACCAATAAAAATATATTTATTTTTACTAACAAGGGGAAAGACTAGGCCTTCGGCCAAAAAGCCCCGAGTGGTCGTTCTATGTTTTCATAGAGCCCTGCGCATTGCACAAAAGCCTGATGGTGATGGATGTAAAAGGGTGCTGAAAAGCTGCCCTACCTCGTGGACACTACGTGTATTTTATGCCTGGTGATGCACAGGTTATCGTACACCAGGGATTAAGGCTATCTTGTCTGTTTCAGGTTATATACGATATAACAAACTATACACACGACCTATTTGTACTGGAATTAATCGATATTGCCAGTATCTAAAAAGAGTCAAGAAAAATCGAAAATGGTTCTTCCTTTCTTTTATCTTTTTGCTAAAAAAACATCTTTTCTTATAAAATTAAGTTAAGTTACTTTTATGATTAATTTTTTTTATTAAATTTAGATATTTTTTTTTTGTCTTTGTTCAATTATGATTAAAGTAGATATCCATTTAAATTAACGATTTTCTAAGAATTTGTTTTCTTATATTTTTTTCTTTTTCTTTTTGATTTATGTATCAAACACATTATTAAACGAGAAAGATTTATAAAAGACGTCAGATACCTGACCAACCCAAACAAAAATACAGTGTTGTTTATTTCACAAACCACCTTATGTCAATTTTATGTGGGTCGTATATTAAGTGTCATTTTGCATGCTAATATGTTCTGTCTAGAATATAAAATTATTAAAAGAAAATTTATGTAACTTCAAAACACGAACCCAATGGACACTGCTGAGTCGTAAAGTCGGCGAGTATAATAACTTTACCAGAAGAAGGCAAGATTGGTATCTTTCTTTTGCTGCTTACTTGAAAAATTATTGTTTAAAGAATAATAAATATTTAAATACATATATATAATATATATATATATATATATATATATATATATATATATATATATATATATTCTGATAAGAAAGTAATAAGGTAAGATCAATTAATAAAACGAAAATTAAATATAAAATTACGCTTAGGCAATCTTGCTATAAATTCTTAACATTTTGACGTTACATGTGTTTCAAATTCAAGTTATAACATGTTTTTAATGCTATAATAAAGTATTAGTGTAAATTAAATGTAAGTGTATTATTTGTATAAGTGATTGCATGCATGTGTTTTAAATGCAAGTTATAACGTGTTTTTAATGTATTAATAAAGTGTAATGATTCTTGTTATAATATGTTTTAATGATATAATAAAGTGTATTAATTCTGGTTATAAATACATGTCCATATTTATATGTGTATACAAATATTTGACTCAAAGTGAAATTTATAAGTAGTCTGATTGTATTGAAAATGCAAGTTATTAAAATGCATGCTGTAAGTGTACAAAATGCATGTATAAACGTATTTACATGATGAAAAGCGAATTATTCGATAGTAAAGTGTTTGTTTTAAAAATTGTGTGTATTGATAATAATGAAAAGTAAGTTGTTTTTTATTAGTAGAGAGTCAGAACAAAATTTTTAATCTCATAAATTATTAAATTAGCATTCCGCAAAGCGTGATAGTTAAAGCTTTACCATTTATTGGTGAACATTTTGTGACTCTGTTCAACTCCTCTTTTGCATGGGGGGTTTCCCCTTGACGCTGGAAGCAAGCACATATTACACCTTATAAATTATCGTGGGAACCGCACATTAATATGTTGACTAGAAAATTTAATAGAGTGATTTATAGCCTGCGGTTTTTCCGTCGGTACACCGTTGAGGCTCTGCGTAAGCGACTCGCAACCACCTTGCTGTTCCCACATCTTGATTACTGCTCAGTGGTTTTTTCTCGGTGCTTTGCAGGAGTTACGAAGACGGCTACAGACGATGCAAAATTAATGTGTGAGATATGTATTAGGCGTGAGAATGGGTGATCACATCTCTCCCCATAGACAAGCTTTGGGCTTGCTACGTACTGATTCGAAGAAACAGTATTTTATGGCTGTACTTATGTACAAAATCGTACGTATGAATACTCCCGACTATCTAGTGGGTCTCTTCACTAGATATATACCCAGAGCGACCACTAGGGGTGAGATTAAAGATCTTGCGGTGCCCTTCATGCGCACTGAGACTGGAAGAAATTCCTTTCAAGTTCAAGGTGCGCGTTTTTGGAACTCCCTACCGGCTGATATTAAAAATCTTCCATCAATCAGCAGGTTTAAAGCCGCTCTGAGGAGGTATTCACTTGACCTCGATTAAACAGTATTGTTTTCGGACTATATAATATGTGTTAATTTATTATGTGATATACCTTTTATAGATTTAAGGCATGACTGTATTTATCTATTATCATAATAGAGTGAATGGTTATATTTTTATCAGCTTGACTTGTATATTACTGTACATTCAACCTTGTTCTGTGATTTTAATTTACTGTATACTACTGATATTTCGACTGCGCTCTTGACACGCTTGATTTTATGTAATTCTTTTGACTGATAGATATTTGAGACTGATTTTTAATTATATTATTTATACTCTTAGCGTGTATTTATTCATGTTATCTGTAATATCACTTTTATTTAATTTATTGACTTACCATTACAGTATTATTATCTCTATTATGTTTTATGACTGTGATATCATGCTGTACTATTTTAATTTTATATGTGCAAGGTTATTTCAAGTATATTATGTATTTTAACTTTATTTGTAATTTTACACGCTTTTTTGTAATTATAATACAAAATAAAACAATATCTAATCTAATCTAATCTAAAATTTATTCTGATAGTTTCAAAAATTTTCTGGGATTCTGGGATCATACAGAAGCCAAAGCAATGTCAACATCATCGGTGTTATCATCCATGCAAACGCTGCCTTCAGATATTTCTCACAATGTTTTTGTAAGTTTTTGTTTGTTTTGAATAATTATTCAAATTCTTATTTAAAAATATAAAATTTTTGTTCTAATAAAT
This sequence comes from Anastatus disparis, assembly GCA_017163975.1. Lineage (NCBI taxonomy): Eukaryota > Metazoa > Arthropoda > Insecta > Hymenoptera > Eupelmidae > Anastatus > Anastatus disparis. The sequence continues at coordinate 2,758,743 of JAFFSR010000291.1, read as the reverse complement.
TATTGAATTTAGTCATAATTTTTTCTAATCATTTAAAATAATTTTAATATTTTTATAGTATAGTAAATAAATTTTTATTTAAATAATTTTAATTTTCAAAAATTATAAATTAATATCAATATTTTAATCAATCTTTAAGTGAAAAAAATTACAATTTTTTTTTTAAATCATTTGAATTTTTATTTTGTTTTCAGTATTCATCTCGTCTCCAAATACATCAGCTAGCCATGGAGAAGGCTACAGAAATAAATAGAAGATTGGCTATTGAGCATCGTCAGAAGGCAATTAAATCTATGGAGCATCAATTAACATCATCTCTTCCGCTGCCTTCTGCTACTGGATGGAAATCTTTGAAGCCAAAGAAAATAAGTTCGTGTTATGGTAAGCAAGCTAGATAAATTTTAGCGTATTTGAATATAAAAAGATGAAGAATGATAGACAGTCAGAAAAAGAGAATTCTTGCCAAAATTAGCTGTGAAAATTTACCTCGCTCAATTCTCACTCTAAAAAGATAACCTAAAATCGCATAAAAATAAAAATTTAATGTATAAAAAATTATGTATTATTCATTTTGTGTTTATAATAAATTGTTAAAATACTTAGAATAAAAAAAATAAAAAAAGAGAAGATGAAAGTTCAGAGATGAGAAAAAACTTGTAATTGTTCCTCAATGGTAAAGAGTGTTAGCTAGTGCTCTTATCACTTTCTCATTCCCTTGGTTATTATGTAAATTCTTTCAATTATCTTCTCATACCTAGAATTTCGCATATACATAGGCGTTCATACTTATTTGTATGAGTATAAATACTGATGTAACTAAGTTTAAGAGCAGGCCGGATTCGCTGTCCTTGTCTAATTGGCATTTTTGTTATTTACTCAAGTATTAATCGGTGTATCTGCAAATTGAAGGTTAAGCGCAATAGATATTATTATTACAAATATTTATGCACAAGAAAAAAAAAATCTATCGCTTTGTTTTTGAGAAAAGTAAGGAACGCGAAAATATTATAAACATAATCTTTTACTTCGGTGTTCTTTACTTTTCTCAAAAACAAACCGGTAGATTTTTTTTTCTTGTGCATAGATATTCATAATAATAATATCTATTGCGATCAACCTTTATTTTGAAGATACACCGATTAATACTTGAGTAAATAACAAACAACTCAATTGTTACTCGGTCGGTATCAGGTTCTACTCCGGCCTGCCGTTAAATAATGATATTAAATGTTGATATGAATATGTTAGATACTTATATAAAAAGGTTTAAATAATGATATATATGTGTTTAATACTGGTATGGATAAGTTTTACTACTGCGAAATTCGATTGAAATTCGTTAAAATCAATTGATATCCACACTGAAATTCATTTCAATTAGTCATTTAAATGCTGGATAAATATAGTCTTAATAGGAGTCGAATATATCTATCCTTTTCTAATCAAAGAAAAACAAAAAAAGATTTACATACGCATTCATATTAATTTGTATCAGTATAAATACTGATGTGGATGAGTTTAATTACTTATATCAATTTTTAAATACTGATATCAAATATCAATACGAATATATTTATTACTTGTATAAACAAGTTCAAATAATGATATATATGTATTTAATACTGGTATGGGATAAGTTGTAATATTACAAAATTCGATTAAAATTCGATAAAATTTTTAAATATAAATACGAGCATTTTATGGATTCGCGTAGTAACGACTCAACGACTACTTAAGAGAGCTCTTAAGTCATCCCTTCATCAGACAGAGCCTCTGCTCAAAACCAAGTATACTTAAAATTCTCTATCAAAGATTCTGGAATATGGATTTTGATATTTTCAACGAGGCAGCTAGTGAACGCGTCTATCGTGCTATTGGAATCATATTCCCCTTGTAGGGAAATCAGACTTATCTTGTAAATGAGTTTAGACCAGTCAAAAGAAAAAATAAAATCAGATTAATGGCAGTTTTGGATGGTGAATGGCGCATATTTATTCCATCTCGCGCTTACAAAGCCTTACAGAAAAATAAGGAGTTCTATTTTAAGTTGCAAGAGGTCAATTAACAGTACAAGTTGTTTGTAAAGTATTTGGTTGAGAACATATAAATAACATATAAATATAAAATTTATCTCCTTGTTAGTATAGAGACTTTTATTAGTTGAAGGCGTAAGAATACGAAGACGATCAACTAATACATTGGGATCGTCTCATCCTATGTATGTAAAGTGAGACTCATTACTACTGGAATAATTTGATGAAGTATCATTGTAAGAATCTATGGAACTTAATTTTGGTTTTTAATCTAGATGCTCGTAAACTTCTATTTTTAGATTTTCGTTTACAGCTTTCATAATTATCTTTTTCACTATTTTGATTATTTTCGAGTTCAAAGGAAGTATTATTAGAAGAATATGATGATGTATCACTATTAACATCATAAGAACTTACTTTTGCTTTTTTACACCTTGGTACTGATTGAGCCTTATTATGAAATGTAACAAACTCTTTTCTACAAAGATGGTAAGTTAAAAGTTCGAATGAATTCGATGAAAATTTGATAAAATTTGATAAAAATACGATCAAAGTCGATGAAATTTTGACTAAATTCGTTAAATTTCGTCGACGAAAGCGATAGATTTCGATGATGAAATTGGATGAGACTACTTTGTTTATGAGTTGTACTATACACGTATATATGTATAACGAATTATATTATTAATGGGTACAATAATAATATGCGTTAGGTATGCACACATATATATTGAATGATAAATATTGTATATCCATTATAATAGTTTTTTCCATGACAGTTATACCAGTAGGATAATAATATTTGTACAACTCCCTTCTTGCAGTGAGAATCAATGATTTCTCATGCAAGGTGACAAATTCCTTTCTACAAAGATGGTAAGTTAAAAGTTCGAATGAATTCGATGAAAATTTGATCAAGTTTGATAAAAATACGATCAAAGTCGATGAAATTTTGACTAAGTTCGTTAAATTTCGTCGACAAAAGCGATAGATTTAGATGATGAAATTGGATGAGACTACTTTGTTTATAAGTTGTACTATACACGTATATATGTATAATGAATTATATTATTAATGGGTACAATAATGTATATGCGTTAGGTAGGCACACATATATATTGAATGATAAATATTGTATATCTATTATAATAGTTTTTCCCACGACAGTTATACCACTAGGGTAATAATGTTTATACAACTCCCTTCATGCACCGAGAATCATTAATTTTTCAAGCAATGTAACAAGTTCTTTTCTACAAAGATAGTAAGTTACTGGTTCGAGTAAATTTGATGAAAACTTTATCAAACTTGATGAAAATACGATCAAATTCGTTAAATTTTGGCTATAAAGGCGATAGATTTGAATTATGAAATTGGATGAGACTACTTTGTTTATAAGTCGCATTATGTACGTATATATGTATACTGAATGAAATTATTAATGGGTACAAGAATATATATGGGTTAGGTATGCAAACATATATATTAAATGATTTTTAGTATTGTATATCCATTATAACAGTTTTTTTCATGACAGTTATACCAGTAGGATAATAATATTTATACAACTCTTTTTGTGCACCAAGAATCATTAATTTTTCAAGCAATATGACAAGTTCTTTTCTGCTAAGATGGCAAGTTACTGGTTCGAGTAAATTCGATGAAAATTTGATCAAATTTGATGAAATTTTGATTGGGTTCGTTAAATTTTGTCGATAAAGGCGATTGATTTAGATGATGAAATATGATGATACTATTTCGCTTATGAGTTATACTATATACGTAGATATATATAGTGAATTAAATTATTAATGGGTACAATAATAGATATGGGTTAGGTATGCACGCATATATATATTAAATGATAAATATTGTATATCCATTATAACAGTTTTTTCCATGAAAGTTGTATCAGTAGAATAATAATATTTATACAACTCCCTTCATGCATGGAGAATCATTCATTTCTCAAGCAATATGACAAGTTCTTTTCTACAAAGATAGTAAGTTACTGGTTTGATTAAATTCGATGAAAATTTAATTAGAGTCGAAGAAATTTCGATTAAATTCGTTAAATTTTGTCGATGATGGCTCGACTTTTGATAGTACACATTATAGTTGGATCGGCAAAACAGCAGCCCAATATATACTCTTGTTTGAAGTTGTAAAATGATTCAACATGTATCTTATGAAACCAAGCCATTTACAGAGTTTTAAAAAGTGGTCTTTGACTTTTTTAAAAGCTAAAGACTTAGCTACTGCTAGGTTTTACCACACAGGCTAAATTGACAAAGTCCGTCGTTTTTGGTGTTTATATCTGAAGCGCATAAAACAAAACCTTGTTTTCAGAAAGTGATGGGAGCTCCAACCTTCGCCCTCATATGTAAGATACAACCAATAATCACCACTTGTGAATCCCTTACTTTGAAAAGTAAAAAGTGCACCCATGACTGGTATACCTCCCCGTTAACTTCCAAGCGCCTAAGTCAAGGAGAACTCGAGACCTTTTTCGTTCTTATCCAAATATTTCACAAACAACTTGTACTGCTGAATGGTTTCTTGCAACTTGAAATAAAACTCCTTATTTCTCTGTAAGGCTTTGCAAGCATAAAATGGAATAAAAAATGCGTCATTCACCATCTAAAACTGGCATCAATCTGATTTTATTTTTTCTTTTGTCTGGTCTAAACTCATTCACAAGATAAGTCTGACTTTCCTTCATGGGGAATATGATTCCAATAGCACGATAGACGCGTTCATTAGCTGCCTCGTTGAAAATATCAAAATCCATATTCCAGAGTCTTCGATGGAGAATTTTAAGTATACTTGGTTTTGAGCAGAGGCTCTGTCTGATGAAGGAATGACTTAAGAGCTCTCTTAAGTAGTCGTTGAGTCGTTACTACGCGAATCCATAAAATGCTCGTATTTACATTTAAAAATTTTATCGAATTTTAATCGAATTTTGTAATATTACAACTTATCCTATACCAGTATTAAACACATATATATCATTATTTGAACTTGTTTATAAAAGTATCAAATATATTCGTATTGATATTTGATATCAGTATTTAAATATTGATATAAATATTTAAACTCACCCACATCAGTATTTATACTGATACAAATTAGTATGAATGCGTATGTAAATCTTTTGTTCTTCGATTAGAAAAGGATAGATGTATTCGACTTCTCTTAAGACTAGATTTATCCAGTTTTCAAATAATTAATTTAAATGAATTTCAATATGAATTTTGATTGATTTTTACGGATATGAATCGAATTCTGCAGTAATAAAACTTATCCATACCAGTATTAAACACATATAAATCTTTATTTAAACCTTTTTATACAAGTATCTAACATATTCATATCAACATTTAATATCATTATTTAAACTTATTTACATCAGTATTTATACTCGTACGAATAAGTATGGACGCCTATGTATATGCGAAAATTCTAGGTATGAGAGGATAATCGAAAGTATATACATAATAACCAAGTGCACCAGCTAACGCTCTTTACTATCGAAGAACAATAACAAGTTTTTCCTCTTCTCTGAACTTTCATATTCTCTTTATTTATTTATTTATTTTTTTCATTATTCTTATAATTTTAAAAATTTATTATAAGCACAAAATGAATAATACATAATTTTTTATTCATTAAATTTTTTTTTCATGCGATTTTTTGTAATTTTTTTAGAGTGGAAATTGAGCGAGGTAAATTTTGACAGCTAATTTTGGCAGGAATTCTCTTTTTGTGACTGTCTATTATTCTTCATCTTTTTATATTCAAATACGCTAAAATTTATCTAGCTTGCTTACCATAACAAAAACTTATTTTCTTTGGCTTGAAAGATTTCCATCCAGTAGCAGAAGGCAGCGAAAGAGATGATGTTAATTGATGCTCCATAGATTTAGTTGCCTTTTGACGACGCTTAAGAGGTGGTCGGGACTATTTGCCGTATGGGGGCGCTGTGGTCAGGTGAGAGAAAAATGTAAAATCATTTTCACTCAGCGATTTACAATTTACTGAAACAATAATTTACCTCTAATATTGTCAATAACTTTAGCCATATATGCGTAGAATAATTATTGATGCTAATCTTGTTTGAAAAGTCTAAAATATTGTTGCAAAGCGAAAAATGCAGTGCGAGATAGAGTGGGCGTGAGCATAAGTATTCATCATTCTTTAGTATTGCTTTCTCCGTCGCACTAAAGAAAAATACACATGTTTACATCGGCTCTATCACGCGCAGCATTTTTCGCTTTACAAAAATATTTTAGACTTTTTAAACAAGATTAGCATCGATAATTATTCTACATATATATGGCAAGAGTTATTGACGACATTAGAAGTATATTGTTGTCTTAATAAATTGCAAGTCTGTGTATTAAAATTATTTTATATTCTTCTTTCACCTGCAGCGCCACCAAGCCGCAAATGGTTCCAACCGCCTCTTAATGGCCAATCTTTTATTTATTCCTGTAGCCTTCTCAATAATTAACTGATGTATTTGGAGACGAGATGAATACTGAGAAAAAATAAAAATTTAAATCATTTAAATGAAAAATTTCAATTTTTTTTACTAAAAGATTGATTAAAATGTTTATATTAATTTATAATTCTTTATAATTAAAATTGTTCAAATAAAAATTTATTTATTATACTATAAAAATATTAAAATTTTTTTAAACGATTAGAAAAAATTATGACTAAATTCAATAATTTATTAGAAAAAAATTTTATATTTATCAGTAAAAATTTGTATGATTATTTATACTTACAAAAACATTGTGAGAAATATCAGAAGGTGGCATTCATATGGATGATAACAACGATGATGTTTACATTGCTCTGGCTTTCGTATGATCCTAGAAAATTTTTGAAACTATCAAAATAAATTTTACAATTTATGAGATTGCAAATTTTGTTCAAAGATTTATTATTAGAAAAATAATAATTCAATTGAATAATTTATTAAAACATAAATTTTATATTTTTTTTTCAGTAAAAATTTATATTTACGTAAACATTGTGACAAATATCAGAAGGCGGTGATGTTGAAATTGCTTTGGCTTTTGTATAATCCTAGAAAATTTTTTTTAAATTATTAGAATAAATTTAATAATTTATGAGATTGATATTTTTGTTTAAAGATTTATAAAAAAATGTTTATAATTATAATTATTTAAATAAAAGTTAATATATTATACTCATAAAATATTTAAATTATTTAACATTTTATATTTTTCAGTAAAAAAAATTCATGAAATGTTTACATTAATTTCTAAATTTTTCTAGTCAGAATTGTTGTAATTGAAATTATTCAAATAAAAATTTAGAATTCGACTAAAGCTGTATGACTTATGTTAATAAAAAGTATTCAACTCACCATTTGAATATCGTCACTGGAAGAACTGAAATAATCTTTTATTCCCGTTAAAGGTGGTTGTAAATCCATGTATTCCTCGAGCAGAATGTCCATTCTCGCACTCACGGTGTTACTTGCACTAATTCACTAGACTCGTCACACACGGCTGACTTTCTACTAATGAAAAGCAACTTGCTTTTCATTATTATCAATACACACAATTTTTAAAACAAACACTTTACTATCGAATGATTCGCTTTTCATCATGTAAACACGTTTATACATGCATTTTATACACTTACAGCATGCATTTTAATAACTTGCATTTTCAATACAATAAGACTGCCTATAAATTTCACTTTGAGTCGAATATTTGTATACACATATAAATATGGACATGTATTTATAACCAGAATTAATACACTTTATTATATCATTAAAACATATTATAACAAGAATCATTACACTTTATTAATACATTAAAAACACGTTATAACTTGCATTTAAAACACATGCATGCAATCACTTATACGAATAATACGATTACATTTAATTTACACTAATACTTTATTATAGCATTAAAAACATGTTATAACTTGAATTTGAAACACATGTAACGTCAAAATGTTAAGAGTTTATAGCAAGATTGGCTAAGCGTAATTTTATATTTAATTTTCGTTTTATTAATTGATCTCACCTTATTACTTTCTTATCAGAATATATACAGTACCGCTCAAAAGTTTGTAAATTTTTTTTTTTTTTTAACTCAACTTCAAACTGCGATATTTCGGAAACGGCTCGATGAATTTGAAAAATCCGGACGGCGTTTGAAAGATCAGACAAAATACTATTTTTTTGTGTCCTGCCAAATATTTTTATCCCTTTTTTTAACTCTATTTCTAATGATAGAAAAATTTTTTATTTTTACGAATTTTTAAATTTCAATCAATCAAATGTAACTTTTCAAGAAATTGATAAAATTAAAAAATTCGAACGCGACTGAAAAGTAGAGTGAATTTCCTAAATCTTTATGTTTAATGATTTTTTTGTATTTATTTCCTGCGTGTAGCTAAAAATGCGCAAAAATGGAAAGTACAAGAAAATCCGTTTTAGATATGATAATATTTTCCAATATCGCGGGTCTATTTTTGTTTACATTTCAGCATGTGTTCAAATCTGTCGTTCGTATATACATACGAAGAATCAAATTTGTAAATAACTTTAATTTATTCAAAAAAAGGACACTATCATTTATAATAATTGTGATAAAATTTGTGATAATTTTGTTAAAAGTATACAATACCGTTCATTAGTTCGAAAAAAATTTTTTTTTAGAAACTCAACTTCAAACTGCGATATTTCGGAAATTACTCGATAAATTTGAAAAATCTGGATGGCGTTTAAAAGATTAGACAAAATACTATCTTTTTGTATCTTGCTAATGTAAAAAAAAAATTGACTCGCGACATTGGAAAATATTATCATATCTAAAATTGATTTTCTTGTACTTTCCATTTTTGCGCATTTTTAGCTACACGCAGGAAATAGATACAAAAAAATCATTAAACATAAAGATTTAGGAAATTCACTCTACTTTTCAGTCGCGTTCGAATTTTTTAATTTTATCAATTTCTTAAAAAGTTACATTTGATTGATTGAAATTTAAAAATTCGTAAAAATAAAAAATTTTTCTATCATTAGAAATAGAGTTAAAAAAAGGGATAAAAATATTTGGCAGGACACAAAAAAATAGTATTTTGTCTGATCTTTCAAACGCCGTCCGGATTTTTCAAATTCATCGAGCCGTTTCCAAAATATCGCAGTTTGAAGTTAAGTTAAAAAAAAAAAAAAATTTTACGAACTTTTGAGCGGTACTGTATATATATATATATATATATATATATATATATATATATATATATATATCTTATACATATATACATATTTACTTATATATATATATATATATATATATATATATATATATATATATATATATATATATATATATATATATATATATATGTATTTAAATATTTATTATTCTTCAAACAATAATTTTTCAAGTAAGCAGCAAAAGAAAGATACCAATCTTGCCTTCTTCTGGTAAAGTTATTATACTCGCCGACTTTACGACTCAGCAGTGTCCATTGGGTTCGTGTTTTGAAGTTACATAAATTTTCTTTTAATAATTTTATATTTTAGACAGAACATATTAGCATGCAAAATGACACTTAATATACGACCCACATAAAATTGACATAAGGTGGTTTGTGAAATAAATAACACTTTATTTTTGTTTGGGTTGGTCAGGTATCTGACGTCTTTTATAAATCTTTCTCGTTTATTAATGTATTTGATACATAAATCAAACAGAAAAAGAAAAAAATATAAGAAAACAAATTCTTAGAAAATCGTTAATTTAAATGGATATCTACTTTAATCATAATTGAAAAAAGACAAAAAAAAAGATATTTAAATTTAATAAAATAAATTAATCATAAAAGTAACTTAACTTAATTTTATAAGAAAAGATATTTTTTTAGCAAAAAGATAAAAGAGAGGAAGAACCATTTTCGATTTTTCTTGACTCTTTTTAGATACTGGCAATATCGATTAATTCCAGTACAAATAGGTCGTGTGTATAATTTGTTTTATCGTATATAACCTGAAACAGATAAGATAGCCTTAATTCCTGGTGTACGATAACCTGTGCATCACCAGGCATAAAATACACGTAGTGTCCACTAGCTAGGGCAGCTTTTCACCCTTTTACATCCATCACCACACCGAGAGAAAAATCATGTTATTATTCCATGAAATTTCAAGTGATCATTACATGATATTTCTTCACCGAATATTCACCGAAACAAGTGATTTTTCGATGATATTCATGTTTTTAATAGATAGCGATGCATCATGTTAAAATTACTTGAGACCCACGGGATTTTCACGTGGCACTCAAGTGAATTCATCAGTGGTGCGGCCGACTCAGTAGCACAGGCTTTGAAAGGAGATAGAGAGGGGGAGAGAGAGAGAGAGAAACAAAGTAACCAAAGGGCTTCGCTAATAAAAATCGACAGGAAAATGAACCCCCACTCTACTCGCATAGTATGTGTATTCTAACTGACTGCTGCTACGAAAATACACTTATATTCTTTAGTCTCTCTCTCCCTCCCTCTCTCCCTCTCTCTTTCAAAGCCCACGCTACTCGGTCGGCCCTACCACCATCGAATTCACTTGAGTTCCACGTGAAAATCCCGTGAGCGTCCAAGGAATAATATCATGGCGCCTATAGTATTTTAAGTTAGAATCAATATACGTTAAATTAACTTGATCTCATGAGAACTTTACATAAATAATCATATAATTTTAACGTGTTAAATTTATCACGAGAAAATAACATGATTTTTCTCTCCGTGACCAGGCTTTTGTGCAATGCGCAGGGCTCTATGAAAACATAGAACGACCACTCGGGGCTTTTTGGCCGAAGGCCTAGTCTTTCCCCTTGTTAGTAAAAATAAATATATTTTTATTGGTTATGTGTGTTGGTTCACAATCACTATTATTACACTGATTCTATTTTTTATAAGTAATTATTGCAAGTAATCCTGCAAAGAGATATCTTATACGCAGGATTACGTATAAAAAAAAATATACAAATTCGAGTTCAGTCGCGAAAAAAATCAAAAAGTATTTATTAATCTTTATTATTCAGGAAATAAACAATAATAAAAAAAACATACAATAAGACTACTTATACATTTCACTTTGGGTCGAATATTTGTATACAAATATAAATATAGACATATATTTATAACCAGGATTAATACACGTTATTATATCATTAAGACATATCATAAAAAGAATCATTACACTTTATTAATGCATTAAAAACACGTTATAACTTGTATTTGAAACACATGCATGCAATCACTTATATGAATACTACACTTACATTTAATTTACACTAATACTTTATTATAACATTAAAAACATGTTATAACTTGTATTTGAAACACATGCATGCAGGCGCTTATACGAGTACTACACTTACATTTAATCTACACTAACACTGAATAATTAAACACTAACATTTCACTTTCCATTACATATTTAATTTATGTAAATACTCTATTTTTCTTATATAATTTATACTAATTCTGAATAATTATACACTTCTATTTCACTTGTTAAAATATTTTCCCACGAATATTTTTATAAAAAATATCATTTATCAAATAATGTACACTACATATTTGTTATACACAAATACTTTATTCTTATATAATTTACACTAGCACTGAATAATTATACGTTTACATTTTAGTTTTTATTGAATATTTAATTTTCACGAATTCCACTTATTAGAATATTCTTTTATGAAAATTTATTTAATAAAAATAATATACACCATATTTTTTATATACGAATAATTTATTATTCTCACATATTCAACTAATAAAAGATTATTTTACACTATACACAAAAACTTATTTAAACTTTTTTCTTGCTTAAAACATAAATACATTTCCATTTATTTCGCTAACTTATGTGTAGAATATTCTCAGAGAATGACAAAAAATACGATACGTCAAAACAGCTGCACGTGCGTTTGTTTATATTTTGTTCGAATACGGCATATGCGTGATGACGCTGTTCTACTTTGTCGGTAACCAGAAAATCGCTGCTCGACTAATTTTGGTTATTTTCGGAAACGGTCGCGCCGCGCTGTATATAGGAGTTCATATATACAGTTTATCGAGGTAACTGATCAGCAAGTACCTAACATTTAAAAGAGAGTCGCTTACCTTAATTGGCGCAGCAGTTGTACTAAAGCTATGGGACATAGTAACAGTAAAAAAAATTTTTCCTTTTATACGAGAGATATTTCAATGTCATACAAATAGTCGATTATTGCATTTTCATCGATATTGACTAGGTTGATGACTGGTAAATAGAAGCAATTAATAATTTTTACAAGTAATCAACGATCTACTATATCGATAAATTGAGTTAACTGGCTTGCCATGCAGTTACGCAACATAGAAAAGGTCAACGATCTACTTTATCGAATTTGTATTTATTATACTATGTACATAACACGCATCGAAATCTATCAATACACATCTAAAATGCCTGTAAGGATTTTGGAACAGGATGCTACTGGAACAGAATGCTTACAGCTTACCTACTTTCATGCTTTATACAATTGTATTTTTCTGACATCGCGGGCGCAAAGTTCGTGCTTAGCGCCCGTTGGATTAGAAAATAGTCTGTGCACTACGGGCGCGTTGAAGATACCGGCCCTCGTGTGAATTTTTGGCCCTTGTTTTGCTCAGGAGAAACATTCCCCCTTGGGCCGAATTCCCCAATTTGGCGCCTTTGATACACAATGTACTATTTTATTTTATTTCTAATGATATTTTTCAGTTTTTGCATACTAAAATTATAATACTTAACAAAAAATGATGTTACGAAATTAAGATGTTAATAAATTTTTAGTGTCCATTTTAAGGAGACATAAAATGGACACTGTACCTACACTCATAAATATTGACTATCTCCACTTTTTAGTGCAAAATTTCAGGAACAGAAATGCATTAGATGGTATAAATTTTTAAATAAATTTATTCATTAGCATTTATGAATTTTTAATTTCTGGAACCAAAAAGCTTTAATATATAATATTGGAATCCTAAATTCTCAATAACTAACGAAGGAAGTTATTTAAAAATTAATATTTTCAACAATATGAAATCCATAAAATATATAAAAAATAAAATAGTTCAAATCCATTCTTAATGATATATATATATATCATTCTTATTTTTAAAATACAAATAAAAATTAAAATGCTAATTTATATTTTCTTAATTATAGTAATTATATTATTCTTCCAAACAAAAGATTTTTAATTTTATTTTGCAGAAGAACTGTTTATTCTAAGCATGATTCAATTTGAATTTAGAAATTTAATAAACAAACTTTTAAAAATAGTACATTTTAGGCAAGTATTATACTATATTTTTGAAAAAAAATTTTTAAGCTGTCAATCTAAAAATATTTTATATACTAAATTATATTATCGAAATTGTATTACTTATCGGTTTTTTTATTATTTATTTTGAAATATTCCGGAATATTTTAAATCTCATTTTAAATTTACAAAATTATTTGCCAGGTTCATGGATAAATATTTTATGATATTGTTATGAGCTAAAAAGTTCACAACATCTATATTTTCTAAATTTATTGCTGAGCAGGCCGGATTCGCTGTCCTTCTCTAATTGAGATTTTTGTTATTTACTCAAGTATTAATCGGTGTATCTGCAAATTGAAGGTTAAGCGCAATAGATATTGTTATTACAAATATTTATGCACAAGAAGAAAAAAATCTATCGTTTTGTTTTTAAGAAAAGTAAGTAACGCAAAAATATTGTAAACATAAACTTTTACTTTGGCGTTACTTACTTTTCTCAAAAACAAAGCGTTAGATTTTTTTTTTCTTGTGCATAGATGTTTATAATAATAATATCTATTGCACTCAACCTTTAATTTGAAGATACACCGTTTAATACTTGAGTAAATAACAAACAACTCAATTGTTACTCGGTCGGCATCAGGTTCTACTCCGGCCTGCCGTACTATTATATAGTACAATTTTTAAAAAGAAAATTCAGAAAAAAATGACAGAATTGTTATCATGCTCTAATTTTAAATATACAATAACAAATGAATATGGAGCGGTACTTCGCACTCTCGACATCTTCACACAAAAGGAATTTTTGTAAGCGGAAGTTAGCGATGTTTATATTAATAATTTTATTTAAAAAATCAAACTATAACTCAATAATTCTAATTTAATTATTTTATCAATGATTTTTATTATTAAATTCTAAATGGATGATTTTATTTAAGCATTTTAAAATAAATCAAATCTCGTTTTTCGTCAATCATATGATTTTATTCAATGCACCAATCACGTTCTTAGTATAAAATGTTTCAGAACATCCGGCCATCGTTTTTTTTAAAGAGGAATAAATTTGAATTTAATGTTACGTTGACTGATTGACAATTTTAACATGAGCATTGTAATTGGCCATTCAATACTCATGTTGATGTAAGTGTGTCCGTGTTCGATCTCTCACATTAACAAATAAATCATGAATCAGTATTACTTGTGTTCAGTATACTGATTCATGAAAAATTGTATTGAAAAGTAATTAAATTCAATCTATGGCATTTATTTTTCTTAAAATGCAGATTAAATTTAACTTGTGTTCAGTGTATTAAATTTTCAAATATTTATTAAATTTAATTTTACAGAAAGACATTTCGTATTCTAAAGCCAAATAAAATTGGTTAAACAAAATTCGGAGGTTGGAAAAAGAAAGGAAATATCTCCTTATGTCATACAGCCAAAAATTTGAAAAACGTAAGGATGAAGCAAGTGACAGCTGCACAAAGCGAGAGGTTTTAGTTAAATTGATGGAGCTAGTGAGGGTCTGAAGATTGTGAGAGTAAAGATCTAGTGAGTGTTGACTCAAGTAGGCACAGAACAGTCACAGTTGATGAAAGTCAAAGATCTTGTCATCCTTAGCAGTCAAAATAGTTAAATAGTTTTGATTCTGATAATGCTTGTGTTCAGTATGTCAGAATCTTAATGATAAAAGGTTTGTAATATTAAATTGATAGGGGCGTTGAAATTGTATAAAGGAAAAATTTTAAAGACAAAAATTACTAATGTTATACTGTCGTAACCTCAAAGAAAAAATTTGCAAAATTAAGCAACTGTAAGGTGAGTGGCAATTGCACAAAGGAAAAGAGAACGATAACTATGAACGACAAGGAATGACAATGAAAGGTAGGCGAGCGTTAAATCATTGCATTCGCATAAGCCAACCTTTACTTGAAATATTAGACATTTGCAACTATAAAATAAAAAAATATTTTAAAATAAATTTTTATCAAAAATGAGATTTATATATTTTTATAATTGCAAATTAAATCATTCATTTGGTAATTGTTTTAAAGAGAGACACAGGGAGTGTATTGATCGTATTGAGATTTGTTTTATAAATCGAGAGATCGATAGCAAAATCTGGGATCCGGATATGTGACACTCTCTTAGTCAGTGGAGTTATAATAATCTCTCTTATTCTCTGATATTGCTCAATACGTCAGCAACGTTCGTATAAAACTCTTTCTTAATTTACAATACATAAATTCTTTTATCAAAAGTTAGTTCTTTCTTTAATCATTCGTCAAGCTATTATATAATTTTTATTCATTCGCTATCTTTAAAATTTGCTCGCTTTTTTATTATTTACGAATTTTCAATAATATAAATCGTTCTAAAATGAATTGTTTAATTAGAGCCGTGGTGGCTCAAGGGTTAGAGCATCCGACTCTCACGCAGAGGGCCGGGGTTCGAATGCTGGTGAGATCGGGATTTTTTCCCCATTTTTTAATTTAAATATTGAAAGTGGAGGATGTCCCGAGCTCACTGACACCGCGGTGGACCACCCCCGAGGGACTTTTTTTCGGTTTTAACAAAAACCGACGAAAGTCACTCGAGGGCCGGTGAGGCAGAACGCGACCGTTCCACTATTATAGTTGAGCCGGACCGTTCTGCCGGGTAGGTGTTGAGTTCCCGATGCGCCAAAAAGGATAGGTTGAGCGATGCTCCCCGCCTAAGTAGGCCTGCACGATCGAGCACCACCTACCGGAGTTAGGGAAAATTGAGGTATGATTTAGAACGCGAAAACACCGGAAGACAAAGGTGATCGAGGTGTCAGTTACTAGGCCAAATAGGCTGTAGGTGGTTAAACTCCAAAGATAGATAGATAGAATTGTTTAATTTTTATTAATGCAACTTATTCCTTCATCGTTCGCTAATTTTTTATAGCTTTTGATTTGTAGATCCTTCTAAACTAGTCTAGGCGCCCAGAGGGTTTCGTATGAAGTTAGAGGTCCCACCAAGCAAGTAGGTGATTTATATGCATTTTGAGTCGCTGAATCCGAATCTGCAACTTGCTTTTCGCGCAAGTGGTCGAGTAATTTGTTATAAACAAATTAATTGTTTAAATGGCTATAGTTTATGAACTACAATAGATGCAGTAATTTTCTCTGCGAAAACTTGTTCTTTAATAAAAAAACAAAAAAAAAATCGTTTTTGTTGCATGTCGATTCGATGATTAGAACCAGAGATATGGCAAATATATTGCGAATAAACATAGAGACGTAGCGCAAGCGCGGAAAGCCCTGGTAAAAACCTTATAACTCGACTACTAATTGATATTTTTTAAAGTTCAACATGTGTTTAAAAAATGTCAGAGTCTCAGCTTTAATGATAAATTGTTATATATTACTTTTTTACCATATCCAACCCGAAAGTTTCTACTTTCATCCCCACTACTTCAACCGAAAGTCTCACATTCTTGCCAGGGCAGGAAGCAAAAAGAACGTTCTGCGCAGGCGCTAACGACAGAGTATAGCATACGTTATATCTCTCTGTCTCTTTCTTTTCCCCATATAATGTCTAATATATCTAGCCTTTTTGCTCTTCATCAAAAGTCATAGTAAGAACAAAACAAAGGCAGATATCAAAATCTTTTTCTGTTTCTTTTTCAAAATCTCTTAAATTTAAAACAAAAAAAACAAAATGTATACATTATAATGCATATGTATACATTGTGTTATATTATTATTTAGTTAAAAATGTGTGTGATGAAAAATGTGTGCATTGAAACAGAGTGTGTCAAAGAATAACTCTATTACATTAAATAATAAATTTTTTTTTTTATTAATGATCTATCATTACGAGTGTTACCGTGTAGTGTGTTATCGTGTAGTGTATATAGTAAAACAAAGCATAGAATCTTTAAAAATGTTTGTGATGAAAAATTAGAATAATTCATAACATCTTTTTTTATTAATGAATTATCATTACGAGTGTTACCGTGTAGTGTGATATCGTGTAGTGTATCTAGTAGAACAATATAAAATAACGTTTACGTTATACGTAATTTTAGTTGACAACTTTCGGCTTGGCTATGGTAAAAAATTGTATACGCGCCACGGGAGTGAAGGGGGACATCTTAACCCGCGCGTTTATCGCCTTTGCCTTCGGCTCGGGCGATAACATACGCGTGGGTTAGAATTTCCCCTTCCCTCCCTTGGTGCGTAATATACTATTAAATGTTAATAAATAAGCTAGAATGATTTGAAGCAGATAAAATTTTCAATTTTTCAGAATTTTGTTTGTTTATAACGAAATAATATAGTTTAGCGAACAAAATATTTCTATATTTTTTATATAGAATGATAGGAAATTTCATCTAGTTTAAGAATCTGTCCGGTTTTTTTGAATTTAAGTAAGTAGAACCTGAGATATCGCAAATTTAACCCTTTCAGTCACAGGAGCCACTATAGTGGCAACCTTTCTCATTTTCTTTTCTTTATTGTTTAATTCGAACTTTAAGTTTAATCTTTATTCTTTTTGCATTTTCATATAAATTAGTGTTCATTTTATAAGTATCATATGATATATTTTGAATATATGATTGTAAATAAATCTAAAAAATTAATGTATGATAGAAAATACGTGTTTTTGCGAAAATAATTCGTGACTGAAAGGGTTAAGCTGTAGCGCCAACTCCTTGCAATACGACATATGTGTGCAATATAGCGATCGCTTTCCTTATTAAAAATTCTTTTATTATAAGGTAAAGTAATCTTATTCTTTTCTAATAAAATTACTTTTGACTCCATTTTATATACTTTGTCATAATATTAATAATGTATAATACATGGAGATAAAGTAGATTTAGGGTTTTGAATAATCATTGATTTTTCTACTACAATAGTAAATAATTTACTCAACTTATGGAGTATTTTTACATTAATTTTTTTTTTTGCAATTGCAAAAAGAACAACAATCTATTTTATTCAAAAAATTTGTTTAACTTTCCGATTTATTAGAGTCATCTATTTTTAGCTGAATCCTTTTTTATTAAATTTTTATTTAATTTCCTAATACAGAGTTAAAATTAATTTTATTGCAAAAGAATGAAATTACTTACTTTATAATAAAAGAATTTTTTATAAGGAAAGCGATCGCCATATTGCACACATATTTCGTATTGCAAGGAGTTGGCGCTACAGCTTAAATTTGCGATATCTCAGGTTCTACTTACTTAAATTTAAAAACCGGACAGATTCTTAAACTAGATGAAATTTCCTATCATTCTATATCAAAAATATAGAAATATTTTGTTCGCTAACCTATATTATTTAGTTATAAACAAACAAAATTCTGAAAAATTGAAAATATTTTCTGCTTCAAATCATTCTAGCTTATTTATCAATATTTGAAAGTAATATATAACAATTTATCATTAAGGTTGTATGGGCTATACAGTCTGTGTCAAAAATTAGTTTTTTAGAAAATCGTCTATATTTTTCGGTAGAAAGTAATTATTCGATTTTCAGTTTAGTAACTTATTAGATAATATTAAAACAATCATTTTAAATTTTGTTTCATTTAAATATGATGAATTATTAAAGAGTTATAACATTTTAAAGATTATAAATTTTACACAAATCTAATGCAATCATAAATAATAATGCCAAACTTTTAAAAATGGTTTTATTTGACTGCAACAAAGTTTATTTTGTTCAGTTTAAAATTTAGAATCTATTGACGAGGATGGAATTTTGATTTTTATTTTTTATTAAAATTATTTGCTAATTTTCTGCAAAAAAATGTATATGTCTCAGACGGTACTTACTGTTTTATCATAGAAAATTAGCAATAAATTTTAATAAAAAATAAAAATCAAAATTCCATCTTCGTCAATAGATTCTAAATTTTAAACTGAACAAAATAAACTTTGTTGCAGTCAAATAAAATCATTTTTGAAAGTTTGGCATTATTATTTATGATTACAATAGATTTGTGTAAAATTTATAAACTTTAAAATGTTATAACTCTTTAATAATTCATTATATTTAAATGAAACAAAGTTTAAAATGATTGTTTTAATATTATGTAATAAGTTACTAAGCTAAAAATTAGATAATTACTTTTTACCAAAAAATATAGACAATTTTCTAAGAAACTAACTATTGACATATACTGTATAGCCCATACAACCTTAAAGCTGAGACTCTGATATTTTTTAAACACATGTTAAACTTCAAAAAATATTAATTAGTTGTCGAGTTATAAGGTTTTTTACCAGGGCGTTCCGCGCTTGCGCTACGTTTCTATGTTTTTTAGCAATATATTTGCCATATCTCTGGTTCTAATTATCGAATCGACATGCGACAAAAACGATTTTTTTTTTTATTAAAGAACAAGTTTTTGAAGAGAAAATTACTGCATCTATTGTAGTTTATAAACTATAGCCATTTAAACAATTAATTTGTTTATAAAAAATTACTCGACCACTTGCGCGAAAAGCAAGTTGCGAATTCGGATTCAGCGGCTCAAAATACATATAAATCACCTACTTGCTTGGTGGGACCTCTAACTTCATACGAAACCCTCTGGGCGCCTAGACTAGTTTAGAAGGATCTACAAATCAAAAGCTATAAAAAATTAGCGAACGATGAAGGAATAAGTTGCATTAATAAAAATTAAACAATTCTATCTATCTATCTTTGGGGTTTAACCACCTACAGCCTATTTGGCCTAGTAACTGACACCTCGATCACCTTTGTCTTCCGGTGTTTTCGCGTTCGAAATCATACCTCAATTTTCCTTAACTCCGGTAGGTGGTGCTCGATCGTGCAGGCCTACTTAGGCGGGGAGCATCGCTCAACCTATCCTTTTTGGCGCATCGGGAACTCAACACCTACCCGGAAGAATGGTCCGGCTCAACTATAATAGTGGAACAGTCGCGTTCTGCCTCACCGGCCCTCGAGTGACTTTCGTCGGTTTTTGTTAAAACCGAAAAAAAGTCCCTCGGGGGTGGTCCACCGCGGTGTCAGTGAGCTCGGGACATCCTCCACTTTCAATATTTAAATTAAAAAATGGGGAAAAAATCCCGATCTCACCAGGATTCGAACCCCGGCCCTCTGCGTGAGAGTCGGATGCTCTAACCCTTGAGCCACCACGGCTCTAATTAAACAATTCATTTTAGAACGATTTATATTATTGAAAATTCGTAAATAATAAAAAAGCGAGCAAATTTTAAAGATAGCGAATGAATAAAAATTATTTAATAGCTTGGCGAATGATTAAAGAAAGAACTAACTTTTGATAAAAGAATTTATTGTAAATTAAGAAAGAGTTTTTTACAAACGTTGCTGACGTATTGAGCAATATCAGAGAATAAGAGAGATTATTATAACTCCACTGACTAAGAGAGTGTCACATATCCGAATCCCAGATTTTGCTAAAACTTCGGGATAAGTTTTTAAATGAAAAAATATGGAAAAAGCTAAAGTTACAGTCACAAACGCTGAATATTTTCCTAGTTACAGGCAATTAAAGAAAATCACTAAAAAGTTACTAGATTTTCAAACATTTATAGCTCTTAAGCATTGACAGCTATAAGCTTGAAACTTTTTGAAAATCAAAGCTGAGTTCAAATCCTTCTGAAATAGTAGTTAGAGCATATAAAAATATTATTTTTTCCCAATGTTATAGCGTAATAAAGATTGGACCTGAATTTTCATTTTAAAACATTAATTAATAATAAAAGCTGAAATTAGGTTCAATCTTTATTACGCTATAACTTTGTGAAAAAGTAATATTTTGATATGCTATAATTACTGTTTCGATAGGATTTGAGGTCAGCTTTAATTTAAAAAAAGTTTTAAGCTACTAGCTATCGATGCTAAAGAGCTATACGCGTTCAAAATTCTAGTAACTTTTTTAGTGATTTTCTTTGATTGCCTGTAACTAGGAAAATATTGAGCGTTTGTGACTATAGCTTTAGCTTTTTCCATATTTTATCATCTGAAAAGTTATCCCAAAGTTCAAACAAAATCCGTGATCTGGATATGTGACACTCTCCTAGTGAGATTGGAAATAGTAAATTTAATAATTTAAAATCACTTGAATGAAATAATTTAACGCAAAGAAATGGAATCTAAATTAGTGAAAAATGTAAACTTCTAATACAAAATATCGCAGTCGAACTTACAGATTCAAATCACAACAAACATTGATTTAAAATATGAGATTTAATCATTTAATAAAAATTAAAGGGATTAAATTTTATGAGAACTTAGTTGAATATTTGTGTATTTTTAAATAATGGTTGCTCGATGGGCAGCGTTATTTTGAAAGAAAGAGAAACACAATATTAATTAACGATTCTGAGAAATTTGTTATAAGTTATAAGTAAATATAGAAAACGTGAAAAATAAATTAATTTAATCTGCAATAAATTAAGTTTCTTGATTCGTATCTTAAAAGTCTTAAAAATTAAGTTAAAAAAAAGGCGAGCGAGTATACCATTCTATAAAAAAAATTATTCTGACAAAATATGCTCAAGTGGTAGTCAGAAAGTTATTTTGATTGCAAAAAGTTTGTCAACGTTTCCTTTAAAATACTGCCAGAAAATTGGAATAAACCACTGCATTACGATAAAAAGTTCTTAAATAAATAATGGTTGACAAAATCATAAGAATGCGAGTGGTGAAAATATTTAATATTTCAATAATTTGAGAAACCTGTTTATACCAAAAGAGGTAAAAAATCAAAAAAGTGTTTTGGATGAAAATATTAAATGAAAGAAATAAATAAGGGAATCTATTGGGATTTCAAATGGACAGATAGTGGGGGAAAAATGGCGCCGACGAAAGCTGAACTTTTGTAATGAAATTCGACTTTTGTCGGCGCCATTTTTCCCCCACTATCTGTTTATTTTAAATCCCAATATTGAACTATTACGGCAAGAAAACGGTGGAATTGTCTACAAACAAAAAATTATGAAAATTAAGAGAAAACGTACGTAATAAGAGAATAAAGCAAAAGATAAATGACAGATGAGAATTAAAATATATTAAAATATATAGATTCAAATGCGAATAAAATAAAATATAAATCAGAATCTGAAAAATCATATGCTTATTGTAATTAAGGTAGTTGTCGACCCCTTACATCATAAAAAATTGTTTATTATAACATGCTTTAAAATTTAGTCCACAACTTCAATATAATTTCACAAATAAATAGTTAAAATTTTATAACGTCCAGCGGATTCAAAAGTAAGATATAAAACTTTGAAATTTTTATTTTATATAATAAATATCATTAAAATTACAAATTTAAAATATTATATTATAATTATGAAACCGTTAATCGTTCCAAAAATTTAACTATTTATTTATAAAGTTATATTAAAGTTGTACCAAATTTTTGTGCATTTTATAATAAATAATTTTTTTATGATGTGATGGGTCGACAACTACCTTAAGCTGTTACAGATAAATACAAAGTTATGGGAACAAGTAAATATTTTATTAAAATCTGTGGATCCTCATTAATAAAATTTATAACGTCAGATATCTATTTAAGAACAGCTGTATGATCTTAAAATCGGAGGGAGAGCTATAATTCAAGGGTCAGCTGATTTATATGAATCATAATTAATGAATGTAATCAGCACTGAAATATTACCTAAGAACTTCTTATCGTCGCGAGTCTATAGAAAAAGAAAATAGAAAGAAATAGTTTTTTTTTTAATATATGAAGATTCAAGGAGATTTCTAATTATGTGATAGAATTGATCATAAAGGATCTGGAAATGTTGGATTTTAATAATGCAATCTAAAGGTATAAATTTTGAAGATTTCGAAATTGAACAAGTTATTAAAAACTAACAAATAAAGAGCAAGTAGACCCTTATAAGCTTCTTATAATATAATAAGAGTGAACTATAAATTTTGGAACGCTTATGATTTATAGAAAAAGGAATTTTGAAGTCCATTAAACAGTAACTGTTTATCTCAAATCGCAACTTTATGGTGACGAATGATATTTGTTTACTTGGTGAAAAGTCAAGATTTATAATACATGTATTATATGCATATATTATGCGTAAATGGTGTTTTGATAACATAGAATCATTAAGTGCAGGTCACGTATCTTCGTCCTTTTCCAATCAAAGAATTAATTTTTTGCAAAAACTAATAATTATAGAAAAAAATGAAGAGAAAGTCGCATCTCGTATCAAAAAAAGAAAAATTTTCATTAATAAGAAATAATTAATTTTATTGTTTTGTTTTCAAAAAAACATTGAAAAACCAAATTATTTACCGTAACCTCTATGTTTTAAGTTTTGCAAGGTTATTTTGAAAACAAAGTGATAAAATCAATTCTTTCTCATCAATGAAAATATTGCTTCTTTAATACGAAATGCGTCTTCTTCTTCATTTTTTGCTAAACTTATTAGTTCTTGCAAAAAATTAGTTCTTTGATTAGAAAAAAACAGATGTACTCAACCTGCTCTGAAGAAGAAATTGAAATAATTGACTGATGTATTTGGGAGTTTTTTTTCATTAAAAACTCTAAGGATCAAAAAGACAGAATATGAATTGAAAAGATGAAAAATTGTCCTAACAAATAATAGGATTAACATTAATTTAGTTTTAGTTATCTCATGAGTGAACGTAAATAACTGATAAACGGAAAAACGAAAGGAACTTCAGATATCAATAGTTGATTTTATAAAGAAGATGTAATGCTATATTGTATTTATTGTATGTTACTTGGATTAATGCAACATATACTTTATATGTTATAATAGTCCAATCAATAGAGCAAAAAAAGGACTGTTTTTGACACTGATTCAGGAATGGATAAGACTTACACGAGGGTATTAAGGGTAAGGTAAAAACATATCCTATATAGTTTGCCACTCCTAATTTTGCGTAGGCGCTGCTCCAGGAGGGTGCAAAGTTGGCCAAAACAGGTTTGTTAATTCTTGTGCATAACGTATGCATTAGAAGAAAAAAAACTTTTTAATTAAAGCTATTATTCATTAGTAGAGTTTAACGACAGTGTAAATAATTCCTTTAATAATGATACAAACAACTATCAACTGTCAATAATACTTTTTATTGCTGGTTAATCATACAACGTTTCAGTCATATTTATGATGACCCTTTTCAAGTGCAAAAAATTGATTTAAATTAATTTACATAACTATGAGTAACATTCTTTTCCTGAAACATAACATATAAATACATATAATTTTTTTACTTGATAAAATTTACAAAATCAATGACAATTAAAATATCAAAGTCTCAATTATAACCTTTCAACTCTCCAAAACCAATAATAAATATTGTAAAATCCATTAAAAAACAATTTTACAATAAACATTGCTATTTAAACAATTAATAATAGAAACCAGTAAGTAGTATAGGTTTCAGTCTATAGTATAAATAAGCTATAAAGAAACACGATCAAACAAGAAGCAGTGAAGTCGTTCACAACAATAGTTAAACAGAAATCATAAGGAGGATAACACAATTGTGAGCTACCAAGTTAAAAGATATTTATGTAGCAGGGCGCTGTTGTCATATGTACCCGTACTATAGACTGAAACCTATACTACTTAATGGTTTCTATTATTAATTGTTTAAATAGCAATGTTTATTGTAAAATTGTTTTTTAATGGATTTTATAATATTTATTATTGGTTTTGGAGAGTTGAAAGGTTATAATTGAGACTTTGATATTTTAATTGTCATTGATTTTGTAAATTTTATCAAGTAAAAAAATTATATGTATTTATATGTTATGTTTCAGGAAAAGAATGTTACTCATAGTTATGTAAATTAATTTAAATCAATTTTTTGCACTTGAAAAGGGTCATCATAAATATGACTGAAACGTTGTATGATTAACCAGCAATAAAAAGTATTATTGACAGTTGATAGTTGTTTGTATCATTATTAAAGGAATTTTTAATTAAAACATTAAAGAATAAAAAAATCTACAATTTGAGACATGACACGATTTTTTTCGTCAATTAGTTATTGCAAAAAGTTTAAAAAACCACTAAAAATGGCCATTTTTTGCATATTGATTATTTATTGCAAAAACTACTTTTTAAATACTATTTTGTTTTTGGAATGAAGCCTTTAAAATTCTGAATAAAATGAGAGGTTGTAAAAGCAAGTCGGTCAATTTGTTGCTGAGATATTTTCTATTGTTTATCCTAAGATATAAAATGTTTAATGCTATAATTTTTTTTTGGGTCAACATATAGAGTTGCATAACGTCACAATCTCTTCATAAAGGTTAAAATTTTGATATTTAATTAAGAAGAAATAAGAAAATTAAATTTCAACCCTTCGTATATCGCTTTAAAAAAAGGGTATTTTTTTATAAATAAATGAAGCTGGAGCTTTGTTTATAACTTTTGTGAATTTCTAATATAAATATTTTGAAAGCTTATTTAAAAACAAAGATTTAAAAAAAAAGTTCTCTACGACTAATAGGAGCCGAGATAAGATTTTTTTTGAAATTCATAACTGCTTTGTTTATAACAATTGAGAAACGAAAAAAATTCAATTTTACATGATCAGATTATTGAAAATGCGATTTTTTGATATAAAAAATAATTTTATTAAGTAGCACAAAAAAACAGCTAGCCGGACGGCGCGGTGGGTATACGACTGTTAAGCATGAGGGAAAATTGAACGCCCGACGTCTTAAAAGGAAAAAGGAAAAAAATGATTATATCTCAGGAACGAATGAGCCGATTGAGATGTTTTTTTTTTAATCTGGGGTACTTTGAAAAATTATGAATATTGGTCTAATTAGTTTTTATAAACAAAGTATATTTAATTAATTATTAATAACATTTATGGGCACCCGAAGCGCAAATCGTTACTGTGTCTCACCAAATCAATATTTTTAGGCGTGTAACATTTTATTTTAAAGCTGTAAATATCTTTTATCAAATGCAATATTATATATTTTATTACAATCTGCCATTCAGAAATGCTACCCTGGTAGAAAATAGACCATTCAAAAATGGCCATTAGTCATTTATTAGTCATTTTTTTATGACTAATTTTTTAATCACAAAATGACCAAAATATGGTGAAATTGCTAATATATATAGATATATATTTTATGCAAATAAATTCATAGATATTTTTTTTTCTTCAATGGAGAGAATTTCTTAACAAAAATTAACTTGCTAATACGATAAAGTTAAAACGGATCACAAAAAGCCTAAAAATTATGTTACAGCATGGTAAAAATGGCAGAGACTTTAAATAAATATTTTAGAGATTTAAGGTTAGTTCTCAGGCTGCCATGACTCTGTTTTAACCTTACCTTGCAAGTACGCTAAAAGAGAGTGAGAGAGAAAGAGAAAACGAGGAAGAGAGAGAAAAAGCGTTAGAGCTTCCAAAACTTGAGAGAATTGCAAAACAGACACAAATTAATAAAGTAGTTCATTTTTTGAAAAGTACGGAGTCTTTAAATAAGAAAAAAAAATTTAAAAAAAGGAAGAAAATAGACTAATGTATTAAATCAAGAAGTTTAACAAGTCTATTGGAGAAGAGTAGGAAAGTGTAAAATTTGAGGTTTGTAAAAACAGTGTAAACAATGATTGCAGTGAAAATGAATTAACTGTTGAAGAAAGTTGTGATTATAGTTCTCAAGACTGTGATTTAGAAAAAATTTGTCAACCACACTAACTGATGTAATATCGTGAATGGGATACATAAATTTAATTTTTTCATCGAACTCGTTTCTCATTAAAAATAATTGATAAAAGTTATATTTGTGGTTACAAATTTTATCTAACATTAATATTTTTTCATAATTTAGTATAATATTTAATAATAAAAAAATAAATTAATGTATTATTTATTATAATAAAATAATAAAATGATTTATCATATTTATAGCAGTTTTTGACTATTAACCGTCCTCAATAAGCGGATAAATTGGTCATTTTCTGATTAATATTGGTCATTTCTTGGTCATTTTTTCTAAAACTGGTCAAAATATGACCAAATAATAGTGAAATTTCCTACCTAGGTAGGGATTTTATAATAATTTTATATGTAAACTTACCTTATTATTTCTTATTTGAAATCTTAGGACTACTTTAATTCCAATTTTTATCGACTATATATTATAATTAATTATTAAAACACTTTTCTATTATAATAAATAAATAGAAAAATAAAGTTCTTAATAATTGAAAATATTTAAAAAATAATAAAAATTTATATTTCAATTATTTCACTTAATATTCTTTTTTTTAAGCAATATCATCGCTTTCAGCTTATACATCCGTCTTTGAGACAATCTTTCACTCTAATTTATGATCTCACACAATTCATGATTATTTAAGCTTCAAAACAGCCATGAACCAACAACAAAAAAAATAAAATAGAATTATTAACAAAATATTTTTTATAACAAACATGAGAATTATTTCATTATCATTCATTTATAATTTTTTTTTTTGTTATTTATTAATTAATTTGTACGCATTAATATAAATATATATATGAGACGTTTCACATCAACTCACCTAACAAAATAATAGAATTCGTCGAAAATCTGTGAAAATGTTCTATTTGATACCCAAAATATACAAAAAAAATTTTAGAGGTCCAGGTCAAAGGGGTCAGGATTTAACCCTTTGAGGGGCACATTTTTCTGTAAAAAACGGGTTTTTTTGAGATTAATTGTTTATAACAAATACTTCAATTAATGAATATTTGCAATTTCTCTATAAAATCTAATAAATCAGGTATTCAAGAGTTCAAAAAGTCTTATAGATGTCTTAAAAAGGCATATACGTTTTAGAAATACGGAAAAATCCAAAACCAAATAGGTGGGACAAATACGTACCACTGCCCCTCAAAGGGTTAAACGTGATGGAATTTTTCGAATTTTTCAAATTTTTTGCTAAATAAATATTTTAATGAATTTTTTCCTGAAAAACTATCAATTTTTCGTTAAAACTTAATAGAATACTTTTTCTTGGAAATTAGATGTAGAATTCACCTGAATTTTTGCAAATTATAATATACTCCTTTTTATGCTTACTTGATCGATTTAAACATACTATTTAGTATATCTAGAAATCGAGCAGGTTAAATTGGTTTTTCAAAGTCTTATTTTTTTTTGTTTTTTTATAAGGAAAAAATATACGAAGCCTCCAGTTGGGCAGCCTTCTCAAAGTTACTCAATTGTGCAAAAATGTCTGAAAAATCGTTATTTTGGATCAATGATGAGATTCGTGATTTTTTTTCTGAAAAAGTATTGACTTTTGGGACAAATGTATGAAAATGTTTTTTATTGGAAATCATGTGTAGAATATGAACATATTTTTACAAATTGTAATTTAAGACATTATGAACCATATATACTAAAAATTTAACAAAAAATAAATTTTTAAATTTCAAAATTTCATTTATAATTTGTGATGTTTAGCAAATAATGGTTTACAAAAATTTACATACATTTTACATACAATTTCCAATAAAAAACATTTTCATACATTTGTCCCAAATATCAATACTTTGTCAGAAAAAAAATCACGAATCTCATCATTGATCCAAAATAACGATTTATTCAGACTTTTTTGCATAATTAAGTAACTTTCAGAAGGCTGCCCAACTGGAGGCTTCGTATATTTTTTCCTCATAAAAAAACCAAAAAAATAAGACTTTAAAAAGCCAATTTAACCTGCTCGATTTTTAGATATACTAAATAGTATGTTTAAATCGATCAAGTAAGCATAAAAATCAGTATATTATAATTTGCAAAAATTCAGGTGAATTCTACATCTAATTTCCAAGAACAAGTATTCCATTAAGTTTCAACGAAAAATTAATAATTTTTGAGGAAAAAATTCATTAAAATATTTATTTAGCAAAAAATTTGGAAAATTCGAAAAATTCCATCATGTTTAAATCCTGACCCCTTTGACATGGACCTCTAAAATTTTTTTTGTATATCTTGGGTATCAAATAGAACATTTTCACAGATTTTCGACGAATTCTATTTTTTTGTTAGGTGAGTTGACGTGAAACGTCCCATATGTAAGTATAAATTTGATATTTAAAAAAATAATTAAATTATAAAACGATTTTTTCGCATTTAAAAATGATAAATAATCAAACAATTCTTATTACTTGCATAATATTTGGAATTATGAATAACTTTAAGTTTATTAAAATAAGAACTTATGATTTCTTATCATTCTTTTTTATGAAATTATTTTCATGTTATTATACGATTATTCGTTACATACGTATAAATTAATTTTTGCCGATTACATTTAAAAATAAATGAACATATAATATATGAAAAAGCGATGATTTTGCTTTAAAAAAAAAAGAATATTAAGTGAAATAATTGAAATATAAACTTATATTATTTTTCAAATATTTTCAATTATTAATAACTTTATGTTTCTATTTATTTATTATTATAGAAAAGTGTTTTAATAATTAATTATAATATATAGTCAATAAAAATTGGAATTAAACTAGTCCTAAGATTTCCAATAAGGAATAATAAGGTAAGTTTACATATAACATTATTGTAAAATCCCTAGCATTTCTGAATGGTAGGTTGTAATAAAATCTATAATATTGCATTTGATAAAAGATATTTGAAGCTTTAAAATGAAATGTTGAGTTCGGTTTTAGACACCGTCGAGGTAAGACGTGTTTGTCAACATAGTCCCTCGAGTTAATCTATATACTATACCGTATGGTTATTAATAAGCTTTCCTATTGTGGTCTTAAATATTAAATAAGTGTTTTGAGAAGTGTCTTTTTAAAGTTTCACTAACTGTTTTTTGTACATCTCATCTCTGACTACAGAGATAGATGACTTCTAAACCTACAATGTCTGCACCTATACTACCGTCTGCATCCAGTAAGGCTCCTTTCTCCAAGGTCGTGCAATATGGTCACTGTCCCCTAAGGGAGAAGGCCATTGTAATCGACTCTATTGAAGGTCACACAGTCCAGGAATACACGTATGCACTTGCAAAAGTAATTAATCCATCTAACATGATTTCTGTTTCTCGCATTTCACACGGAAGAGTTTGCTTTTACCTAAATAGCCAAGAACTTGTTGACAATTTCGCCGTAAAAGAAACCAACGTACATATAGGCGACAAAATTCTTAGGATTCGGCCTTTGATTTCTAAAGTTATTAGAGTTATTATATCGAACGTACAGTCATGTATTCCGAATACCGTTATAGAAGATGAATTGAAGACGCTGGGTGTTACCCCCTCCTCTCTTATTACTCACGTTAGAGCTGGATTCAACGATGCAGGCTTCGCACATATACAAAGCTTTCGCAGACAAGTATATATTAAGCCCGAAGAAATAGCGAAGATTCCAAACAGACTGCTGATTAAAGATGACAACATACAGTACTGGATTTACTTGTCAAGCGAAAAACTGACATGCTTTATATGCAAACAAGAAAACCATTTGGCCAAGCACTGCCAGGATGCGGAACAGCCATCGCAAATAACTCCTGTAGATATGGAGGTCAGCATCTCCCCTATCACAGAAACACAAAATACAGTAGAAACCGAAACATTATCACAGGGTGATAATCATTCGCTCGATGCAGAATTTCCGAGCCTTCCTGCTACTACAGGTTTTAAAAGACCTGCGCCTAGCACCTTATCAACTGCATCATCTCAAGACCACAATACATCCGACACACCAGAAATCACCGAACCCGTTGTTAGAAATTTAAAAAAAAAAGCTAAGCAAGAGCACACTAAAACACCAGATTAAATTAACTCCTTCATGCAACCTGCCAAAGAATTGTGGAACTCAAGTGAAATACAAGGCTGCTTACCTTATGATAGACTTGTCGATTTTATTGCTTCAACTTACGGCAAATCTAATGTTTCTGAAATAGCTCTTAGATATACAAGCGATCTTTCAGCCTTACATAAAATCCTAACAGAAGTTTACGGCCGTGTCAATGAGCGCAGTCTCAAAACTAAAATAACCAATATTTAAAAACGCTTAGCTGCCAAAAATCTACACAACAAGGACGATCAAATTAGTGATTATTCCAGTTCACACGAAGATTCAAATCTTTAAAATGCAGCGCAATATAGATCAAGACAATACAAAAATTTAAAGTTCATTAAACATTCTATTCTGGAATGCTCGTAGCATTAACAAACGCAAACACGTACTACACTTACTGCTCGAAGACATTGATATTTTTATATGCGTTGAATCATGGTTGAAGGACAACTACGCTAACAACGAACTTATTCTTGCTTCAGGTTTCGTCCAACTAAAGAAAAATAGGACCTACGCTCAAGGGGGAGGTATTTTAATTTTAGTACGTAAAAATCTTGCTTTTTTCGAAATAGAAGAGATTAATTCGCCTCATGAAAGTGTTGAACTCTGTGCAATTCGTATTACTAACGTTACGCCAAATCTAGATATTCTTACTGCTTACCGAGCTCCAGGTCTCTCATTATCCCAAGACCAATGGGATATCATTATTAAAAATATAGACAAAACACGCTCATGTCTTCTTGTAGGAGACTTTAACATGAGTCTGAAGTTTTAAACGTTCGTAACAACGAAAAAATTTTTTTTCTTTTCCAGTCCGGGAAATGACTGGAATTAGATTATGAGGACCTAAAATGATGCCATATAAATTTTCAGCAAGTTTCTATGTCCGGAACCTTTTCAAAATGGCGACTGAACATATGAAAAATTCAATGAATAGAGAAAAAATTCTCCTTTCTACATTCCAGTCTTGGAGATGATTGGATATTAGAATTAAGCATAAAACTAAGCCGTATATAAATTTTCAGCTAGTTTCTATGTCCGGAACATTTTCAAAATGGCGGCCATACATAGAAAAATTTTAATTAATAGAGAAAAAAATTCTGCTTTTGACATTCCAGTCACGGAGATGATTGGATATTAAAATTAAGCATAAAACTAAGCCGTATATGAATTTTCAGCTAATTTCTATTTCCGGAACATTTTCAAAATGGCTGCCAAACATAGAAAAATTTTAATTAATAGAGAAAAAAATTCTGCTTTTGACATTCCAGTCTCGGAGATGATTAGATATTAAAATTAAGCATGAAACTAATCCGTATATAAATTCTCAGCTAGTTTCTATTTCCGGAACATTTTCAAAATGGCGGCAATACATAGAAAAATTTTAATTAATAGAGAAAAAAATTCTGCTTTTGACATTCCAGTCTCGGAGATGATAAGATATTAAAATTAAGCATGAAACTAATCCGTATATGAATTTTCAGTTACTTTCTATTTCCTGAACATTTTCAAAATGGCGGCCATACATAGAAAAATTTTAATTAATAGAGAAAAAAATTCTGCTTTTGACATTCCAGTCTCGGAGATGATTGGATATTAAAATTAAGCATAAAACTAAGCCGTATATAAATTTTCAGCTAGTTTCTATTTCCGGAACATTTTTAAAATGGCGGCCTAACATAGGAAAATTTCAATTAATAGAGAAATAAATACTGCATTTTACATTCCAGTCTCAGAGATGATTGAATATCGAAATTAAGCAGAAAACTAATCCGTATATAAATTTTCAGCTAATTTCTATTTCCGGAACATTTTCAAAATGGCTGCCAAACATAGAAAAATTTTAATTAATAGAGAAAAAAATTCTGCTTCTGACATTCCAGTCTCGGAGATGATTGGATATTAAAATTAAGCATAAAACTAAGCCGTATATAAATTTTCAGCTAATTTCTATTTCCGGAACATTTTCAAAATGGCGGCCATACATAGAAAAATTTTAATTAATAGAGAAAAAAATTCTGCTTTTGACATTCCAGTCTCGGAGATGATTGGATATTAAAATTAAGCATGAAACTAAGTGGTATAAGAATCTTCCGCTACTTTCTATATCCGAAACATTTTAAAAATGGCGGAAAAACATAGGGCAATTTCAAATAATACGAAAATAAATACTGATTTCTACATTCCAGTCCCGGTAATGATTGAATATTCAAATTAAGCAGAAGAATACATCCTATATACATTTTCAAGTATTTTCTATTTTCGGAACGTTTTCAAAATGGCGGTTGAAAATTTAATGAATTCGATTAACAGAGAAAAACATTCTGCCTTTTTACATTCCAGTCTCGGAGATGATTAGATATTGAAATTAAGCATGAAACTAATCCGTATTTAAATTTTCAGCTAATTTCTATTTCCGGAACATTTTCAAAATGGCTGCCAAACATAGAAAAATTTAAATTAACACAGAAAAAAATTCTGCTTTTGACATTCCAGTCTTGGAGATAATTGGATATTAAAATTAAGCATGAAACTAATCCGTATTTAAATTTTCAGCTAGTTTCTATTTCCGGAACATTTTTAAAATGGCGGCCTAACATAGGAAAATTTCAATTAATAGAGAAATAAATACTGCATTTTACATTCCAGTCTCAGAGATGATTGAATATCGAAATTAAGCAGAAAACTAATCCGTATATAAATTTTCAGCTAATTTCTATTTCCGGAACATTTTCAAAATGGCTGCCAAACATAGAAAAATTTTAATTAATAGAGAAAAAAATTCTGCTTCTGACATTCCAGTCTCGGAGATGATTGGATATTAAAATTAAGCATAAAACTAAGCCGTATATAAATTTTCAGCTAATTTCTATTTCCGGAACATTTTCAAAATGGCGGCCATACATAGAAAAATTTTAATTAATAGAGAAAAAAATTCTGCTTTTGACATTCCAGTCTCGGAGATGATTGGATATTAAAATTAAGCATGAAACTAAGTGGTATAAGAATCTTCCGCTACTTTCTATATCCGAAACATTTTAAAAATGGCGGAAAAACATAGGGCAATTTCAAATAATACGAAAATAAATACTGATTTCTACATTCCAGTCCCGGTAATGATTGAATATTCAAATTAAGCAGAAGAATACATCCTATATACATTTTCAAGTATTTTCTATTTTCGGAACGTTTTCAAAATGGCGGTTGAAAATTTAATGAATTCGATTAACAGAGAAAAACATTCTGCCTTTTTACATTCCAGTCTCGGAGATGATTAGATATTGAAATTAAGCATGAAACTAATCCGTATTTAAATTTTCAGCTAATTTCTATTTCCGGAACATTTTCAAAATGGCTGCCAAACATAGAAAAATTTAAATTAACACAGAAAAAAATTCTGCTTTTGACATTCCAGTCTTGGAGATAATTGGATATTAAAATTAAGCATGAAACTAATCCGTATTTAAATTTTCAGCTAATTTCTATTTCCGGAACATTTTCAAAATGGCTGCCAAACATAGAAAAATTTAAATTAATACAGAAAAAAATTCTGCTTTTGACATTCCAGTCTTGGAGATAATTAGATATTAAAATTAAGCATGAAACTAATCCGTATATAAATTTTCAGCTAGTTTCTATTTCCGGAACATTTTCAAAATGGCGGCAATACATAGAAAAATTTTAATTGATAGAGAAAAAAATTCTGCTTTTGACATTCCAGTCTCGGAGATAATTGGATATTAAAATTAAGCATAAAACTAAGCCGTATATAAATGTTCCGCTCGTTTCTATTTCCGGAAAATTCTCAAAATGGCCGTAAAATATATAATAAACTCAATTAACAGAGAATAAAATTCTGCCTTTTTACATTCCAGTCTCGGAGATGATTGGATATTAAAATTAAGCATAAAACTAAGCCGTATATAAATTTTCAGCTAATTTCTATTTCCGGAACATTTTCAAAATGGCTGCCAAACATAGAAAAATTTAAATTAATACAGAAAAAAATTCTGCTTTTGACATTCCAGTCTTGGAGATAATTAGATATTAAAATTAAGCATGAAACTAATCCGTATATAAATTTTCAGCTAGTTTCTATTTCCGGAACATTTTCAAAATGGCGGCAATACATAGAAAAATTTTAATTTATAGAGAAAAAAATTCTGCTTTTGACATTCCAGTCTCGGAGATGATTGGATATTAAAATTAAGCATAAAACTAAGCCGTATATAAATTTTCAGCTAGTTTCTATTTCCGGAACATTTTTAAAATGGCGGCCTAACATAGGAAAATTTCAATTAATAGAGAAATAAATACTGCATTTTACATTCCAGTCTCAGAGATGATTGAATATCGAAATTAAGCAGAAAACTAAGCCGTATATAAATGTTCCGCTCGTTTCTATTTCCGGAAAATTCTCAAAATGGCCGTGAAATATATAATAAACTCAATTAACAGAGAATAACATTCTGCCTTTTTACATTCCAGTCTCGGAGATGATTGGATATTAAAATTAAGCATAAAACTAAGCCGTATATAAATTTTCAGCTAATTTCTATTTCCGGAACATTTTCAAAATGGCTGCCAAACATAGAAAAATTTAAATTAATAGAGAAAAAAATTCTGCTTTTAACATTCCAGTCTCGGAGATGATTAGATATTGAAATTAAGCATGAAACTAATCCGTATATAAATTTTCAGCTACTTTTTATTTCCGGAACATTTTCAAAATGGCGGCCATACATAGAAAAATTTTAATTAATAGAGAAAAAAATTCTGCTTTTGACATTCCAGTCTCAGAGATGATTCGATATTAAAATTAAGCATAAAACTAAGCCGTATATAAATTTTCAGCTAATTTCTATTTCCGGAACATTTTCAAAATGGCGGCCATACATAGAAAAATTTTAATTAATAGAGAAAAAAATTTTGCTTTTGACATTCCAGTCTCGGAGATAATTGGATATTAAAATTAAGCATAAAACTAAGCCGTATATAAATTTTCAGCTAGTTTCTATTTCCGGAACATTTTTAAAATGGCCGTGAAATATATAATAAACTCAATTAACAGAGAATAACATTCTGCCTTTTTACATTCCAGTCTCGGAAATGATTGAATCTCAAAATTAAGCATAAAACCAATCCGTATATGCATTTTCATCGACTTTCTATTTCCGGAACATTTTCAAAATGTCGGACGAACGTAGACAAATTTTTAATAATAGAGAAATAAATATTAATTTCTACATCCCAGTCCCAGAAATGATTAGATATTAAAAGTAAGCATGAAAATAAGTCCTATATACATTTTCAAGCATGTTCTATACCCGGAACATTTTCAAAATGACGGTTGAACATATAAAAATTTCAATGATAAGAGAAAAAAATTCTTCTTTTTACATTCCAGTCTCGGAGATGATTGAATATCAAAATTAAGCATAAAACTAAGTGGTATAAGAATCTTCCGCTACTTTCTATATCCGAAACATTTTAAAAATGGCGGAAAAACATAGGGCAATTTCAAATAATACGAAAATAAATACTGATTTCTACATTCCAGTCCCGGTAATGATTGAATATTCAAATTAAGCAGAAGAATACATCCTATATGCGTTTTCAAGTATTTTCTATTTTCGGAACGTTTTCAAAATGGCGGATGAAAATTTAATGAATTCAATTAACAGAGAAAAACATTCTGCCTTTTTACATTCCAGTCTCAGAGATGATTGAATATTAAAATTGAGCATAAAACTAATCCGTATATGCATTTTTATCGACTTTCCATTTCCGGAACATTTTCAAAATGGCGGACGAACGTAGACAAATTTTTAATAATAGTGCAATAAATATTAATTTCTACATTCCAGTCCCAGAAATGATTGGATATTAAAAGTAAGCATGAAAATAAGTCCTATATACATTTTCAAGCATGTTCTATACTCGGAACATTTTTAAAATGTTCCGGATATAGAAAGAAGCGGCAGATTCTTATACCACTTAGTTTTATGCTTAATTTTGATATTCAATCATCTCCGAGACTGGAATGTAAAAAGAAGAATTTTTTTCTCTTATCATTGAAATTTTTATATGTTCAACCGCCATTTTGAAAATTTTCCGGGTATAGAAATTAGCTGAAAATTTATATACGGCTTAGTTTTATGCTCAATTTTAATATCCAATCATCTCCGAGACTGGAATGTCAAAAGCAGAATTTTTTTCTCTATTAATTAAAATTTTTCTATGTATGGCCGCCATTTTGAAAATGTTCCGGAAATAGAAACTAGCTGAAAATTTATATACGGCTTAGTTTTATGCTTAATTTTAATATCCAATCATCTCCGAGACTGGAATGTCAAAAGCAGAATTTTTTTCTCTATTAATTGAAATTTTCCTATGTTAGGCCGCCATTTTAAAAATGTTTCGGAAATAGAAACTAGCTGAAAATTTATATACGGCTTGGTTTTATGCTCAATTTTAATATCCAATCATCTCCGAGACTGGAATGTCAAAAGCAGAATTTTTTTCTTTATTAATTAAAATTTTTCTATGTATGGCTGCCATTTTGAAAATGTTCCGGAAATAGAAACTAGCTGAAAATTTATATACGGCTTAGTTTCATGCTTAATTTTAATATCCAATCATCTCCGAGACTGGAATGTCAAAAGCAGAATTTTTTTCTCTATTAATTAAAATTTTTCTATGTATGGCCGCCATTTTGAAAATGTTCCGGAAATAGAAACTAGCTGAAAATTCATATACGGATTAGTTTCATGCTTAATTTTAATATCTAATCATCTCCGAGACTGGAATGTCAAAAGCAGAATTTTTCTCTCTATTAATTTAAATTTTTCTATGTTTGGCAGCCATTTTGAAAATGTTCCGGAAATAGAAATTAGCTGAAAATTTATATACGGCTTAGTTTTATGCTTAATTTTAATATCTAATCATCTCCGAGACTGGAATGTCAAAAGCAGAATTTTTTTCTCTATTAATTAAAATTTTTCTATGTATTGCCGCCATTTTGAAAATGTTCCGGAAATAGAAACTAGCTGAAAATTTATATACGGATTAGTTTCATGCTTAATTTTAATATCTAATTATCTCCGAGACTGGAATGTCAAAAGCAGAATTTTTTTCTCTATTAATTTAAATTTTTCTATGTTTGGCAGCCATTTTGAAAATGTTCCGGAAATAGTAATTAGCTGAAAATTTATATACGGCTTAGTTTTATGCTCAATTTTAATATCCAATCATCTCCGAGACTGGAATGTCAAAAGCAGAATTTTTTTCTCTATTAATTAAAATTTTTCTATGTATGGCCGCCATTTTGAAAATGTTCCGGACATAGAAACTAGCTGAAAATTTATATACGGCTTAGTTTTATGCTTAATTCTAATATCCAATCATCTCCAAGACTGGAATGTAGAAAGGAGAATTTTTTCTCTATTCATTGAATTTTTCATATGTTCAGTCGCCATTTTGAAAAGGTTCCGGACATAGAAACTTGCTGAAAATTTATATGGCATCATTTTAGGTCCTCATAATCTAATTCCAGTCATTTCCGGGACTGGAAAAGAAAAAAAATTTTTTCGTTGTTACGAACGTTTAAAACTTCAGACTCATTATTCATTGAATTTTTCATATGTTCAGTCGCCATTTTGAAAAGGTTCCGGACATAGAAACTTGCTGAAAATTTATATGGCATCATTTTAGGTCCTCATAATCTAATTCCAGTCATTTCCGGGACTGGAAAAGAAAAAAAATTTTTTCGTTGTTACGAACGTTTAAAACTTCAGACTCATACTTTAACGCTCATAACATACTATGGAATTGCACTGACACAGACTCAAATGGCATGAGACTTTTCACTAGTACGGACAACCATGATCTCTTTTTTTTTTGCACAATACTAACACTATAACTAGATCTGATTTCCTTAAAAATACACATTCCAATATTGACTCAATATTCTCAACGGTTAATATAGCACATTTAATTAATGTGCATCCCTTAGAAGAAACCTAGGGCTCAGATCATTATCCGATTCATTGTTCTATTAATGTCGAAAAATTTATATACACTAAAAAATCATTCAAAATTAAAAGTAAAAAAACAAATTGGACAGTGTTTGCCCAAGAACTAGATACACAATATCCTACTTTCTTAACGGTCGAATATGACAATGCACCTTCTACAGTCAAGTATGAAATTTTTGTACAAGCAACAACATCCGCTTTAGAATTAAGTACTCCTAAAAAAAATAGTAACCGCAACCTAAACAATCGCAGCAATCCAGTTCCTTGGTGGGACTCTGATTGTAATCGTGTTAAACGTTTGAGGAAAGCAGCCTTCAAGAAATTTAAATACTCACATGAACAAGCGGATTTTATTCCTTATAAAAAAGCGGCGGCAATAGCTACTAGAACTTTCGCCAAAAAGAAGAGCCTCAGTTTCAAAAAATTTGCAGAGACAATTAATCACTCTATTAGCACTTCCTATGTTTAGAGAAAATGTAAAGTTTTCAAAAATAAATGGACTAGAACTACCTCAAATAATGTAAAAGAAAATCTTCAAAGTAGTGGTGAAATAGATAAAGCAATGTTGAAAATTTGTCCTCCCTGGGTTAATACTGACCCTGATTGGCTACCACCCAGTGTAGAAAACTCTTTTTTTAGTGACCCATTTAATTTTGCAGAATTTAATATAGTTTTGTACTCGGTTAACGTAAATTCTTCGTCAGGAATGGATGGCATTGATTATCAAGTTATTAAAAACCTCCTGATTAAATTTCATTTACTTTTACTAGATATTTACAATGATATGTACAAACATAGCGTGTTTCCAGACTCTTGGTCAAAGTCATTCATTCATTTTATTAATAAGCCAGACAACAAGGGAGTTAGACCAATCAGCCTTACATCTAACCTCTGCAAATTTTTTGAATCCTTAATAAAAAACCGTCTTCAATTTTGGTGTGAAAAAAATGAAATATTACCTAAAAATTGTGAGCGCCCAGTTGTATTGTAGGCTTTTAATTGCTATAATTAACAAATATAATACACTAACATGCGATAAATAGCGTAGTTAGTAAATAATCTACGAATAGAAATTAATATAGTTAGTAATTAAGTACTTAAGTTAGTATAATCTAAAAGAATTAAAAGAGTAAAAGCATAAGCGCGAAATGTTCATACGCTCCTGAAAAACACACAATCAAAGACATACATACATATACATCACACATTGAGAGCGCGCTTAAGCCTCATGTTGGCTCAGCGCGCGAGAGAAAAGCAGGACCACGCACGCGAACGCCGGCGGTGCCAAGATACTAGAGAAGAGGGGACTGGAGTCCAGCGCCTATAAAAGCGGGCCAGCAGAGAGAAAGGCTCTCTTCTGCCTCGCCTCAGCTCAACTTAACTTGCTTGCTTTTTGACGCCAAGCACAGAAGAATCACCTACATGATTCTTCTATGCTTGAGCGCTCATTCACTTCACATTGTACGATTAATTTGATACAATTTAAATAAAGAGTTGCGGCGAGCAACACTCACCTTACCTTATCCCATCCTAAAGGGTAAAGCCCCGCGTACTGAGGCACTTGGTCTTCAGTAATAACGGGCATTACCCATAATCTAAATAATCATTTTACTAATAACAGAGCATTACACACACTTATACACTGACACATTCGAGCCCGCACCAGACGGCATAGCGACTTGTCTGGTTAACGGCTCTACAATTACAAGCTTTAAATAAAGCAAAGGATAAGACTCAATAGAGTCTATCAAAGTGCGTCGTACTAGCCATAAACTAGTAGGACGTCACAAAATCAATCAGGTTTTAGAAAAGGTTGCGCTTGCTCTGATAATTTACTGAATCTATTGCTTACTGCTGACGAAGCATTATCTAAAAAGAAAGACTGCTTAGCCGCTTTTCTGGATGTTTGCGGTGCATTCGATAACGTCCTCTGTAACATACTTTTGGAAAAACTGTCGGCGATCGGGTGCCCCGAGAGCGTTATTAAGTTCATAAAATTTCTTACTTTCGAGAGAGAAATATACTCGGATCATTTGGGAGAATCTTACAGAATCACGTGTAAAGGCGTTCCACAAGGAGAGGTTCTTAGCCCCCTGTTATACTTAATTTACGTTAAAGATATTCTCTTAAATGCTCCCAAGAGTGTAACAGTTTCTCAGTTCGCCGATGACATAGCGATCTACTCTATGCGATCTCCTATAACCAGCTGTCAAAACCTAATAACCAAAGCAATTGTTATTATTAAAAGAAACCTCCTAAACCTAGGATTTGAGTTAGCACCGCAAAAAACTGTCTTCGTACATTTTAATAAAAAAAAATATCAAACCAGGTTCCCTAGAACTTAAAATCAATGACTGTACTATCAAATCCAGCCCTACTGCTCGCTTTTTAGGCATAACTTTCGATTATAAGCTAACATTTACACCGCATGTTGAATACATCAAACAAAGATGCTCTAAAGCGGCAAATATAATAAAATATCTCTGTGGTACGCACTGGGGAGCACACCCGGAAACGCTATTGATTCTGTACAAAAGCTTCGTTCGTTCCTTGATAGATTACAATAGCTTTATATCCCTTTATTTACTATCCAAAAACTAAGACGGACATAGAATCTCTAGAAAAAATACAATTCTCAATACTAAGAAAGGCCCTCGGCTACCGCAATTCTACTCCAACCAACATCATATTGGCAGAATCTAAAATTGAGTCTATCGAGGAGAGAACGAAGTTTTTGGGCAAATGCTTTATAAGTAAAGTCCTGTTCAACAAAAACAATGCTGTATATAACACAACTCACAAGTTTCATAACTTTCGAAAAAAAACCTTAAAAAATAAACATCTTAATAGCCAGGCGAGGCTGATTGCATACTGTATAGATGAGGTCATGGGAACTACGCACAATAGTTCGGTACAACCATGCCCTCAGCTAGACTCCTCTTTAAAAGTTAGTAATTTATATAATTATGACTACGAGACCGCTACTACCATTATCAGTTGTAATACCGAATTCGCTACAGAATTACGTTCAAAAACGGATCCAAATGAACTCATTAACGCTTACATCAAGGATGCTGTGGCGCTGTATACAGATGGCAGTAAATTTCCTGACAGTCATGTAGGTTCAGCATGTTTATGCCCATCTTTTGATATTCAAATAACAAGAACCTTAGGTAAAAGAGTCTCTATATACACCGCTGAATGCATTGCCTTGCTTGACGCTATTAACACCATGAACAAGCTCATAGACATTATAGATAAAAACTTTATTATTTTTTCTGATTCTCTCAGTGCTCTACAAAGCCTTTCTTCCAGTAAGTTCACTGTTAAATCTAATCCTTATATTCTAAATATTAAAAAAGCTTATAACTCTACTAGAAAAACTAACCCTAAACTTACAATTGAATTCATTTGGATCCCAGCCCATATGGGCATACATTTTAATGAAACCGTAGACACAATAGCCAAAAAAGCAGCTAGAGAGTCGATAGCTGAAAGCTTAGAAATCCCAGTTGAGGATCTATTTTCTATCTACAAAAAACAATCAATCGAAACCACTCTACACAAACTAAAATACCTCGGAGGCTATAAAGGGAAAGAATATTTCCAACAATTTCTCAGTTCTTCACCCAAATGCTGGTTTAATAACAAGAGTCTTTCACGTGAAATAATAGTTTTTATAAATCGCTCTCGTGCTAATCATTATAACCTATCTGCTTCCTTGGCTAAAGTCAGTATCGTTGAAGAAGCCAATTGCTCTTGCGGCTATGATTTCCAGGACTTAAACCATATTATATCGCAATGTCCTTTATATGATTTACAGTGAACTGATCTAATAAAGAATGTTCTAAAAAATAGTCTAACGCTTCCGCTTGATATCTCTATGTTTCTATGTACACCAAATATACAAGTAATAACGTACATATTTAAATTTCTTAAAAACTGTAAATTACAAATTTTGATTAAATGTAAATCACAATTTATTGACAAAACAACTCTGTATTCTATCAACATACTGTATTAAATCATGTACACAATTTTGTATATAATAAAGTAAAGCTGTATAACTCTTAGTGAGAGTTGGGTAAGCTCAATAAACAAAAAAAAAAATGAAATGTTACACGCCTGAAAATATTGATTTGGTGAGACACAGTAACGATTTGCGCTTCGGGTGCCCATAAAT
Source organism: Anastatus disparis (assembly GCA_017163975.1). Taxonomy (NCBI): domain Eukaryota; kingdom Metazoa; phylum Arthropoda; class Insecta; order Hymenoptera; family Eupelmidae; genus Anastatus; species Anastatus disparis. Next base: position 2,715,309 of record JAFFSR010000291.1, on the reverse strand, counting down.
GTTATTAATAATTAATTAAATATACTTTGTTTATAAAAACCAATTAGACCAATATTCATAATTTTTCAACGTACCCCAGATTAAAAAAAAAACATCTCAATCGGCTGATTCGTTCCTGAGATACGGTCATTTTTTCCTTTTTCCTTTTAAGACGTCGGGTGTTGAATTTTCTCTCATGCTTAAGGGTGAAATCAGATGGAGCGGAAAATAGATGACGGAACGTCACAAAACATTCATTCCGTCGCCTTGTTTTCCGTCAAATTTTTTCCCTATATTTACATGGCGCGGAATGTAGCTGAAAAATTGTTAAAAATAGCATACAAATGTATCCGCGAATTTTAAATTAACAACAAAAATGTTAAAAAAGTTGGAAATAATCACCTATTGTTATTGTAATGAGATTCTTTTTTTATAAAAATAAAATATAGTTTGTTATTATAATCAAATATTTCAATTAACATCATTATTTTTTAATTATAAAATTGCTAATCAACGTCACAGAACTTCTATTCCGCTCCATGTGAATATAGGGAAACAAATTTGACGGGATAATAGAAGCGTCACAGACTTTTTGAAATTGTTTAAACAAATAGTTAACCAAAATAGAATTTAAAAGTTTGATTGAAATTAAAAGTACAGCTATGGAAAGCAAATTAAAAATATTACGTGAGGTTATTGAAGCACTAATAATTTTTTTAAACAAAATAAAAATTGATGTCGTCTATTACGTCGTCTTTACTCCGTTGGCGGAATACAAAGATGCGAAATTGAGGTTCTGTGACGTTCCGTCGCCTATTTTCCGCTCCATCTGATTTCACCCTAACAGTCGCATACCCACCGCGCCGTCCGGTTAGCTGTTTTTTTCGTGCTACTTAATAATATTATTTTTTATATCAAAGAGTCACATTTTTAATAATCTGATTATAGATTTTGAAAATATAAGTCTTTAACTGTAAAATTCAATTTTTTCGTTTCTTAATTTTTATCAACAAAGCAGTTATGAATTAAAAAAAAAAATCTTATCTCGGCTCCTATTGGTCGTAGGGAGCTTTTTTTTTAAAATCTTTGTTTTTAAATAAGCTTTCAAAATATTTAAATTAGAAATTCACAAAAGTTATAAACAAAGCTCCAGCTTCATTTATTTATAAAAAAATGCCCTTTTTTTAAAGAGATATATGAAGGGTTGAAATTTAATTTTCTCATTTCTTCTTAATTAAATATGAAAATTTTAACCTTTACGAAGAAATTGTGACGTTATGCAACTCGATATAACAACTCGATAAACATTTTATGTCTTCGAATAAACAATAGGAAATATCTCAGAAACAGATTGGCCGACTTGCTTTCACAACCTCTCATTTTATTCAGAATTTTGACAGGGGGCCGAACTATCTATCTTTGCCTAAGAGCGTTTCATCATTTATATAAACACCATCCGTCGTAGCGAGAAAAAAATAGTGGCCCCTGCTAGATATTAATAAGTAAATTTTGTAATAACAATCAAATTATTTTATCGCGTAGTTTTTGAATAATATGAGATCTACCAAAAAAGATAGGTTATATTTTAGTTTGTTGGTAGGTCTCATATTATTCAAAAACTACGCGATAAAATCATTTTATTGTTATTACAAAATTTACTTATTATACTAATATCTTGCGGGAGCTACTATTTTTTTCTCGCTACAACGGATGGTGTTTATATAAATGATGAAAAATGCTATTAGACAAAGACACATAGTTCGACCTCCTCTTAAAGGCTTCATTTCAAAAGCAAAATATTATTTAAAAAGTAATTTTTGCAATAAATAATTAATATGCAAAAAATGGCCATTTTTAGTGGTTTTTTAAACTTTTTGCAATAACTAATTGACGAAAAAAATCGTGCCACGTCTCAAATTGTAGATCTTTTAATTCTTTAATGCTTTAATTAAAAAGTTTTTTTTCTTCTAATGCATACGTTATGCACAAGAATTAACAAATCTGTTTTGGCTAACTTTGCACCCCCCTGGAGCAGTGCCTACGCAAAATTAGGAGTTGCAAACTATATAGGATATGTTTTTACGTTACCCTTAACACTCTCGTGTAAGTCTCATCTATTTCTGAATTAATGTCATTATTTTGTCTTTATTGATTGGACTATAAATAACATTGGGTTAGGTTAATAATAATTAAAAATTATTTTTGGCGAACGTTCAGTTATTTTTAATAGAGTAAAAGTACTACATTTAAGAGATTGAGTAATTGGAAATCGTCTCAATGTAAGCGAAGATTTCTGAACATTTCAAGTTTGAGCTTCAGCAAGTGTTGGAGCTCATTAATTTATAATGTATACTCTGTTGTACAGTGTGAGAATGCTTTTATTTGATTTACGAAAAAGAAATGCCATGATTATCTTATTGCGAGTGTTTGGAAGTAAGATGGTTAATATTTGAAAACAAATTGCAATTATATTGATTGCATCATGAAACGATTAATATTAACTTTTATGTGATTGTTCTTATATGAACTTTAAGTATTGTTTGTTTGTTGCAGCAATTCTATAGAAACTGAATATCGAGTTGAAGAAGATTAAAATTAATGAATAAATTTGGTATTAATTTCATTTATTGTTTTGTTATAATTGGATTATCTTGAATTTATCTTGAAAGATGGCGGGCGAGACAAACTTGTCTCAACCGCCGGAAGAAGTAAATCTTGGTTGTTGTAAAAAAAAGGTATCTGTGGTGTATTGTTTGTTCTGCAACAAAATATACCACACTAGCTGTGGTAATAGAGATAAAAATTTTAAGAGTATAAAGGGTATCCTAGGTGTATGCTCTTGTTCTCCAAATCTAACCTCAAAAGATCAAAATGGATTGGCGGAAAATGATACTGTAGAGCAGATCGTAGCAAAATATGAATTGAAGCTGAAACGTATACAAGAAGAATGCACATCAAGAATTGAAAAAACTGAAAAAGAAGTAAGTGAACTTCAAATTGAAAATGAAGAATTGATTGAACAGAAAAATACTCTAAAGGAGTTAAACAATGAACTAAAGAAAAATAATCAGTTACTAGAAGAAAAAGTACAGCAACAACTAAATAACAAAACAGCTGATTTTACCTATGCTGATATATTAAACAAACAAAAAAGAACAGCAAATTCAAACATAGATGATATAATTGTTAAAGTTAATGATAGTAATAAGGATCTAAAAATTGTGCAAGATGAGATTAAGAAAACATTATATCAAACTAAAAAACAAATAAATAAGGTACTAACAGTAAAGAATCGAATAATAATAAAATGTGAGAATACATGTGATGTGCAAGAAATTCATAAGATCATAAGTGAAAAAAGTGACAACAATGTAATAGCAGAAATAGAAAAAAAGAAGTGCCCTAGAATAAAGATTGTAGGAATAGAAAGCTTAATAACTGATAATCTGAATGAAATTGAAAATGACATTAGAACCAGAAATAATTTAGGAGAAAATGACAACATCAGAGTTGTATACAAGTACCAAAATAAAATATCAGATTCATCGTCAATCATAGCTGAAGTTAATGCCCGTGCTTACAATAAATTAATGACTAACAAAAAAGTTTTTGTTGGATATACGAGTTGCAGAATTTATGACGATTTCAATATCAATATGTGCAATCAATGTTGCACTTATGGTCACTCCAAAAAGAAGTGCCAATGGGGACTATGTTGTAGATTTTGTTCAGGAAATCATGATGGAAAAAACTGTAATAATAAAAATAATATGAAATGTATTAACTGCTCAAAATAAAACGAAAGAAACAAAACAAACTGGCAAACAAATCACGTAGCTGATGATAAAGTGGCATGTGAATATTACAAGCAATTGTTGAAGAGATCCTTACATAAGTTTGACTACCCGTATGATTCCACAACAAGAAATGGCAATCATGGATGAAGTATATGAGGGGATAGAAGAACAGCTGATGCAGAAGCAAATATCGTATGAAGATTTTGAGTCTCTTAATCGTGACTGTAAGACAAAGGATAGTAATATATTATATATAAATATAAGGAGTTTGAATGCAAATTTTGAAATGTTGCAAGTACTGATTGAGACACTCAAAATAAAACCTTACGTAATAGTAGTTGTAGAAACTTGGAAACTTGAACATTTTGAATATTATAGTTTGGAGGGTTATGATGTATACTATAATAATAGTAATATTAATAAGTCGGATGGTGTGGTCGTGTATGCTAGCAAAGGTATCAATCTAACAACTGAAGTAATTGAAATAGGTAGACTAAAAATCTTGAATACAAAAATAAACCTTAATAATAATAGTCAATTAGAAATATCTGCAATGTATAGATCTCATGACTTATACAGTCCAGAATTTATACTCAATAGTAAAAATTTTTTGAAATTTAAAAGGAAAGTTAAAAATCATCTTGTAATAGGTGATTATAATATTAATATATTGCAAAATAATAATATGAACCAAGATTTTTTAAACACTTTTATGGAAAATTGTTACTTTCCTGGTTTTAATGACACGACTAGACCATACAATGTAGGTGATGAAAGTGGAACGTGTATCGACAATATTTTTATTAGAACAACTACTATAAGTACAAAAACTTTTAAATTGAAATATCCATGGCCCGATCACTTCCCACTTTTTGTTAAAGTAGATAAGTTACTGATTGATAAAAAATTAGAAAAGAATGAATGTAAGATTGCAATTAATTATAAAAAACTTGGCATTGTAGCTAATAAGTATAACTGGAATGAGTGCAAACTAATTGAAGACCCTAATTATGCAATAAATTTAGTTATAAAACAAATAAAATGTATAGATAAGGCAAAATATAATTATAAAAGAAAAAAAAAGAAAAATGTTCCTAGAAAAGAATGGATTACCAGTGCAATATTAAAATCATGCAAAGAAAAAGAAATCCTATATAAAAAACTAAAAAAAGATCCAAAAAATGATATACTAAGAAATAATTATAAAAACTACGTTAAAACATTAAATAAAGTGCTTAAAGATGCTAAAATAAAGTATGATAAAACTGTAATAGAAAAAAACTCTAATGATCCAAAACGAATGTGGTCTGTGATAAATAAAAAACTTGGTAACAAAACGAAAAAAATATGTAATATAAGCGAAATAATAAATGATAATGGAACTAGAATAGCAGAGAAAACAAATTGCGAATATTATGAATAATCACTATTGTAGTATGGGGAAAAAGATGAGTGAAAAAATTACAACTCCAAATAACAAAAAAATTAAATTACCAAAATTGAACCCAAGAACAATTTTCATAAAACCTACAAACAGTGATGAAATTAAGAAAGTCATAGAAAATTTAAAATTAAAAAATGGGGGAATTGACAGAATACATGCTAAAACTCTTAAAGCAATTTCTGATAATATATCTGATGTTCTAGCATACATTTTTAACATATGCATTGAAAGATCAATTTGGCCAGATGCGCTTAATTCTGCTGAAGTAGTACCAATTTATAAAGCAGGAGAAAAATCTAAATCATCTAACTATAGACCCATATCATTGATCTCAAATATAGCCAAGATTTTTGAAAAAATTATATATTTTAGAATTTACAATTTTATGGAAAAAAGTAAAATTTTTAGCAAAAAGCAATTTGGTTTTATCAAGGGTATGGGAACAAAAGATGCTTTAAGTTACATCACACGAAAGATCTATGAAAATTTAGATAAAAGTATGCCAATTGTAATAGCTTTCCTAGATTTAGCAAAAGCTTTTGACACCGTAAATCATGGAATACTTATGGATAAATTGTATGCATATGGAATTAGAGGTAATGCTTATAAACTAATAGCAAGCTATTTATCTGATCGAAGGCAGAAAGTGAGACTGGGGGAACTGGAGAGTGTATATAGTATAATAGATATAGGAGTTCCGCAAGGGACTATTCTAGGACCACTACTTTTCATACTTTATGTTAATGATCTTCTGGAAGGAATGCCAGAAGGCTCAATCTTGTCTTATGCTGATGATACAGCAATAGTATCGTCGGGTGATACATGGATTGAAGTTGAAAGAAAAATAAATTTATATTTGAGGGAAGTGGTGGACTGGTTGGCACTAAATAGATTAACTTTAAATGTAGACAAATCGGTATATATAACTTTTGGAAACTATAGAGATAGCGTTCCGAATAATCTCAAAATTGTGATAGATGATGATAATTTGAAGAGAGTGGAAAGTTGTAAATATCTTGGAGTATATTTTAATTATAATCTCAAATGGAATGTACATATTGATAATATTATTAAGAAAACAAGATATCTGATTTATATTTTTTATAAAATATCAAAATATATGACAACATACACTTTGAAGATAGTATATTATGCACTATTCCAGAGCATAATTAATTATGGGATAATAGCTTGGGGAGGAGCATATAAAAATTATATGATGGTATTACAGAATATACAAAATAGATTACTTAAACTTGTATTTAAAAACAATTTTGAAAGAAAAATACCCATGAATTTAGAACAGTTGTTTGCGTTTGAGAGTCTGAAATATAATTATGAGAGTATTAAGAATATTTATCTTAATTCTTCAAGTAAAACAAGAAACAAATCAATAATATTGCCAAAGAGATATAAAACTGTTAGTAATAAGAATAATTATATTGTAGCGATAAAACTATTTAATAATTTGCCTCATGATCTCAAAATTCTTGATGAATGTAAAAGAACTACTAGTCTCAAATTAAAAGACTGGATTCTTGAAAATATTTTTTAGTATTAGTTAATTAGATTAGAAATATAAAAATAAAAATGTTTGTATAGGTGAATTAAAATTTTATTTAGTTTTAAGTTAATTTTTAAGTATGCCAGATCTGCCAACAGGGAATATCATTTCCCTCTGCAGGGTTACAATTGTAAATACTGGGAAACCGGTAAACTTTATGTAATGCAATATAATTGCTCTGGATTAATAAATAAAAAAAAAAAAAAAATAAAAATTATTATTATGTACAACAAACTGTAAGAATCCTTTTGATCTAACAGAATCCATGCAGTTAAAATAGCCCAAATACGATCATGCTGCCAATTTAACATCACGGTTGTTGTTATAATTGAATTACAAAAAAACGTAAGTCAAAATAAAAGTATGACTTACATTTCAACAAAATTTTATTAATTGAATTAATAAAATGTACATGCTCAGATTAACTGATGAATTATTTCAATACAAATGTTTCAATTTCATTATATCAACAGCGCGGCTGTTGATATAACTGAATAACAGTTAAAATAAAAAGAACGAAAGTCAAAATAAAAGTATGACTTACAAAATTTTATTAATTAAATTAATTAAATGTGCATGCTCAAATTATCTGTTGAATTATTTCAATACAAATGTTTCAATAATAAAAAGATCGTAAGTTAAAATAAAAGTATGACTTACTTTTTAACAAAATTTTATAAATTGAATCAATAATATGCACATGCTTAAATTAACTGATGAATTATTTCAATACAAATGTTTCAATTCAATTATATCAATACTCCTACTGTTGATATAATTGAATAACACTTAACATAAAAAAACATAAGTCAAAATAAAATATTTGTCATTTATGTCGTTGATAAATTTATTTTATAAAGATTTTTATGTTATTCAATAAGTACTTTTAAATCTCCCGCTTTTCAAAACAGTTACGTTTCGATAGTATAATAATAGATGGCGTATTTCTTCTAACCCGCAAGTGATAAGATTGCACGTCAGTTAGTATATAAGAACTGTTAAAATAAAGGTAGGCTTATAAATGAATATAATTTATTTATTAGTCTTTATTAATTATATAATAAGATATACTACCGTATGCGCAAAGTGACGCGCCATGCTGTGACTTCGCTTTTTAACAGACGGACGAGAAGTGATAAATTAAAATGAAAGAGGGAGCTTTTCCATCCTCGCACACATACATACTACATTCCTGTTAATTAACGCATGCGCGTATGAATAAGATGTAGTGACAGGAAATTACGATTTACTTAAAAAGAATAAGTTAGTTTATCCGCTGTATGTATAAATGCGATGAGATACGATGCATATCGATCTTTTGTTAGCGAGTGATGCTAGATTTTATTTGTAAATATCAATAGTGTAATGTGAAATATCTAAGAAAATGTTAAAGAGTTTCACTTAAGAAATGAATAATGATCATGGTTATGAGTTATGTGTTAATTAATGTTCGGAAATTGGAACGCTGTGAGCTGTGAGCTTCAACTAAATGAAAAAGTTTTTATCATCCTTAAATTTTATGTGTTTGATACAATAAAATGTAACAGTTATTTTGACTTACTTTGCTGTTAAATTAAAGTTAATTTAAAATTGAATCAATATTACGATATCCATCAAATAAACAGAACTCAAATGTTAAATGAATAGAATATTTCATCGAGGTATATTAACAGAAGGATTCGGTTGATACAATCATATTTTTTTCTTAGTGTATGCTTTTTTTCAATTATTTTATTATTTAATATCACTTAAAATACTTCGAATTATATTTACATAATTATTAGGACAGACATTTTAATAAATATGGTTTAAAATATAAATAAAGTATATTTTAAAAATATTTGGAGAAAAATTTACATTTATTTTGCTATATATAAAAAGATAAAGAATTTTTTATTACAAATAGAAGCGTAATACAATGTTATACATATTTACTGTTATACTTGTATACGGCTTTTAATAATCTTTAACTGTAACTGAAGTGATCTTTAGAAACTTAATATTTATTCCATGTGGGTTTAAAGTCTGCATAAACTGATTCCATGGTTTGTTCACTGTACCAACCTACTCCTTTTTTAACCTTATTGCAATAATATTCAACATGCTAAAAAACCGCATGAACTTTGGGAGTAATATTGATGTTTAGACCTAAGAAACTGCAACGGAAATCATTTATATATTTCTCAAAATTAGTGTTCAATTTATCAGAAAAACAAGAATCGACAATATTACGGAAACCAGAAAAAAAACTAAACAAACAGTACGTACCGCTAAGTGTTTTTCTGATTTCCGTAATATTGTCGATTCTTGTTTATCCAATAAATTGAACCCTAATTTTGAGAAATATATAAATGATTTCCGTTGCAGTTACTTAGGTCTAAATATTAATGTTACTCCCAAAGTTTATGCAGTTTTTTGGTATGTTGAATATTATTGTAATAAGGTTAAAAAAGAACTAGGTTGTTACTAAAGATCACTCCAGTTACAGTGAAAGATTATTAAAAGCCGTATACAAGTATAACAGTAAATATGTATAACATTGTATTACGCTTCTATTTGTAATACAAATTTATCTGTTTATATATACCAAAATAAATTAAAATTTTTCTCCAAATATTTTCAAAAATATACTTTATTTATATTTTAAACCATATTTATTGACATGTCTGTCCTGAATATAATTCGAAGTAGTTTAAGTGATATTAAATGGTAAAATAATTTAAAAAAAAGCATACAAATATGAAAACTAGTGTTTTTTTTAAATGCTCAATAACCGATTTTCTCACTTGGATTAAAATACTTCTAAAGTATCCAAAAAACATATTTAATCGGAAAATCTGATGGTATTGACAGAAAGATTAAAATATCTTTCAGGCACACCGTGGTAACGACGTGCTTTTGGTCTTACAAGGAGAGTACCTGACCTACGGAAACGGATTTTGCTAAAACTGCAGGATATGATTTTCTGATGAAAAAAAATAAACCCGTGTTTTTTCTTTTCTTTGAATAGGCCCCATAGACGGAGATATAGACATTTTTTCGAAAATATAATGAAAAGGAGCTTTTATAAAATCTTGAATAACCAAACAACTAAGACTCTTAGAAAAAATGTATAAAAAATAAGATAAAGTACAGATTAAATTCTTTAATTTAAGCTTTGTTGCATTAAAAAAGCTTATATGGTTCAAAAGTTACAGGCGATTAAAATATGCTAATGAAATAGCGTAAAAAATTGATGATGTTACACGCTAAAAATATTAACAAATATGTAGTAATTTTCTATTAGGCACAACTTCTGAACCACACAAGCTTTTTCAATGCAACAAAGCTTAAATTAAAGAATTTAATCTGTACTTTATTTTATTTTTTATACATTTTTTTGTAAGAGTCTTAGTTGTTTGGTTATTCAAGATCTTATAAAAGCTCCTTTTCGTTATATTTTCGAAAAAATGCCTATATCTCCGCCTATGGGGCCTATTCAAAGTAAAAAAAACACGGGTTCATTATTTTCATCAAAAAATCATATCCCGCAGTTTCAGCCAAATCCGTTTCCCAAAGGTCAGGTACTCTCCTTGTTAGCATTAGACATAGACAAATATTTATTTAGCCATTGGGTTAAACCCCGTATGGCTCAATGTAGCATATACATATGTATTAATAACTATAAATAAAAATAAAAATGTAATTAACTAAAGCAAAATTAACGAGTATAATTGATGTGTAGTATAAAAGAAAAAAAAAGAAAAAACATAATGAAGTAAAACTATGATGGGGGTCACCGTGATACCTCCCAGTTCCCAAGATCGGCGTTCATTAGGTGGCCGAAGGTGTGCTTCTTAAATCGAGGGATTAAGCCCATATCGAAAACCAAGGGTGCTTCACTGCCTACATTAGCCTCATCAAGTAGATTAGTAGCCCGATTAATGAAAGATTGTTGAAGGGCACTAGTGCGAGCAGTGGGACAGATCAGTACTCTGGGGGGCCTACGAGATGATGACCTAACAACCACATCATGTTTGACTCTTGAAAAGCGTTGAGCCAAGTAGGACGGACACCCTGAGGAGATTATTGAGAAAGCCAAGGATTGAAGAAAATAGCTTCTTCTTCTCTCGACCCAAAGCCAACCTAGCTCAAGCCTGTATGGCGACACTCTTTCCTGGGCCTTGATGTTACCGAAAACGAACCTGACACATGCATTAAGGGCCCTATGAAGTTTCAGGTTCTGATACTGAAAGAGGTCGTCATAGACAACACAGGCATAGTCAAAGATCGGGAAGATGAGTAATTCAACCAGCCTCTGCCTAAGGCCTCGAGAGAAAGAGCGTTTGTAAAATCTCAGCGAATGAAGTGAACCATGGATCTTACGAACACTAGACAAAACTTGTTTCTCCCAATTTAAGGTCTGGTTTAACCAGACACCAAGGCTCTTGACCTTAGTGGCAAATGGTATGCACTCGCTATTAACTATCAGAGAAAAGGAGGAAGGAGAAAAGGAATCTTGGTGAGAGAGACGAGAGACATATTGCTCACTACCAATGATAATAGCCTGAGTTTTAGCTGCATTGATGGTAAGGCCATTGGCAGTCATCAGCAAACAACATGTGTCTGCAAAAACGTAGGACGCTAGGGAGGTCATCAATGAAGATAGAAAATAGCAAAGGGCTCAACACGCTACCCTGTCAACGCCCATTCACCTGCCATGCCATTCGCTGGATCCCCAATCGCCTGCGTACGGCCCTGAAGGTAGGAAGCAAACCAGAGTATTACCTTATCTGAGCAATTGAGACGGCGTAATTTGCGAAGAATTAGCCTATGAGGAACCGTATCGAAGGCTTTTGAAAAATCAGACAAGAGAAGGGCTGTTACCATTCTCCTGTCTATGGCCATGCAAGCGTCCTCTAAGATATTGAGGAGTGCTGTCTGTGTGCTGTGACCCGCTCGAAAGCCCGCCTGATGCTCGTTAAGAGCAGGCCGGATTCGCTGTCCTTGTCTAATTGGCATTTTTGTTATTTACTTAAGTATTAATCGGTGTATCTGCAAATTGAAGGTTAAGCGCAATAGATATTATTATTACAAATATTTATGCACAAGAAAAAAAAAATCTATCGCTTTGTTTTTGAGAAAAGTAAGGAACGCGAAAATATTATAAACATAATCTTTAACTTCGGCGTTCCTTACTTTTCTCAAAAACAAATTAGTAGATTTTTTTTTTCTTGTGCATAGATATTCATAATAATAATATCTATTGCGATCAACCTTTATTTTGAAGATACACCGATTAATACTTGAGTAAATAACAAACAACTCAATTGTTACTCGGTCGGTATCAGGTTCTACTCCGGCCTGCCGCTAAGCAAGTTATTTGCATTGATGTGCTTAAGAAGCTGACGATTAACCACCCTCTCTAGGACCTTCGATGGCTCACATAACCTAGCAATCAGCCTAGTTTGGCCCGGATTGTCCATGGACTTTAGCTTAGCCAATGGGAGTAGGTAGACCTTCTTCCAACTAGATGGAAAGGCTGAGAGTCTTAAAGAGGCATTAACTAACTGGGCTAATGGTTCAGCAAAGGATTGAGCGGCCAACTTTAACATTGGCACCGTGATACCATCCGGACCAGAAGATCTAGATTCTGCCGCAGCAATAAGACTGCTGACTGTCTCGGTGCCCACTTCCCGAAACTCAAAGACCGGTAACGAGTCAGACAAAGAAATACTAAGAATATCTTTGACATTCAATGAAGATAATGATGGACCACACCGAGAGATGCCAGAGTGATGAGATAAAAGAGCCGATGCCGAGAAGTATTGAAGAGGAGAGGGAAGCGCCTTGTTAACAAGACCCAATTTGTGAAGAGTCGACCATTTTGCTCTCGAATCATTCGCCCGTTCAATGCGATCAGATATGTACAGAAACTTGGCTGTATCGAGCTTATTTGAGATAGAGTTCCTCAAAGTTCTGTATCTTTCAATGTCCGCCGATTTACCAGATCTATACGCACGATCACGTTGACGCATAAGCAGACGCAGATCGTTAGAAACCCAAGGTTTGCTACGAGGATGTATTGTAGTTAGTTTCAGAGGAGCGTGAGCATCGAAAGTGTCGACAAGGACTTTGGTACAGCTGTCTACCAACTTGTCAAGGATGACATTGTGGCAGAGAGTCTTTAAGGGCTGTATATGAGTCAAATCAACGAGAGGAGGCAAAACCATGTCGTCAACAGCGACAGTCAGGTCATCGAGGGACCCTTGAACCTTATCAACTAGAGAAGACTTAAGACTAGAATTAAAACTAACTACATCTAAGGTATCCAGCTTACGAGACCAAAAACGTTTAGGAACGGAGACGAGCCGCTGAAACCTAAAGCACAACTCAATCAGATCATGCCCGGCAATGAAGGGCAAGTCAGTTTTGGTATAAGAAACCAATGAATCTGCAGAGCCAACAATGAAAAGATCAAGTAAAGTGTGCGAAACAAATCGGTCAGAAAGAATGTGGTGAGTTAGCTCAGAAGGGACAATGAAGAGAGAGAGAGTGACTCAACGTTTGACCGAAAAAATTTGGACGTATGATAATCAGCGGCTAGGTTGATGTTGAAGTCACTAGTAAGGATGATATTCTTATAACGAGGAGAAATTTTATTAAGAATGGCGAATAGATCAGTAGGATAGTTCGCCTTAGGACGTGCGTAAACTACACCGAAAAGAAGAACTTCCGAACCAATCGTAACATCTAACAGGAGAGATTCGGGCGAGTTGTCAAAGTTAGGATCGGAATGGTGAATTACTCTGACCCGGAATTCCTCTCGTACATAGGCAGCGACTCCGCCACCCTCCTTACCAACCCTGTCCAATCTGAAGAGATTGCAGCCCTGAATACCAAGAACATCATCACTGTCGAGATCAGTCAAAAAAGACTCAGAGATGGCAAGAATATCGTAGTTTTTCTCTGAGCAACGAGCCTCAACAAGAGAAAAGTGAGTCTTCAGTCTATTGACATTAATATGAGCCACCGATATGCTGCCAGAGATACGAGCCTCATGATCAACCAGAGAAGAAGAAGGATGATCGAACTAATTAGCTGATGTTAAATGAAGATGCGACCCAATGTTGAGTCATGATTTTTTCAGGGACCTGAAAGAATCTAAATCAGCCTCCCTCATGATCGGAATCGGTGCAGATTTAGCTGACTTTTTGACGAAAACTGTCAAGTTCCTAACGAACGGCTTCAGGATTCCCTTGTCTCTAGACACTGTATGGAACTTTTTGAGGAGGTCATAAATATCCTTCGGCTATAGAGCTCTCAAAAACACCCTTTCATCACTGCCACAGCCGAACAGTTGCTGTGCAGTCTTGTGACGAAGCTTACTTGATGCAATCATAATTGCATCCCGAAGATTACCCGATATACATTTAAATACGAACGAGCGTGAGTTGGAAGGGACATCCTGGGCAGAAGATTCACCATCCAATTCCATAGAAGCATCCACAGATGGAGGTCTTGGCGGAAGCCACTCGCGAACGCCTACAAAGAGGGCTGGCTGATAATCCGGGCCAATGGCTTCACAGACGACCTTAGTCACCTCACGATCCGAGCAAGTGACCGAAAGAGGAATACCAGAAATCAAAATCTCGCAGTCGCCAGAGTAGTCAGCTCTGTTGTGCCTCACCAGGTCAGATCGGATCGCAGCAATGTCAGTCTCGTGCTGATCAACAAGTTGCTTGATGCCTCCTTGTTCATCTCTTATAAAAGACAATTTGTTCCTTAAGTTGTCGAAGTTAGACTGAAGCTTCTCATGATTGACCTTGAGCTCAGCCTGGTTAGCTTCCGCCTGCAATCGCATCTTATTAAACTCCATGCTGAGCTCTCCAATCGCCTTTTGAACAGCCGAGTCAACAACTCCCCCAATGCAGTCGTGAGTTGATCAAATTTTAAGTTTTGACTCTCGATAAACTTAGGAAGCCACTCAGGCGGTGGTACTTCATCCTTCTCACCCTCCATTGTTGCGCAATTGAGTGATGATAGAAAAAGGCTCAAGAGCAACAAAACGAGGAGAACCCACGCCCCGAGCGTCTGGAGACGGCAAAGAGTCAGAACGAGAAGAATTAGGAGGAGACGCCCCCGCGCAACGCCGCCTCGACAACGGCTCGTGAGAAGGAGAGACAGAAGAGGCCAGACGCTTAGCGTGCGCTTGATTAGATAAGAAAGGCGGCGAAGGCGTCTTAGGCGGGGCCAACACTACAGTATCAGCAGTTGCAGCAAAATTGGCCCTGTGCGAGCCACGTGCTTCTCTATGAACTGCCTGAAGAGTGCAATCACTACAGACTATTGAGGAAGAAGACAGAAACCATTCGACTGGACAGCAGTCACTATGGGAAATGATGTTACACGTGCGACAAAGAAGCGTAGGGTTAGTTCTGTCAATCAGAATGTTACAGATAGGGCACACACGACCACCCATTAGAACAAACCACGAGAACTAGAAAGAGTATGCATAATGACTCACCAGATTATGAAACTGAGGTTCAATCTTGCTGTATCGCTGACAAAACAGAAAATAGATTATTGGTTGTGCAAGTTGTCCCAGTAGATAATGACGGATCCCGTCTTGTCAGCCGAAAAAACTGTATACTCTCGCAGTATGCCACTATAAAGAGAGGCACCGTTGACGACCGCTTCACCGCCTCAAAATTTCCACACCTCCAGCGAACTCGAAAAGTGGCAGCACAGTCGCAGACTCGTCACCGACAGCAATGCCAACCTCAAGAAATGCAATTGAGAAGGATCAAAATGCGTAGAAAATACAGAATATGCATGACTATATGTAGGAAAAATACGTACCGCCGTGAGCACATATCAAAATATTAATGCGCACTGCACGGAAACGTTAACGCACTCAGCAACTCAAGCAGCAACAATCCAACCCAAATGCCATAGGAGAAAACGTGTATGGTGCTATTCTCGGCTGACAAGATCGATGTGTATGTTTCCACTGACGTTGGTACGTACTACTTAGGGGTACTTTAGCACCCTGTATTGGTAACCCAAGCAATTTTACAGTATTTAGGTAATAATATTGATCGTTCCTCAGTCCCTCCTCAACCTAGTAGACTATCATCAAAACAGCTAAACCTTCAACTTCAAGCTCTTTTTATATTTGCACGAACCAAGCACACGTCCGATAGGTTGTAGTTATAGAGCGAGTAATCCGCTGTAGTGCGAGCATAAGATAAAGAAGTGTTGTCACTGGTAGTAGCTGCTGGTAAGGTCGGGTGCGCCTCTCAGTGTACTGCTAAAAAATAGACAACTGGTGGCACAAGATTAAAACACTGGATCAATAGTTTAGTTGGTGATGTAGAGATCTGCTATATCGATGTAGGATAATCCGTTGCAGCTTAGTAGTGTTTACCAAAGTAGTCACCAGGAGAAAAAAAGAACAGACAGCGACCATAACCTCAAAAATCACGCCTCAACTTACCCTCAAAATTGGCACCATTAGAGAGAGAGAGAGAGAGAGAGAGAGAGAGAGAGAGAGAGAGAGAGAGAGAGAGAGAGAGAGAGAGAGAGAGAGAGATTAGATTAGATTAGATTACATTTATTATATGTGCATTATGTTGTACAATCAAATTACAATAATACATTAGAATAATAAAATAAATAAGCATTATAACAATGATAAGCAGTAAAAAAAAGCAAATATAACAAAAAAAAAAAAAAAAATAAACTCCACAGTAATAAAAAATACAATATAAACAGTGTTATAAATTAGCACGTAGCAGAGGTCCACTCTCCAAGGCAAGGTAATGTGCAAATGAGGATGTCTTAAATGTCATGAGCGAGGATTAGTTGCGTAAAGTCCTAGGAAGATCATTCCATAGCCGCGAGGAAGTGATCAAGAACGATCGTAGGCGATACTCAGTAGATGAGAAAGGAATGATCAAAGGTTTCACATCACCCCTCAAGGACCTCACCGGCCGGCTCCACTGATACATAGAATACAAATAGGATGGAGTACAAGATAAGAACATCTTATACAGAAATGTAGAAGAAAAATAGTTTCTTCTACCCGCAGTGGATAACCACCCTAATGAGAACCTATAAGCAGAGATGTGCTCACGCCTACCTACACCGAAGATGTAACGTATACCAGAGTTGATGACTCTCTGAAGCCTAAAATCAAGCTCTGCTGAGAGGTCACAGTAAACCAGACAACAGTAATCCAGGAGTGGAAACAGCAGTGCTTTTACAAGATGTACACGAAGAGCAAAGGTAGTGCTCGTCCTAAAGAAGTTTAGTCTGTAAAGCAGAGAAAATGACCTATTACACACTTGTGTAACGTGCTCTCTCCAGTTAAGCTTACTGTCCAACCAAACACCCAAGCTACGAACGAAGGACTCAAATTTAATAATAGCACCGTTCAACGGTACGCCAGTTACAGGTGACGAGGACAGCATATTAATATAGAAATAAGAGCCAATAATTATTGCCTTTGTTTTGTCAACATTCAATTTCAGATGGTTACTGGTGGCCCATTTCGAAATGAGAATAGCATGATCACTCATAAGATTTGTATAAGTGCTAAGTTCAGAAATCGGAAAATGCACATAGGCTTGCAAGTCGTCGGCATATATTAAATGTTGCACACCCGAGTGAAAGTTGGCAGCGACGTCATTAATATAAATGGAGAATAGAAGCGGTCCAAGTACAGAACCTTGGGTTACTCCCGTATTCAAAGTGACAAAGTCAGACGCATTACCATCAGAGTCAACAACAGACTGCCGTCTATCAGAAAAGTAAGAGGCAAACCACCTGACAACAGTGTGCGAAACATCGAGAGAAACTAGTTTCCGAAGCAGAGTGACATGGCACACTGTGTCAAATGCTTTGCTAAAATCAAATAATAAAAGCATAGTTACATAACGTCTGTCCATGTTGAGTCTAATATCCTCCGTCAATTTGAGCAAAGCTGTTTGGGTACTATGCCCAGTTCTAAACCCAGTCTGATGAGAATCCAACAGATGCCTGGTGGTCAAGTAGCAATAAAGTTGTTGATGGACAAGACGCTCAAGAATCTTGGACATGAATGACAACAAGGAGATAGGTTGTATATCACCCATAGTGCGCGGAGAAGAGACCTTGTTGATTGTGATAATCAACGAGATCTTCCAACATGAGGGAAACACACACTCACGAAACAAATCATTATAAATACGACACAGCAAGGGCCCAATAACCGGAAATGCCTTATAGACAATAGACTGTGGGACCGCATCAAACCCCCTAGCCTGAGAAGTAGAATGACATATTGCCATCCTAACCTCCTCCAAAGTAACCTCATTAAACCTGAATAAGGGCTTATAAGGCTCATCTACATTAATAGTATTCACATACTCAGAAACAGAAGGGGCGAGTGGATCAGACGCAATCCCACCAAAGTAACGATTAAGCTCATTTATAGGAAAAGAATGTCGCGAGTTACTATCAGTAGAACACATACCAAGGTTCCTGAGCTCTCTCCAGATCTGTCGCGAGTCCGTAATACCCGATAGTCTGTCGTAGTAATATAACAGTTTGGCTGATTCAATGCACTCATGTGCCCTGTCACGAACAGTCCTATAGTATAGTAAGTCATTATACAGTCGAGTACGTTTGTAGCGTCCATAAAGTCGATCTCTCTCATCAATCAGGCGACGATGTTCCAAGGTGATCCACGGACGATGAGCCCTACCCTGCCTGACCTTTCTGACAGGCACGAATTGTGCCATTGCCTCATTGAGATGGTTGTAAAGACATTCAAGGCGAGCAGAAAGAGAGGAATCACCATCACATGTATCACATCTTAAAGAGCGAAAATACTGAAGGAGAGCAACATCATCAACAGACTTATAATCCAGAAAAGTAAAGTCTTTAAGTATAGGTTTAGGGAGAGAGAGGACTTAACAGTCGCAGCTATGAAATCGTGGCCGTCAATGAAAGGTATATCAGTCTTCCAGAAGTCAAGCACAATATCGTTGGCATCAACAAGACACAGATCAAGCCAGGTGTCAGAAGAATGAGTATGATGAGTTGTGCCATAAGGAACCAAGATAAGTGCGTTCTCAGTAATAAGACCTCTAAGAAACTTAGAGTCGTCAGAATCAACGCACATGTTATTGTTAAAATCACCAAGTATGATCTTCGAACTATAATTGTGCATGAATGATGTTAAATCTGGTATGAAATCTGTGTTAACCAAGAAGGGAGCATGTGGCGGCCTGTAGACTACACCAACAAAGATAGGTGAAGCCAAGTCCAGAGAATTAACCTCACAAAACAGATATTCGGGAAGACCAGGCTTACCACTCCATTTACCAGAAGAAGAACAAAGGCGCCGTTAAGGGGAATCATTATACCGACATAGAGTTCTACCTTATCTACATTTAAATTTTGAATTTATATAAAAATTTAACTATTCAAGACTGAAATTCGTAAGAGAGGCACATTCTTAACATGCCAAAGAATTTATTTCAACGTTAAAAGACAATATAAGGATAAAAATAAAGGCAGAAACTGCTTAATACGATTAACTTTTCAATGTAGTTATGAATAATCGTATTATGCAGTTTTTGTCTTCATTCTCACTGTTATTCTGTCTTTTAACGTTGCAATAAATTCTTTAGAATTTTAAGAATGTGCCTCTTCTATGAACTTTAGTCAAAAATAGTTAAATTTTCATTAAAATGCATAATTCAAATGTAAATAAGTTAAATCTCTGTGCCAGTATGAGGACACCCCTTAAGTAATAGAGTTGTGAATATATAAAGCAACACCACCGCCTCTAGTGTTACGATCCTGCCTGTGAAGCACGTAGTCATCAAGTTCTATCAAAGAGTCACCAACAATCTGGCCCAGCTTGGTCTTAGTCACAGCTATAACATGAAAGTAAGGGCGAGAAGCCAGAAAGAGTCTTATCATCTCAATGTGTGCTCTAATAGAATTAGCATTGAAATGACAAACTCTGAGACCATCCCTTGCAGTGAAATGATTATTAATGAGTGATGAAACAGGGTTATTAGTAGAGAGTGATGTATTAGAGAGGAGAGGAGTGGAGAGTGGACTTACCCCAACACTAGGAGCTACGGTGCTGGACTGACGCCAACCAGCATCTTCTTGGCTGAAAAAGCATCTAGGTCCTCAATAGAAGCAACCTGCGTAGAAGCATCCTCATTCTTCCTTCTCACAAAAATTCTGCCATTCTTAACGAATGAAAGAAAATTTAGTTTCTTGTCCTTCGCCTTTGTCAGCACTTTCAACTTCAGCTGATGCAGTGAGGGAGGAAGGAATTCGTTGATGTTGATTAACGAAGGCGAAAGAGCAGTGACGCATTTAGCTCCAGAAAGAAGATTCTCATTAACCTGAGAAGTATGAAGTCTCTTAGCGTTAATCTTAGCAGCTATAACCCCTCGTGCAAGTGCAGGACTCTTCATTGTTACAAGCAGTGGTTCGGTAGAAAAGCGGCGATCACGCTACCGTGTTGATGGGGACATCACTTCAGACGACGTACCAGCATGAACAACAGTAGTAGTAGAAGAAGTTAAGGTGAAAGAGTCAGGAACCGAACGTCTTAGCGGCCGAACAGAGTCTATATCTTCAATTGAGAAACGAGCATCCAGAGTAGAAAAAATAGCAGATACACCTGCCTTAAGATTGGAAAATTCCGATGGCACAAGACCACCCAGCACCAAGTCAGAAGCCCTTTCAATACGAAGTTGCTGTGCTTTCAAAGCATCACATCGCTGTGATAGATTTCTAAGATGATTAATAGCAGAGTCTGTTCCTGATATTGTTGTATTAGTAGTAGTAGCAAGCACACTCTCAACCCTCGCCTTCAGCTCTTCATCTTCACGACAGACCCGGTCGAGTCTGGCTTCATTCTCAGTAATTCGCTTGTCAAATGCAGTGGAAAGTGCGCCAACTCTCGACTCAAGAACAGAAAATGTATGAGATAGCACAGTAAGCAGACTGCTCACATTGGAAACAGAGGATTCCATTGAGTCCAATTCATCCAGCTTACTCATCCTCTCAAGTATCGAAGTAAGAATATCATTAAGTTGCGTCATATCCATTTAAATAATAGAATAAATTATCAAAATTCAAGAAATCCAGGAAAATTAAAAAATTGTAGCGCTCAAAGAAACAGTAGTGATGTAGTATTTAATATGCTAGTGGAGTAGCAGCGTAACATGGATGCTATGAAGTTGTTGGTCCGTCAATAACTTAGTGAATAATTTCCAATAAGTGGAGAAACAGCATAATAATACAGATCTGAATTTCACGTAGTTAATAACTTACAATAATGATAAGTGGAAAAGCACCTTAAATATGAGACTCAACAATCCTTTACCAATCGAGCTACTAATCTAGTATTCAAGGCAACCAAGAGATGGAGCCACCAACATCAAAATTGTGCATGTATTGTACAAGCAAGCCGACTCCAAGTAATTTGTAGGTTAGGATGCAATAAACGCCAACAATTGCATTTAATGCAATTGCAACACTATGACCACACAGTGACACTAACCACACTCCACAGAGCACCAAGGAGAGCAGCAAATCCCAATAATCGCCCGAAGTGCAAGAAATGCAGTTGCAATTTGCAAGAAAATACAGTTAAGGCTTCAGGACTCCCAGGGGTCGACTTTCTGAAAAAAATTCTCACTCAGCAGAGTGAAAAAAAAGTTATTAAGAGGAAAAAAAGCAGGAGCAGAAAAAAACGTGTGTGTCGCTACTTACGCTGGAGAGAGAGGGAGGGGAGAGAGAGAGAGAGAGAGAGAGAGAGAGAGAGAGGGAGGGAGGGAGAGAGAGAGAGGGAGGGAGGGAGAGAGAGGGGGGGGAGAGGGAGGGGGAGAGAGAGAGAGAGAGAGAGAGAGAGAGAGAGAGAGAGAGAGAGAGAGGGAGGAAGAGGAGAGAGAGAGGGGGAGAGAGAGAGAGAGAGAGAGAGAGAGAGAGAGTGAGAGATAGATAGATAGGTGTTTATTTTATGTACAATATGTTGTACAAATTTACAATATAGTAAATAAATATAAGGTTTCAATATAAACAGAAAAAAAGTAAAAATTTTAACAATATAGTAAAATAAAAATAGAATATGTTTAAAAATAGATCATATAAGAAATCACAATAATTACAATTACAGTTAACAATATTAATATTAATAGTTATCGAAGTGACAGCGGTCCATTCTCCAAGGAAAGGTAGTGTGAAAATGCTAATGATTTAAATGAGTAAAGCGATTGAGAGTTACGGATAGAAACGGGAAGCTCATTCCACAGAAACGATGATGTAACCAAGAAGGATCCGTTATAATATTCCGTAGAAGCAGGAGGAACAGTTAATGGTCTTACAGCACCCCTCAACGTTCTCACCGACTGGTTCCACATGTAACCAGAGTAGAGATATGTAGGCTCATTAGATGAGAACATTTTATATAGGAAAGCAGATGTAAAGTATTTCCTTCTAGCAGAGGTAGATAACCAGCACAGTGCAGAACGATAAGCCGAAACATGCTCTCGCCTGCCAATACCATACACATATCGAACACCCGAGTTGATGACTCTCTGCAACTTTAGGTCCAGTTCCGCCGACAGATCACAATATACAAGACAACAGTAGTCTATGAGTGGAAAAAGCAAAGTCTGAACAAGATGCTTGCGTAAAGCAAAATTAGTGCTTTTCCTAAAGTAATTTAATCTGTAAAGCAGCGTAAAAGATTTGTTACAAACTTTGGGAGAGAGAGAGAGAGAGAGAGAGAGAGAGAGAGAGAGAGAGAGAGAGAGGAGAGAGAGGAGGGAGGGAGAGAGAGAGAGAGAGGGAGAGAGAGGGAGGGAGGGAGGGAGGAGAGAGAGAGAGAGAGAGAGAGAGAGAGAGAGAGAGAGAGAGAGGGGGAGAGAGGAGGGAGAGAGGGAGAGAGGGATGGGAGGGAGAGAGAGAGAGAGAGAGAGAGAGAGAGAGAGAGAGAGAGAGAGAGAGAGAGAGAGAGAGAGAGAGAGAGAGAGAGAGAGAGAGGGAGGGAGGGAGGAGGGGAGGGAGGAGAGAGAGAGAGAGAGAGAGAGAGAGAGAGGAGGGAGGGAGGGAGGGAGGGAGAGAGAGAGAGAGAGAGAGAGAGAGAGAGAGAGAGAGAGAGAGAGAGAGAGAGAGAGAGAGAGAGATTATAAGGGTTTTCTTAGTAAGCGAGAGTTGTTAATTGAATGTTTAGAGTTTTTGTCTTAATAATACTTCATATAATAACTTTATGGCTTAGATTGTTGTGCACTTTATTTTTCTTAAAGACCTACATATCCTCAATATTATTTATTATAAGAGTGATAAGTGTAGTGTTATAAAATTTATAAATGCTAAAAAATTTGCATAGTAATTATTTGTGATTGCCAAAATGAGAAAAAATTCTGAAAACTTATTTTTCTTAACGTAGTTTTAATTCTAAAGCATTTTAAAATTTCGAAAAAAATGTTTGTATTCATTAAGCCAATTATATCTGACAATCTTTATTGTATATGCTTAATAAGAATTTAATCTCTTTTCTGGTGCGTAAGAAACGCGCGAGGAAGAAAAGGTCAGTGTCTGTAAAGTGCTGCCACCCTCCAATGCACGTGTTACAACAGAACATACTCCGGGCGCATGCTGAAAAATGAAATTAGCTATGATTTCGTGTCGCAGAATTCCTTAGAACCAATGTGATATATATTAACGTATTATATATACAGTCTACATCGTTTAAGATATTTACAAAATAATTTAACTTATAACTTTAATCCATGATCTACTTGGTAGACGTTGGACTAGATAGGTATATGAAATCAGTTCCCGTTGGAGGGACTGCTCCTTTGATTTGGATTTGATTATCATAGATGTGACTTGGTTTATTAAAAACAACCTATAATGAACGCAAACGCATTAATACAAATGAACGCTTAAGTAAACGGATGTATACATAAACGAGCTATGTTTCGCTTATAAACGCCGCTCGCAGTCTTGATTGTTGCTACTCGGGTGATGCCGTCATTTTCAAGGAAACCTCAAAGTTCACATCCAGTGGCCACCATGCACAAGTAATAATATTGTTCATCAGAATCATTAGACTTGGGTTGCTACTTATTACGGAGTCGGAATTTGTGCAGACACTCTTCGTGCCACTTATCTGATAAATCCCGTCTGGCTTTATTGACGAAGTTGTACATGGCCAGCCTGTCGTCAGGAACTGAAACAAAATTTTCTCTGGTAATAAATTGAATAGTCTACCTATAAGAAAGTAAGTTGGTGTTATATTAAGGAAGTCATTAGGATAAGACGAAAGAGTACATAAAGGCTGTGGATCTAAATCCTTCCAATTTCGATCAACAAGTTGTTGATCTATTCGTAAGTTAATTTTTTAATCTTTAAAAAATCCAGAAAGTCTTACTGTTGAACATAACCATAAACAAGCTGAACTCCAAACTAATACTAATATAATGCTTCCCTTTAATGGTGTAACTCTACACTCGCTACAACTAACTGAACGAGAACTTGACTCTCCCAATTCGTCGACCTAAAAAAAGAAACAAAACATTCCTTAAATCTTATGTCAAACCTTAAATCATTGTGATCCTTCGGTGTCATGAATCAATGTATGATGATTTCTGTTGCATTTCTCATAGCCTTTTTTATCTTCATATGGAAACCTATTTCTATCGAGACAATTTCTACATACTCGACTAGCCCTAACGAAATTTAATCGCTGCTGTATGTCAAATTGTTGAAATAACGGGCACTCCTCCAGACTATGTCCTCTCGGCATTTAGGACAAGTAAATGTAGAATTCGATGAGCTATAATTCGATTTAGAAGTAACAAATGAATGGACATCCAATCTAATTATCTTATTGTAAACTTTGTCATTTTTATCTCCAGTCCCTTTTCTAGAATTCGCCTTCTCTCTTTGATTAATATTTGAGCATTTAAGCGCCTGTAACCTAAAAATATTACTCTGTAGAAACTTGAAAAACTGATCTAACGACGGGATTTGTTCTATTTCTTGCCATCTGCTCCTAGTGGTCTGTAGTAAACACCTCTCTATCATTCTAACTATAAAAGCGTCAGCTGTTTTCGCTTCAAGACGTTCTATGTTATGTACATGTTGACGAGTCCTATCAAGCTACATTGCAAAATTGTCTGCCGTAGCAGTAGTCATTTTGGAAAGATCGAGAAGTGCATTGAGATATCCGACTGCCACGATCCTTTTGTGATCATAGGCATCGATGAGAGCTTGCTAAGCCTTAGAATGGTTCTACTCACTAGCAATAAACTCATAATAATGATAAAATTTTACATTGTAAAAGATAGATCGTATAGAAAACGCACCACAAGGTGGCTCACATGAACGATAAATATCGATGCGCATCTGAACGTGCATGAAGTTTTTCGATGCGGCGCTACCTATCGCTGTATTTCACGATTACCTGTATCGAAAAAAGTGATACACGAATTGTAAAATGCGAAGCAGTATGCGTGGTTTACGATGAAAAAGGCAGCACTTTTTCTAATGCGACGCGCATCATGTTTATAGAGTCAAAATTTTCTCCGTGTGTTGGTGTCAATGTGTTGTTTAACGTTGAATGCGCGATTGGGTTTATGTTTGACTCTATCTCTTTAAGTTCATCTACGTCTTGAAATTCAGTCTAGTCTCGGCCTTTGCAAGCCTGGGACTGATCCCTTTGAGGGACACCTTCAGGTCTTGTACGCGCCTTTCAAAGGCACGCACTTGGATAAAAAACTGTTAAGCAATGACTGCTTCTTCTTCACGGTCTTCCAACATTTCGCAAGTAGGATCGTACAGTGACAAGAGAAAAAATCGTGATTTACTTACGTTAAATAAAATCATTTTTAATGAAGCTACTTTAAATAAAGACCCAAATTAAATTAACTTTAATCTAATTGAGATTTTCCAGAAATGCCTAATTTAAATTTTATTATCAGATTTAATGAAGCTACATTTATTGAAATACAAATAATTTACATTGAATAAAATCAACTCTAATAAGAACTCAAATTTTAAATTTAATGAAAATTCGAATTTAATGAAATCAATTTAGTGAGAAAAAAATTTACTTTGATAAAATGAAATCAAAAACTCACGATGTAACAAACATCAACCCTTTAACTAAAAATAATTGAAAACCTTTGCAAGACTCGAACGTAGTAAATAACTTAAATTTAAAGGAAACCTTTAATTTATTGAAAATTTAAATACAATAAAAGAATTGAATTCAAAAGAGATATTTAATTCATTAAAAGTTGCGTGTAATAGAATAATAGACTTCAAAAAGAAATTTTTAAATTATTAAAAAATTTATATGTAATAAAAGAATGAATTTCAAAAGAAATATTTAAGTTATTTAAATTTACATGTAAAAAAAAATTTAGAAGAAATATTTAAACTATTCAAATTTACCAAGAACTAACTATGAATTGAACAAGAAATATTCAATATTCAAATTTACATATGATAAAAATGAATTTAAAAATAAATATTCAATATTAATATTTACATATAATAAAAAAAGAATTTGAAAAGAAATATTTAAATTATTCCAATTTACATGTAATAAAAATGAATTTAAAAGAGAAATATTCAATTCATTCAAATTGACATCTGATAAAAATGAATTTAAAAGAGAAATATTCAATTTTTTCAAATTTACATGTGTTAAAAATGAATTTAAAAAGAAATATTCAATATTCAAATTTACGTGTGATGAAAAATTAATTTAAAAAGAAATATTTAAATTATTTAAATTTACATGTAATAAAAAAATAAATCTATAAAGAAATATCTAATATTCAAATTTACACATAATCAAAAAAATGAATTTAACAAGACATATTCAATATTCAAATTCACATGTAATAAAAAATAAATTTAAGAAGAAATATTCAAACTATTCAAATTTACATGTAATAAAAAAACTAAAAATAAAAAAATCTAATATTCAAATTTACGTACAGGGTGACCCATTTTAATCTATGGACCCCGATTTCTTCCAAAATACTGAACCTACAATAAAATAGTTTTATAGAAGTTGTTCATAGCGATATGGGTCACATTCTAGTGCCATTAGATTTGACCTTGAGGTCACTTTTTAAGATCATTTGAAGGTCAAGGTCATTTTTTAAAAATGAAACCCATATTTTTGACACTAGGTTCGGAAATAACGGGAAATTTTACATCCGAAATGGTAATTTAAAATTTTTTTCATGACCTTAAGAACGTCAAATTAAGGTCAAGTTCCAGTAAAATCCGTGTTTTCATAGGTATTCGAAGTCTGGGTGTTTTTTCCACAGGGAACCCATATTTTCGACACCGGATTCGGTGAGAGCGAGAAATTTGGCGTTCGAAAGGGTATTTCAAAATTTTTTGTATGACTTTCAGAAGGTCAAATTAAGAGCAGGCCGAACTATCTGTCTTTTTCTACTAGAATGTTTTATCATTTGTCGAAACACCATCCGTTGTATCAAGAAAAAAATTGTAGCCGCTTCTAGATATTAGTATAATAAGTAAATTTTATAATAACAATAAAATTATTTTATCGCGTAGTTCTTGAATAATATGGGACCTACTAACAAACTAGAATATAACTTATCTTTTTTGGTAGGTCACATATTATTCAAAAACTACACGATAAAATAATTTCATTGTTATTACAAAATTTACTTATTATACTAATATCTAGCAAGGGCTACTATTTATTTCTTGATACAACGGATAGTGTTTATGTAAATGATGGAAAACGCTATTAGATAAAGACAGATAGTTCGGCCTCCTGTTAAGGTTAAATACTGAAAATTTGTCCAAAAAACGTTTTCTTTAAGCTTCTGAGGACTGTGGGCAAGAAAATGTGTAAGTGAGCTTATGAGCCAATGACCTCGACTATCTTGGCCTTTAATTCAGTTTTCAAGGTTATTTAAAGGTTAAAGTGATTTTTTGATAGGAACCCCTATTTTCATACCAGATCCTGAACGAGCAGGAAATTTAACGTCCAAAATGATACTTTTAACTTTTTTTAAAAATACTCTTAGTAGGTCAAACTAAGGTAAAATACTGAAAATACACTCAAAATCCGTTTTTTTTTAATTTCAAAGATAGAGGTCAATTTTAAATGATATTTAATGGTCAAAGCATTTTTTTACACGAAAAGTCTCACTTTTATCCTAAATCTTACTTTTGGCGTTACCCAGAAACAACGACGTGGACGTAGTAAATCCTGTTTCTTTTGGGGTGCTTGTTTAACGTGAGTCCCCTTTCCTTCTACTGGGGTGCTTGCTAAACGTGAATCCCTTTGTCTCTCACTGACACTTGAATTTAAATGAATTACCCACTGAGTAATTGTTCAAAATTACCTCCATTGGCTTTGGGGCATAACTGCAATCTCCTTTGAAAACTATCCATAATTCTAAGCAGGGTGGCTCTAGGAATGGTTGCACAAGCTCTACGAATGTGGTCCATAAAATCATCTCTGGTGATTAGTCGTTCAGCAAAAACAATATTTTTCAAATATCCCCATAAAAAGAAATCAGGTGAAGTCATATCTGGTGAGTAAGGAAGCCATTCAACTGGACCCCTTCGTCCAATCCAACTGTCATTGTAATTGGCATTTAAAAAGCCACGTACAATGAGTGCATAATCCGGTGCAGCACCATCTTGTCAAAGCCACATTCTTGCTCTTGTTGCTAAGTCAACATCTTTTAATGAGCCTGGTAAGTGATCTCTTAGCAACGATAAGCATTTGTTTCTATCAACGTTCTGTTAGAAAAAGTAAGGACCAATCAAATAACCATTTACAATACCGGACCACACCATAAGACTTCATCGATTTTTGGCCTGTACCAGTGGGGATTTACATCTGATCAATAATGGTAGTTGTGTCTATTAAGTTGTCTGTCACTATAAAATTTAGCCTCATCTGAGAAAAGTA
Organism: Anastatus disparis; assembly: GCA_017163975.1. NCBI lineage: Eukaryota > Metazoa > Arthropoda > Insecta > Hymenoptera > Eupelmidae > Anastatus > Anastatus disparis. Next base: position 2,686,540 of record JAFFSR010000291.1, on the reverse strand, counting down.
CATTACCTAAAAAAATTAGGATCATCGTGTATCATTTGCAAAGCCCATTGGCAAAAAGCAATACGCATCAGATGATGATTAGGCTGTAAAGTCTGCGGAAGAGTGATGTAAGGGTGATATTTTTGAGCTCTTAAAATTCTTGCAACAGTACTTTGTGGTAGGTATAAATAGGTATATTTCTTTTTCAATCTGGCGAGTAGAAATTTGAGGATTAAGGTGTGCACTGTTGCTAAAATAGTTAAAGTTCGGGCATCATTTTCGTCATATTCATGATGTTAACGTTGACGAGCAAGATGTCCATTACGAGCTCTTTGTACTAAACTACGTTTTATCATATCAGATGAATATCGCCTTTCAGAAAAACGTTGAGTATAAAGCCTTGATGTTGCAGCGTAATTGCCATTATACTCACCTAAAACCAATATAATATCAACGATCTCATTAGGACTATAATCAGCCATTCTGTAAAGGTAGTTTGTGGATGTAATCAACTATGTATGTTTGGAATTTTAAAATTTAAGCAAGTTTAAATAGTAAATTTTTTAATTATACAGAAGTGAGTCATGAAAAAAAGGAATAAAACTCCATCATAACAATAATTATAAAAGTCAAATCAAACGTAATTGTTTTTATTTTCAATCGTTGATTATTAGCAAAGTGCACATTATAAGAATTTTCAAGTTATATCCGCTGTGTAAAAAAAATTATGTGCGAAGATTATTACATCAAGTAAAGTAGGAGGGATGAACTAGTAAACACTGAATAAGCGAGAAAAAAATGCATAGAACTAATGAATTTTAAAATGGTGGGCTTCCTTTTACGGGTTTGATGGTTAGACTTAATGGATTCTGATTTATTAGTCTATATTGTTAGGCATGAGATTATGGATTTTCGGGATGAATTTTCTTCATTGATTTGAAGTGGAAGGTTTTGCATTGATAAATATGCTTTCTGGAATTGGGGTTGGTAAAATTCTAATGAAGTTGAAAATGACGAGGGAGAAGAGGAGAAGACAAGATGAAGTATTTAAAATTTGTGTTTTTTATTTTTTATTTTTGTTTTTGAATGTTCAACATTCAATGATTATAAGTATCAAAAGTATAAAGTGAACAAAGCAATACTATCGAAGATGATTGACATCTAACTTTGAAATTAAAAAAAAAACGGATTTTGAGTGTATTTTCAGTATTTTACCTTAGTTTGACCTTCTAAAGGTTATTTAAAAAAAAAATTAAAAGTATCGTTTTGGACGTTCAATTTCCTGTTCGTTCAGGATCCGATATGAAAATAGGGGTTCCTATCAAAAAATCACTTTAACCTTTAAAAAATCTTGAAAACTGAATTAAAGGCCAAGATAGTCAAGGTCATTGGCTCACAAGCTCACTTAAACATTTTCTTGCCCACGATCCTCAGAAGCTTGAAGAAAACGTTTTTTGGACAAATTTTCAGTATTTAACCTTAACAGGGGGCCGAACTATCTGTCTTTGTCTAATAGCGTTTTCCAACATTTACATAAACACCATCCGTTGCATCAAGAAGTAAATAGTCTAATCAAAATGAGTTTAAAAAGAAATATTTAATATTGACTTTGAGAGAAAAATCAATGTTGATCCTATGAAAAATTTAACAAAAAAGAAATAAAAATATAAAAAAAATGAATGTTAAACCTATTAAGATTTGAATTTTCAAAAGAAAGAGAGAAAACTTATCTTTTATAAAATGTTGTACACCTCTGGATGCGAAATTCCCTTCGTGGAAATGACTTGTGGTTAAGGTGACGAATTCGTGGAAATAGCTCGTTGCCTGTTGCGCCTTGATGCTGGTACTATGAATTGGTCGTAGCTTGTTGTACGCCTTGACGCTGATTCTAAGAACCGCTTCTGTCCTACTATACGTTTGCACTAACACGTATGTAACGTCCCCCGTGAATTCGTAAACCAGGGGTCGTGAAAATTCGAAACACTATAGGAGGCACCATGTTTTGTCATGAAGGCTTACTTGCCTTAGGTTGCAAGTAAGTCGAATTAAAAAATGAATTTTATGAAAATGAATTAAAAAAAAATTAAACTGGAATAACAAAAAATTAAATTAATACCCAAAATTTAGATAAAACAAAAACCCTTAAAAATAAAAAATAAAACCTTTTCCAAATAAAATTGATTCTAAATCCCCACTTGAATTATGAGATATCCCACGCAGCATGGAATATTTATGGAAGCTTCCTGGAATATTGGCAGGGAAGATTTGAAATATTTTAGGAATCTTCCATGGAATATTCCATGGAATATTGTTGAAAGATTCCAAGAATATTTCGTTGGAAGATTTAGGACATCTCAGATCTTTCATTGAAATATTTCAGGAATCTTGCGGAAATATTTCATGAAATATTCCGTTGGAACATTCATGGAAGATTTCCGGGATATTGGAACGGAAGATTTGAAACATTTTATGAACCTTTAATGGAATATGCACGAAAGATTTAAGCAATCTTTCATAAAATATTACATGAAATATTTCTGGAAGATTTTAAAAATCTATCGTAAAATATCCCGTAGAATATTTATGGAAGATTCGCAGAATATTGGCACGAAATATTTAGAATATTTCAGGAATCTTCCATTAAATATTCCTTTAATATTCGTATGTCCTTGATTCTTCCTACATTGGAATATTCCATGGAATATTCTTGAGAGATTTCAAGAATATTTCAGTGAAAGGTTTGGGTAATCTCTCATTTTTCATGTAATGTTCCTGGAAGTTTTTTGGAAGATGTGAAATGCTGTGGGGGATAGTACATATATTATATAATAACACATTAAACTTAAAAATCAATACATATATGCATACATAAACATATATTTATAAAATCGCATTTACATATTTGCTTCGACTGTACACATCAAAGCGCCGATTCCCTTTAGCTTATATAGTAAGTGAGGTATTTTCCAACCGCCTGGGGATAAAACTTCCATTTAACGAACATCCCCCTATTGGCGTCACTGGAAACCTCTCGTAACGTTCCGCGCAACCTTCCAACGAAAACTTCATGGAATCATTCTAGAATCTTTCATGCAATATCACACTGGAAGATTACTTAAATCTTTCTGTGAAATATTTCGTAGAATATTTCTGTTAGATTTATGTAATATTCCGCTGTACGATTTAAAAGTTTATCGGAATCTTTCAGCGAAATGTTTATGGAATCTTCCTGAAATCTTTCATGAAATATTTCACCGGAAGATTACTGTAATCTTTCTGTGGAATATTTCTGGAAGATTTATGTAAAATTCCGCTGTACAATTTTAAAGTTTTTTGGAATCTTCCAGTGAAATGTTTATGGAATCTTCCTGGAATCTTCCATGAAATATTCCACTGGAAGATTACTTAAATCTTTCTGTGGAATATTTCATGGAACATTTCTGGAAGATTTATGTAATATTCCGCTGTACGATTTTAAAGTTTATTGGAATCTTTCAGCGAAATGTTTATGGAATCTTCCTGAAATCTTTCATGAAATATTCCACCGGAAGAATACTGTAATCTTTAAGAAATATTTCGTGGAATATTTATGGAAGATTTGTGTAATATTCTGCTGTACAATTCGAAAGTTTTTTCGAATCTTTCAGCGAAATGTTTATGGAATCTTCCTGAAATCTTTCATGAAATATTTCACCGGAAGATTACTGTAATCTTTCTGTGGAATATTTCGTGGAATATTTCTGGAAGATTTATGTAAAATTCCGCTGTACAATTTTAAAGTTTATCGGAATCTTCTAGTGAAATGTTTATGGAATCTTTCTGAAATCTTTCATGAAAGATTCCACTGGAAGATTACTTAAATCTTTCTGTGAAATATTTCGTGGAATTTTCATGAAAGATTGATGTGATATTCCGCTGTACGATCTTAAAGTTTTTTGGAATCTTCCAGTGAAATGTTTATGGAATCTTCCTAGGATCTTCCATGAAATATTCCACTGGAAGATTACTTAAATCTTTCTGTGGAATATTTCGTGGAACATTTCTGGAAGATTTATGTAATATTCCGCTGTACGATTTTAAAGTTTATTGGAATCTTTCAGCGAAATGTTTATGGAATCTTACTGGAATCTTCTTTTCCTGAAATATTTCATAAACATTACATGGATTATTTCATAAAATATTTCAGAAATATTCCTGGAAGCTTTCAATGGAAGATTCTAGTGGAATATTTTGAAATATTCCGTGGAGACTTCCAATAATATGCATGGAAGATTCTATTGAAATATTCCAGTGGAATAATTCGAAATATTTCAGTGAAATCTTCCATGCTGTGTGGGATACTACACTTATTTAGATACATGAAATAAATAAAAAACAGCACTTGTGGGAAAAAAGCCAGCCGGCACAAAAATACCCTATTTATTAAGAGCTACAGAAACTGAATTGATGGACAATAAATTTCTAGAGTATAAGAGAAACACTAGTGACGTTACACGCACGTACTTAAATTTTAGGAAACGAAACTTTTATTTGCACGCTCGCACAGGCTGTGAGACGCACGCACTTTGTGTAATGAGAGTGTAATGAGCTCGAAGTAGATTCGAGAGGGTTAGTACACCTTGAGTAAGCTTAGGTAGCTGTAGGCCCGAACTAGCGTCGAGAGGGTTGGACCCTGATAATTTCTGCGTTTGTACTCGAATTAAATTTGAGGGGTTCAGAACCCTAATTCAATTGTAATGCAATGATTGTACAATGTGTAGTTGTCAGTAATGTAATGATTGTACAGCTTGTACAATGCGTATTTGTTACTAATGTAATGATTGTACAGTTTATACAATGCGTTGTTGTTACAATGATCTTTGGTCAATTTTAAGTATAAATTTTGACTTCGCATTAGTAAGAGAAAAAGATTTTATTTAAACTAAGCCGAGACACACGTGTCATCTCTAATGGCGTTGCGCAAAAACTGTCCTTGCTGGAAAAAGAAAGAAAAAGGCATTACCACTGATCCTTCTTCCCTGGCGCGTAAGAAACGCGCGAGGAAGGAAGGGCCAGTGGCTGTGAAGTGCTGCTACCCTCCAATATATGTGTTACAACGGAACACTTTAAGTTAACTGCAATCATTACTAAATTTACTTCGTTTCTGAAATTTTTTAATGTTTATAAAGTTTTAACGAAATTATTTATGTCAGTATTAAGTTATTAAGTTTTTTTAGAATATCTCAAATCTGACTTTTTCGATTTGACCACTTATTTTAATAGCCTCTTAATTATAAATCGATCTTAATCATCCTGAAAATGTGTTACACATAAGATTTTCCTGGGACGTCCAAGAAAGCTAGAAGGATCCCAGTACTATCTATCACGTTTATTTATACATAATTTTAATATTTAATTTATTTTCAGGTATGGCGTATTATTGATAATGCAAGTTTAGTAGAAATATTATTATTGGATGAACTAAAAATAAAAAAAAAACTGATAACGTTAATTGCTTTCAAGATAACTTTGTTATCCTAAAAATTTGAATGATTTTATCAGATGATTCATCAAATCTGTTTTGTTTGAATATTTTTATTATAATAGATCCATCAGAAATCATAAAAAAGCTTTTAGAAGAAAATTGTGAGTACCGACATTTTATAATGAAAAGTAGACAATATGATCGTACTATAAAGAATATTGTTGATGGCAAGTGCTACAGAATGTTTGTGAAAAATTTCCCAAGTAGTATACTGTGTAGTATATGTGACTGCAATTTCAAATACTGATAGAGCACCTCGTTTTAAATGTTCTAAATGCGGTATTTAGCCAATATATTTGTGAAAAAAGCACATGTAACGTACAGTGGTGCTTCTATCAATCGGCTGCCGAGAGCAGGATTCGAACTCAGAACCCCGAGATTACAAATCTAACGCTCTGCCGACTGAGCCACTAACTGGCTCTTCTCTCCTTGTTAATTATCTAGATGAAATGCTAAAAATTCAAAAAACATTCAAATACCACTTGAATGTTTTTTAACATTTGACTTACAAGATCTTTATCTGATAGAAAAGTTTGAAAAGCAAGAGAGTGAAAAAACTTTCTTGTTGTACAAAGATTCAAAACAAATGATCAAATAATTGTTTTGCAAAACTTTTATAGGAATCATATACAAAAATAATTCATTTTTTAGTAAATATACAACGTAAGAAAGAGATAATATTATGTAACTTTCTACAAACAGGTTCAAGTTTTTGTAAAATTATTGACTTACTAGGAGAGGACCCCTTGTTTGGGTCACGGATGTTGCTGTAACTTGCGGATATGTTTTTATACATAATATCATAAAAAAGCCATGAGCATTTGGTCTAACGTTCGATCATTCGAAGATCATGAAATATTTTGTTCAATTTTTTTGAAAAATCATTGTTTATAATATTGAATATTACTCTCTTATGAGAGCTTCCAAGTTAATTCTGCTAAATTCTCGTAAAAAAACGTATTTAAAAAGCTTAATACGTTCAAAAGTTCTAGCAAAATGAAAAACATGAAAAAATCAGCACAATGATTCAATGAAAATTAAAGTTTAATTTTATGCTAATTTTTATAACAATTTTTAAAACAATTTTTATTTTGCTATAACTTTTGAACGGGTTGAGCTTTTTAAACACGTTTTTTTTTTGAATCGAAAGGATTCAATCTCAACTTTTATTACCATTTAGCAGAATTAACTTAGAAGTTTCCATTGGAGAGTAATATTCAATATTATAAACAATTTCTTTAAAAAATTAAACAAAATAGCTCATAATCTTGGAATGATCGAGCGTTAGATCGAATGCTCGCGGCTTTTTTCATGATTTTATGTATAAAAACATATCTGCAAGTTACAAAAAAATCCGTGACCCAAACAAGGAGTCCTCTCCTAGTTAGTTAATAATATAGATTATAGAAAACATTATAAAAACAAATGATATATCTTCTGTTTTTTGTTTAATTTAAGGGGGGAGCCTGCTTTAGAGGCTTCAAAAAGTCGAAATTTTTTTTTTTGCCTAAATCTCTTTCTAAACTATCCAAGAATATGTCTTTAAATTTTAGAACAAAATTCGGAATATTTTCAGAGATACAGAAGAAATAGTGAGCAAGTGTCGAGCAGGTACCCGAGCGGCCGGACTGCCCGAAGCGCGCGCTCCGCCCCTCGATCTATTATGTATATTATAATGGAAAGGGATTATCAAAGAACGATTTATTAACAAGGTGCTTGGGTGGACACACGCAGAATGCTAACGAGTCATTTAATTCAACCGTATGGCGCATGACGCCCAAACACTTTCATTCGGGGATTGAAATAGTTGAGACTGCTGCTTTCATCGCTGGAGGGATGTTTAATGAAGGCTACAGTGCAGTATTAAAGATTATGCACTTATTAGACTTCAAAATTGGGCTCCAGTGCAAAAATTTTTCCGATAAAGCGAACGAGGAGCGCATCACGCGTCAAAACAGGCGCGCCTCATTAGCGACCAAAGAGGCCAGAACAGCCCGTCGAATGGAACAATTGGCCGAAAATCAATTTTTTGAAGAGTCTGAAGGGCAGTTATATGGAGTAGGAATCGCTGATTAGCATATTAACAGAGTAAGTTCAAGAAATTTACGATTTTTTGTGAACAAAAACTTTGCCACACGATTTCTCGAATTTCCATTTTGATGATTTTTTCAAATTGGCGGGCAAGATAGGAAAAAAAGTAAACGTTCTATCGAAACGAGTCAACATGCGTGGTATTCGGGATTAAATTCTCTTCTAGGTGAACCTAAAATACCTTAAGAAAGTTAACATTAACCCGGTTTTTAAACGATCTAAAGTGAATTTTTTTTTTTAAATGCATTTTTTTTTTAATTTGCGAAAAATTGAATTGTTGAATTTTCTTGGTTCACCTAGAAATTACACTATTGGAAATTAAAAATTTCTTTTGGTTTTTTGTTTCAGATGAAAATTGTGACCTACATCTTGCCCGCCACACAGAAAGTGCACACTCGAGGCGCCTCCGTAAATTTCTTGAAACATGAAGAATATCTTATGTATGATAAAAAAATTTGAGAAGACTCTTCAAATATATAAGAATAAACCCTAAAAGTTTCATTTTAATAAGATATTTCGTTCCTTTTCAATAAAATCCTCGAAAATATCGATTTTTTGAAGCCTCTAAAGCAGGCTCCTTCCTTAAGCAGAAAATAAATACTAATATATGCCCACCACCAAATTTATATAATCTATATAATTATTAAAATTTATATGAAAAAAATTGTTTTTTAAAAAGAATAGAATCATATTTTTAGCGTTTTTATTATACGTATTTCATTAAAAATATTGTTAATAATACCAATAATATATTGCAAATAATATTATTGTTTTATATTTATTTTCACGCTTGTCCATAAAATCATATAATATACTTTCTTCTTTTTTATATTCATCTACTATGAAATGAATAAATTTCATGTACTTTCATCCAGAAGTTTTGCAGAACTGTTGTTCTATCATTTATTAGGTAATGCATAAGAGGTATATAAACAGTTATTTTTACTATTTTATTATATATTATAAGTAAATTTGATTATATTCTAAATTTTAAAGTATTTAACAGAAAGATAAAAACCATATCCTAAATAAGACATCTGTGATAATTTTAAGATTGTTTAAATGTTGTTGTTGTTTGGCTTACGCGGTAGTTGATAACTAACAGAGAAGCATGAGTGTAAGTACGAGTCTACTGGGTTATTGTACTTCATTGGATATTAATATATTTAACTCTTGCATAGTTACTGCTAAAGTTTATGATTTGCAGATTCAAATGGGAAAGTGTAATAGGCCTAAGGGAGACCCAATTTGCAAAACTCTCTGTAATTTGGAAAAGTTAGAGAACATTATAGATCATTACTTTTTTCGTGAAAAAAACGTCCGTATCAAACACGAATTAACAAAGCATTTTATTAGCTCCTCCATTTCAGTTACTGTTTTATTAGATTTTAATCATTTATATATGTGTATCATACTTATCTGCTTCTTTAATAGCGTAAATTAACGTTATTTTATGCATATATTTTATAAAAATATGTTACATTCCCATCTTCACCCACCTCCCCTCCATATTTTACCCACATCCCACCCATGATCCTATCCATGATCACCTCCATATCTCATCCAGAAATTCCCCCATCGTACTATCCAATGTACCCCCCATTAAAATACAATGTTCATGTTTTTTTATTTATTTATTTTTTTTTAATATATTGCAATAAAATAAACAAGTACTCGAGTTTTATTTTACATAAGAATAAAAAGTCTTTATTTATTAAGATACAAATATATAGTATTATATCAAGTAACACGGTCTGTTCTATTCAACCGTTATCCATGGACTGACTAAGAAGAAATGTTAATCGGCTCACGGCGTCTACATATAATAGATGGCGCTACCTTACATACGATGTACTGAGCATGCATATTTTTAACACTCCCTCTCACGCTCTGATCGAAAATAAAATAAAATAATATAAATTAACTGTCGTTTTAACAAACAAAATGAACGTTTCGATTAATATATTAGATCAATTTTATTCCTTGGTAGAACTTGCCGTCCTCTATGCATTATTTTACCTAGAATCTGAAATACACATAAATTTAATTGATTAGTGATATAATTTAAATATAAGTGCAGTATTAAAATAATCAGTCGTATCAATCATTAAGTGCTAATTTTGACAGTCTTTATGCAATTTAAAGGGCAATGGTTTCGTAAACACATTGACTATTTGATTTTTAGAGGAGATCCAGCTGACATTTATTAAACCTCTCATCACGCACTTATTTACATCATGTTCTTTACTTTCTGTCATACATCTTAGTTTTCACTCCCTGTCTTTACATTTAATTCGGCTGCTTCATTATCGCACCAAAGTATCATAGGTGACAACTCTCGTTACAGAAACTTCTTTGATATTAAGCATAATGATATTAATTCTTGAGCACACTCAATCATTGTGACATATTCTTTCTGACAGTTAAATAATGCGAATAATTAAATATTGTCTCTGTCTATGTACTCACGTCATTTGTTGTAAGAGAACTTTTACTGTCTTCGAAGCTTGCATCTGAAAATCCTTGTGAGCGGTCATCTTGTGCCTTATGCTTAAATTCAAGGTGTTTGATTTCTTCCAAATATCTGAAGACTCATTAAACCATTTAATAGTCGCTTTCTGTCACATTTATTTGATATCTGTTCAAGACATTTACAGCATAAATATAATCTGGTCTGCTTGCTTTTGCAAATCCCATCAATGTGTCCATTGCATCTCTATAAGATCTATTGCATTGATTTTTTATCGTTTATCTCTTAAGTATCTTCTCTCTCGATTAACCACCTGGTTTGTTATCATAGGTACTCGTAGAGAGTGTACTTGATCATAATTAAATTTTTGTCGGCATTCTATTGAAATATTCTTCTTGCTTTATATTCTGTAGTTCTTTCTGTTTGTTTCTTTTAATTTTAAGCTTAAGAAGCTCTTGAGCTCTCCACTATCTGTCGTTTCAAATTTTTGTTTCAAGTCAGATTTCATCGTCTCTAACATATTTAAACTGTCACATATTAATAGACTGTTATTTACATAGAGAATCAGAATCATAAAACCGTCTTTGTCATACTTGGTAAATAAACATGGCTCATCGTCAAATGGTTTCAGTCTATATTTTTCTGTCGCTTTAAACCTTTCGTTCCAACAGTGGGTTTATTTTCAGACCATACAGTGCTTTTTCTAGTTTAGTTTTCTTGATTTCTTCATCCGTTTGACATATTTTTCAAATTCAATTTGTTCATCATTGCTAATACTGATCTTATCAAAAATAGTCGTGCATAGTTTTCTTGTGAATCGTAGATATTTTTGTCTTTAAATCCAATGAGTTATTAATCCAGCCTTATATCTTTCTTAGTTGCTAGCTTCTGTCTTTCTTTTGAATACTTATTTAGAGTCGATTATGTTAGGACTTTTTCCATCCATGCTGACGTTACATTATCTACCAGTCACTCTTTTACGTAGATTTAAATTCTTGATTTATGGCTTCTTTAGATTTCATGAGTTCCATGTATGTGCTTGGGTCGCTATTTATTTCTGCCAATAATGTGTATATTTCTTCATCTGTCTTATTTATATATATGCGTTGATTTAGGTTTTTGTCGGTCATTCAACTGGTCTTTTCATTTTCTGTTTTTCTGTTTCTTGAAAAATCTTCATTTCTCTGTTTAGATTCTTTTCTTGGTCGTTTTACTGTTCGTTTTATTTTCTCTCCCTCCGTCCTTTATATTTCTGTGTCTTTTTCATCAAAATCTACAAACTATGTATCTGTCTTTATAATTTTCCCAGTCTTTTACATCTGTCTCTTTTTATGTCTGTCTTTTTGAATGAATAGATTGAATATTGATAACCGCCGTGTATAAATGTATTATTTGTAGAGGTTTGGTCACTTTCTGTCCAACTGTCATGAAGGGAAATTTATTAAACTTTGCAATTATACATATTTCACAATCTGTGATTGTGTTGTCGAACTTAGTTTCTTTGAGAGTTATAGTTTCAGAAAAATTTTAATTGCAATTCCTTTGAGTATTTAACTGATGCGTCGCGCATTCAGATGTGCCATAATATGGCATCGTTATTTGAGCCTTAGTTATCTGTCATTTTAAAAGTTCACAATCGGGTTCTTCACTAATTTCACCTTCGTTTAAACTGTATATTATTCCATCAGAAATGATGCTTTCAAAATCCGAGAATTTTTCCTTATTTGCAGTTAATTGATTTTCTTCAAATTTATTAATTTGACTGTCTTCATTATGTCTTTTTGCCTTTTCTCTTATCATTAAATAAGCTATAGTCTGCCTTTGTCCTAAATTATTATTTTCTGTCTCATAGTCAATTTCAAATTCAATAACCACAGTATGGTTCCTCATAAATTTCTATTAAAAGAGACTCATTTGAAAATAGGTCACATATGTCTATAATTTTATTTTCTCAATAGATGTTTAATCTTGAATCTGCAAATCTCCGCAAAGATAACAAATTTTCATTAAATTACTTTGTCTAATTATTATTTTTTTTCTTTATTATCAGTCATATTAATGTTCATGCTTCCTTCTCCCTTCGATTCAAGATTTGAATTACTGTCTTTATCCATGCATTATGTTTTATTTTGTTGTTTAGTTAATGTTCTAAAAGTTAATTTTGAATTTATCAAGTGTTTTGCTGCTCCACTGTCAGATATAAATTTCACTAATAACGATACGACCGACTTTTCATTATTTATATTAGTTACTTTTACGGATATCTCGAATTTATTATTTCTCATTTACTTTCATGCAATAGCCTTTCTGATAATTAGATATATCATCCTTGATATTAGATTTTCAATTTATATTTCTTTTCTGAAGTCCTTCTTTGTCGAATTCACAATAATTTCCACTTTCTCTTTTATTATCGAATCTCGTTCGTTTTATCTTATTACAGTCGTTCGTGTCAATCTGTTTGCACTTAAAACCAATCTAATCTGTCCTATTTTTTTTTGTTAGTCCACAGTCACCACACTCGTAGCATCGTACCCTTTTCAACTGCTCCAGTATTAGTTGCCATAACTATTGTGCTTGGATTTTCCGTCTTTCGGCCTTCTATCTGCATAATAAGCAATTTTAATTCATCAAACGTCAGTCCTTTTCCTGTCACACTTTCTGTCATACAGTTTATATTTTCTACTTAAGATACTTTGTTTACAAATGCATTATAGAATGCATCTCTTTTGTTTTCTTCAGACTTGGCTTTGATATTAGGTAAATCATTAAAGTTTCTTACGGTTTCTTCAAATTTTTCTACAATGGTCGTTGCCTTTTCTTAATTGAATTACTTTGTATACTATACAACTTTCTTTCCTTCTCCTTTTTTTTTATTTACTGGCTGTGGTTCACCGCTGTGAACCGACGATGATGTATAGCTGTCTTTTAATGTAAAATAAAATTATGTTAACTTCGCTCAATTTAATTTCTTTAATTCTATTTAATAGTTTTGCTGGGTCTTTAATTTCCATTACTGTGGCATAATAATTTTTATCTATTCTATTTATAAAATATCACAGACTTTAAATTTATATTTTCCTTTTACTGTCTCACTCAAATTATCATTTATTTCAATTAAACTGTCTATAACGTACAATTCAGATATAAAATAATTCAAGAAATTCGCAAATTTGATTTGTTAACTTGTAGTCGCGTTTTACCGATCTGTCTTTATTAGTCGATCCGGCCTTTAATGTTTGTTTCAATTGTTTAAAAATGTCATTTATTTTGCTGTCATTTTCATTAAATCTTTTGTCTACTTTTAATTGAATCAATCGCGATATTTCTACTTTGTTTATTTGTTTACCGTCTTTATCTAAAATAGTCAAATTTTTTAATTCCCTGACAAACATGTCCATGTTAAAATTATTACTTGCATTACCGATTGATTCTCTCTTTCCTGTCTAACCGGTCGTTTTTCTATCTCTTACATCACATGTTCTGGCTTCACCTGTCATTTTATCTGCCGTCTGAATTTCATTTACATCAGTCGTTATTTATTCTTTAAATATGAGTTTTAATTCATCCATTGAATTTTAAAACTATACTACCATCGCTTGCTTTTCTTTAATAAATGCTGCGATTAAGCTGTCTATAAACTTCTGTCCTACATCATGAAGTAACTTTTAACTTCTTTTCTTTCAACTTCTTTTATTGTTTTCTTTACAGAGCCGAGTTCTTCCAATTCGATTCAGTTTGCTGTCTAAATTTAAATTAAAAAGTTCATTATTAAAAACATTTTTATCAACATTTACTGTTTCTTTTATAATATTTCAAAATTTTGTTGATAAATAATTTATTTAAGATGATTTTATCAGTCTTAATAATAGGTTTACCTCGTATTTTTTTTCTTCTGTGTTGTTAGCTTTCTTATTACACTCTTATATAGCTGCCTCACGCTTGCTTCTGTCTCTTAAACTGTCTTCCTTTTCTGCCTTGTCTTTTCTGTCTTCATTTTCTCTGTCTTCATTCTTTCTTTCTGTCATGTTGTAATACCCCTCTGTCTCTTTAGATCTGTCTTCGCTCTTAGTCATATCCATCGCTGTGTCTTTGCTTTCAGTCATATCTATCGCTCCGTCTTCCATAATGTGACCACCTGTCGTACAATAGGGCATGTATAATCGGTCTTCTTTTTCTTCCTTAAAAACAGAATTTCTGGTCTGAGCAATGAATCGTAAACAATAACCGTCTCTCACTTTCTTTCTCTTCTCCTGTCTTTATAACGAGGTAAAATTCCTTGCTCGTTACATATAGTTAATCTGAAAAACAAATAAACTTTAAATATTCAAGTCAATTTGATACGCTGAACACAAGCAGTATCAATTGATTCAAAATTTAGTTTAATTAAATTTAAAAATTGTTTTTCGAGCACAAGTTAATTAAAATTGAACATAATACCGAACACTAGTTCATTAATAATTCTTTGAACATTAATGGTAATTTCAGAGAAAAATCAATTTGACATGCCGAACACAAGCAATATCAATTGATTCAAAATTTAAATTTATTAAATTTAAACATTATTTATCAAAAATAAATTCATTCAAATTCAAGATAATACCGAATATCAGTTCATCAATAATTCTTTGAACTCTATAATAATTCCAGCGTAAAATCAAATTAATATACAACACGCAAGCAATATTAATCGATTTCAATTTTTTTTGTTTTTTAAGATTATAGACTCAGAATAATATGCCGAACACAAGCTATATCAGTGGAGTTTAATTTTTGAAGTTATAAACTCAGAGCGATATGCCGAACACAAGCAATATCTCTCTTAATTTTCCTCAATTTTATCCTGTTAATATTTATTTATATTTATATGCTGTCTTTCACACACACAATATACCGAATACAAGTAATATTGTATGTGCGAATTCAGCAAGGAAAATTTAATATTATCTTTTAACATATTTATTTTAAAATTATAAATTCAATTTTAAACTTATTTTTCCATATAACATATATAGTGCACTTTATGTTATGTGTACTCATAGATACAAGCTTGATTAAATAATTTTGATTAATTTTGTTTGGTACCCAGTCTGTACTGCCTTTCAAATTTTGTCACAAAAACTATACAGTCGTCCCTGACGGTTGCATGCACCTTCTCCTTAGCATGCTGCCATCTAAAGTCATTGATGGATTCTTGTGTCTTTAAGAATAATAGCAGACTTGTCTCATCTGTGCATAAAATTTCATTTTAATATTCCATATTTTTATATACATGCACATGTGTCAACCGTTAGAACTAAATTTATTAATTTGTAAAGTTTAATTTATTAAACTTTATTTGATAAACTTGATTTATTATTTTTATGAATTTTTAATTGCTATTGTAACTTATTTTTGTAATTTGGGACGTTGGTTCTTTAGAATTAGGTATCCAAGAATAAAAGAATATGTATATATATATATATATATATATATATATATATATATATATATATATATATATATCACCCATTCTCTGTTAAATCGAAGGACGAAAAATTTTTTCTCGCTAAAAATTGGTAAAATGGTTTTGTTCCATATTATGAACCACTCAGAATTTTTTTAGATTTCTTGAGTACATATTTTTAAAGCTACAAAGCTTGAAAGTTGGGCAATAACCATATTTCTGACATTTTCGACTAATTTTAAGCTTAAATTACTTAGTTGGGTTGTGTTTTAGGAATTTATTACTAGGAAACTTTTTTCTTCAAAATTAAAACATAATCTATTTCAAGATACCATAACGTTTTAAAGAATAATTAATTTAATATTTAGTCAAGAAATAATTTTACATATTGAATAATGTTAACAGTCCAAGAGATAATAAAACACGATTCACTTTGTACTGATAATTCATCACATTTGTTATTGCATTTTTACAATAAAAGTAACTCAAACATAACTAGCTAATATTTAAATTCAATTTCTTATACACTAAATACAAAATTTATATGCCTATACTTTTTTCTTAGATGTATCAGTTACAAGATACAAAACTAAAATGCACTTCTACTTATATATTAGAACTTTTTGTGTAAATTTATGAGAATATTGATAATCATTATTTAATTTAAGCCCAATTGATTCCATCCACTAGGATATTGATTCACAAATTGCCTTATACTGATCTTTGACGTACTGAGATACAAAAAGACATGAGTTCAGTTATATATCACTGTCCTGTTAAAAATAATCAGGTGATAAATCACCTGATTTTTTTCACCAGAGTGACTACAAGAAAATGTAAATTGAACATTAATATATATCAATCTTTATTATATGTTGATGGTAATTATTTGTTTAAATTAATTCTAAGTTTTTATGTATAATTACATATAATTATTGCTGTCACATCATTAGATTCAATGACAAATTTTCAGAAAATTTAAAGTACGATAGCCAATTTCCATATACTTTAATCTTAACAAAACTGATTAAATGAAATTCAAGTGAGTGTGTTATACACTCAATTTATATAAGAATATTATCATTTACCTGTTATTCGCATCCATATTATAATATTCTTCACCTGCACTTTTATAAAAAGAATGCTCGCTCGAAAGGTTTTGAATATACTTAAATAAGATGCATGTAATAATTAAAATATATATTATTAAATTTTTTATTTACCGTATATTTAAAAATTCAATACTAATATATAAAACAGTAAAAACATATATAAAAATTAATAAATTATGTTTATTTTAATGGAGTCTACAGAACAAGAAAATAATTTGCATTTTACATTGCCATATTTTAATTCAATAGAGTAATTTATAGCCTGCGGTTTTTCCGTCGGTACACCACTAAGGCTCTGCGTAAGCAGCTCGCCACCGCTCTGCTGTTTCCACATCTTGATTACTGCTCAGTGGTTTTGCTCGATGCTTCGCAGGAGTTACGGAGACGGCTACAGACAATGCAAAATTCATGTGTGAGATATGTATTAGGCGTGAGAGTGGGTGATCACATCTCTCCCCATAGACATGCTTTGGGTTGGCTACGTACTGATTCGAGGAGACAGTATTTTATGGCTGTACTTATGTACAAAATCGTACGTATGAATACTCCCGAATATCTAGTGGGTCTCTTCACTAGATATATACCCAGAGCGACTACTAGGGGTGAGATTAAAGATCTTGTGGTGCCCTTCATGCGCACTGAGACTGGAAGAAATTCCTTTCAAGTTCAAGGTGCGCATTTTTGGAACTTCCTACTTGCTGATATTAAAAATCTTCCATCAATCAGCGGGTTTAAAGCCGCTCTGAGGAGATTTTTACTCGACCTCGATTAAACAGTATTATTTTCGGACTATATCATATGTGTTAATTTATTATGTGATGTACCCTTTATAGATTTAAGGCATGATTTTATTTATTGGCGTGTATGCAGGACGTGTGTGCATAGAGTGAATGATTATATTTTTATCAGATTGACTTGTATATTACTGTACATTCAATTTTGCTGTGATTTTAACTTACTGTATACTGCTGATATTTCGACTGCGCTCTTTACACGCTTGATTTTATGTAATTGTTTTGACTGATAGATATTGAGACTGATTTTTAACTATATTATTTATACTTTTTGCGTGTATTTATTCGTGTTATCTGTGATATCACTTTTATTTAATTTATTGACTTACTATTACAGTATTACCATCTCTATTATGTTTTATGACTGTGATATTATACTGTACTATTTTGATTTTATATATGCAAGGCTATTTAAAGTATTTATGTATTTTTTCAACTTTATTTGTAAATTTACACGCTTTTTTGTAATTATAATACAAAATAAACGATATCTAATCTAATCTTTGATTGGATTTCATTTAATCAGTTTTGTTAAGATTAAAGTATCTACTGATGTTATTATTAAGTTCAATTTTAGAAAATTATTAATTCTAATTCTTGTTATACTTTTTAAATGTATTTAATTATTTTCATATTAGTAATGAACATTATAATTCTATGGAAATTAGCTATCGTAATTTAAATTTTCTGAAAATTTGTCATTGAATCTAATGATGTGACAGCAATAATTATATGTAATTATACATAAAAACTTAGAATTAATCCAAACAAATAATTACAATCTACATATAATAGAGATTGAGATATATTAATATTCAATTTACTTTTTCTTGTAGTCACAGTGAAAAAAATCAGGTGATTTATCATCTGATTATTTTTAACAGGGCAGTAATATATAACTGAACTCATGTCTCTTTGTATCTCAGTACGTCAAAGATCAGTATAAAGCAATTTGTGAATCAATATCCTAGTGGATTAAATCAGTTGGGCTTAAATTGAATAATAATTAACAATATTTTCATAAATTTACACAAAAAGTTCTAACATATAAGTAGAAGTATATTTTTAGTTTTGTATCAGCGATGCCGAAAGTGGCAGAGTCAGAGAGGGAAATTCAAAAATGTGTAAAAAAAAAGTATTAAAATAAATAGTTTTCAAAATTTGATAATTAATAAATAATTCTAAAAAACAAAGTTACTATAGCAAAATAATTTTTTTTCAATTTTTTACATTTTTTTGAGTTTAACAAAATTTTGTTTAACTCAAAAAAATGTAAAAAATAGAAAAAAAATTATTTTGCTATAGTAACTTTATTTCTTAGAATTATTTATTGATTATCAAATTTTAAAAACTATTTATTTTAATACTTTTTTTTTATACATTTTTGAATTTCCCTCTCTGACTCTGCCACTTTCGGCATCGCTGTTTTGTATCTTGTAACTGATACATCTAAGAAAAAGGTATAGGCATATAAATTTTGTATTCAGTGTATAAGAAATTGAATTTAAATATTAGTTAGTTATATTTGTGTTACTTTTACTGTAAAAATTCAATAACAAATGTGATGAATTATCAGTACAAAGCGGATCGTGTCTTATTATTTCTTGGACTGTTAACATTATTCAATATGTAAAATTATTTCTTGACTAAATATTAAATTAATTATTCTTTAAAGTGTTATTGTATCTTGAGATAGGTTATGTTTAAATTATGAAAGAAATAAAGCAAAAATAATTTTTTAAATCTTTTCAGTCAAATAAACAAAGGATATTTTAGTTACCCATCATAATTTTCAAGAAATTCAATGACATTCAATTTTTTTCAAATAAAAAAATCCATTCTGAATCTTATAAGAAAAGAATTTTACATATAGTTACCTGTCACCATGTATTATTGGAAATATTAGCAGTATTATATAACCTTCAACTATGAAATAAAAAAATTTTTTTTAAATTCAGTATTTAAGTATATTTTTCATGTGCTACGGTGGCACATGATATGTAAAAAAATCTCAAGGTTCGGTTCACTCTTAATCTTTCAAAAGATATTTTTTAATATATTTTAATATTTTTAATGTATACAACTATTTCTATGAATGTTTGCCAAGGGACACCTGCAACCGATGAGTACAAGTTAACATTGAAATAAGTAAATGTAACTAAAAATCATATTTTTCATTATTTTTAATTACATTTTTATTTTTTCTAAGGGATCGCCCAGGATGTCCACTGAGAAATTTGTAGGCCATATTTATACATATATTACCTACTTCGATGATTTTCTTGGACATGGGATCATGGTTCGAAACCTTGAAAAATGGTATTTTGATGCTTTAACGGCAGGCCGGAGTAGATCCTGATACCGACCGAGTAACAATTGAGTTGTTTGTTATTTACTCAAGTATTAATCGGTGTATCTTCAGATTAAAGGTTGAGCGCAATAGATATTATTATTATTATGAACATCTATGCACAAGAAAAAAAAATTCTACCGCTTTGTTTTTGAGAAAAGTAAGGAACACCGAAGTAAAAGTTTATGTTTATAATATTTTTGCGTTCCTTACTTTTCTCAAAAACAAATCGGTAGATTTTTTTCTTCTTGTGCATAAATATTTGTAATAATAATATCTATTGCGCTTAACCTTCAATCTGCAGATACACCGATTAATACTTGAGTAAATAACAAAAATTTCAATTAGACAAGGACAGCGAATCCGGCCTGCTCTTAAATAACTTTAGCTCAGCGAATGGCTACATTAGCACTTTTAAATTAATTTTTTCTCATAATTTAGAATATTTTGAAGAAAAAAGTTTTCTAGTAATAAATTCCTAAAACGCAACTCAACTGAGTAATTTAAGCTTAAAATTAGTCAAAAATGTCAGAAATATGGTTTTTGCCCAACTTTGAAGCTTTGTAGCTCTAAAAATATGTACTAAAGGTATCTAAAAAAATTCCGAGTGGTTTATAATATGGAAAAGAACCATTTTACTAATTTTTAGCGAAAAAAAATTTTTCGTCCTTCGAATTGACAGAGAATGGGCGATATAAAGTAGAGACTTCACTGAAAAAAAGTTAGCGCATAAAATGCCCTCTTACGGATATATATTGCTCTAATGACTAGTTACTATGTACCCTTTCCATTAAGGACGTTTGTTGTCCGCTTTTGGAAAGTACTCGCGCGACTTTAGTTCATATGTGATTCCACGCAGCACGAGCTATAAGCAAACATTGAGTATAAGCCTCGTCCTTCGATTTAGGACGACCGTTTAGGACGTATGTTGCTCGGAATTAGGAAAACATACATTCAAAACTCGAGCGCTGATGTTTACCGACACGCGGCGCTAGCGAAGTCCCAACCTTTTTTCAGTGTTTACTGTCATTCGATTGTTAATGTTAATGTTATACTTCCTTTCGCCTTCTATGCTCCTGATACTTTTTATCATTTTAATATCGATAAATCGCGATAATTATCGGTTTATGATCGATTTTTTTATATTTAAATTCATCTTAAATGTAAGAACTTTTATTACAAGTGATATTTTAATTTTGATAGTTATTATTTGCATGTGGATATGCAAATTAAGTTAACCATTCGAGTCACATTTTTCATTCTAAATTTTCTAGTTTTATGAATTATCGAGCTTGGTATAAATCTTTTATTGAAATTCTTTTCTTATACTAAGTTAGGGGTATTTAGACAAATCAGCACTGTACCGTTCTGCCGTGTTAAGTAAAAACTTACGTAAGTGACATTTCGATGAAAAATAAATTTTTTCTATCAATAGTTCTGATAAAAAAAAATAGCCCATTAAATGAATAAAAAAAAGTTGTTTCAAATTTTTCGCTAAAAAATGAGGAAATAAAGATTACTTAAGTATTGAAAAATTAAAAATTGGATCGGACAAAATTGATATTATTTCACCTTAACACTTTTATTTATTTTACACTTATGTAAGTTTTTACTTAACACGGCAGCGTTACTATATTAATTGTTTACTTGAATTTCAAATTTTGCGTTATAAATCTTAACTTACAATTTTATTTTACATACAATTTTATTGTGAAATGAAACTTAGAAATTAAAAAGTATTGAATTCAATTATGCTGATTTTAACCTTACGCTAGATAATTGTTCACTCTAATTTCAATTTTTGCGTCCTTAATTTGAAATATTAGTCTCAATTTAAAATTTTTATCGTAAAATGAAGCTTAAAATTGGAAAAGTATCGAATTTAATTATGCTGATTTTATTTTTGTTCTAGAATATGATTTTTAATACTGCATTTTGTATTTTTTCTACGAGGAAATTGGTTTCAAATTATTAATTTTGTCGTTTCAACTTAATAAATTAAAAAAATTTTTAAAAGTAGTTGAGATGGGAAATATGCTTTTTATGATTGTGGTCTGGGGGCTACGATCAGTCCTCGTTGACAATCCGAACAATTAAAATCAAAATGAGAATTTAATTCGTGCAGCCACCATTGCCGATCGTCATCGAAGACGATGAGGTTTAAGTACTGTACGACGATGTCCAGGAACTTGAACAACCGTTTATAAATATAGCACCGCTGCTGGATTTTGTAAATCACGGTGTACCGAATCTTTTCGTACCCAATTACTGGATGGTGTTAGAAGACCCGGTCGGGAATAAAGTCATGGAAGAGAATGAAATACAAGAACAAATAATAGAACAGAATGAAGGAGAAGAAGAAGAGAGGGAAGTGATGATACAACAAAATGGTAATGACGAGGAAATGAGGGAAAATAATAATGAAGAAGTAGAAAATAACATCAATGGGGAATAAAACGAGGACGAAGAGTTCGGATACGAATTCAGTCAAGATTTAGAAAAGGAAAGAGATTCAGATGATCCTGATTACATACCAGAACAAATGGAACAAGATGTAGATGAGGATGAAGAAATTGACAAGGATGAACTGTTTTAACAATGCCGTAGAAGCAGGACCGATGAGGCTTATTAACACACGTCCTTGGGGTGGCGCGCTTCTATTGGCGAACACATATGAGGAAAATACATGTGGGGGTGGGCGTGTGTGTGTGTGTGTTAATATATATCATATAATTTTAATATTAATTGTAAAAATAAATATTTTTAAAAAGATTTATTTTATTTAATTATTATTATAATGGGCGCCATGTTCCGTCGGAACATCCTTCGTAACACCTTCTCAAAGAATAATGATTCTTGGGTCAATTACCTTTGAGGTGGTGGGTGGGGGTTTGACCATCATAGTGCCCCTATAACTACTAGCGTGTACTGGGCTCATAACCTGTTGATGATACAGGTTCATAAATGCACAAATAAAATTAGAATGATAACATTTTTCATTATTAGAAAAATTTAAAAACTCTATGTGAAATACTGTCGTTACGCACTTTAAAAATAGTAAGGCTTACTAATAAAGCGTACAGCAGACTAAAGACTTGCAGGGCAAGAATGATCAAACTTGGAGACAATGAGAGCAGGGTAAACTAGAGCTGTTTTATGATATTACATAAGTGCATGGGCGCACTTATATTCTAACATTAACTAATTAGTTTAATTTTGCATACGTTAAATTAACTTATCGAAGAGATTGCCATCTCCGTTGTCGTTTTTAATATTAATTACAAAAATTGTAATAAATATAAATCTTATGAATTTTTTTTTTCATTTTCAAAGATTTTCTTTAGCTTTAATTGTAAATAAAAATGCTCGATATGCAATTTAAAGACATTTATTGGTATATTGAATACATTTTAATCTACTTCTAATATTATTTTTAAGGTTATGTGTGAAAAATGCATAAATTGGAAGAAATTATTTATTATTATTATTATTATTATTTTTATTAATTTCAACGGGCATTGCTGACCTTCTTCACACTTAGATATTCGTTTTAAGATAACATAGTTTGACATATTATTTAGCGTGGTGTCATCCTACGGCATAGTCAGTGAAAAAAGCGACCAGACGGGGAATCGATCTCTCGCCAGCAAGAATACGAGTCCTGCGCCTTAGTTACTACACTACTGAGTTAGGACTTTTTTTATTTTTAATTAGCTTGAATAAAAATATGCCTTTTTTATTTTTAATTTGTTTAAATAGTGAATGGAAACAGTGTGGCTAGATCGGACAGAGAACTCGCGCTTGTGCAGTGGTAGCTTTGCGCTCATTGGGCAACTAAGCAGCGCGAATTTCGGAAGAATCGAGACATAGACAGCAATTTATTAATTTTTTTTTAATTTTAATGTAATTAAATTTTAAAAATTATAAAATATATTTTTAAAAATTAAAATATTTTTGAATATGTATTTTTTATATAATTTACTATTAAGAAATAGTATTTTAGTAATTATTATATTTAAATTATTATTGTGGTAAATAAAATTTTTTTCCAAAAGAATCAATAGACCTAAAATTCTCATAGTTAAAAAATATGATAAATATAAAAAATTAATGTAACGTGTAAAATTTTTTTAATTAATTAAGTAGCAAAAATTATTATTATTACTGTAGAATTACATTTTTTTAGAAAAACAAATATAATTAAAATAAACTATAAATGAAATCTAAAACTTAAAAATTATTAATAATTAATTTTAATCTTAAAATCTAATTATTTTAAATAACCGGGGGACAGATGAGCATGTATTATTTCACGCCAGACTTTATTTGAAGCAGTTTTGATTCAGTGCGTAGCGTACGCGCTTTTCCTTTTGGGTGCGCGGGTTCGACTCTCGTTCAGGACCACTTTTTAAAAAAATTTTTTTATTATTTTAATATTTTTCATTCCTTTTTTTATTTATAATTTTCAAATTTTCTATTTTTTTATTAATATTAAAAAAGATTCTTTACGAGTGAATTAAGTATGCTCGTTTTTTTTTCAATAAAAATTATTTTTAAATAAATTATTTTTTACATGTAGTAATTAAAAATATAAATAATTAAATAATTTTAATATTTTAAAATCTTTTAACTTAATACATACATATATATATATATATATATATATATATATATATATATATATATATATATATATATATATATATATGATGCGACGAGTATATATATACTTGCGCAGTTTCAATCTCCCGCCTGGCAGCCAAGCTACTAGGGAACGGCAGTTTAAAGCTCGGCTGCTAGGTGGCAACTACGCGTGTCATTTCGCACAAAAGGAAAATGAGTCTCAGGTATATATAGAGCCGAGAAGCTAACCGAACCAATCTGTGTAGACTATGGCCTCCCCTCTCTTTACCTAAGTGAGCATACAAGGTTAAGAGAGTGTGAGACAGACAGTAGCTATCTGCCTTGGCTTGTAAAGCACCACAGCTAAAGACAGAGCTTCTCTCTCTTACACATGAGGATAGACCAAGTGAGCCCACAGGTTTACACTTCAGTGCATATGCAGAAAGCATAGAGATATGCCAAGTGAGCACACAGGCGTAAATCTATGCTACCTACGAGCATACACTTTCAAGGGTGCCGTTCACCCAAAATTTGATATTCTTTTTCACATTCGCGAACTAGCTTGAAGGGTGCCGTCCACCCATAGCTTGTCGCGTCCGCATGTAAGTGAATTATAGAATAAATTAAGGGTGTCGGCCACCCCTTATTTCACATTCAATTAAAAGACTCCGTTCGCCCGCCATTATAGAGATTAGTATATTAGATAATTAACGGTGCCGTCCACCCATTATTGCCGTAGTATTATCTATTATGATATTAAGTGCCGTCCACCTATTCATATCATAATTTAGTCATTAATGTTTTATCTCTTTTTGCACACTGTTATAGTGTAACGTTTTTATTTCCCGTGGGTGGGAAATATTACGTCTTTACCTCCTGTTGCCAGACGCTTCAGTGAGTGACCAGGGTTCGAGGCAGGAGGTCGGTTAGGACGGACGGTGGAAAGATAAAGGATAGTAAACGGGTTGACATGTTTGTTTATGCTAGGGAGTACCAGAGCTTTATTGTACTCTAAACTTATATCTTACAACGACGTATAACAATAATAATGAAGAGTAATAAACTAACCTAAATTATATAAATCAAAATAACTAGCCTAATATATGTGCGCGAGATACAAAGATGTTCGTTGGAAAATAAAAAAATAGATCTTAATTTAGAACACACTCAATAAACTCACTTTATTTAACACAATACATACTCGAAGCATACAAAGAACTTGAAACGCGTGAAGCAATTATACTCGGACGGGATCGTGTTGCCTCCTCCAACGGCCGAAGCAAAACTGAGACGATGCCTGCCGCGAGGCTCCCTTTATAGCGGCGCCATCCTGAACGCGTCCCACGCCGCGGAGAGAGAGAGAGGAAGCGCCCGCGCCATTGCGCGCGCATGAAGAATTGGTGGCAACCCGCGCTGCACCATTGATTCCGAACATTTCGGAACAAAAGAAATAAAGATTGAATTTGATATAAGCCACTTGACGGCTTTTATGCGCCTCTTGTTGGCGACGAAAATAAATGAAATCAAAAGTAATAGAAATAAACTTTATCTTTAATAATAAGTCAGATTAGACTAACGGCGGTTAACGGCCTGGACGATTCTAATAAACAAACCAAGTTATAATAATTATAATATTAATAGACTATTCTATATAACGGTGGGTGGACTACACCCTTAATGCGATGACACGGAATATGGCTAAAGGCCTACGATTCTCTAATGCGCGGCAGATGCATAATTCCGGCGGCGGCAATAGGTGGGAAGCACTCTTAACACTAACTTAATACTACGGTTATAATAGGTGGAAAAACACCTTAAAGTTACTATGAACTTATCTTAGACAAAGTGTCTTATACACAGGTCGGCACGGCGGCTCGGCGGTATATAACGGTTCGGTGTAAATCAACCTTAATATTAATTAATAATGAATTAAATAAAGTTGCTATTTACAAAAACGGCCGGTACGGCGGCTCGGCGGTACAAACTAATATGATCTTATATTAAGTTAAACTAATCTAATATATACAGCGCGGTCGGTACGGCGGTACGGAAGTGCAATGGCGGTTCTCTCGGTCGCATTTTATCTAAGCCAGCGAGCGCACTTGGCAAAGATTAATTGCAGCTCGACTTGCTTCTAATAGTTTGTCACATTAGAGCGACCGAGAGAGTAGCTTTTCTTATAAGGCGTAGGAGCCCCATATAAGAAAGCCAGTACTGTATACTGCTTTCTCTCTCTAGGCCAGCGAGCACACTCGGCTAAGAGAGAGGGAGAGCACAGTACCCAATGCCTCGACTCTTCGCTGAGCCTTAGCTCTTATATCTCCTAGAGCTCGCTGTTCCTCTTGTGGAAGCAGCAAAAACTGACGGCACCTGGCGGTTGAGCCTGTTACTATCGTGCCTCGCGGGAGATTTGAATATCCTGTCTGCACGATTATGAATAATCGTTGCAATAGGTATAAGCAACCGACGCGTACTAGACCGTCCAAGCCGCTATAAAGCCGCTATATATATAAGGCCGCTATAAAGTTAAAAATAAACTATTATTTATATTCATTTTTCCCCTCATTTTTGGACCTACATTACAGCGTTAAATTTAGCTGGATTTTAGCTTGTAATTAGCTAGGAAATAACTAAATTAAGTTAAATTTAAGCTTTGAAATAGCTGAATTTAAGCTTGTAGTGAACTTGGTAATAGCTAATTTTAAGTTTTGTATATAACGATATATGACATATAAGTTTAAAATTAATAATAGATGAAAAATAGGTAATAATTTTTTTTTTACAATTAGCTTATTATCCTGTAATCATCGTGAAGTTTAATCGTATAAATAATTATTAATTTTACGATTTTATTTAAAGTATAGGGTTGAAAATATCATTTTGAAAAAGCTAAATTGAAGTTTAATAATCAAATAATTAAATTGAAATTTTGTTGAATCAAAATCAAACCCTTAAATATAGTCTTTATAAATTGAATTCAATTTTTTTTAATTTTCTAAAAAAACAACGATATCACAAACTTGTGTTACTTTCTGCTCGGTAGTCGTTAAAAATTGCTTTTTTCTTCGACTTTTCACGAGCATAGAGTTTTTTAAACGGGTTCTCAATGCCGAGAAAAGCCAAAGAAAAAAGAAATTTTTAACGACTACCGAGCAGAAAGTAACACAAGTTCAGTTATATCCACGGGTGGATTAGTGTCTGAAGGAGAATGGAGGAACATTGTCAACCTGGATGATGTAGACCCTCAATCTCCTGGTGGCGCAATTGGTAGCACGACTGTCCGGTATGCAGGAGGTTGTAGGTTCAGATCCCATCTGAGGCATCAATTTTTTTCAGTTTTTTCCTCTTTAAACACATTGCGCCCGGTGTAACTGGGGCATAAAAAACGATGTTCTTGGCATTGAGAACCCGTTTAAAAAACTCTATGCTCGTGAAAAGCCAAAGAAAAAAGCAACTTTTAACGACATTACAGTTTTCCAAATTTTTTATTCTTAATCCAAAAATGTTTCAAATATTTCTATTACTGCCTTCTATTTTCACTAATAGAAAGCCTAATATAAAGGAATTTAGGGAAGTTTTTTAATAAAGATTAAAAATTTGGAAAACTGTAATGTCGGTAGCTATGTATAATTCATATACCTTATTAAATCCCCTTAAATGATGTTTTTGATGTGTGAAAATTTTATGACATAATTTACATGTATAATTAATTTTGTTATAGAAACAATAAATATTAATACGCATGCCTAAAGACAAAAAAAATTAGTCCTGTTTACAATGAAACGTCAATAAAAAAATTTTTTTAATTAAAAGCATTAAAACATTGATAAAAAAATGAGAAAAAACAACTTTCGATTGATAGACTCATAGCAATATTTTTTAATTCATTATGTTACAGTCAATGTAGGTATTCTTTTTATTTAATAATCTACGTATCAAAATAATAGTTATTTTTTCTGCAAACACATTTTTAGAAATTTGTGTGGATGTGTTACGTCACCACGTATCTCTTATTTAAAAATTATTTCAAACCATGCAGTTATCAATCAATCAGATAATGTGACTTACAAGGAGAGTGCATTGCATTTGGGTCTCGGATTTTTATCTAACTTTAGGATATTTTTTCTTACATAAAATCATGAAAAAAACCGCGGCCATTCGGTCCAACGCTCAATTTTTTCCGAGTTATGAGCAGTTTTATCTAAATTATAAAAAAATGTGTATCTGCTTTATAGCTACACATTTTTTGAACTACTTATTCTACAAGGTTTTTACTAATTGCGTATTAAAGTTGAGATTAAAATCTTTTGATTGAAAAAAAGATGCGTACAAAAAGCTCAATTTGTTCGAAAGTTATGAATGAATACAAATACCGCAAATATTTAGCATAAAAATATGCATAGAAAATAAATGCTACATTTTAGTCTAAATTTCATCTTAATATTCATTCCTTCATAATTTTTAAATAACTTGAGCTTTTTGAACGCGTCTTTTTTTAATCGAAAGGTTTTAATCTTAACTTTAATATGCAATTAGTAAAAACCTTTTAGAATAAGTAGTTCGAAAAAATGTACAGTTATAAAGCAAATACACATTATTTTAGAATTTAGACATAACTGCTCATAACTCGGAAAAAATCAAGCGTTGGACCGAATGGACGCGGCTTTTTTCATGATTTTATGTTAGAAAAAGTATCCCAAAGTTAGAAGAAAATCCAAGACCCAAATGCAATGCACTCTCCTTGTTAGTAAGCATATTGTTAAATTAAGTCATTTTTATGAAACAAAAAAAGTGCGATTCGATTTACAAAATCAACAAAACGAGAACAATGTGAAGGCTACGTGAACCAGATTAACCACGTTAACCATATCATTTAATAAAAGTCAAAATGCATAATAAGCATTACTCCATCGATTGACATCAATTCTAAATTTAAATTATATTAAAGATTAAGAAGCACTTTTTCAAAGAACTTACACAAGCACTTTTACCCGCATTTTTCAATAAGTATCATGGTAATATTATTACAATTATATTTCTATATATTTCTTTCAAAATTCAAGTATATTTAATCGTGACAGCGATTCAAATCAATTAAAATTTGCAAAGTCTTTATACCACTAGACTAACATTTGATAAAATGTTTATAAATCAATAACTAACTTTATTCTTTATTTAATATTATAATGAAACATGTACACATAGCCCTCATCACAGACAACATTTCATTATTAATTCTGTGCTGGTGTAGAGCCAGGATTTCACAGATGATTAGATTCATTAAAAGATCATTGAAGATTTACCTGAAGAAAACTTTTGAATAATTAACATTATTTAGTATTTTAAATAAAAGTTATTTAAAAAATTGCAAATCCTTGGATATTTTTTTAAAGTTATAAAAGCAAGATGGGGGTTGGCGTGCTTGCCGCCTGGTATATATATATATATATATATATATATATATATATATATATATATTGCGACGAGTATTTATACGAGTGTCTACTAAAAATTATAAGACATTGCGGTAAAAATTATCAGACTCCTTTATAATTTTCACAGTTATTTTCACGGTATCGTCACATAATTTTCCATAGCCTGAAGAAACACAAAAAACATCTGAAAATGAATAACTCCCATCTATTAAAGAAATCACTAAAAAGATTTATAAAAGTTTGACTTTTGGTATGGTTTAATAATTCACATAACCTAATATAAGGAGATTCGAGTTTTATTTAACAGCACCCAAAAACTGTTTTCCGTTTAGCAAATTTAAATAATCATTTTTTGACATTTTTTAACTGTAAATCTTCAAGTCTTATCATAGGTATTAATGAAATAAAAGTTATAACTTTCATGGTTGAGAATATTTTTTACCTTTATTGAAAGCCATTTAATTGGCTAGATTTATTTATAGCGATTAAAGAAAAAATGGGTATGCAGTTTAAAATATTTTTTGTTACTACTTTTTTATTTTTTGTTCGCATCAATGACTTGAATTTAAAACTTAAAATTTTAGATCAAGCTGTACTTCAATTTGAGCACTTTTATTTATCACTAAGATCTTTCACTTTTTCACAAGAGACACCATAACTTATAAAATGTTTTTTAATATCTTTTATTATTTATTTCCTAAATTAAATTACATATTTTTATATATTAACATTTTTATAAAAAGTAATCATGATTTTACTCAATAAACAGCACTTATAATATAAAGGCTTTATAAACTCTACTATATCTCCTTGAGTAGATTTGTGAAAAAGTACATGAAATTTCAACAAAAACAGTTTAAACACTTTATAAACTTTAACGTTAAATGTTTAATCACTACTGATTAAAATTAATCATTTCTATTAATTATTTTATTTCAATTTGCTGTTTCAAACATTCATTCTTAAAATATCAATCATAATCATTCATAAAAAGCAGATTATATAGTTACTCCAAATCTCTATTAATAAATAAGTCTATTTGATTGTACGCATAAACTGAAAAGAAATTTTATGCTTATTCAAATCCCGCATCATCTCAAAATCAATAAAATAAAGTATCCCAAAATATTTTTTTTAAAGGCCACTTCGTTGAAAAATGTAAACCGTTTAAAAACGTATACAAAAGGAAACTATCTTAGTTTATTCCTGTGAAGTCTGCTTAGTGGTGGGAAATTTTCCGGTGAGCCCAAATATCTATATCTAATAGCTCTTGGTGTTTTTTTTTTAAATTATACTTTCTTGGATTAAATTTTGTGAAGTTAAAACTGTAGAAATATTACTTATTTCATTTATTATTTGAATATTATTTTTATTTAGTCTTCCTAACACTTATGACCTCCTGGGTTGTCAGATCGACTAATAAATGAAATAGAAGAAGTAATTATTATAAAAATTTAACGGAACGCCAAAGTTAGTAAATAATAAAATGCTATTAAGACAACTGCTCTAGTCGGCAACTGTCTACACTTATCATTAACATGAACTGATTACAGTTGGTAAATGATACGCATTAGATTAGATTATGTTAGTGTAAAGGAAAAAGAATAAGGAATTAATAAGTAGAATAAATATTGAGTTTTTAAATCTAATATTTTAACTCACTTCTATTTGATGACAAGGGCATCACAATTATTTTATAAATCAATTAAAATTGTAAGGCCCAATCTTGTGCAAAGACCGCCCTTCTTTATTGTATTATCTATTAAAAAAGTGACTTTATTAATTAGTTGGGATTATATTGATTTGATTTAAGGAGGAAAGAAAGATGCTAGAAAACAAAAGAGAGCTCAAAAATGCACGCAAAATGTGCGCAGCTTTTGTCTTTTATACATATCGTGCCTGTATCATACGTGAAAGACAAAGCTACATGCGTTATGCGCGCTTCTTGCGCATTTTCACGCTCTTTTTTATTTTTGAGCGTCTTTATCTCTTCAGGCTAACTGGACAAGTTCCCATGCTTAATTTGG
The DNA here is from genome assembly GCA_017163975.1 of Anastatus disparis. Classification (NCBI taxonomy): domain Eukaryota; kingdom Metazoa; phylum Arthropoda; class Insecta; order Hymenoptera; family Eupelmidae; genus Anastatus; species Anastatus disparis. The sequence continues at coordinate 2,654,689 of JAFFSR010000291.1, read as the reverse complement.
GTCTAAGCTTAAAGCATATTCTACTGGAGGCAGCTTCGAATGCGCCGCGTGCGTGGTTAAGTTGAGAAAGAGAAAGGTATATTGAGGTTGACATAAATCTCTTTTTCTCCGGCACGTGATTGGTTTGTTTTATTCCCTACTTCCTTATCACATGACGGAGAGATAGACATAGCCATAAACCTTAGTATATCTTTCTTTTTTCCAACCTAACCACGCGCACGGTGCATTCAGAGCTGCCTTCAGTGTTACATGCTCTAAAGGTCTAAGAGTCAAAGTTGTACATTGTGCACAGTTCCCGCGCTTTTTCACGCCTTTTTTATTTTACGGCATCTTTTTCTCCTCTGACGCTAGTCGGAAAAACGCCCTTGCCTGTGTCGAGTATAAGAGACGAATTCACCTACTTCTTTGGTACAATATCTAAGCTAAGATTTTTTTACACGTGGTAAAACGTTATTTGCTTACAAGTTAGATTGTCTTAGAATGTACACAAATGTAAAAATAATTGGCTTCCATAAACGGTTGCTTCTACTCAACACTTACAAATTAAAAAAAAATAGTTGAATTTTTTTTTCACAAATAGTCAAAAATAGAAATTGATGAAATGTTATTTTTTGTAGAGCCAAATCAATTCACAATAACTAAAAATAAAAAAATTATGAATTTCAAAGGCAATTTTTTTTTTAAGTACTTGAAAATTTTTAACGATTGTCTGACTTTGTTTTTGTCACGTAAAATAAAAAATCAGAGCAGTTCATACATTTTTAATAAACTAAATTATCTAGAAGTTAAATAGATGGATTTCGAAAAATGATTTTTCATACAAGGGACTTATAAATTTTCAGAAGTTATCAGACATAGAATTTTTAAAAACTTGCTAACATGAAATTTTAACATAAGATCTCACGCGAGATTTGTCAGAAGTGTATTAATTTTTAATGAACTTGATTTTTGTAAAAATGTCTAAAAAAGAAAAAAAATCATAAATTAAAAAATTTTTTTTTTGAGAGTAGAAACTTGAAAATTTTTAGTATATCGGACTTAGTATTTTCAAGAATATAGTTACATGAGATTTGGTATGAGATCTCACATGAGATCTCACGTGAGATCTCACGTGAGATCATATGTGAGATTCGTTAGTAGGGTTAAATTCCCTTTAGTTATTGTAGTGTGATCCATTTAGTTTTTATAAGTTGATCGTCCTTTCTTTAAAACATTAGTTACAGCTCTGTGTGATATACTCAAAATGCGAAGTAAACAGCCAAACGACAAACTGAAGTAATATTAGTGTAATTATGATTTTGGTATCAAAAATTCAACTATTTTGTTTCTTTGTATAAAAAATTTCTTATGTGCCTTTAAGACTAGAAATTTAATTAAAAATCCACTTGTATGAAAAAATATTTTAAAAGAACACTTTAAAAAGTTAAGAAAAAAACATACGAAAATACCTAAGTCCCCTTTACAGGATTCATACATAAAATATAAATAAAATACTTATTTATTAAAAATATAAAAGTGGATTCTTTAAGGATTAATGAAATAATTTTTGAAGTTAATATTTCTTTTGGCGCGCCTAGTAAATTTGCTGGAGATAAAAATCTAAGTTGCCGTCACGTTACATTTTAATATGTATTGTGTACGTATGATCCTATCTGTGCACGCACATACAATTGAGTTATAGGAATGAGAGAGAGGGAATACTATACTATACCAAGCAATGTATATTCAAGCCTGATTTGAGAGAGTGAGAGATTTGATTTGATTTATACGTTTATTTAAGACCGTGGGGTTCAACCCCGTATGGCCCATAAGTAATTACAAAATATATACAGTAAAAATAAACTAAAATATGTCATCTTAAAAGCAGTAGTAGAGCAAAATACATTATGTTTTATACATAAGATCATAAGAGCGCGGTGGCGTAATGGATAGAGCTCTTGCCTTCAACGCGGAGGGCATGGATTCGAATCCTGGCCAGGTACCTCTAACTTTTTTTTCGAAAGAAAATTAGTGTATGTGCCATTTATATCACGACTCTTTAAAAATCCGACCTCATTGGGTATCAGTTGATTGTTGGTCATAAAAAGTGACTGACCATCCATCGGTAGTCAAAGTTTTCGGTATGGTGGGTTTGACAGTCTAGCCTGATGTAATGTGATAAACGGATACCGGGCGGGGACTCCCTCGACTTCACCATATAAAAAAGGTTAATCATATAGAGGACAATATCCTTTATATATTAATCTTTTTTTTTTATTAAAAAAAAAAAAAAAAAATACATAAGATCATGCTGTGACTTGCAGTAATACAAAAGTTTAAACTTTGATATAAACAGTATTAAGATGATTCTATATAAAGCAATGGCTATAATTATATATAAATGCGAACTCTCTCCCACGTAGACAATATAAAATTATTCGCATGAAAATAAAATTGAAATATTAGATTTTGACTTTATATTTGAATTGAATATTTTTTTGTTATGCATTTTACCAATCGCACCAGTGCAGAAATCCACCACCCAAGGTCTACATTCAATGTCTGCAGTAGAACATAGCTTATATAAATAAGATACACTCAACAAGCATTCAACGAATCATGCCACTCAGCGCGCTCATCACTAAGGAACCTGCTCAATAGTCGCATTTTGACAACCTGAGTTAACCCCATTCCAAAACCAGAGAATACGTCTGTATTATTATTGATGAAAATAGATGCTGAAGAAACAAATGAGTTCAGCATCGCAGGAGTACGTACGACTGGGCATATGAGCAGTCTCGTAGGTAATCTATTGGATGACCTGACCACCGCATCCACATTTGTCCGAAGGAACCTAGAAGCTAAGTAAGAAGGATTCTGGTATGACACAATAGAATGTGCCAGAGCCATTTTGAAATAGAGCCGTCTATTTTTGACTAATATCCAACCAAGTTCAAGGCGAAACGGAGTGACCCTGTCCTGCCTCCCAATATTTCCAAACACGAATCTAACACATGCGTTAAGAGCACGATGAAGCTTTAGATTCAGAGTTTGGGGTAGATCAGCATAAACTACACAACAGTAGTCAAGATTAGGAAAGATCAATGCCTCAACTAATTCCTTCCTAACCTTTCTGGACAAGGCATGTCTATGGAACTTCAGAGACTCTAGAGTACCAAAAATACGACCGGCTATCGAATTAACTTGCTTGTTCCAATTTAACGTACTATTGATCCAAACTCCCAAGTTCCTTACAACATCTGTGTAAGGAATGGACACGTCATTCAAAAGAATGGGAGAGCACGTCAATCAATCTATTCTCGCCATATATTGTTCACTTCCCAAGAACATGGCCTGCATCTTGGTGGGATTTAAGGTGAGCTCATTGTCCCTTGCCCACTTGACCACGGCAGCAATCTCTTGGTTCATTAAGTTGATCTCTTCTTCAAGTTTCGCCGGTAGGAACGAGTGATAAAGCTGAAGATCATCAGCAAAGAGAATATGCTTAGTCTTAGTCAAGCTCGAAGGAAGATCGTTGATGTATATTGAAAACAGCAATGGACCAAGAACACTACCCTGTGGTACACCAGCTGTACACGAAATCCAATCACCAACTTGATTTTCTAAATCAGGAACAGAGTAGTATCTATTCCTAAAGTATGATGCAAACCAGCGTACAACCGTGTCCGAGCAATTAAAAGAACGAATTTCATGAAGAAGACGCGAGTGAGGTACTGTGTCAAACGCCTTTGAAAAGTCGAACAATAACAACACAGTTATCATTCTTTTATCGATCGCAAGACGAACATCTTCCAAAAGCTTTAGGAGTGCTGTCTGAGTGCTGTTAGACCTTCTAAAACCTGTCTGAAGACAGTCAAGCAGGGCATTCTTCTCTATATGTGCATAGAATTAGGAGTGGACCACTCTTTCCAGAACCTTTGAGACCTCGCAAAGCTTCTCAATGGGTCGTGTTTGAGAAGGAGAGTCAAGTTTATTAGACTTTGCCAACGGCAGAAGAAATGCTCTTTTCCAAGCATCAGGAAAGATACCAGAAGACAAAGACAGATTTACTATCAAAGTCAAGTGTGGAGCTAACGAATCCTGAGAAATCTTCAACATGTCAATTGAGAGATGGTTAGGCCCCACTGCTTTAGATGAAGCAAGACGTAAGAAAGAACCGATCACAGAGCGGTCAACCTCAGCGAACTCAAAACAGGTAGGTCTCTGCGTAGTGGTGTAACAAGTACCTCATTAAGCTCACTGTCCGACAGAGCAGAAGATGACGATGAGATAGACGTGCAATGTGTCAGAAGTGTTCTAGATGAAAAGTACTGTAGTGGTGAGGGTAGAATTTTACTAGAGTGCCCGATTTTATGTAATGTTGTTCACCGATTAGATGAGTTCGACGAGGCAGAAAGACGATCAGATATAAATTTGTTTTTAGCAGTATCAAGGGCATTCGAAACCTCTCCACGAAGCCTCCTGTAATAGGCAATAGATAAAATGGAACCTGAACGAGCAGCAGATCGATATGCTCTATCACGTTCCTTCATTTTGACACGAATGTCACGGGTAAACCAGGGTTTTTTCCTAATAGTAAGATTTCGCGATTTCAGCGGTGAACAGTTATCAAAATACGAAACAAGAACAGAAGACAAATTATTTACAAGAATATCAATAAGTTCATTATTAGAACGAGAATATGCAAGGCTCACTTGCGATTTAAGAGAAAGATTTCTAGAAATTGACTCGTTTAAACTAACGATTAATATTAGAATAGTTTCTGTAAAAAAAGCTTTCTAGTCGTGTTAGGTAGTTTATACGCTCTAAAAGTGATCGAAATAAGATCATGGCCTGCTATAAGAGGTGCCGATGATTTTTTTAAATATATTAAGGAGTTGACGTCATCAATAATGAATAGATCAATCCAAGAATGAGAAGAGTACTCTGATGTGAGTGTGTGGTGTGTAAGACCAGATGGAACCACATAAAGAGTATACGAGTCAAGTTTATGTTGAAATCGCCTGTAATAACAACATTTTTATAAGAAGGTAAGAAAGTAGACAAAATATTGAAAAATTCATCTGGAAAAAGAGCCTTAGGGCGTAGATAAACAACTGCAAAAATCAATTTTTCAGTATCAAACGAGATCTCTGTCACGATATACTCTGCAATATTGTCAAATAAAGGATCAGATTGAGACAAAATCTTAACTTTAAGAAAGTCACGAGCGTAGAAACCGACTCCACCATCTCCTTTGCCCACTCTGTCCAATCTAAAGAAGTTGTAATGATCCAAGGAGATAATTTAGCTATCATCCAGCTCAGTTAAGAATGTCTCCGTAACTGCAAAAATATCTGTCTTATTTGAAGTTATGTGGTTTTCAATGGCCGAGAAATGCGTTTCAATGCGATTGACATTCGCATGAGAAATAATTAAATTTTGAGAAATTTCGGAGTTATTTTAAGTAAGAGTATAATTATTGTGAGAAGAATTTACAAAAGGATTACTGGATGTATTTGAATTTACATTAGCACATGTGCCATTGGAATTAGAATTAAAATTGGAATTAGAGAGAATATTTGAAGAAGAAGAGGCGCATGAGATTATCGCAAGAGAGCCATGGAGTCCTCATTTTTTCTCTTCCAGAGGCTTAAGTGTGGACAGCTGTGCCTCATCCGTGATTGGAATTAAATCGGCATTCTTTGAGGTACGCATGCAAACTGTCAAGTTACGTACTATAGGTCGAAGATAATTTAAGTCCTTATGGACTGCAATGGCTTTTTTAAGAAGTATATATACTGGTTTAGGCCAAATTGGCCGAACAAAAATTTTGCTATTCCCGCCCACACCAAAAAGTTTAAGTGAAGAAAAGTTGCGCAACTTGGGCGAGGCCTCAGCAATGCAATCACGAATAGCATCAGATGCAAACCTGCCAACAAAAGCACGAAAGTTGTTAGGCTGAGAGCATTCAGGCTGGTCAACATCCATGGGAATTTTGGGTGACCACTCAGGAGTTTCAATTAAGACATTCGTCCCAAACTCAAGCCCCAAAGCCTCCAAGATAATTCCGACAATGTTCTTGTTGGAAAGCGAGAGAGACGACGGAATACCAGAGAAGAGAATCTCATAAGAATCGCGCAGCAAAGAAACAAAGAGAGAGAGAGAGAGAGAGAGAGAGTATAGCAAACGAATACGCACTACACAAGCTAAGTATATAGAAAGGGAGAGAGAAGGCACATCGGCACATCAGCGTACAAATTGTTGTGTATACACTGTTTGGGTATTGGGTTACCACATGAGCGTTCAGTATGTATAAAGTGCGCACTCACACGCAAATACATCTTTAACGGCCACTTAATAATTGTTATTCTAATGCGTTAATTATTGAAAACTTCCTGTATATTTGTATTATGTATGTATGATGTATGTATGAGCGCTATATATATATATATAGCGCTCCTTCAAACAGTATTGTCTCTGATAGTCGCACAACCAATATCATAAAAACAAATTAAATTAGATACAAAATAATAAGTTTTTATTTTTTTTTAAATTAATGATTAGGAAAAAATTCAAACGGAAACCGAAAGAATTTCCAAGAATCTAATATTTATTACAGATGTTTTTTCTGTTACGAGACTTTTCAATAAAGTTACACGTGATCGTATATATTGTTAAGCGTGTAAACAATCAAATTCGAAAAAAAATTATTCAAATAATTTAAATCTTTTTTTTCTAATTTCTTCAAAAAACTAAAATTAATTTCTAGGACAATGATGATAATATATATAATATGTCAAACGTAATTGTTAATCAAATTTTCACTTTTGATGTTTCAATTGTTTATAACTTTACTAAAAAGCATCAGAACAAAAAAAATCAGAGTTGAATTTTATATTTTTTTAAATTCTCTTCATTCCCGCTTAAATTTTTTAGTAATTATTGAAAAATATACAATTAAAAAATTTTTTTTCAATTTGAAATTTTTACAAATTTTAAAAAAGGATAAAAAAGAATAAATTCTATATGCTTATTATTTAAACAATTTCTCTATGCTTCTAAATAGCTTAGTAAGTTGCAAATGTATTTAGGGGGTCTTCTCTTTACCAAGAACTACCATTATTCTACTTCATGAGTTGATAATTTGTTGTGCGTATACATATTTATTTAATATAAAATATATTTTTAAACGAAGCATGACGGAAAATTATTCATTCTATGAGAAGCAAGACTCACTAAACCAAAAGAAGTATTAACTTCTGTCGGCCAGTCCCCACGACTGCCACACCTGGTTTTTTTTTATAATAAAACAACCTCAGCCAAAACTGAATTACATTTCTTAATACGCCATTAGCCTTTAATTATAAAGACTTACTCTAAAACGGACCCAATTTAAATAAATAATATCTTTTTTTTTCAAATTACATTGATTCCAACTACTTCCGAAAATATTATATCTAATTTTACAACAATGACGCTGTCAAGAGATAATTTTTTAGAACTTGAATTAAAACTTCAAAAAATGTTTAAGGCCTTCTAAGATCTGCCCAGAAATTAAAGCTGTTATTATGAAGTAAATCTGAAACCGACTCACGGATTTAATACCTTTAATTTATTAAAAACTTTAAATTGCTATATCTCCGTCAATTTTTTAGCTATACAGGACAAGCTTACAAAAAACGAAATTATTGGATTTGAGTCAATAATAAAAAAGACTATTTTTTTCGATATTTTGTACGTAAAAGTTCCAATAAAATTATTTAAAAATGATTTTGAGGTCTGATAACCATCTGAACTTATTATAAAATAGTTCGAACAAAGTTATTTTCTGACGTAAATGCGTCTAAAAATATGTATACCATTCATGATCTGTCAATAAGTCATGTTTTGAGGTTTTTTGACAAGGGAAATCGTAATTTGCATTTCGGCACGGGTTAATCGCTTAATTTAAGGGCTTTCACGGTTTAAATTTCAGTTTTTTATAATGATTAAACGATCTAGGGATGTCCTGTATGAAATGTTTAGTTTAGGAAATAAGTGTCATCCTAATATTTTTTGTAAAATTACCAACTTAATTATTAGTTTACTCAAAAACTAAGGGGTGTAGAGAATGACTCATTAAGACATTTCTTGTTGCAAATTGAGAGTAGAATCTACAAAAATTTTTATGAATCACAGAATTGCTATTTTCCGATTGGTTCATTTATTACTTTCATGTAATTTTCAATTGCTTGAGTTCGACCAGGTCGATTTAACTCATTAAGAACTATTTTGTTTCTTCTGATAACATTTTGAAGTAAGCTTATACAATAATTATTATGTGAACATCTAGGTTTTAACCTAGATGTTCACAGAGTTTTAACCTAGATGTTCACATAATAATTATTGTATATGTATAAACCCTAGGTGCTCAATTCAATTTAAAAAAAAAAAAAATTTTGAAGTAAGCTTTTGCTCTACTTGGGTAAACTATTAGGAGAAGAGCTACATAATTTTTAATATTTTAAAATATAGAATTTTTGATTTAACACATATACTCTAGATTTGGTTCTTCGATATTGATGGGTAATGCAATATATCGACGCCTCCTATCAATATAATTCTTATTCACAGATATGTTCAATAAGATTCTAATTCAAAATTCAAAGCAAGAACATTCCAATTCAAGACGAATTCAATAAAATTCTAATTCGCTTTTCAATTCAATATAATTCTAATTCGGAAGAGCTTTCAATACAATTCTTATTCCGAAGTTCGTTCAATACAATTCCAACTCGGATTTCCGTTCAATATAATTCTAACTTGTGATTCCGTTCAACATGATTCTAATTTGAAATTCCGTTCAATATAATTCCAGCTCGAGTAACATTAACATATTTAGTATTACAAATCTTAAATATTAAAAGTTAATTTTAACAAAATAAGCATATGTTTTTATTGAGTCCAACCATTGTATACTTTCTATGTATGGCTGATTCCATTTCAAATCGAACAGTCAGTATACACTCAAGTGACCAATTACTGCGCTAATGGAGTATGCTATTCTACCCTAAAAATAAGGGTATACGTATTTTTTTATTTTGCTGAAATATCAAAATTGCATCAGATATGCACTTTTGAAAATTGCATACAAAAACTAAATGTTAAAACTGAAAATATTGAGAATAACTTTAGAGGGCTATCGTTTTACCAATTTTCAATGAATTTTGGTAAACCTTATTTTGTTTTATTATGTTTTAAGCCCTCTTTAATTCAGCTAAAAATCTCACCTACATTAAAAATAGTAAAAGAGCTTCCTAAAGAGGGGCAGATGTACCAGGGTAGACTTAAACTGTTGTTTTTACTATATTCATTATGCTCAGAAAATATGAGAATGATCGAAAGTACGGTCATTTTTTTATAGCTCAAGAAACACACGTAGAAAAATATAAAAAAAGTATCATTTTTGGCGTACAAAATTATGTACCGTGATTACCGATTTTTCAATCAATACCAAAATTTAATTACATATTCTACTCACAGAAACGAGTAATTTAAGCCCTTATTGAAGTGTATGCTACTCCAGAAACTTGTATTATAGACTTCTGAATTATTCTGAAGTCGCCCTCTCAAAATTAAAAAGTTCCATGGATATCCCCATATGTAACTTCAAACTTATCTTTCTTTTTTCAAAAAGTTTTTTAATAAATGAGTAAAGGAATAAAGTGCTCCTTGAATACGTGGTGAACGTGAATAAGAGAAATTCACATTTCAAATTAATATATATCTATAAAATTTTACAAATTTGCTGGTGTAACAATAAACTATTTGTTTATTTCAGGTTTTTTAAAATTAAGTTTTGGCTTTTTGCTTTCTCATAGAGAAAGCATTGTATCGATAAAAAAATTTTTTTTCAATTTTTTCATTAATTTGTACATATTTAGACTCAGGGAGTCGAAAAAAGTGGTTTCCAGAAAATGTCTCTGTGTGTGTGTGTGTGTGTGTGTGTGTGTGTGTGTGTGTATGATTTCAGTACGCCAAAAATATCTCGAGAACTACTCGATGGATTTGCTTCAAATTTTGCATGCAATTTATTTTTTTGTCTAACTGGGGGGGGGGGGAGAAGATATTGAAAATTGATCTTCTTAGCTCAGTTTTTTTTAGAGCCATTTTAAGAATTTTAAAAAAATTTTGATTTTTCAATTTTTTGGTATTTTACGTAAACTACTCGAAGAATTTTCTTGAAAATTTGTATGGACATTATTTTCGACTGCCAAAAGAAGAAAAACTTTTACCAACTGATTTTCTTAGCGCACTTTTAATTTTAAAGCAATTTGAAAATTAAAAAAAAAATTTTTTTCTTCATTTTTCTTTTATTTTATGAAAACCATTCGATAGATTTGCTCCAAAATTTGTATGCAAATTATTCGCTATTGTCTGAGGAAAATTAGCTTTGGAAAACTCATTTCTTTAGCGCAGTTTTAATTTTAGAGCATTTAGAAAATTTTTAAAAAATGTTTATTTTTCATTTTATTTTTATATTACACAAAAACCATTCGTTAGATTTGCTCTAAAATCATTATGCAAATTATTCGTTATTGCCTTAATAAAACAAGCTTTGAAAAACTTATTTTCTTAACGCAGTTTAAATTTAAGAGAATTTTGAAAATTTTTAATAAAAATTTTTCATTTTTTTTGGGTCTTACGTAAACTACTCTAAGGATTTGTTTAAAAATTTGTATAGAAATTATTTGCTACTGTTAAAATAATAAAAACATTTGAAAACTGATTTTCTTGGCATACTATTAATTTTATAGCATTTTTAAAATTAAAAAACAATTTTTTTTTAATTTTTATTCTATTTTACGAAAACCATTCGATAGATTTTCTTCAAAATTTGTATGCAAGTTATTTGCTACTGTCTGAAGAAAACAAGTTTTTGAAAATCAATTTCCTCAGTGCAGCTTTAATTTAAGACAATTTTGAAAATTTTCATACAAATTTTTATTTTTCATTTATCTTCTTTCTTAGCGTGGTTACGATTAGAAATTTCGTTGTCATCGTTCTTTTAAAGTACAAATTTATAAATAAATATTAATGTTAGACAATTTTTTTATATTAAAATCACATTCAAATAAATATAAAAAAATTAATGAAACTCAAAGAGCTCTATGAGAAAGCATTACGCCAAAGCACTTGGCAGCGTTTTTAGAGCCATAATTATGACCAACAATAAACTGTTTTATTTATTTAATGTTTTTCCAGAAAATTTCAATTTATTATTTAATAAAATCTCTTAAAATTTTAATTTGATACTTTAAATTTTTTTCTATTTAATTTTATAAAATATTATTTTAACTTAAACAAAATGTTAAGTTTAAAATTCGATTAGAAGGTTGATAATTCAATTTTAAAAATAATAAAGGTTTCATTAAATTAATTGTTGTATAAATGCGACAAAATAGTTTAAACATCGTAGTTTATTTATTTGTTATTTTAAATATGAGTGATGACATTTTATAGAAGTATTATACTATTATACACATTATATATTGTTATATTTACAAGTACTTTCTATATCTTAATATGAAAAATTAGATTATTTAACAACAAAAATTCATAAAAATAAAATAGAAATAATAATAATAATTGATATTTTCTTCATGAGTCATCGTCGTCTTTGGTCGTTGTACTTTTAATGGTTAAAGATTTATAGTAACTATGATACTGTTGTGGTATGATATTCTTATCACAAAGAGTCAATAAATCTTTTATTTTTGCTGCTGGTACTCCCTGAACATTTGTGTAAGCGTTTTTCAAAACATATTTTACCACGTTTACATGATGTTTCTCTGTTCTTGTTATTAACGTATCATATTCTTCATCGAAAGAAAATCGATAATCAAGTTAATTAGCATTGCTGCTTGAAAAAAATACTTGTTTTAATTTATTAATTCCTAATGGTAAAACGCTTTTTTTTTGTTTTTTATGATGGTTTTTGACCAATTCATTTTATCCGAGAGATCTTTGAAATTAAAAATCATGTCATAGGTAACATTTATAACTTTGTCACTCGGATTAGTAATTTTTGCGTTGCTAATTATTTCACACCATTCATCAGGGATGTAAATGTTTTTTCCTTTCGCATACTTCTCAATTGTCGCATGAACGGAATCTGCTTCATTTTGCGTATGTCCAACTTCTGAAAATGAATGCTTTATACTGACACCATATTTCGTTGCAGCATACACAAACATTGAAAAAACATTTTTGTTTCTATTTTGTCCGACGCAGTTATCTGAACATAAAAAGAATTTTGTTATGCCCAAGGAAATCTTTTTTTCAATATAGTTCAGCAAGCAGCTAGGCACTTCGTTGGAACCTTTTTTAGCATCGTTTTCCGTCCATACGTAACAATTTCCTTCATGACGTATTACATCATAAATAGTGAAATTGTACACAGAGAGTTTTCTTTTGTAGTATAATGAACTTGCCTCAGTTCTTGGTGTGCACAAAACTTTTTGAAAATCAAAAACAATCATATTTATGTTTTCATTTTTTGCAGCTAAGTTTCTATCTTCTTTTTTTATTTCTCTTGATCTTTCTTTGTTTTGTATGTGTTTTTGATATTTATCTTTCAACTCTTTTTTTACATCTCCAATAGCATTATTATATCCTACACATTGATCGCACTGATCCTTTTTTGGTTTAAAGAAGGATAAGTTGAATTTCGTATTGAATATATCATTATAGTGATGTTTTGTTGCTGGCAACTTTTGCTCATTCCAGATATAATTTATACATTAGAGAAATTCATAAATTTTCGTCTAAGTACTCACGATTTGTATCACTCCGAAGATAATGAGATTCAACTCTTGGAAAGCTATTAATGTGTTCAACAACATTTTCAGTTTTTTCAATTTGTGAAACTTGTGGTTTTTTTTCCGATTTTCCACGATTATCTGAGAGAGTATGATCGCCATTTCTCAATTTCTGCAGAGCTGTGGTCACAATTTGCTTACTAATATTTAGGGTATTTAAAAACATGGTTCGGCATACAGTAATCGAAGTGCCTCTATAAGGTATGGTATATGACCTACTAAATTTTCTGTTTGATTCATCTGAACCCTCTTTTGTATTTTTTTCAGAAACGAATCTTGCTATAAAATCATATTTACGAGCATGATTTTGAATACTCCAATAATCATTAAAAAAAGAGTTTCTTGCTTCACTTGAAATTTTTTGCTCGCATTTAAATCTGCATTTAGGACCACACGACCTTTTTATTGATTTTGCTGAAATAATTTTATTTGTAATAGTAGTATACTCCAAACCATGATTTACTTTTTGTTTTTTTAAATTTTTCTCCCATTTTTCTGGATTGCGTGATCGCTTTTTTGAAACTTTCTCTGGCGGATTATATTTTCTTTTGTTTTTATTAATTGAATCTGTGGATTTACTTGGTTCATCTTCTGATACAGTAGAAACATTTTGATGATTACCATCATCATAATCTTCTTCTTCATCAGATGTAAAAAAAGCTGTGTCATTTACTGTATAATTATTAATTTCATCGATTGTATCTATATTAGAAATTATTTCAAAATTAATGTTTGTGATATTATTTTGTACATCATAAATATTATTTTGAATAGTACAATCAGTATCAGTCAAGTCATATGGTAAAATGATACAATCTTTTAATGAATCATCGATCAATATTTTAGATGTAGATGGGCAGATTGGAATGTTTGACTCGTATAAAGAATTGTTATCACGGTCTAAATATGAAGAACTTTCATCATTTTGAAGATGATCATTGAGAAATGTACTGTCATCAAGGATATCTGCATAAAAAATATAGAGTATTTTAATGCTCTAATATTAAAACTACGATAAGAAAATCACTTTTCAAAATTTTTTTTCTTTTGGCAATCGCAAATAATTTTCATGCAAATTTTAAAGCAAACTCATTGAGTACTTTACGTAAAATACAAAAAAAATGGAAAATCAAAATTTTTTTAAATATTTAAAATGGCCCTAAAATTAAAACTACGCTAAAAAAACTGATTTTCAATAGCTTCCGCACAAATTAATTAAAAAAATAAACTGTATGGAAAATTTTATGCTACTAATGATTTATTTACTAACAAGTTGAATTTAATAACACATACCTTCCATTTTATTGAATTAAGATACCATACTATTCGCGATTATACGATACCCGTACGCGCTCTGGGGGAGCGGTGTATGAAGCTGTCTAAGAGTAGTAAGTTTGAATTGTTTAAATCTACTTATGCAGTGATGTGAACTTTTTAGCTTTTTGCACGTTTTATTTGCAATAATGAATGACTTATTTGCATTGGAAATTAACTTGGAAGATATTTTGCTCTTGTTAGGCGATTCAAAACGTCCTTTAGTAGAAGGTGAAGCCGTTTTATTAGCTAAACATATATTGTTATGTGGAGTTAAGTCGCGAGCAATAAATAATGTTTACATCACTGCCTTTTGTGTTCAATCCTCAAAAATTAATGGCAAACCTCATGAAATTAATATTCATATCGAAATTGTAAATAATACAAAAAAAATTAATTGTAAATGTTCATGTGCAGCAGGCGCGGGAAGTAAGTGCAAGCACATCTTTGCGACATTGTTGCACGTAAATCAGTAAGTAAAAAGTTAATAACATGTTTAATAAAAGTGGCAGCAGAAATTTTGTTAAATAAATATTTTCCATTAGAATACGAGTAAGTAGATTGGAAAATGTTAGCTGTACAGATTTGAAACAAAAGTGGAGCAAAGAAAAAAAAAATTTGAATCTTCCTTACAGCATAATTGTGCCAATAGAAAATTATTGTCATTTTCGAGTTCAAAATTCAAAAAAAGTTCAGTGCAGTAACAGTGAATTGCAAGATTTCTTCTTAACAACTTTGATAAATGGTATATTTTATTTATTTTCAATTTTATAAGCAATAAAACTGTTTTAACATGCTTATGTATCGTGAAAGGTGCACCAAATAGTGAAGCATTTATTCATCACTCAAGAAGTCGAAAAAGCAGTGATTTTATATCGGCAGATAAATTTCCAGATAATAGAGAATACCTTTTGCAATTATCATTAATACATGCTTTATTAAATAATGATTTGCCAGATTTTTTAAAGGACATGACTTTTTATTCCAACAACTTTTTTATTGAAACTGTTGAAGTATCTCATGAGAGATCAGTAGAAATATTCATGTCCACAATAAATCAAAATAATGATTTATGGAAACAAGAAAGAAGAACTCGTATTACTGGAAGTATTTGCTATGAGCTTTATACGTATTCCTTAAATAAAAATGCTCAGTGGGACAAGAAAATTAAGAATGTTTTCTTTAGTGAATTCAAAGGGAACACTAATACAACATACGGGTCATTAAATGAAGCTAATGCTTTAAAAAAATATCAAAGTTTATATAATTTTAATGTGGAAAAAGCTGGTCTTTTTATTCATCCAAATATCTCCTGGCTTGGTTATAGCGCAGATGGAATCAATTGGGCAAAGCAATGTCTAGTTGAAGTAAAATGTCCAATTGAAGGCAAAAAAACTAGTGCTGCAAATCTTATCCAAAACTTACCATTTATCAATTTTGTATCATTAAATGATGCTAGTTTAAAATGTAACCATAAGTACTATGCCCAAATTCAACTTGGTATGATGTTATTAGGTATGAGAAAATGTCATTTTATCATTTATGCATCATTTGATGATTCGATTGTAACTTTTGAGGTGCCTTACGATGAGCTTTATATTAACAGAATTGTATCTGTTTTGCATGAAACATATTTTAGTATTATATTACCAAAGATAGAGTCATTTTTAGTAAACTGTATTTATAAAGACTGAAGTTATCAATATTTAAGAATTTTATGGTTTCTGAAAGTATAAACATTTTTAATAAAATTTTAGTATTTTTTAAAAATTATAATAATTATTAGTATTGTTAAAAGATTATAATAATTAAAATACAAAATCACTGTGATTTAATGTGGATAGTACTTGTAATTAATATTTTAAGAAAAAAGTTTGTTATTAACAGAGTATGATAATTTATTATACTGTTGTATATGTTACATAAAATTGTTTAAATTACATTCAATGACAATGTAAGTATATGGTAAATTAATTAAATAAAAATACTCAAGTTTAAACTAGTCTTTTTATTTTTTCTTACAAGAACTTAGTTGCAGCTAAAATTGGTAAACTCAAATTTGTCAGTGCACATATAATTTGCATAATCTTATCGATGTAAGGTATAATTTGGACATCTAATGGACCTTTTAGTATGGAAAATATTCTTAGTCTCTGTATTCGCCTCTCAACATGCACTCGTGCAGCAGCAATACGTTCATTTCTGATTGCTTCCTCAGCAGACAACTGTTGTTTTTTTCGCAGAAAAGGAGGACGTATTAATTTCACATTATATTGTGCACACTCATCTTCAATTAAAAAACCTTTATCCACCATAATGGCATCTGCAATTGGTATCATTCTTTCCAATAATTTTGATCTAACAAAGATTTGTTTGTCAGAAACTCGTCCACCATATCCTTTACTGACATATGATATTAAGCCAGAAGGAGTAACGCCAACCATGAACTTCACAGTATGTCTTGATTTATATACAGAATAAGTGGGAATCCTACACCGTAAACACTTAGATTGTTTAATTGCAATTTCTAAACAATCTAGAACTATTCTAGTATTTTTGTATTGAGCGAAACACTTTGGCATATTATCCAAGATTTCTTCTTTACCAGGCCACCTCAATACACAAGATAATACAGCATGTAAATCAAGGAGAGTTTCTATGAAATATTTTCTGCACATCACGTTTGTAATTCCAAATAATTTGCTCAAAAAAGAATAAGACAAGTTTTGTTTTAATTTACATAGCGTTAACACAATGCATAGTTTTATCTCCATATGCACTGGTTTTTTTTTTCTTATTTGCTGCATGTAATGCTTTTACACATTTTTCTAAATTTGATAAAAAACTGAATGATTTAATTCCTGTGAATGTGTTTAAATCATTTTCAGATTGTATACAATTCCATATCATTAATTTTTTGTCTGTTTGTATTTCTTTCTCTTTTCTTCCATAAAAAGAAATTTCTGTTTGTGTTTCCATATCAACAAAACTTTTTTCTTCAACATTCTTATTGTCTGTATCCATAAAGACATCATTTTCAATATCTGTAAATTCACTATGAATTGACATGGCTTCATCATCTACAGGTGTTTCTGAATTTTTTCTGTAAAATAATATAACATTTATTATTAACATATTAATGAAAATGATAGAATTTTATAATTAAAATACCTACTTAATGTCTTTTTGTTTTTGTCTTCTAAGAGCTCTTTCTTTTCTACCAGCAACTAATTTTGGATTTTTCTTTGCAGTTATCAATGTTATTGGAAGATTTTCACTGGGAATAACTCCTCGTTTTAATTTATGTCTTCTATGATTATGACCTTAAATACAAATATTATTTAAACATTCCTTTTAAAACAATATATATTTAAAACAGAAATAAAATCATCTTACTGTTGTTAAAATAATCATTTGGCTTGAAATGTTGACTGCATACCAACATGTGAGACGTCAAACATTGTAATTTTAAAGCTATCTGCCATTTCTTGAATAATTTTTTATTATGAGGGGGTTTATGAAACGTAATTTTCACGTTTTCTGGTTTTTTGCATGAGAATACACAACAATATTTTATTGTTTTCTTAAGATGCTCCGAATTTCCCATCTTGTTTATAAACTACAACTACTCTTAGACAGCTTCATGCACCGCTCCCCCAGAGGGCGTACGAGTATCGTATAATCGCGAATCGATAAAAATATTATTCTATTTAAGTTACATACTTTATAAACGAAAATATTTTATTCAGTTATATTTAATTAAAGAAAAACTTAATATAATAATTGCAAATTATAGAAATTTGATTAATTTTTCTAACTGTCAAACAACATTGATTATAAATAAGCGTAAATAAAAGTTGTATGGTTAGAGAAACTGACAGAAACATTTGAATAAATTCATAAATAACAGATTTTGTTGAGAAATTCAAGTTTGAGCGCTATTTCAATTGATTCCATTTCAAATCAAACAGCAGAGTATGTTAATCTACTATAAAAATAAGGAGAAACGTATTTTTTTGTTTTGCTGTAATATCAAAATTGCATAAGTTATGCACGTTTGAAAATTGCATACAAAAATTATATGTTCAAACTGAAAATATTAAGAATAACTTCAGACTGTTACCATTTAATTAATTTTCAATGGATTTTGATGAACTTTTTATTTCTTTTATTCCCTTTAAGTCCTCTTTAATTCTGTACAAGAAATGAAAAAAAAAAAAAAAAAAAGCCAAGATATATGCATTTTATTAAAAAAATGCACTTTTTATAAACATTTATTTTTTTCGAAAAAAACATTTTTTTACTGAAATTTTTTTTGCTGATATAGGATAAAACTACCTATTAAATGTTTGATTCCGTACACATTTGTGTGCAGCGAGAAAAAAATTCACAAACTTGAATGGTAAAAAATCCGTGTATATGAGTTATTCCGCCAAACCTTTGACTTTTGTGTTACTAAACAATAACAAATTCGTTGATGATTATACTGACATTTAAAAGGCTTGTAATCGTGTAATGAAGTATAGAGAACATCATCTCATCATTATAGTTGACCCTCTAATTACTAGAATTATTTATGATAATAATAAAGATACAGGAAATTTTACATCTATCTAGGCATTACTAAGAAAAAAATTTTTCTTTTATGATTTAGTAAAAAAATGCCAAATTATGGAATGTGATACAAATCATATAGAATAACTCTTTTTAACATATATTTTTCAGAAAATTAAAGTTATATATGTGTCTACTTTGTGAGGGCTAGTAAAATAGAATATGTAAACGTTACTCCATTTTCTAAAAATTTGATTTTTTTTCATTTGTGAAGTAAAAAAAATGACTAACAAGGAGAGTGACCCTTGTTTGGGTCACGGATCTTTTTGTAACTTGCAGATATGTTTTTATACATAAAATTATGAAAAAAACTGCGAGCAATCAGTCTAACGCTCAATCATTCCGAGATTACGAGCTATTTTGTTCAATTTCTTTGAAAAATCATTGTTAATAATAACGAATCTTACTCTCCAATGAAAGCTTACAAGTTCATTCTGCAATTTTCTAGTAAAAGTTGGGTTAAATCCTTTTAATTAAAAAAAAAACGTGTTAAAAAAATTCAACCCGTTCAAAAGTTATAGCAAAATAAAAATTGTTATAAAAATTGTTATAAAATTTAGCATAAAAATAAATTTTTGTTTCCATTGAATTATTGTACTGATTTTTTTTTCATATTTTTCATTTTTCAAAACGAAATAAAAAAATGAAATGATTACTAAAATCCATTGAAAATTGATAAAATCCCACACAGCATGAAAGATTGCTGCAAGGTTTCAGTAATAATAATTTTATTACTGAAACCTTGCAGCAACCTTTCATGCTGTGTGGGATGGTAACCACCCGAAGTTATTCTCAACATTTTCAGTTTGAACATTTAATTTTTGTATGAAAATTTCAAATGTGCATATCTTATGCAATTTTGATATTACAGCAAAACAAAAAAATACGTGTCTCCTTATTTTTTAAGTAGAATAACGTATTCCAATAGCACATTGATTGGTTACTTGAGTGTATAGTGGTTGTTCGATTTCAAATGGAATCAATCTATATAAAATTTTAAAGAAAACCGCAAGTTTTTGATTTTATGCTTGATTGTTTTTTTAAATCATGAGCTATTTTGTTTAGTTTTTAAGAAATTCTTGAAGAATTCATTGTCAATACTAACGAGTGTAACTTTTTTATGCTTGCAAGTTTATTCAGCAATGTTCTTGCAGAAAATGATGATTAAACAAAGCTCAATTTGTTGAAAACTTATAAGGAAATGATAATATAAATTGACCTCAATATTTTTTATACTTGTTTTGATTATAATTATTTCTTCGTAACATTTAAATCTATTAAGCTTAATGACTTCAATGCTTTTATCAGATTATTATAATCGTTAATATCAACAATAATTTAAAAAAAAAATCCTTAAATACCGTAAAATGGGGCTAATCGAGAAGTATGGGGGTAATAAAGCAATTTTAAAATCTTGTTTTCCAATTCTTCATTACTTCTTTTAGGGGTTAAGTGCACAGATATAATATTATCATACAGTGCTTTAAAAAAATTTACTCGAGAAATCCTAGAAAAAGAATAAAAAATTGGAAAACATGATTTTGCAAATTGTTCTATTAGCTCCATACTGCTCGATTAGTCTCATTCTACAGTATCAAATAAAAATAAATAAACGGTTATGAATACGAATTAATAATTATTAACATTATTTAAACACGATTGCTTCATGATTCTGCCTCTAAGTAAGTGTATTTATAACCCACATAGCACGAAAGCTTCCAAGAAAGCTTCCCAATAAGCACAACCTCTCAGAAGTAATCTTAAAGAATTCTTTTTTAACTCTTGAATGTCCGCGGACATTAAAGAGTTACAAAAGTATTCTTTAAGATTACTTTCAAGAGGTTGTGCTTATTGGGTTCCCATGAAACTTACGTGATATTCCAGCGGAAGCTTCCATTCCTTTTCCGATAACCAACAGAATCTTTTAATAATATTCCGTGCAATCTTACAATAAGCTGAATGAAAGCCAAAAAAATGGTTCCTACATGCTTACATGTAATATTCCGTGAAATCTTTTAGCCATCTCCTAGTAACGTTACACGAAAGTTTCAATAAATGAATACGAGAAGGTTTCACGTAAGATAACAAGATTGTTGTAAGCTTCTTGAAAAATTCATCAGAAAGATATCCAAGTAAGCTATCGGAAAGCTTTATGATAACCTTCATGCAACCTTTCACTAAATATTATATGCCACCTTAATAAAATCTTTCATGAAAGTTTGCTGAGAGCTTCCTAAAAGATGCATCAGTCGATGATCCAGAAAGATTTCTGAAACTTTCCAAAAAAGGTTAATTAAGGCGACTTCGGATTTTAGGTTAGGTTTTATTTTTGAGTTTACAAATTACTCTTTCAATATGTAAAATTTTTCAGATTTTTTAATTTTCCACCATTCTACGGATTATTATAAATGGTGGAAAATTAAAAAATCTGAAAAATTTTACATATTGAAAGAGTAATTTGTAAACTACAAAATAAAATCGAACCGAACTTCCGTAGTCGCCTTAAGAACCTTTCAGGAAATATTCCGTGGAATATAAATAAAATCTTTCATGAAAGATTGTGGCAAGGATCACTAAAAAATTCCAAACATATTAACTAAAATTCTAAATAAAAGCTTTCTGAAAAGTTTTACAGGAAGACTTAACTGCAATCTTCCATGTAAGCTACACGGAGAAAATTTGTCTATAATTATGGTAACCGCCTCTACAATCGAGGGACATCATACGATTTACTGTTATTTTATAGATATTTACTGTTAAATATTACTGAACGCATGGATTAAATTTAAAGCATATTTCATCATTTTTACGGTAACGCTCGATAATTTTTACTGTCTAGTAAATTTTATAGTACTTTTTACAAAAAGTCCTAAAATATCACCATAATATTTATAGTGCGTTACCGTAATTTTTGTAGAACTTCGTCACGTATCAGAAGAAGTGAAAATACTCACAAATTAGCACATGTGGATTGTATATATATGTCATAAGAGCGTTAGTTCTGATTTGCAAAGGTAGAAGTAATTTTATGGTAACGTTCCATAAAATTCATTAGATAGTATCGCAATAATTGAGAAAAAGACGTCTTGTCCTACGATTACGGTGCGTCACTGTAATTTTTATACAGAATTTCATTGTAAATTTTATTGAAAAATTCTCTCCGTGTAACAGTAAACGAAATATAATCTAAGAGGATAGTATATTACAATACACGTGCTTTAAGTGGTCCTCTTTAGAAAAAGACGTCTTGTCCTACGATTACGGTGCGTCACTGTAATTTTTATACAGAATTTCATTGTAAATTTTATTGAAAAATTCTCTCCGTGTAACAGTAAACGAAATATAATCTAAGAGGATAGTATATTACAATACACGTGCTTTAAGTGGTCCTCTTTTACACGGCGTGCAGTTAATAACAGAAGCACCTCGTGAAAAGGAGCACATTGAGCACATGTATCGTATATTATTTTATAGCATGTGTGAGATAAATACGCCACTCGTAATCTATACTCTAGAAAATCAATATTAACAAAAATTATACAATCTAAGAATGATAATTTGTAAATAAAAACGAATACTATATGGGAAAATGTACGGTAACGTTAAATTTTATGTGACTTTTTCAACATAATTTTCAAACAGTTATCATTTTGTTACATAAAAGCGCACACACCTCTATAAGGTCTCAAATTTTATCTAAAATACAATCGTTTTTTATCTAAAATACAAATCTTAATTTTTTATGAAGCTATTTTAAACACTGCCTCAAAAATTTCTATTAAAGCATTAAATTTTTACATAAAATCATGATTTTCATGAATATTCCATAAAAAGTGTAAAATTTTAGAGGTCTTAAGGAAATATTAATTGTATCATTCAAATAATCTGCACAAAAAACTATTAGATTTTTGTAAACCTAAAAACTAAGAATTTGAGCCCAATTAGAGTCATGTACAACTTCAAACGAATGAATAATAACTATTTTATTTTTGTTATGGTAGTAAAAATGGAAAAATCTGCAAACAGACCTACAGCTAGTATGATGGGCTAGATTAGCTAGACACAATATACACCGCTGCGTCAGAGGGGTTCCACACGTGGCCAACCTCTGTTAACTGTAAACTGTTTATCACATTACTTCAGAAGGTACCATTTTTTTATCGTTTCAGATCTTCACTTCTGTTCTTAATATCTGACTAGATTCGTTTCCTTAATCTAAAAAGTGTATAAAAAATAAATCTAACGCGTCTCACTCTCACACGCATGCATAACCACGCGCGTAAAATACATCAGTTCGGAGAAAAGTTTGTTAAATCTCTCCCATGACATACATTCCTTGGGGGTCCGCAGCGACACTCCAGAAGAGGGCCATGCTTGCCGCCAAACTCACATCCATACCTCTGCCGTTTGCATAATCATTTAGGCACCATCTGCTTATAGGACTGGCTCTGTAAAGGGGAACAAAATCAGTCCTATTTGTATCTTCAGTCTTTATTCTCCTGGTTGATAATTGCACATGTACCTCACGTGAGGCTAGCCTATCAATCACGTCTGACTTATTCACACACTCGAATGCGCACGAATTTTTTACGGATGTGGAGGGAAAGAAGCTGCTGGTTCTCTCAGCTTCCGCGACACTCACGCAATAGCTTTACCTCGCACTTCCGTTGCTATTTTCGCCATTTATTCATAGAGTGCACGATTCGTTTCCTCATTTAAGAGGGATCCTCATCGTCACCCTCTGCACCCGAATCTATGGGACCAGCCACTGCCTCTAGGTAATGAGAAGGTCGTAGCCTGGCTGCTCTTGCTTCATTCGTACTCAGTTCGAGTAATAACTATTGGAAGTTTGTATTTTGTTTTTACACAAAATTGCTTAAGTTTAAAGTCGCACATAACTCTAATTAGGCTGAAATTATTAGTTTTTAGACCAAGTGAATAGTCTATTAGTTTTTTTGGAGATTATTTGAACGTTACAATTAATGAAGACTTCAAAAATTTTGCACTTTTTTATGGAATATTCATGAAAATCGTGATTTTATGTCAAAATTTAATACTTTAATAGAAATTTTGGAGGCAGCGTTTAATATAGCTTTATAAAAATTGAGATTCATTTTTTAAATCAAAAATAAAAAATTTAAGACCATATAGAGGTTGTGCGCTTTTATGTAACAAAATGGAAACTGTTTGAAAATTGTGTTAAAAAGTCACATAAAATTTAACGGTACCGTGGATTTCGCCATATATCAGCACAACTATGCACTTCACGAATAAGAAATCGAAAAAAAGTTAAAACTATATATTATCAAGATAGACAAATAAAAAAAGCATGTAAAAAGCAAAAATGATTTCGAAAGTATTCTTATAATGTGATATATTAAATAAGTATTAATGTCACTGATATTTTATTAATTGAATACAATATTGTAACAAAAAACTTGACGATTATTTAGATTCATGTATACATGCGTAAGATAGAAAGTAAAGCATCTAGTTCATATATTCATCTCTCTTTTTATCATCATTAGAATGTACGCACTATACGCACATGTGCGCCACATACAGATGCTTTACATATTTCGACAACTCACGACACAATAATAATTTATAAACGATAGTTTTCGTTTTCTTGATGTTTATAATATTATTGAAGTATTTATATTTTTGGTTGATTTTCTACGTAATAATATGTGGGAAAGATATTTCCATGTATTAATATGTGTATACAGAGTGATTGTGACACGTGATTTCGATATGAATACTTTTTTGAATAGTACAACAAAGTGCGGAGATTTCTTACGGTAGTAATTTTTTTACACAATTTAAAAATATTGTATTTAGCTCCCGCTACAGCGTCTAGAAAACGCAGATTTATCTCACACAGTGCTATAAAAGATTATAAAATGCTTACGTGTAGTATTACATATAATCTTTTTACAATTTTCTAGCAACGTTACACAAAAGATTCAATGAATGAATACTAAAAAATTTCATGTAAGATTGTTGTCAACTACCTGAAAGATTCATCAATAAGGTATCTAAGAAAGTTTCGAGGAAGCTTCCAGAAAAAGTTATTAGAACCATTCATGGAATATTCTACGGAACATAAATAGAATCTCTCATGAATGATTGCGGAAAAGATTACTGAAAAATTTCTAACATTTAAACTCTAAATAAAGATTTCTGAAAAGTGTTGCAGGAAGATTCAATTGCAATCTTTCGAGTTAGATATCGGTAAGCTAAATATAATCTAAAGAAAGATTGCTCATGTCTAATATTTCATGAATTTTTTTTTTGTGATTGTATCAGAAACCTTACGCGAAAGTAAGCTTTCTGAAAGATTTCTCAGTAAGGCAACTAAAGCAGCTTATGGATAGCTTTCTAATAAAGTTCATGTAATTTTTTACGAAATATAATATCAAACTTATAGTGAATCCAATAAAATCGAAAAAAAAGTTAATAACATGCTCACGTGTCTCAAATAAAACGAAAGCTTCCAAGAAAGCTTCCCATAATACTTATACGTAATATTCTAGCGTAAACTTTTATTAACCGTTTCGTAAGCTAATTGAAACGTTCGGTGATATTCTGCATCAATATTCCATCCAAGTTTCTAGTAAGCTGAATGTAAACAAAAAATAATGGTTTTAAAATACTTACATGCAATATTCCATAGAATTTTTTTTTTAATCTTTCAGTAACTTTACACAAATGTTTCGATGAATGAATGCGGAAACGTTCGTTATAAGAAAAAAAGAATAATTACCGAAAGCTTCAAGAAAAATTCACCAATTAGGTATCAAAGAAAGCTTCCGAGATGTTTTCAAAAAAGGTCAATGTAAACTAATATTGAATATTCTACAAAATGTAAACGAAACTCTTCATGAAAGATAACGATAAGGATCAATGTAAACTTAACATATTTGTCAAAACTCTAAATGAAAAGTCACTTAATAGATTCACCAGTTAAGTATTTAAAAAAGCTTCAATGAAGCTTCCAATGTAAATATTTCTCGAAATGGACGAAGAATCTTCCATGATCTTTGTTTTTCATTCTTGAAATGTCGGTGAGGTATACATTTTCACCTTTTTTCATTTTGCTTTTAATAAATAAACAATTAAGCAAATAAATTGATAAATTTATAAAAATAATTAATAAACAATTCAGCAAACGAATTGATTAGTTTATAATTAATTTTCTTACATACAAAATTATTTTCTCACTAAAAATTATTTTTTTATTTAAGAAAAATTATATTTAAAAATACGTGAAAAATTAATTATTTTTTTTCAAAAAAAATGATATAAAACTTTTTTTTTTGCATCAAGAAAATTAGATTTATTTTGTACAAAAATTAAATTTTTAATAATTAAATAAAAAAAAGAGCTTTCATTTGCATTTTTTAAAAATTTTCTACGATGATTGTTTGTCAAGTTATAAAGTTGGACATTTTTGCTGTTTTTTGTAGAAAAGTGACTAATTTCATAAAAAACAGCAAAAATGTCCAACTTTAAAACTTCATAACTTGACGAAAAATCATTGTAGAAAATTTTTAAAAAATGCAAATGAAAGCTCTTTTAGAGTACTTTGAAATGTATTTTTTTCAGATTTTTTCATATCATACTCGAAAAACTGTTCGAGACAATCTAAAATTTGAAAAATTGGCAAGTTATGTTTATTTTTAAGTTACTTTTTTAACCCGATAAAAAACTTCAAAAATAATTTTATACATCGATTTTTAAAGCTTTTAAAGAGTACTTTAAAATCTTTTTTTTTGGAATTTTTCCATGATACTTTTTTTCCAAGATATAATCATTTTTTCTGCACTCTTTTTTTACATGGTTTTATCGAATTTTTGAGCGGTACTTTTTGGTTCTCCTCTACATCAATCCAATCAGTATTTTCAAGAATTAATTCTTTTAACTAGGACCAAAGGAAAGCCACCTTTTCATGAGTATAGTCAAACCAAAATTTTTACAACCATATATTTTTACAGCATTGATTTCGTATTTCTTCAAACTTGTGATATATGGCGTTATTGACCGATACCGTATTAGCTATCGCTGTCCCGTCAGACTTTACGAGCCTACCGCGAATGTAGAGTGAACTACGTAATGGAAGAAGACACATCTCTTGACGTTGAATGGATATACGAATCTCATCACTGTTATTAAATAAAAATGCGGAATAAGGCTGATGAACATGTACCTCATAATGTTCGACAGATTCATCGAACCTTATTGCTCACTTTATGCTCAGAATTTTTTCCATATTTTATAAATCAGCAAAAGAATGTACACGTTACTTTCTACAACAGATTCTTAATTGCAGACTTCTTAAAAACTAAAATTTTGATCATGTTAGCGCTTTCTTATATCTTATATTTTAGTGAGACTGCAGCAAAAAACTCGTGTATTGCATGCACTCGTCGATGATTTATATAGGCTCCAGAAGTTATGTTGTACTCAACTCGAAGTGCGTCAACTTTCAAAATATTAGCATGCTAATATTACATATCGTCAGGTGAGACGAAAAAGATCAAAATTCAGCCAAGCGCTTCAAAACGTTACAACTTGGCTTTACTCACATAAAAGTACTAAGCTTAATAGATGCGAAACTAGATCATATATAAGCGATAATTCTATGAAACCCCGGGTGAAAGTAGTTTATGAGGACATCAACAATACTTTTAAATTTATGAATAAAAAACAAAAGTTATTTTCTTGAAACACATAGTTGATTAATTTTTTTTTTTTAGATTGTTAACTTAAAAAAAAAAAACAAAAAAAACATAGGGTTTCTGATTTTTAAAAAAACTTATTTTTTTTACTATACTCGCTTGCTTAAAATCTGTTAATTGCGGTATGTCTTTTTTAATGTTATTAGCTCATTTTTATATCCCTTGTGAATAATAATGATAAGTATTTTTTGAGCAATCAGAGAATGTTTTCTAACATCACAACATCTGATTGGCCGATATTTTCAAGCATGTGCAAATAATTTTAACAATATGATAAAGAAAAACTCGATTTTTTAGAGTTTTTTTAAATTTATAAATCAGACTTAGCATTGTAATAATATTCTATCCAAACAAGATGTGAACCTTATCTACAATTTCCTATACCCATAGCTCAAATTAGAACACTCGCGCAAAGTACAATGTCAGATCTACACACTCTACATTTCAGAGTGAAAAGCATATCGTATAAAATTTTAGAACTGGAACCCATGTCTAATTTGCAACTTAAGTCAACAGGAAACACTAGAACATATTCTCAAATTATGTCCTCAATACGAAGTATGCAGAAATAAATTTATCATAGAGAATAGTATTTCGAACATTCTAGAAGCTGATAACGCACAAGATATACAATCGGTTTTCTACTTTATCAAAACATGTCTAACAACGTGTTCCTTCATATTGTCCGAATAAACATTTTGTTGTGTAACAATTTTACTATTTTACTATTAACACGAGATTTTACACTTTTATATCAATATTGTATGTATCAATTACCTTAATTTATTTAATTATTATCTACAGTGTATATAGAACCTTATAAACTATTGTAAACCAAAGTATACCAATAAATGATATTTTATCTATAAGTTACTCAACATTCTTGTACTGTAATTACGAAAATCGTGAATTATGATGTGTTAAATAGCTATGTAAATGGCCTTACCTAAGTGACAACTGTAATAGCCATAGCCTGCTATACAGTAACAATAAATAAAATGAATAAATAAAAATATGCTATCTAAAAGTGGTACATTCATAAATACAACGGCATTTTGTAGCATATGTTAGAAAGAAATTTTCAATTTAAGAAAATTAAAAAAATCATAAAACTTTTTTCATAATATGAAAAAATATAAATTTTACTTATTTTTTGTAAAACGTAGTTTAATAGTAATCTAGGCACACTTTTGAAACTTACTTTCTCTGGAAGTATAAGTCTAAATAATCATAAGAAATGATTTTTCAGGTCTTTTGGAATATTTTTAAATCGAAGAAAAATTGATATATTTTATACTTATACGTAATATATATATATATATATATATGACTTATTCAGAAAGTATCCATGGTATATTAAATATAATATTCTTATGTAAAATCATTTAACATACCGACAGGAACATTATAATTATAAAGAAACATATCGGTTTACTAGATGTCAAAAGGTTTGTGGATTTCTTTATATACTCATTTATAACTCATAGAAAATTTGTACACAACTATATATAGACCTATATGGGAAGAAATTCGTAATTAAATTAAATTCATGTGTTTATTTATTTTAACTCGAGCATAGAATTTTACGAAGAGAAAAAATCTTGGATATAAGTTTAGTCAAGTTGGAGTAAATTCAACTTCACTTTGTATATATATATATAATATTTTTATATCTCAGAATATAGTTATGACCAGTTTCATACTTCTCCAACTCGACATTGGACATGAGAGAATTCCAATGTCGAAATTTTGAATGTCCGAGTTTCTCGGAGTTACACAAACGTTAAACTACGCCATATATATTGTATAACATCGAGTTAAGCGATGCAAAGGTTGTTTATTATCCCTGATAAAAGATTGACCATAATTCTGTGCATAATTTCTGGTCATCGGATGTTAAAATGACCTTTATAGAGAAATTTTGTTTAAAGTATTTTCAGAATTTCTAGATAACTTTCATTTTAATATCCGTTGACCATAATTCATGCTTAGAATCATGATCAATTTTCTATCAGGGATGAACTCGATTTATCTCGGATTTTGTACTACTCCAAATTTCTTTCCATGTATATAGCAATATATAATTATTTATATTACTATATGAATATTATCTCAGTATAAGAGCCATTACGCGCTAATAAAGAACAGGGAACATACATAAGAAATCCATTACTTCTACATCAATTTTATGAGAAACAGCGAAGTGTTCCTAGGAACGACGCGCTATTCCTCATATACATAGATATTGAAGCAATGTATTTCTTATATCTGCTCCTATTCTTTTTTGGCGTGTAATAGGCCTAATTCTAAATAAATGAATATGAAGATGTCGAATTATATAAAAATTCATATTGATACACATGATATGAACATGCATAATTATATAAAAATACATACTGATACACATTATTGTATCTAATAATTTATAATGACATATGATCTTGTAAGATGAAATATGATAAATAAAATTTTATAATTTTATGATCTTAAAATTCTATAGCGTTTATGGGAAATCATATGTATTAATACGCATTTCTATACAATTGGGTATCTTCATATTTATTCCTTTAGAATTTTGGATGAACAATATTCAAAGTATAGTAATGTAAACTACTATGTATGGATACATAAACTTATATATAATTCTGTATAAATTATATATAAACTATTCTGACCAGGAACATAATCAAAATGAGCATTGTTACAAAGAACCATGAATGGGCACGTGTTTATCTTACATAATTTGCTAAAATAATACAAAAAATTAACAAAAATCCTTCCATTTGAACTCCATTGCATCAAAAAATAATAATTTGCTCAAAAGTTATTAACAATTAAAAATGGAAATTGAAAATTTATGAAAATTATTAATTATTGAATTGGGAATGGAATGTATAATTAATACATTTTTAATTGCCATTTATTGTCAATAGCTTTTGAACAAATTAATATTTTTTGATACAATAGAGTTCAAATTAAAAGATATTTGTTAAAGTTTTCGTATTATTTTAGCAGATTATGTAAAAGAAACATGTCCTACTCATGGTTCTTTAAAACAATGCTAGAAAAGTGTGTTCAAATTCTTTAAGAAATAATTTTTTTCACTTGGAAACGAATTAAGGGGATGTAAAACGGACACTACACCTGTACTCATGAATTTGGCCTATCTTTTCATTATATTGCAAAACTTGAGGAAAAGAAATGCTTTAGCTTGTAGTATTTACCATGAAGATTATTCATTTAAATTTTCAAATAAATTCATTTATTAGTTTTTCAGAATTTTGGGTTCCAATATTATATATTAAAATTTTTAGATTTTATACAAGAAATCCAAAATTCTGAGAAACTAATGAATGAATTTATTTCAAAATTTAACTGAATAATCTTCATGGCACATACTACAAGCTATAGCATTTATTTTCTTAAAATTTTGCAATAAAATAAAAAGATAGTAAATATTTATGAGTACAGGTGTAGTATCCATTTTACATCTCCTTAAATTGAATTGTTTAAAAAATAAAATGAAACTTTAAACAATTTAATCAATACCATTAAATATTCGAAAAGTCATAAATAATTAATTTTTGACACGTTAAATTTCATATTTTATTTATGTTAATTATATAAAACAGCGCAATACAAAATTAAAAGTACGCATTCTGTTTCGAATCTACTTAGGATTAATAAAGTTCTTTTATCATTGAAGTGTTTTGCATAAAACACAGCAGTTCCTTTATTTTATATAATAATTAATTTTATTCTAATATTTTAATGAAAACGCAGTTTTCATTAATTAGTAGAGTTTTTTTATATTATATTTTGTTATGAGGATTCATAAAAGTAAACGTTTAACGTGTTACTCAAGCTAGAATTATATTGAACGGAATTTCAAATTAGAATCATGTTGAACGGAATTACAAGTTAGAATTATATTGAACGGAAATCCGAGTTGGAATTGTGTTGAACGAACTTTGGAATAAGAATTGTATTGAAAGCTCTTCCGAATTAGAATTATATTGAATTGGGAAGCGAATTAGAATTTTATTGAATTCGTCTTAAATTGGAATCTTCTTGCTTTGAATTTTGAATTAGAATCTTATTGAACACATCTGTGAATAAGAATTATATTGATAGGAGGCGTCGAATGATTGTTCAAATATATTAAAATGTATCTATTTTTTAATAATTCAAGTGTTAATTTAGAGATTCTAAATTGAAATATTAACTATCGATTACGTACACATAATCAAAATCCAATCCAAACAATTTTATGTATTTCAATAAATTGTTATTATAATTATTTTGTATACGAATAAAGAAATTATTTTAATATGTATAATACATTTAAGAATTAAAATCCATATTACATTTTTGAAAATAAAAAATAGGAAGTCGAATAATTTTTATACGCATAAGATATATGTACTATAAACATTTATTTGAAAATGAAAGAATCTTATATTTATGGATTGTGGAACTTTTAACAAGTATTTTATCCTCATTATAGTGGCACTTTAACTTTGAAATACTGTTTGAATTCAAAAATAGAGTTATGAGTAATGAAAATTTAATACAGAGCAATGATTAGTTCTGTTTTTTTTGTAATCATAACCTTAAACAAAAATATCAAAAGTGTATTTTCTTCTGGAAAATTTTATTGAGTAATACTAATG
The DNA here is from genome assembly GCA_017163975.1 of Anastatus disparis. Classification (NCBI taxonomy): domain Eukaryota; kingdom Metazoa; phylum Arthropoda; class Insecta; order Hymenoptera; family Eupelmidae; genus Anastatus; species Anastatus disparis. The sequence continues at coordinate 2,622,505 of JAFFSR010000291.1, read as the reverse complement.
ATTAATTTTATCATTAAATAGAGAATTTTAATCAAAATTAAACAGGAGACAATGACTAGTACTACAATGTCTATTAGAATCCTAATCCAAACCAATATTTAAAGCTTGCTGGCTTCATCTTAATTATTCAAGTTTCAAGAATATGAAAAGCAAGTTCAATAAAAGCTTGAAAACTAAATTGTTTACCCTAACCTCTATGTTTAAAGTTTTTTTCAAGGTTTTCTTGAAAATGAAGCTATAAAATTAATTCTTTCTCATTAATGAAAATATTGCTTTTTTTGATACGAGATGCGGCTTTCTCTTCATTTTTTGCTAAAATTATTAGTTTTTGTGAATAATTCAATTCTTGGATTAGAAAAAGACAGATATACTCGACTTCCTCTTAAATCAAAAAGTTGTTAATGCATCAAATCTACGTTTAAAACAGTAATTACAAAATAATATTGTCTGTACATACCTTGTTTTCTGACTATAGCTTTGCTCTAATAAAGGTTCAAAAAATAATAACGAGATAAAAAAATTCAATATCTATTAATAATAGTTCCATGAATTCCAATAAATCAAGATTATTATAATTGTAATACATTAAAATATTTAGATTCTTTTTTCAATTTGATTCCAATAACAATCAATTTTAATTATGTTTCAATAATTGATTTAAATAATATAATAATATTATATAGGCTCTTATTAAACATCCTCTAGATTCTAGCAAATTATGGTTTTGATAAATAATAAATTTAAATTAAAAATTGAATTTGAAGTATCTGGAGTAAAAAAACCTCAAAATGCCACTATATTTGATATAATTTTTTTAATTTTTTCATATGAACCATGACAAGTCAAAAAATATAACCAGGATAAAAATGAAATCAGAGGTAAAGGGGGAGAGGAAGTAAGACTTTTAGAATTTTAAAAATCATTTTAAAATTAAAATAAATGAAATTTGCACAAACTAAAAATAAAAAAGAGGGGAGGATCTAAAGGACATTTAATGATTCCGAGTTATATATCCGTTAAATTGAAAATCTCAAATATATTATAAGTAAAAAATGATTTTTATGCTTACAAATCTCACTTTATATCTGTAATACTATACAGCATGAAAGCACAAAATAGAAACCTGCAAAAAGAAAACAAACAAACATTTTTGTTTTAAGCGGAGGTCACGTATCTCTGTCCTTTTCTAATCAAAGAATTGAGTTTTTTACAGAAACTAATAACCTTAGCAAAAAATGAAGAGAAAGCTGCATCTCGTATCAAAAAAAGCAATATTTTCTTTGATGAGAAAAAATTAATTTTATTGCTTCGTTTTCAAGAAAACCTTGAATGGTAGAGGTTAAGGTGGACAATTTGGTTTTTCAAGGTTTTCTTGAAAACGAAGCAATAAAATTAATTTTTTCTTATCAAAGAAAATATTCCTTTTTTTGATACGAGATGCGGCTTTTTCTTCATTTTTTGTTCAAGTTATTAGTTTCTGTAAAAAACTCAATTCTTTGATTAGAAAAGGACAGAGATACGTGACCTCCTCAGTTATAATTGTGAAAAAGCAAATCATTGCTGTGTACTAAATTTTCATTACTCATCATTCTATTTTTGAATTCAAACAGTATTTCAAAATTAAAGTGCCATTATAATGAGGATAAAATACTTGTTAAAAGTTCCACAACCCATAAATATAAGATTCTTTCATTTTCAAATAAATGTTTATAGTACATATATCTTATGTTTGGATTGGATTTTGATTATGTGTACGTAATCGATAGTTAATATTTCAATTTAGAATCTAAATTGACACTTGAATTATTAAGAAATAGATACATTTTAATATATTTGAACAATCATCTGTTCATATATTGTATTACCCATCAATATCGAAGAACCAAATCTAGAGTATATGTGTTGAATCAAAAATTCTATATTTTGAAATATCAAAAGTTATGTAGCTCTTCTCCTAATAGTTTACCCAAGTAGAGCAAAAGCTTACTTCAAAATGTTATTAGAAGAAACAAAATAGTTGTTCGCTATGCGAATAAACGGCAGGAGAGGTGAATAATAAAATTAAAACTTTTTAAGTAATTCAATTTTAATCGTTTATTAACAGAAAATAATTTGTTTTTTTATTATGAAAGCTTGCCAGCAACTGAACTGTCAAAATTCTATTTTTCCTTTTTATAACGAAAAATCAATAAACAAATATTTATTTCCATAGCAACTAAATACAAACTATTACAATAAGTGAATATCATTGAGAAAAACTTGTGCAGTGGTCGAACACCCGTAAAGTAGCCTCTTTGCTTTTCACTTTACGTCGTAGTCTCGTCTTTTACGTAATACTTACTTGGCGAGAAAAAATTGCGGTCCCATAGACTCTTTTCTACGTGCACGCGACCTATTCACCTTTTTTCCAATGATTATAATAAAATAATTAAAAACTCATTAAGTAAACGAGAACATTCTTCACCCCGTATAAAGCTTTTAAGGTTTATACCTCAGCGAAATTTATTAGTTTTCTGCATGGTCTAGTAAGTAAACCTTTTGCAGTTCGGATTTCAGCTACTCTTACTTCGCCATCATGACCAGGAAAGGTACGAGTTATAAATCCCTTTCTCCATTCATTTCGCGGGGCTTGTTCATCCGCTATTAAAACAAAATCGCCATTTTTCAATTTTTCACCCTTAGCTAGCCATTTTTTACGAGAAAGTAGAGTAGGTAAATATTCGCGAAGCCATCGACGCCAAAACATTTCTGCGTAAGATTGAGCTACTCTCCATTGTTTTCTAGAGCAGTTTAAGTTTGCTTCTAGATTTCTAAATCGGATCTCTGATGAAGAAGATCCAATGAGAAAATGGTTTGGTGTCAAAGCTTCAGGATCTCGAGAATCTATTGAAACATGCGTAAGCGGACGAGAATTTACTGAATGTTCAACTTCAGTGAGCGCTGTAATAAGAGTTTCTTCTCTCGGACATTGTTCTTTTAAAATTACTGCAAGTGAAGTTTTTACAGATCTAACTAATCTTTCCCATACCCCACCCATGTGCGGAGCCGATGGAGGATTGAAACGCCAATCTATATGATTTTTTAATGCGTATACATTCAACTTTTCTTTATCAATTGATCTTATAGCTAATTTTAATTCTTCACTTGCGCCTCTAAAATTTGTACCGTTGTCACTATAAATTTTTTCTGGAACTCCGCGTCGAGCCGAAAAACGAAGCAAGGCCATTATAGCTGGATCGGCAGTAAGGGAGTAAGCTAATTCCAAATGGATAGCTCTCGTACTCATACACGTGAATAAAGCCACCCATCTTTTTTTCGATCTGCGCCCAATTCGAACATTTATCGGCCCAAAATAATCAAGCCCACAATGCGTAAACGGTCTAGTTCTATAAGCTAATCGAGCAGAAGGTAAATCAGCCATTTGAGGCTCTGGCGGACGCGCTCTAAGTAAACGACAAACTGAGCAAGAGTTAATTATGCCCCGTAAAACTTTTCTCGAATTTATAATCCAAAATTTTTGTCTTAACTCGTTAACGACTGTTTCGTGACTTCCGTGAAAGTATTTTTCATGATAATATCTAATAAGTAAACGAACTGCGGGGTGATTTGCATGTAAAATAATGAGATTATAATTTGACGAGCTTAAAAGAATTTGTTTTATACGGCCGTTAACACGTAGAATTTCATCTTTATCTAAGACCGGCGTAAGGGAAGCTAAGCAACTGTTTTTCTGGAATTTACTTGAATTAAGTAAACTAAGAAATTCATCTGAAAAAAAAGTTAATTGAATATTTTTAAACCATGCTACCTCGGCTGCTAGTGAAAGTTCTAAAGATGACGACTTCGGATTTTTTTTCAAAAAAATTTCTATGGCTTTTAGAACACAGCTTGTTGCTGCAATTAAACGAAGCCAAGAAGAAAAATGTAATACGTCCGGTAAATAAGAAATTTCATCAAATTTTTTATCGACAGTGCAAACGTTTATAGAAGCTTTTTTACGCTCATTTGTATCATTTAAAGTTTGAGCATTATTAAAATTCTCTTTCGGCCAATTATTCTCGTTTCCTCGTAAAAACGAAGGTCCTTGCAACCAACGGCTATTAATTTTTAAAGCTTCAGGCGACCATCTAGTACCATCATCGGCTGGGTTTAAATCTGTCGGAACGTAACGCCATTCTGAAACTTTGGATAATTCATTTATCTCACCTAATCCAACGAAGATAGATCCTAATAGAAGCGCAGAACCCCAAGGCGCTTTAAAGCTAGAAATATGTAGTTGCTACCCCGACCAGACGCGGCGTTAACGTCGCTTTCAGTAGGTAAATGATAACGACCGGTCGGTAAATGAACGGCAGTTATCATTGCTATTTATTCAGATTAAATTTGATAACTAAAATAAAGTTAAAAAAATATAATGGAACCCCATGTAATTATAAAAAAATAAAATTAAGAGATTGAAATAATGAAAAACAATTTAAGTGAAACTTAAACTGTTATTCTTAAACCCCAAAAGGCGAACAATTTATATACTACATTCTTGTATCTGAATTTATAATCAGCTGTGGCGTAGTCGCTAAGTCGTTCGCTCGATAATCTTTTTGATGTCAATTCAATTCCCGATCAGGTTCTTTTTTTTTTTTTTTCTTTTGCAATTTGTATTAATAAAAGCAAGTGTATAAAAAATTAAAATTTTTGTAAAATTAAATTTTTTTAATATTTAATTTTGATAAAAATTAAATTCTTTTTATTAATAATTTTGATAAAATTAAATTTTTTTAATATTCAATTTAGATAAAATTAAATTGCTTTAATATTTAATTTCAGTAAAATTAAATTTTGTTAATATTTAATTTTATTAATAAACTGTGATTTTTATTATTTTTTTAATGCATACAATTTAAAAAATGAATAAAATAAATCTGGAAGTGAGTAAAATACAAATTTTTCATAATTTTTTTTCAAAAGAATATTTTTCTTATTTTCAAAACAAAAAAACATATTTGATTTTACTCACTTCCAGATTTATTTTATTCATTTTTTAAATTGTATGCATTAAAAAAAAATAAAAATCATAGCTTATTAATAAAATTAAATATTAAAACAATTTAAGTTTTATCAAAATTAAATATTAAAAAAATTTAATTTTACCAAAATTATTAATAAAAAGAATTTAATTTTTATAAAAATTAAATATTAAAAAAATTTAATTTGACAAAAATTTTAATTTTTCATACACTTGCTTTTATTAATACAAATTGCAAAAGAAAAAAAAAAAAAGAACCTGATCGGGAATTGAATTGACATCAAAAAGATTGTCGAGCGAACGACTTAGCCACTACGCCACAGCTGATTATAAATTCAGATACAAGAATGTAGTATATAAATTGTTCGCCTTTTGGGGTTCAAGAATAACAGTTTAAGTTTCACTTAAATTGTTTTTCATTATTTCAATCTCTTAATTTTATTTTTTTATAATTACATGGGGTACCATTATATTTTTTTAACTTTATTATAGTTATCAAATACAATCTGAATAAATAGCAATGATAACTGCCGTTCATTTACCGACTGAAAGCGACGTTAACGCCGCATCTGGTCGGGGTACCAACTACATATTTCTAGCTTCAAAGCGCCTTGGGGTTCTGCGCTTCTATTAGGATCTATTTTCATTGCCTAATCTATGCATCACAAAAATTTTAAAGTCTTTCGGATTTGATCGTATCCAACGTAATACCGTCATAGAATCAGACCAAAAAAAACGTTTTTCAATTTCATAATTATGTTCTTCTGAAATGATTTTAGCAATTCTGCAAGCGATTACTGCTGCTTGTAATTCTAAACGCAGAATCGATGTTAAATTCACTGGCGCGACTCGACTTTTAGCTGTAATAAACGCAACATGAAAATCGTCAAAATTATGAAAACGCCAATAAGCCACCGTAGAAAAAGCTTTTTGACTCGCGTAACAAAAAATATGAAGTTCTGCACTCGTAAAATGAAAATTCTCGGTTTGATAACATCGCGGCACTCGAAAATTTTTTAAATTCTCTAACTCATGTATCCATTTTTTCCACTGTTCAAATTCAGTATCGTGAATACATTCATCCCATTTTATGTTGCTCGCCCAAATATTCTGCATTATTATTCGCGAACCTATTGAAAACGGAGACAAAAAACCGAGTGGATCGTATACAGACATAATAATTCTTAAAAATTCACGTTTCGTAGGTCGACGTAAACCTTTTTTCAAATCATTTTCAATTTTTTGATCACCTAATTGAAAGCTAAATTTATCTGATTTCGTCTCCCATTGCAAACCTAAAACTCTTTCTCTCCCGTCCTTAAAGGCGTCCAATTTAATTGCGGGTTCAACTGACTTAGATTGAAAAATATAATCATTCACCTCGGAAGAATTAGAAGCCCAAGCATGCATTTCCCACCCAGCAGTTTTATTTATCTCAATCGATTGAATGATTTGCTCAATTGCTTCATTTACCGACGCTCGACTACATAAAAAATCATCCATATATGAATTTTCTATAATAGCGTTCGCAGAAATCGAGTATTTATTGATAAATTCACTTGCATTCCTATTTTTAATATAAATTGCTGTACTGGGAGAAGATTTTGCACCGAAAAGTACAGTACTCATAACAAATTCACGCGGGCTTATAAATCTATCTCTACCTCTCCACAAAAAACGTTGAGCATCGCGATTTTCTTCTCTAATTCTAATTTTAAGAAACATGTCGCGTAAATCTGCTTTAAAAGCAATTAAATTCTCTCGGAAACGCATAGAAATTCCAGGAAGTGATTTTAATAAATCAGGACCGGTTAAAAGTAAATCATTAAAGCTTTTATTAGATGATTTTGCAGCAGCATCGAAAACAACTCTAACTTTGTTAGGTTTATTCACGTTAGTAACGCCAAAGTGCGGTAAATACCATATACGATTTCCTTTCGGTTTTTCATTTGCTTCGGTAGCATAACCTAACTCAAAAAGCCTATCCATTTCCCGATAATAAAGTTCTGCATATTTTGGATCACGATCAAGCTTTTTCTCTAAAAGAATTAAACGATTAAAAGCATTTTTGCGACTTCCAGGTATAATATCAGCTTTTTCTGACCATAAAAGCCCTGTTTCTCAGTTATTACCAATTCGGCGACTCGTTCTATCAAGAATTTCATATGCTTGTTTATCTTCTTCTTTTATACTCGGAAAATTATTTACGCCAATTGACTCAAGAGAAAAATTAAACTTAATTAACTCATCTAATTCAACATCTCTCTTATTGTTTTCTATTGACTGATTTTTAATTCTATTAATATTGAAAGTTAGTCCCATCAGCGACATCGCAAACGATCTTCCGTGTAAAATCCAACCCAAAAGAGTTCGAGACAATATTAAAGAACATTGATTTATTTCACGTAATTCCCTTGACACAATTAATTCATAATGATTTTGACCAATCAAAAGTAAAGGGGCTTCATTATATGCACTAAGTCTTACGCCTGTTTCTCTATAACAAAAATCTATGATATTAGTAGATAAAGTCTGAATCGGCAAGGCAAGTTCTTTTACAACAATTACATGATCGAGAGAAAAAATGCCTGAAGCTGTTTTTAAATTAATAGAAACTTTTTCGTTAGCTACGATAACTGATTCTTTATTACCTATACCTTTAATAGATATATTAAAACGAGAACTTTTAAAATTCATTTTATTTAATAAATTAGAATTAATTATTGAAACCGTTGATCCTTCGTCTAACAACGCACAAATTTTAATAGAAATATCTTTATTAAATAACTCTACTGGAATTATTTTTAAAAGAGTGCTATCATATAGTCAACTCACAGATTTTGAATTATGAATTTTAGAATTTGAAACTGCATTAGACTTGCTCACTGAAGTTGAATTTTTAAAATTTTCTTTTTTAGTAACGAAATTTTCAATCTTTTCTTTGAAATGCAAAAAATCATGATGGCGTCGTTTACATTTACTGCAATTATTATGATTTTTACATTCAGATCGTGTGTGATTTTCACGTAAACAATTATAACACAATTTTCGACTTTTAACTATACGCCATCTCTCAAATACAGGTTCACGCAAAAAATATTTACAATTTAGAATAGAATGCTTTTTCCTACCACAGTATAAACATTTAAAATTTTGATCAACAATTTGCACATTATTCTCTGATATTTCATTTTTAATTACTTCAACGGTAAAAACACGTGCTGATTTTTTGAATGAATCTGTATTTCTTTGCGCACGATCATTTTTAAACGAGAATATGTCAAAAACGCCTGCTTTAATAGCTGTTTCTGCTTCTTTATAAAGAAATTCAGAAATTTTTTCGAGATCCGACCTCTCATCACCTAAAGAAACTGCCTTCTTTGCATAAGTAAAAATCATTGAAGAAGGAATTTTATTTAAAGTTTCTTGAGCCAATTCGGGGCTATATAAATAACCTATTTCTTTTAAAGCTTTTATAGCAGCTACAGAATTTTTTAATTTAGAAGCAAATTCAACTAAATTCATTTTACCAGAATCTAGGGCGGGAAGAGCTCGGATTTCATTCACTACTTTAGAAACAATTACTTTAGGACAACCAAAACGCATTTCTAAAGCTTTCATTATTTCATTAGAGTTATGTCCTGTCGCAAACAAAGATTTTGTAGATTCAAGAGCCTCTTTTTTTAAAGTTTCGTATAAACGAATAACATTTTCTGCTTCAGAATATTCGCCTAATTCTGACGATACATAAAAGGCTTGTTTAAAACGAGGCCAATCTAAAGGATCGCCTTCAAAAGTTGGCGAATTCTTTCCCGTAGACATACGTGTATACAAGCGAGAATTATCTAAACGCGAAGAATCTTTAATAGCATTTATAGATCGTTCAAAAGCTTGAGCTAATCGTAAAGTAGGATCAAGATAAAAATGATTTATAGGAATTTCCGAATATTGCCCGTTATTTTCCGAAGTAGAAGAATGTTCTCTATTTTTCGCAAGCAAACTTTCATTAAACTAAATTTACATGATTCTGAGAATTATAATTATTTAACGGACTAGATGTTGCAAAAGGATTACTACGCTTTTCTGAATTTAAATTATTAATATTCTCATTTACAGATGCGATTCTCGAATTATTAATAGCTGTATTTATACCACTAAATCGTTGTTGTTGTTGGTGTTGTTGTTGTTGTTGTTGTCGCTTGTTGCTCTCATTTAAGTCAATGGTAATCCGTCCGTCGATATTAGAACAGGAAACGGGTGAAGTCATTATATTACCAAGATGATTTTGCATATTTTTATCAGTAAAGGAAGTAGATGAATTTTGCATAGCGCAGCTGTCAGAAGCGAATGTTGTTGGGCACGGTTTGTTGCTGGCACGACTGCAAGTAGTTACTGCTATTCCTGTTGAACTATTGTTGACAGAAGTTTGTGCATTATCGATGTTATATGCCGCTGATGACAAAAACTGTATTCCACTGCCGTTTGAAGTAGTAGGAAAATTTCGCACTTCGCTAAAAATGGTAGGAAAAGTCGATGAGTATGATCCTTCAGCATTTCTTAGAAAGGATGCAGATGCCTTTTGTAAATCAGGGTTACTAAAAACAAGTGTAGATAGATTTTGTGCTCTATTGCTATTAGAAAAAGTCGAAGACATTACCTGAATTCCGCTGCAACCGGAAAAAGATACAGAAGAAATTCGTACGTTGTTATTCAAAGAAGACGCAAGTGGATTCTGTCTTCTGCTACCGTCGGAAAAAGTTGTAGTGCTAGTTGGGAAATGCGCTGAATGACTGTCGAGGTGAGACACAGGTGTAATTTGCACATTCTCAGCTTCAGATGAAAACGTAGTTGACTCTCGAATATCGACGTCAGCAGTAGAAGGCGTAGAAGAAATTTGTGCAATGCTGCTAGGAGCCGTACTCATAGTCAGCGAACCATTACCCCCAGATGCACAAGCAGATGTGATAGAAGGTTGTAATCCGTTACCACCGAACAAAAATGCAGGAAACTGAAAACCACTCATATTTAAAAGAAGTACAGAATAAAATTGAGCATTATTGAAACCAGATAAACTTTCTGAAAGAAATTGTTTAGTACTGCTGCGAGCGAATGGAACAGAGTGAAATTGTGTTGGATTACTTGAATTTTGTGCGGGAAAGATACATCTTCCAGTATTATTTAAACCCTGGACTGTTGTTGTATAACCTCTCTGTGATCCGCTAATATCAAGCAAATTTCCCGTGACATTTTGATAGGTTAAAAAGGAATAACCTTCGCGAGCAACGTTCTTAGACGGAGAAATATCCTCTTGATGACCTTGACTAAAGCTCGTCACCTCATTCCCTTCAATATTTCCTTTTCTCGAGCGTTTTCTTTCGTCCTTGTAATTTGGTTGTTCATACTCTTCCTCGCTATTGGAATCTGAATTAACATCATCGTTATGTTCTTCGGGATTATTTTCTAACTCTGATTGTAATTCCCTTTTGCGTTTTTTTGACTGCCTAGTTTCGACTGCAGATTTTTGAGTGTCAGCTTCCGACTTTTTCTTCTTTTCCATTGTTCAGCTCTCCTCCGTAAAAGAAAAATAATCAGGACTGTCCCAGGTTTCGGCACCAAAAAATGTTCGCTATGCGAATAAACGGCAGGAGAGGTGAATAATTAAATTAAAACTTTTTAAGTAATTCAATTTTAATCGTTTATTAACAGAAAATAACTTGTTTTTTTATTATGAAAGCTTGCCAGCAACTGAACTGTCAAAATTCTATTTTTCCTTTTTATGACGAAAAATCAATAAACAAATATTTATTTCCATAGCAACTAAATACAAACTATTACAATAAGTGAATATCATTGAGAAAAACTTGTGCAGTGGTCGAACGCCCGTAAAGTAGCCCCTTTGCTTTTCACTTTACGTCGTAGTCTCGTCTTTTACGTAATACTTACTTGGCGAGAAAAAATTGCAGCCCCATAGACTCTTTTCTACGTGCACGCGACCTATTCACCTTTTTTCCAATGATTATAATAAAATAATCAAAAACCCATTAAGTAAACGAGAACAATAGTTCTTAATGAGTGAAAATCAACCTGGTCGAACTCGAGCAATTGAAAATCACATGAAAGTAATAAATGAATCAATCGGAAAATAGCAATGCTGTGATTCATAAAAATTTTTGTAGATTCTACTCTCAATTTGCAACATGAAATGTCTAAATGAGTAATTCTCTACACCCCTTAGTTTTTGAGTAAAATAATAATTAAGTTTGTAATTTTACAGAAAATTTTGAAAAATCTCAATTTTTCATTACTCATTAGTCTTTATACATTTAAGCTAAAACTTCGAAAATTTTTTTGTGTATTTTGGGTATCAAATGGAAGCTTTTCACTGATTTTCACCGAATTTTATTTTTTTGTTCGGTGAGTTCACATGAAATGTCCCATATATATATAAACATGAAATAAATTATAATAACATAAATAGATTAATAGTATAATTTGATTTATTTATTATGTAAATTTGATAAATCATATTATCAATAAATTAAACTATAGTATTATAAAATAATCATCACTATTATTTATTTATAATTATTTTGAATCGCTACGTATAAAAAATAATTTATTTCAAAACACTTTTTATTTAAAAAAAAAAGATTATATACTCATAAAAATTAATTTAAATATTATTAAAAAAATAGAAAATATGAAAAGTATAAATAAAAAAAGGAATAAAGAATATTAAAACAATAAAAAAATTCAAAAAAAAAAAAAGTAGTCCTGACCGAGAGTTGAAGCCGCGCACCCAAAAGGAAAAATGCGTACGCTACTTACTAGACCAAAAGTGCTTCGAGTAAAGTCTGGCGTGAAATGATATATGCTCATCTGCCCCCCGATTAATACAAAATTTTTAAAAATATCTTTATATTATAGTATGCTATTTTAACTAATAAAAAATTTAATATAGAGATTTCTCTGGAAACTTTTAATAAAAATTAAAAATACGTGAAACTGCAACGTTGGTAACTACGTATGAATCATATACCCTTTTAAATCACCTCAATAGTAAATTATACAAAAAATACATATTTAAAATTATTTTAATCTCTTCAAAAATATATTTTATAATTTTCAAAATTTAATTATATTAAAATTTGAAAAAATTAATAAATTGCTGTGTATGTATTTCTGGGTCCTTTCGAAGCTCGCGCTGCTCAGTTGCCTAATGAGCGCAGAGCTACCACTGCGCAAGCGCAAGTTCTCCGTCCAATTTAGCCACACTGAATGGATTGACCAATATGGAATTAGCCTGCAGGCCGCCGGGGTGATGCCGGTCGGCATCACCTCAAGGTCGGCCCACATTGCTAGTCCATTGGGAACTTTTTGTATGAAAAAATTTTTCAAAGTATCACTTTTAGACATTCTGAAATGCTGGCCGGCTGAAGGTTAAAAAATATTATTCGGTATATTAAATACATTTAAATACATTTTTTGTATTATTTCTATGGTTAGATGGAGAAAAAAATACAAAAAAGGAAAAAAATACGATTTTTTTGATTTTTGATAATGTTTTCGGTTTATTACCGGAATATTAATACCAGGATTAAAAACAGCGGGATGAATATAAAAAAATAGTATTATTAGTATGCGAAATTAATTAACGCTTACCAAAAAAAGCATTGAAAATTTCAATTATTATTTTTGAGCTCTCTTTAAGCTTGGAAAATTTGAAAAAAATTACAGCTCTTTGTGATAAAAAATACACCCTTATAAATTTTTTTTAGATATTTTCAATGTATCCAGCACTCAAAAAAAGTAAATAAAAAAATAGACGTTTTATAGGTTAGAAGCTATAATAAGAGGTTTAAGAGTCTGAAATTTTAGCTGAATGGGTTTCTATTTATGATCTTTCGGTTCGTATACCTCGATTCTTGATTTGTTCTAAGACAACTTTTAGTAAGTAAACCGTCCTAGCCTTTGGAAACGTAATGCCTCATCTGTGTTTAGAACAGCTGTTTAATAAAAATGTTTAGTATTTATTAGTAATTTTCTGAACAAATTACCTATAACGTTTGTATTTAAAATATTCTTAATAGAACTCAACGTTTTTCTTATTCGTCACATTGATTTTAATCTTTTGCATTTTCTATAAAAAGTATTTCAAAAGACTTTAATGACCTATTATTGCAAAAAAATGTAAACAAGATGGATAAGATAATCATATTTAATTTACTACACGAATCATCAATAATAAGATATTTTTCATTTTGATTATTGTAACATGGCAGATTGGCCATCTTATTTGTAGGTATATTTGTAACGCGTATAGACGACAGAAGGGAGCATCCAACTACTGGCAAAACAGAAAGTAGACCATGCGAGTCAAATATTTAAAACTATAACCCAAAATCGTTGGCACACACGTGCGAATATCCATAGCACGTATACTGTGCACTGATATAGATAGCAAGCAACTTGACTCGAGTAGCTGAGCTTGGGTCCGTTAAGGATCGTTTGTCTCTCTCTTGCAGCGCGTGCAGCGTACAGCACGAGAGATGAAGCTGAGCAGAGACAAGAAGGAAAGGCATTGCATCATTCCTTCTGTCGCCGGCGTCCGGTAAAGAGCGTTACGACTTGCGATATTGCGTAATCCTTATTTGGTTGTGTGTTACAATTATCGTATATAGTGTGAGTGAGAATAGATAAACTCACTATATTATAGTTTCTTTTACTTTGCTTAAAAAAGCCTCGTGTTATTGCGAGTGCGCGAGTGCTACATAAAAGAATATGATTTATTGCTTGCTTTTGCGACGTGTGTGCCGGGCGATCTCTTGCGCGTCCTATTGCTTATTTTCCCTTCGTGCTATTATACTTATTTTGTATGCTTGTGCCCTTTTCGCGTGTGTCTTTTTTTATATAACTATCTACTTTTCGTCGTGCCGATAGTTCCTTTGCTAGTGCAAGCGGCGTTGCGTACGCTATACGTGGCTGGCGTCCATTTTGAGCGCGTGTGCTATAATTGTATAATTATTATAATAAAGCCTCTTTTTTTATTCAGTTAATTAGAAACCGGCATCTTATCTGATTTATACCTTAGTGCAACCTCCTGATCCCCAAGGTTGTCACACTATAATTTGACCATCAATTGTAATTTTTAGAAGTAAAGAGTACTCTGTAGTATTCATTAATATTTTTTTATTTAAGATTTCATCAAACACATATTTAGTTTTAGTCAAACTGATATTTCAAACATATTGTTACATAGACTTAAATTACAAAGATGTGACAGATAAATATAATAATCAACGTAACGAGAGTGGTATAAATATATTCATACTCCAAAACTTTTGAAAATGCATAATTTTTTATTCAAACAATACCTTATTATTCGAAGTCGCTGTACATGAATCTGTTAAAATAATTATAATCACACTTGCTATAAGCTGTAAATTAGAAAAAAATAGTTGAAAATTCCAGATTTTTATATACTATTGATCTATGTACTTCCCAGACATCCGACCTTCCTCTGTTCTAACCTCTTTCTTTTTCTCATATTCTTCTCTTTTTTTTGCTATCAATATTCCCTCTCACCTTCTTTCACCTTCTCCACCTTTCCTTCTTAACTCTCTTTTCTCATTATTTCCCTCCCTCTCTGATCTGTTTTCTTATCACATACTTCTCCTGCTTACCTCTCTCTTCTTTTGCGTCTAAACACATCATAAATGTATGAGTCCAACGCATAAAAACCCATAAACCGTGAATATATAACCCAAAAGCCATGAACCTATTAACTCATAAATCTTAAAACCAAAATTTTCTTTAAAAAGATATTCTTTTTTATTCATCCCAAGACACATAATGTTTAAAACTATAATTTGTTGTTCGATAAACATTTTGAGTTACATAAGATTACAATCTCTTCGTGAAGGTTGAAATTTTCATATCTCATTATGGACAAATGAGAAAATTCAATTATTCAATATGTCAAAAAAAATTATTAATGATTTTAATTGTTTTTAAATTCTTTCGAAAACAGTTGCCATCATTAATAATTTTCGAGATCTCACGAGTCGAAATAATAAATTAGATAAAAAACCATGATTGTGCGTAAAGCAAAAAGCTTTGCGCCTACTTTCTATACTGTGCAGGAATGGGGTACTTTGCATCCAGAAAACTAACAGGTAAAGCCGAGTTTTGCACACGCAGTTGAGAAATAAAATTTTTCTCATGATCTTTCAACATTTTTTTCTTTTTACATACATTTTCATTTTTTCTATTTAAATTTATTTGCGATGAAAATATTATTTTGATTGTAAAATCATTTAATAAAGAGTAAATTGAACTTTCCTTATTCTATTTACTGTTGGGGTCCTCTAATATTAAGGCGTCTGGTTCCTGACAACAACGGGCTTTCTACATAACACCAAAAGAAACTACTAAAAAAAAAATACCCATAAAAGCACGCTCTAGCTAGGCAAGGTGTACTAGCTATGAACGACTTTCTAACAGATTTCTTCTTACACAATATAAGAAAATTAATAAAAAAATCAATAAGCTTAAGAAGTCCGCTTTAGCTAGGCAAAGAGCGCTAGCTTTACCTACTCTAACAAGAAGAATAGAACGCGGTAGTATAACGGATAGAGCTCTTGCCTTCAACGCGGTGGGCATGAGTTTGAATCCTGGCCAGGTACCTCTGACTTTTTCGAAAAAAAATTTGTGTATGTACCGTTTATTCGTATCTCTTAAAAAAAATCCTTTGATCGTTTTTAACTTACTTAAGAAGTTTGAAACCTCATTTCTAAATGCCTTGAAGCGGGCATAAGTATCAGCTAAGCCAGATTTCACAGCCAGTTTATAGCTATTGTCGCGTTTTCTCATGAATAAGCGAATATCATGATTAACCCAAGGTTTACGTTTGTTAGAAATTTTTAGTACCTTTGCTGAAGCAAACTTATCAAAAACATCCATAATGTCAGTTTAAAATAAGTCAACCCTACTATTCATAGAGTTAGAAATCAAAACCTAAAGTAACTAAAGAACGTTATTAGGACAAAAACTAGAAAGACATGAATAATTCGACGGCAAATTTGAAGAAGAAGAACACAGAAGACTCGCAGGGTAATGTGGAAAAAGTAGATCTAACAGCAGCATTCAACGCTTCAATGTTGCAGTTACTAAATGTTGCGGTTCCTGGTTTTAAAAGATTTAATGATCCTTTCAGACTTGAAAAGTTCAAGCTTAAGATGATCAGATCATGACCTGCTATAAAGGGAGTAGCAGACTTCTCATACGACAGTAAAGCAGAACTATCATTTATAAAAAACAAGTCAAGCCATGTATGAGAGTCATGATTCGATGTAATAGCATGATAAGTAGGATCTGAAAGAACTAAAAATGAAGAAAAAGATTCGAAATATGATCTTAAAAACATCCGAAGAATAGGAGAATTTAAGAAGATTTATGTTGAAACCCCCCGTGATTACAATGTTCTTGTAGTTATGTACATAGTTAGAAAGAGCATTAAAAAAGATTTCTAATGAAGAGGTCTAGGCCTAACATATACAATACAACATAAAATAGAGTTGACACCGTCATTGACATCCAACAGGAGAAATTCTGGAGTGTCAAATAATGGGTCAGAGTGGTGCAAAATCCGAGTATTAAAATTACTATGAACATAGGCATCAACACCACCACCTATCTTACCCTGCCTATCAACTCAAAAAAAAAATTCATAGCCAGCAATATTAATAACCGAACTGGAGTCCAAATCAGTTAGAAAAGTCTCTGTGATTGCTAAAATATCATAATCATCTGATATGCATTTCCATTCAATTTTATTAAAATGAGTTTTAAATCGGTTAATTCGCATGGGCAATAGAAATGCAGTTTTTTTATAGAGCTAATACTTAAATGAGTACTTAAATTACTAGAGGACAAAACATTGGATAACACAATCTAGGAGTCTTTAAAAACTCATTTTACTTTTTTTTGTTTGGTGCTAAAGCAGCCAAATCAGCTTCCGAGACAATCAAAATGGGCACTGAGTCCTTAGTGCGCTTCATGAAAACTTTTAAATCAGAGTGTGAACAAATATCTTAGAAGGCCCACCACGCTCAAAAAAACGCTGACTAGGAAACTCTTTATACCTGGAAGCCGCTCTAGCAATTCGGTCGCGAATATGCCCTGAACAGCATTGAATGACAACAGAGTCATCATTGTCAATCTCCATTGCTTTGTCATCGTTTTGCATCTTTGGGTTTCACCTGCGAACACTAAGGAAGTGAGATCTGTCTATATTGAACCCCATTGGAGTCAATACTTTTATGAAATTCTCTATGTTAAGGGGATTAATTTCAGAGGTCAATCACGTGACAAAAAGTTCACAAGAGTCCTTAAGAGGACGAGAAATCACGGTCTCAGTACGACTAATCTGACTATACAGGCGATGAGAACTCGCAGCGCACTCATCTCTAGCCTCCTTCAATGAGGTTTCAAAATTATCTAACCTAGGCGCAATACCTTTTATAGAAGAAATTTCACCAAGTAAACCCATGACGCTCGTCTTAAATTCCAAAAACCATGAAGGAGGTATCTCGTCAGGCTTTTTAGGCTGATTATGCTTTGGAGACATAGTGGTGCCAACTACCAGATCAATAAATTTAGATAAGAGAGGTCTAGTCTCATATTCAGCCTCTATAGAAGGCGGAGATAGAGCGTCATCGAATTGCGACGATGACTTCATTAAGATAGGCTGAGACGCATTGTTTGACAGTGAAGAAAGATTTGAGTGGAAGGAGCTATCTCCTATATTAGGACATCACCTACGCGGCAGAGGTTTGAGTGAGATATTGGGCGAAAACATGCATAGTGGTGCAAAATCGACGATTAGCCGATCAAAATACCTAATTTCATTTTTTTTGGGTATAATAGTGATTTTTTTTACTAAGAATCAATTTTGTAAATCTGAATTTTCGTTTGAAAAATATTTATTTATTGTATCATAATTATTTTTTATTCTGAATCTGAAGAATCAGAAGTAAGGTTTACGTAGTTTGATTCGCTATTAGCATACTCGTAATGTATATCTGTTAGCATTGCTAACACTTCAGAGGGAAACTTTTTTTTATTATTTTTTTTATATGTGATCTGACAATGTTATGTACGGATCAGAGAATAATAATAATCTATTAAAAATTTATCTGTTAGTTCTTAATCTTAAAGTTTTTAAACTTAAATGATTTTCTAAATAATTTCGAAAGTATGTGGTTATTCTCAAAAACTTCTTCGGAGTATCGTCCGAGTTAAAGAACCAATCTTTTTGCTACCGAAAGCCCATGTAAGAGAATTGTATGTGCAGTTGGAGGCGTGTAGTACTACGGATACAACGACACATACAATTTTGCCGTATCTAGACAATACTCATGGAACATAGGATATTTTATATAAATACCACATGAAATCAGTATCAAAATATTATGAAATCTTTTGATAAGTGTTTTGTCAATTCCTAAAATTATGTCATAGTTTAATATTTTATGAATTAAAATGTAGAAAAATTAAAATTAAATCCATTTTATACCAGTGATTTCTAATGCCTTAACACCCTTTTCGAAAAATCTACGAGTAGTATTTCCATCATTTAAAGATCCAAATCCTTGTTTTGGAAAGTCAACTCGTAAAGACAATTCTTTTAAGAATTTTGCTTGGATCACTTGTTTTCGTGCTTCTATTATTGCCTTTGTTCCATCTTTTTCACTCACTTAATCAATATTTTTAAATTTAAATGTATAAAATATAAATCGTTTCTCTCATACGAGAAAGTCAATAATTATTAAACATAAAATTTTCCTGAATTTATGTAGAAAAAACTGACCCTCCACTTTTCAACTTCTAAACGATAGGAAATATGTAGCAAACAATTGAAAAAATCAATATATGAATGAAGAACGGGTAATGAGAAGTCTAGAGCAGCTTCATCTTCGTTCATTTCTAAAATTTTATCTAAATCGTTCATTTGCGATATTTTAACTTTGCAAATGCTACAAGCCATACTTGAAGTATCTAATAATACATTCGAGATCTAAGAAAAGGTATAATAATTATAAATTTAAAGCAAAAAAAGAATTTATTATAATTTAAGTACATTAAGTAGTTTATTAGAAAAATAACAAATATTTGAAAATTTATATCATTTTAAATTTTAGTAAAAATATTGATATTTACCAGCTCCGTAAAATATTTTTTTGTTATATAAAAAACAAGCCTAATATATTTAATTTTTTTACTGATTAAAATAGTACTGATGAAAATAATGAATATTTTTAGAAGAATTATTTATTTACCTTGCTGTCTATCATAGTAAGACGAATAGAAAAATTTACTTTACAGTAAAATCTTATAAAGGGCTGTAACATATGAATTTGTTTATCGAGCCATTCCTTTTTTTTAATAACTTCTTTTGATTTGCGAAGCCATTCAATACGTAAAGGTCGACAAAATCGTGTCGACGAAGGTCAAGGATTTTTCCAGACTATTTGTCCTGACATATTATTTTTCAATTGCAATAGAACAATTAAAGTCGAAAATATGATTTGGTCGTCTAAATTTTCTTTGCTCCATGATTGTTTATACAGTGATTGCCCACTGCAACCGTCAAATCCATATTTACAAATTAAAAAGAATTCATTATGATTTTCATCACTAGTAGTAGGTGGTTGTAAAATTTTAAATAACCGATAAATAGTGTGGTGTAGCAGAGATTGAAGTGAAATTTCACAAGCTCTTTCGCTCACTACTATACCAGATGGATAGGCCGTGTAAATAGCTTCATATTGTTGCTTAGTTAAATTATTAGAAATTAAAAGTGACAGAGCCTCTGTAGGAGTGTGTCCGCTTTTAACACTTTCAATTTTATTTTTATTATGTTCGTCCCAACATTTTAAAATTTTCTACGCTCGTTCTGAAGAATTCTGAAATTTCTTTTATTAAGTTTGAGCCTGCTCTATTACCAGTCAAATATAAGCTTGTCGAAGTGGCCAAAGATAATGTATGTACGTCATTTGCAGAACGTAAAGTTGAAGTTTTTCTTTTTTTGCCTCGATCACTGCAATCTGTTAGATAAAGATTTTCTTCCTACTAGTGCACCTTAAATAAGAAATATATTAGAATTGTAGTGTATTTAAAATTTGCGGAAAAGAATGTTAAAAATTTTAAGCATTTAGATAAATGTATGCTTTGTACTAAACCAGATTTAATAAGTATTGAAACAATACTTGAACAATATTACACTATACTTACAAGATGTACTAGGAATTTTAGCCATTTCGAAACTTAATTTACTGTTTAACCATTGTGCATTATTATTTATAAATCTTTCATTAATTCTACAACTTTCCTCCCATTTTTTATAACAACGATTGAAAAACTGGGAATTTAGTGAGTCGGTTATTTTTTTAAGATGAGACTCATTCGCATAATTACATTTTTCTGCTAAAAAATTGACTACATCAAGCATCTTTTCTTTTTTTGATTCCCCTGTACTATTTATAAAAATATTATGCAGCTCTAATTTAGTAATTTCGAACATTTTTCCATTCAAGAAATTATCAAACGTTTTGTTGAATAGTCTTGTATATTTACTACATCTAGCATTTAATACTTACATATTTACGTAATTAAAACTTAATTACGCTCAATTCGGATGAACTTTTAAAAAATATCTCAATTTTATTATTATATGTTTATACATAAACTTCTAAATATTTAAGCAAAACGTGCATTTCACCATTCACACAGCTTGACTAATGTTTGCGCATGCGTATTAAGAGTAGACTGGACTCGCTATCCTTGACTAATTGAGTTTCCTGTTATTTACTAAAATATTAATCGTTGTATTTTCAAATTCATAGATAAGCGCAATAGATATTATTATTATAAATATTCATACACAAGGGGAAAAAATTCTATTGAATAGTTTTTGAGCAAACTAAGGAACGCGAAAATACAAGCATCACCTCTTACTTCAACGTTTCTTTCGATAGAATTTTTTTTCCTTGTGTATATATTTATAATAATTATATCTATTGCCCTCAACTCTTAATTTGCAGATGCAACGATCAATATTGAAGTAAATAACAAAAAACTCAATTAGACAAGGACAGTAAATCCAGCCTACTCTTAAGTGTCAGATTTAAAGGTGTGGAATGTATATTTTGTTATAACATTTTTTACTCGTATGAAAAAGTGAACTATTAATATTATTAACATGTTATTATTCAGTTCCTTAGAAATAATTATATTAAAACGAATCTATAATTAATAAAATAATAGTTATTATATTGAATAAAATAATTATTTTAAGAAATTGATGTTTAACATTTTAAGAAAAGCGGAGCAGAAAAGAGCAACTTTTCTTGACAGATTTTTACTTTTAAAGTCTTCAGGTATTTAACAAAATGTTGACCTATGTGAAAAATGTGAAAAACCATTTTGTTTTTACCTTTTCGATAATAATTTAGTAAAAAATCCAAAGTTTCTTAGTGCAGAGTAAGTCTTACATATAAGAATTGGTCAAATAGCTTCAATTTTATATTTCTCTTATTTTATTTTTAACCCCTTTATTTTAGATATTATTGATAAAAAAATTTTTTAACTAATTATTTATCTTAACTAAAGAGTTTGTTTTGAAAACAATCAATAAGGGTAGAATCCCTTAATAATTTATAAAATCAACATGATTATTTTAAACCCTAATATTCAAATTAATAAATTTAAAGAAATAGGAAGATACCTTTTTCATGTAAGACTAAGATGAGTCTTACCAACGTCTATTACAAACGTTTTATTTTACTAAAAATTATTTGAAATATTTAAAATATATATTTATAAAGTAATTGAAAACTGTAAATATTGAGAGAAAAAATGATTTTGATTTGTGCGCGTAATATTGCAAAAGCTAAAATTTTAGTAAAAAGTTAAAAAATTATGATTTTTTTCAAATGTATAGTTTTATAGCTATTAAAAGGGTGACATATTTATTAAAATAAAAGTGTATGCCCTTGAAGAAACATATAAGTAATAGTAGAATCACTATTATCCTTAAAAAAAAAAAATTAAAAAATAGCATTTTGGCCGGCTAATTGGCAATTTTGCACCACTGTGCCACATCCCTTCTTTCGCCTCGATGCAACGAAGTAACGGACTCAATCGCGCGCTCTTGCTCCGCGCCAACAGAAAAATTTTCCAAACGAGAATCACGTGACTTATAAGCATGTGTGGTCAAAGCAGATTTACAGCATGTAAAATGAAATAGTGCCCTGTTAAAAAAAATCAGGTTACAAATCCCCTGAATTCTCATGCCAAAACATCATGTAATGATTTTTTTGGTTTTTACACGTTTTAAACCATGCTTAGTCAACTCAGAACTATTTTGAAAATTTTTGAAATTTTTGAACTTAGAAATTTCTTTATAGAATGAGTCAAAAATTTTTCTAAGACCAAATTATCTAAAAAATTTTCCAACTTCAAAATTTACAAAAATTTTCAAAAACTGTTCTGAATTCATTAAACATGGTTTGAAACGTGTAAAAACAAAAAAAATAGTTACATGATGTTTTGGCATGGTAAATCATCTGAGAAATCAGGTGATTTATCACCTGATTTTTTTAACAGGGCGAGCTACAGTTCACACACTGTAGTGACGGCGGCGCAGAGCGAATAATTTCAGAGTTACACACCACACACAAAGCCATCATACGCACATGGCATGGCAACGAGAAAAAGTACTAGCCTAAAAGCACAGCAGAACTGATGTAGGTAGCATGCAATAATAACTTTGCAACATAATTTCAAAAATGCAGCCACAGAAAAGTAAAAAAATACAATGCAAAGCACAATATGCAGCTGATGATATAACTACTAATGCCTTGCAATTTCACACACAAGAAACCTGTAACAAAACGCCCGTAGACAGAATGATACAGTGACAAGTTATAAAGTAAGATGGAGCACAAGAGGCACAATCAACCATACTCTCTTGGAGAGAGAGTTAGTGCTAAAGAGAAAGACGGACTCAAAAGTAAGTAAAGAGCGGAATCTTTCTCTTTTGCATTAACCATATGTTTCTACATGTATATCTATCAGAACAAGTCACAGCAGACAACGAGTATATCAAGAAGTGAGAGAGGGAGAGAGAGGGAATGGGTGGTGGTATCATGGTAAGGTTAAGTGACACAGCGCGTGAAACTTACGTTCGTTCGTTTTTTTTTCTTATTTTTTGCTCAGGGCTTTTTGAAATCTGTTAACTAACAACCCTCACTTTACTTGGGTCGTAAATGTTAGCGGATGTTGAAAGCCCTTCGCGTTTTGCTTTTTACGCTTTGAATATTATTATTTAATAATATAATTTTCGACAGGCTAGTATTAAAAAGAGTATACATTACTCGAGACGAATCTTGATGATTTCATCCGGCGAATTACTTCTCCCGCCTTACGCCTCGAGAAGTAACCTCTCTGCCGAATTGAAACTATCAATATTCGTCCTCTGTAATGTAATATATTATTGAATAGAAGTTTATTGAAAGCAAGCTATAGTCGGTTTGATTACGGATAGAGAAGTGCTAATGCTATTCTATTACGTGGTAAAATAATGACACTATTATTAGTAGAAGTTGTTATTAAGGGAAATTATTCGTGTATATATGATGTTATAATAAATGTTTCATTTTTTAAAATTAATTTTATTTTTATTAAAATGTACGGAATTAAATTCAGGATTCAAGAAGCAGTTGTTATAAAAATTTGTTTTTTTTTTCATTTTTCTTTAATAGATTTTGATTAACATAATAGAATAAATTTTATAAATATGTTCAAAATTCTAATACATTTCATAACGTATAAGAAAAAAAATATGCGATTTAACATATATTTATCTGAAATTACGCATTTGTATTTTAGATGAAAATGAGTCGTCACTTTCAGCCTTCAAGTCAGGTCTACATGATACTAGAGATTGAATGCAATAAAAGAACAAACACGAGTACAAAAGCTAACAATAATAATCAGAACAGGGACCACACTAATCGAAGGGTAACAATTAGGTAAATTTTTAAAACAGTTATAATAATTTGACCATAACAATAAAAAGCATTTTATAATTAAATAAAGAATAATAATAATTTGTTAGTAGATAGTAATGCTTAAAATTGGATGCGCTTACCTATGAGATCGGAAATACTTCAATTGCAGGTGAAGAAGCAGAAGAAAATATATAATATGCTAGAACTAAAATGCTACACATGGAAGTTGTTTATATTCAAATAATATCACTTGAGTTGGTTTTTATAGATTATCTTGTAAAATAAATTAATAACAATATGATTGCATAAGTAACAATACGAATAAAATTGTCAGTTATAAAGAATTCTCTGTACCAAAAAATAGTATTAAATGTTGTAGAAAATATATTTTTATTTTCTTTAAAACTTATTTTTATATGGAAATATATTTTGTTCTTAATTATTTTTCATATTTATTTAAACATGAATTGTTGTATTGCATTACATGCGTAATATATAATTAACTTTTTTTTAAACAATTTTTCCCATACCCACCTAGTTACCACGTAATAATATAGGAAACCATGAGGGAACCATGTAGCGTCCCATATTTTTCAGTTCCAGTTTATTAATATCTTTAATAAATTATACTTCGTTATTTGCTAGTATGAAAAATAAAGAATGATTGTGCATAATAATTGTTTGGAAGTATCGACATTGCATAGTTATCGACATTGCATTTTTTCAAATTTTTGATGTTTGTTCAAAAATTTATCACAATATCTCTATTTTGGCTTTTTAATAATAAAAATAGAAGGCTGTAGCATAGAGTAAAGGATGTAGTATTGTAACCTTTCTATCCTATTACCCTATTTTAACGCTAATCTTTTGATAAATCATAATCTTTTGTTAAAGGATCGTTAAATAGCTAGCGTGCCATGCCTAGCTATTTCGGACCCTGTGTATCTTTTATCGTTGTTTTGTTAAAGTCGTTTATAGCTAGGACGCCTTGCCTAGCTATAGCTGACTTTTGAAATGTATTTATTAGTAATGTTGGGTTATTATGTGTAAAGTCCGTTATTATTAAGGACCAAATGCCTTAATATTCGGGGCTTTACACCGGGTTAATTGGATGAGGGTTTATCTTGGAAAAGCTCTTTATTAATAACTTAAATTGAATCAATTTACAATGTAAAAACTAAGAATAATCTCGCGCTTAATAAAGAAATACTTGCTTGTAGCACGTGTCAGGCCATTCGCCACTTGTGCTACGAGCAAGCGTGTCTTCACACCGACAGAGCTGATCCAAGAGTGACGAGAGTCACAAGCTCCTCGTTCTGCTTGCATCAGCTCTCTTAGGTCTCTCTCCCACTCTTCTAACTTACTAGGAGAGTATCAGACCTCCGGATCACGGATTTTGCTCAAACTTTGGGATAAGTTTTCAGATGTCAAAATATGAAAGGAAACAAAATTTTAGACCCCAACGCTCAATATTTCCCTAGTTACAGGCAATTAAAGAAAATCACTAAAAAAGTTACTAGATTTTCAAACGCATATAGTTCCTTAGCATTGATAGCTAGGAGCTTGAAACTTTTTTAAATGAAAGCTGAGCTCAAATCCTTTCGAAATAGTAGTTATAGCATGTCAAAATATTATTTTTTTCCAAAGTTATAGCGTGATAAACATTAGACCCATTTTCAGCTTTTGTTATTAATTAATGTTTTAAAAAGAAAAATCAGGTCCAATGTTTATCACGCTATAACTTTGGGAAAAAATAATATTTTGACATGCTATAACTACTATTTCGAAAGGATTTGAGCTCAGCTTTAATTTAAAAAAAGTTTCAAGCTCCTAGCTATCAATGCTAAGGAACTATATGCGTTTGAAAATCTAGTAACTTTTTTAGTGATTTTCTTTAATTGCCTGTAACTAGGGAAATATTAAGCGTTGGGGTCTAAAATTTTGTTTCCTTTCATATTTTGACATCTGAAAACTTATTCCAAAGTTTGAGCAAAATCCGTGATCCGGAGGTCTGATACTCTCCTAGTTAGTAGAAGAAAGGGAGAGCCGCCGTATACTTTCAGCGGTACTTATACATGCAAACGCGTGTACGTATATACGCGCGCTTGCTTGTTCAACCACTTTGGTCTTTTTGAGTGTTAGCGCGCGCATCTTCCAGTATCGTACGGTTTCAGGGCCGTACATACTCCGGCGCTCACAGTATATTTTTAAAACTTTTGGATTAAGAGTAAATAATTTGGAAAACTATAAAGTTGGTAATTTACATTCTCTTAATTAAGTTTATTCCTTGATTCTTTTTATAATAATATATATGAGTAAATATCATATAAATCTGTCTTTTCATGTAATTTTTTAATCATAATTTTAAAATAGTTGTTTTACTGTTACATTAAATGGCACACACCTCTATAATGTCTTAAATTTTTAGTTTTTAATGGGAAATGAACCTCAGTTTTTTGTAAAGGTATATTGAACTTTACCTTAAAGATTCTATTAAAAGTATTCAATTTTTTATGAAAAATTTTGATTTAGTATAGAAGTTCTAAAAAACGCTGCCAAGCGCTTTGGAACAATGCTTTCTCATAGAGCACATGGAGTTTAAGTGATTTAATTTAATTTTTTTAAATGTTTTTTTAATCTAAATGTCACTATCCACTGCATCAAAGGCTGCCTTAAGATCTACGAAAACTATATGAATTTTATTCTTCCTTACTTTTGCCATTTGTATTATGTGATTTTTCTTTTTTTTCTTTCACCCATATGCATTTTGAACATTTATTATTATGTTGCCGCTCATTGACGTAGTGTGGAAACCTGTCAAACAAGCATGAAAATTCAAAATTTTCAAAATGCTCTAAAATTAAAACCAGGCAGAAAAAAAATAAGTTTTCAAAAGTTTTCCTTTTTCTGGCAGTCGCAAAGAATTTCCATGCAAATTTTAGAACAAACCCATCGAGTAATCAAAGTAAAATACAAAGAAAATAAAAAATAAAAATTTTTTTTAAATTCTTAAAATGGCTCTAAAATTAAAACTACGCTATGAAACCCAATTTTAAATAGTCCCCCCTCCCCCTATTTGGACAGAAAAATAAATTGTATACAAATCTGGAAGCAAATCCATCAAGTACTTTTTGAGATTTGATTGGCGTAATAATGACAAACATTTTTTTCAAAATTTTCAAAATGATCTAAAATTAAAACTACGCTCAGAAACCCAATTTCCCATAGCTTCCCTCCCCTTCTCCAGTTGTACAGAAAAATAAATTGTATGAAAAACTGGAAGCAAATCCATTGAGTAGTTTTAGAGATATAATTGGCGTAATAAATACAAACATTTTTTTCAACATTTTCAAAATGATTTAAAATTAAAACTATGCTAAGAAAATCAATTTTCAAAAGTTTTCCTTTTTTAAGAATCGCAAATAATTTCTATGCAAATTTTTAAACAAATTCATAGAGTAGTTTGTGTAAAATACAAGTAATTAAAAATTGAAAAATTTTTTTTTTGAAACGGCTTTAAAAAAAGACTACGCTAAAAAAACCAATTTTCAATAGCTTTCGCACCAGTGAAAAAAAAAAATTATAAATTAAATTTGAAGCAAACCTATCGAGTAGTTTTCAAGATCCAACTACCGTAATGAATACATACACACACACCAATGACATGTTCTGGAAACCATTTTTTTTGGCTTTTGAAGTCCAAATATGTACAAATTAATGAACAAATATAAAAAATTTTTTTTATCGATACTATTCTTTCTCTATAAGAAAGCAAAAAGTGCAAAATTTTTACATTTTTAAGAAAATATAAATTATAACGTATACCTAATGTCCAAAAAAATTATTGGTTTATTTTCGTTACCTACACGGAGAGAAATCCTATAGTAAATATAATTATAGATTATATTAAAAATTACTATATTGTATAGTACGAGTGGGACATTTCTGCGTTATAATAAAAATTACTATATTACATAGTAAAATTTGTGAAAACAGATACGTAGAAAAAATTTTTTTTTTTTTACCCAAAATTTGTTATTCAAATTTTTTAAATTTATTTTATTTATTAATTTAATTTTTTTAAAATAAATTACCTTTGAAAAAAAATAATCTAAAGTGGAGTTGAACTCGGGTACCTCGAGAACGGAAAGCGTGAACGTCACCGACTGCGCCATCATGACATGTTACTTACAAAATTTTGAAACGTCTACATATGTTACAGAACTATACTTCCAATTCGGTAGAAAATTTTGAGGTTAGAAATAAATTTACAGATTATCGACTCGATATTATTATTTGAAAAAGTAAAATTTATTATATTCATAATAAAATTTATTATATATAATAAAATATATGCTTATGCAATATCATAAATTTTTAAAATTTATTATTTTTATAACATTAATTCCAACATAAGATATCAAATATTTTTACTCTGTCATAACAAATTTTACTATGTAATATAGCAATTTTTCTAATAAGATATAGTTTCATTTCTTAAACGATGTTGCCAACCTTATCAAATTTTATAGTAATATTTGTTATAAATGTAATAAAAATCGTCATAATGCAAAAATGCCCCAGCTCTCGTATAAAATATAGTAATTTTTATTACTATCTATAACTAAAGTTATTTTTTATTTTTCTCCGTGTAAAAACGAATGATTTGAGCCTAATTAAAGTCATGCACCACTTCAAATAGCTTTGCTAATAGCAATTTTGTATAAAGACGAAATATAAACTTTCCGTGGTTGTTACTCAATTGTTTGAAGTGGCACATGACTTCAATTAGGTTTAAATCATTCTTTTTGCTTTCTCATAGAAAAAGCATTGTATCGATAAAAAAAATTTTTTTCTATTTTTTCATTAATTTGTACATTATTTTACTCAGGGAGTCGAAAAAAGTGGTTTCCAGAAAATGTCTGTATGCATGTGTGCGTGCGTGCGTGTGTGTGTGTATGCACGTGCGTGCGTGCGTGTGTGTGTGTGTATGAATTCAGTACTTTAATCAGATCTTGAAAACTACTCGATGGATTTACTTTAATTTTCTTAGGGTAGGTTTTTTAGAGCCATTTTAAACATTTTTTTAAAATTTCGATTTTTTTTTTATTTATTTTACGCAAACTACTCAAAGAATTTGCTTGAAAATTTGTAAGCCGTTGTTAAACTTACGACAGATGTTTATTTTCAAATATCTATCGTAAAAATAATTTAAAAACGTTAAATTTAATGGAAAATATCGTAAAATAAATTACAAAACTATAAAATATACTAAATTTTATATAAATAAGATAAAAAGTATTAAATAGTTTAGACAAAAAAAAATCTGTCGTAAACTGTCGTAAAGTTATATAAAAATTTGAAGATGGGCAATGCAATGTGACATTTGATGACGATCGAAAATTGATAGTCTAAAATTGAAAATCTATCATCGTTATTTTTAAAAATTTTAATAAAAACCAGAAGAAAAAAAAAGAAAAGACGAAGGAATAAAATTATGGCTAAAATTATTATTTTTACTAATTAAACGGGATAATATGATAAAATAAAATAATAATATAATAAAATAATATATGACATCAAGATTGCGAATGTAGTTACAAATAAAACATAGATTATATATTGACATAGAAATTTATAGTGTAGAAAACATTTGTCGTAAGTTTAACATTTCCCAAATTTGTATGGAAATTATTTTTGACTGCCAAAAAAAGAAAAACTTTTAAAAAGTGATTTTCTTAGTGCACTTTTAATTCTAGCGCATTTTAAAAATTTTTTTTAAAATTCTTATTTTTTATTTTTTTTTTATTTTACGAAAACCATTCGATAAATTTGCTCCAAAATTTGTATGCAAGTTATTCGCTACTGTCTCAAGAAAACAAGCCTTGAAAAACTAATTTTCTCAGTGCAGTTTTAATTTTAGAAAATTTTGAAAATTTTCAAAAAAATTTTCATTTTTCATTTATTTTTTATTTTGCGTAAATCATACGACAAATTTTTTCCAAAATTTTTATACAGGCAATTCGCTATTGTCTGAAAAAAATGAGCTTTTGAAAACTAATTTTCTCAGCGTGGTTACAATTTTAGAAAATTTTGAAGATTTTTTCAAAAATTTCAATTCTTTTTTTTTATTTTTTTTTATTTTACGTAAAGTACTTGATAGATTTGTTCTGAAATTTGCAGGGAAATTATTTGCGACTCCCAAAAGAAGGGAAATTTTCAAAAATTGATTTTGCCAGCGTAGTTTTAGTCTTAGAGCATTTTGAAAATTTTGAAAAGGAAATTTTAAAAAGAAAATTGTATTTATTTAGCCAATTAGATCTCGAAAATTACTTGATGGATTTGCTTCAAATTTTGCATACTATCTACTATTTTGTATAAGTAAGCGGAAAGCTATTGAAAATTGGTTTTCATAGAGTAGTTTTTTTTATAGAGCCATTTTCAAAATTATTTAAAAATTTTCTATTTTGCTTTTTTTTTTATTTTTTAAAAACCATTCGATGGATTTGTTCCAACTTATTGGCTATTGTCTAAAGAAAACATGCTTTGGAAAACTTATTTTCTTAGTGCAGTTTTAATTTCAAATCATTTTGAAAATGAATTAAATTTTAGAGAATTTTACAGATTAAAAAAAAATTTGATTCTTCTTTTTTCTATTTTCATTTATTTTACGTAAAGTACTCGATAGACTTGTTATAAAATTTGCAGGGAAATCATTTGCGATTGCCAAAAGAAGGGAAATTTTCAGAAATTGATTTTACTAGCGTAGTTTTAATTTTAGAGCATCTTCCAAATTTTGAAAAGGAAATTTTAAAAAGAAAATTGTATTTATTTAGCCAATTAGATCTCGAAAATTACTTGATGGATTCGCTTCAAATTTTGCATACTATCTATTGTGTCACATATAAAGTATGCATATATAAATACATTATATCTGTGCGTTTGACATAAAATCAGGCTCGCAAATTTTTCTTTATACGTAATTAGTACATTGATTTGCCGTCAAGGCATAAACGCTTAAATTATATACATACACTTCCATTTCATTAGTTACATTGCATGTACCGTCACCAAAACAATGCACTCCCATATATTTTATTATACGTCTCTTATGAGAGATGTATATTGTCAGTAAAGAAGTTTCACTTCAAAAAATTGTATTTCATTAACCAATTAGATCAAGAAAAAAAATCAATAGATTTGCTTTAAATTTTGCATAAAATTTCATTTTAATATAACCAGGCAAAAATATACAGAAAATTAGGTTTCTACGTATATAGTATTAATTGAAGAATCATTTTAAAAATTAAATGAAAATAAAATATTTTAAATTAAAGTATTAGTAGTTTTTTACGTTAAAATAACTTGACTGATTTTAATAAAATTAAAA
The DNA here is from genome assembly GCA_017163975.1 of Anastatus disparis. Classification (NCBI taxonomy): domain Eukaryota; kingdom Metazoa; phylum Arthropoda; class Insecta; order Hymenoptera; family Eupelmidae; genus Anastatus; species Anastatus disparis. The sequence goes on along the minus strand of JAFFSR010000291.1, from coordinate 2,591,019 downwards.
TGAAATTCCTTAAAATAAAGGAGCTCTATGAGAAAACATTGCGCCAAAGCACTTGGCAGCATTTTTAGGTTACGAAAACAGTCTTATAATTTTTTTGGAGATTAGTTAAACGTCATAATTTATATTTCTTTTGTAGTATTCGTTTTATTAATTCTTTTTATGCTGGGGCGCTAAGGACGATTGATCTTGGGGGAGGTGTTGGCATTTCTTTCTCTGACTCTGTAACGAGCCTCAGTGTTGTGCTTCACTCTAAGCTTTCTTGGGAGCCGCCCATTAACATGGTTACAAAAAATTTAACAGAGTGTTATATGCTTTGTGGTTTCTTCGTCGGTACACCACGGAGGCTCTGCGTAAACAACTTGCAACTGCCCTGCTGTTTCCACCGCTCGATTACTGTTTAGTGATTCTGCTTGATGCAACTCAGAAGTTGAGGAGAAGTATACGAAGGCTTTAAAATTCGCGTGTAAGATATGTATTGGTCGTAAGAACGGGAGCTTATATTTCTCCTTATAGAGCCGAGTTGGGTTGGCTGCGTACTGATTCGAGGAGACTGTATTTTTTGGCCGTACTTATATACAAAATCGTACGCATGAATACTCCGGAGCATCTAGTGTAATATTTTTAATTTATATGTTAATTTATTTTTGTAATGTCGCATATATAGGCTTAAGATATGAATGTATTTATTGTCTGTGATGGCTGAATGATTAGTGAGTAAATGCTTTTTATTTTTTCATTTTATTATATTGACTTCGTCTTGTGCGTGCGTGTGCGTGCGTGCGTGTGTGTGTGTGTGTATGAATTCAGTACTCTAATTATAGTCCGGGAGCCAGCAACCGATTTCGGTGACCAATTTTCTCTCGACTGAAAACTTGTGAACTAATTAAGAAAATTGAACCCTGTAGCTTAGTGAACGTCAGCTGGCGCACCATGGGTGGGTTGGACCACGACAGCCTCTCAAACACGTGAAAAAAAATCATTTTATCATTTCTTCCAGATTGAAATTTCTTCAGATGATAGTTAGAACTATAATTTGATAGAAAATAAACGTCAGCCGAGTGTAACATGATGGATTATACGTCAGCTAGGTACATGAACATGTAAAATAAAATTTGTTTTCAGTGATTTCCTCTCACTTGAAAATTTTTCAGATGATAGTTTACATGATTCTTCAAATAAATAAAAACGTCAGCTGGCTGTATGACGGGAGAAAGATCGTCAGCTGATGCAGTGAAAGGTGTATCGCAGGAGCCAGACGTAAGCGACGATCGACTATTTAAATACACTAATAAACGAGTTTTCTACCAGCATATTATTAGCTGATAGTTTTTACTATTTTATCTATTGTTTAATAATCATCTGACGAATTTTCAATCGAGATAAAATAATTCAATTATCAAAATCATCGGAAGAAAATTTTTTTCAATTCAGGAATATTCGCTCTAAATGTAATTACTCATAAAATGTCAATAAAATACTCTTCAAAATTTTATTTTAAAAATGCTGTTTAATTATATAATTAATTGTAAAAGCGAAGAAATATTGTCTTGTATTGCTATTTCATTTAAAAATTTTGAGTGTATAACTGATAAAGTAAGCACAAAAGTTGTAAAATAAGAAATATTAAATTTATTAAAATATTGCTATAAAAATGTTTATTATGAAAATTTTAATTTTTCTTAAAGAATTTATATAAAAACTTAATTTTTTTTATGATAACGAATAAAAAAATTTATTATTAAAAAATGTTAAAAAATAAATAATCTTTGAAAATCGATGTATAAAAAAGATAAAAATGACTTTATATAGAAACGTCAAAATTCTATCAAACAATAAAATCATTTCATTTTTCGAACGCTTTTTTATAGTTTCAAATTAAATAAATGAGTAAATAAAATAATTTATTTTTGGTTTACGAATGTTTGCAATAATATTAAATTATCATATTTGAAAAAGTGTTCATAAAATCTTTAAAAATTGTTTTTATTAAAACTATGGTTCTAAGAATAACTCTTCACTTTATTTTTATATGAACGTAAGAAGGATAAAAAAAGTATTTTGAAACCATAATTTTTAAAACAAACATTAAAATCGAAGAGTATTCATAAAGTTAACGGTGATACTTGCAAAATAGTTATTTTATATTTTGTCATTTAAAAAATTTCTTGTCTATGTCTTTCGCAGTTTTCTTATTAGAAAATAAATTTGTAAATAAAAAAATTTTTAATTTAATATATTACCCATATGGAAAAAATTTCTGGAAATAATTGTAAATAACTATTAATAACTGTAAATAAGTGTTAACAAATGTTAAAATTGAGACATAAATAACAGTTATTTACAATTATTCACAATTATTCACAATTATTTATAATTATTCACAATTATTTATAATTATTCACAATTATTTACAATTATTCACTGTTATTTACACGTATTTACAGTTATTTACATTTATTCACTTTTTTTACAATTATTTGCAGTTATTTACGATTATTTATAGTTTTTTACAATTATTTGCAGTTATTTACATTTTCGAAAATTTTCACAAATTTATTTAATATTTTTATATGTATGCGAAAATTTTTGAAAAATATGAATAACTGTAAATAATTGTAAGAAACTATAAAAATTGTAAATAATTATAAATAATTATGAATAACTGTAAATAACTGTAAAAAATTCTAAGTAATTGTAAATAACTATAAATAATTTTGTGGGTGAGAATGAGAGTGGCATAAGTCACGTTGTCAAAAAAATTTAGTTAGTAATAAATTTTGTTTTTTTAGCAATACAAAAACTTATTTTTGGAAATTAAGTGTCTTTTTTGTATTTTTTCTTTAATATTAGAAACACTGTAAGGATGGCACTTAACAGAAACCTAAAAGAGTTGATTATGAAAACGGCATAAGTCACATTTCAATAGAATTTTAATGTGAAATCACATTTATTGTTAGCAGCTGTTCTAAATAAATATTCAATTTTCGTGTACATTATTTCATAGCCTTTAATAGAGAACACATGAAATAAATACGCCGTTCCGAATTCCTAGACAGGACAAAAATGTTTATATTCATGAATAAGATTGCTTTGTATAGTACGGTTAGCGGTAATCAATTCAGTCACAGTTACTCGTTGTATTTGATATTAAGTAGTACGGTTAGAGTATTTTCAAATGACATAAGTATTTAAATAAATTATGTCGTTGGATAATAGCTCTGATTATATTCCAAGTAGTGATTCAGAATTACAAAGTAATAAAGCAAATCGTGGTTTAAAAAAACGACAAGTTGCTAAAAAAACTAGAAAAAGACGAAGGGATCCCGAAAATTATAGTCAACAAAAAAGATATGTTACACTTACTTCAATTCATTTCACTGGTACATCATAATTTTTTAAAAATCTTACTACCAGAACAAATAATCTTAGTACCTTAATTTCTAATAAATCTGATATGGAATAAAATTTTTGTGTTATTACTGTGTTATTTTAATATAGTTAATGGATTGATGTTAATTATTAAGAACATTTGTGAAATAATATATGTTTAAATAAAAAATATGATTATAAATCGACAATTGAATTCTTTTGTTTTTATTATTAAAAATGATAGTGACATAAGTCCATGAATACTTATAACTTTGAAATTCTTAATTAGAATGAGAATGGCATATGTCACAAATAGTGAAATGTTTTTTACTAAAATAAAAAAAAAAATCGAAACTAAGCGTTCGGGTGAATTATAAGAAAAAACGTTATAATCTATCAGTCTAATGCACTAAAATTTGAAAAAAATTGTTCCTGATTTTTTTATTGACTTATAACTTTAACATCGGAAATCTCGAAATTGGAAGTATGTGACTTATGCCACTCTCATTCTAGCCCACACAATTGTAAATAATTATTAAGAACATTAAATTATTCACTAATTCAAAAAATTTTTTAAATTTTTTCGAATATTTGACCTGAAAATTTAGTTTGTGCTATTAATGACCCAGGTTACCCACGGAGGGTTAATTAAAATTATATAAAATACTTGACTTGATATAAAAGCATGACTTTATGTATACAGGCGCTCACAAAACTTTTAATTCTTCATATTAATTTTTTCAAAAACTTGTAAATAGTTATTTTTTAAAAATATTTAATTTTAAATTTATTTTGAAAATCTATTTTCCAATAATAAAATTGAGAAAGAAATTGTATAGTATTTAAAACTTAAGAGAAGGTCACGTATTTCTGTCCTTTTCTAATCAAATAATTAATTTTTAGCAAAAACTAATAACTTTAGCAAAAAATAAAGAGAAAGCCGCATCTCGTATCAGGAAAAGCAAAATTTTCTTTAATAAGAAAAAATTAATTTTGTCGCTTCGATTTCAAGAAAACCTTGAAAAATCAAATTGTTTACCCTAACCTCTGTGTTTTAAGTTTTTCAAGGTTTTCTTGGGAACGGCGCAATAAAGTTAATTCTTTTTCATCAATGAAGATATTGATTTTTTTTATGCAAAATGCGGCTTTCTCTTCATTTTTCGCTAAAATTATTAGTTTTTGTAAAAAATTCAATCCTTTGATTAAAAAAGGACAGATATACTCGACCTCCTCTTAATTAAATATTTATATTTAAAAAATTCGTTTTCAAGAAAACCTTGAAAAACTTAAATCATAGAGGTTAGGTTGAACAATTTGGTTTTTCAAGGTTTTCTTGAGAATGAAACAATAAAATTAATTTTTTCTTATCAAAGAAAATATTGCTTTTTTGATACAAGATGCGGCTTTCTCTTCATTTTTTGCTAAAGTTATTAGTTTTTGTAAAAAAATAATTTCTTTGATTAGAAAAGGACAGAGATACGTGACCTCCTATTAAGCGTATACACGCAGTATCTCTGAGTCCAAGCGCATACAGCTGAGTATGTCGTCTGCTAATGTTCATGTTTTAACTCGCGTAGAGCGCATCGCTGATTTTTAAGTTGTTCTACGTTTCGGAAAATAATTTATAAGAAACTTATTGTTCAAAATATACTCTAGTTAAAAATTTGTTATTTAATTACATTTTTATAATTTGCTACATATAATATATATCATTATTCGCATTAAAAAATATGTGAATATTTCATTAAAAAAATATTAGAATTTTGCGAATATATTTGTTTTATTCGAACTTTTATTTATAAATATTTTTAAAATTAACAATATTTTTACACAGATCTAAATCACAATCACATAACGGTACACAATTTACATTATCACTTTTACTGCGTTTTCTTTTGATAGGCAGCAATAAAAACGACATATTTCTCAATATAATCAGCGAGAACGTTATGAAACTTAAAAAATCAACGATGCGCTTCGCACGAGTTAAGATATGAATTTTAGCAGACGACATACTCAGCTGTGTGCGCTTGGACTCAAAGATACTGCGTATACGCGCTTAATTAACAATTAAAAAATAACACTTTAAAATAAAGTAATTTGAGATTACTCTTCGGGATTCTATTAAAGAGTATCTAAATTTTACTTTAAAACTTGGCCAACCTAAAAAAATTTAAATTTTAATATCGTTTTAAAGCTTCGGAAATGGGCATTTTTGTGATTTTTAACATCTTTATTTATTAGTAACTCGAAAACCGTCAACTTTAGAAAAAAACCATAGAAATACTTTATTGTTTAGAATCACTCAAAAAATCTAAAAAAGCTTCGTCCGAATTAAAATGAACAACTTTTTGAATTTGTTCAAATAAAATCGATTTAAACGAATTGGGACCACTTTTTCGCCGGGCAAACTGCAGATCCTTATTCTAGGACCCTTTACAAAGGCTATCCTGTAAAAATTTTCCCTTCGAAATTTTTTTTGTTCACCCGCCAATTTCGTCTTGACTATTTTGTATAGATATTATAACACAACATAGATGACTTAAATTGATTGACTTAATTTAAGTTTTTTTTTTTTAATTTTATCAACACTTTTTCAAATATTATAATTTAACATTACTGTAAACATTCTTGAACTATAAAACAAATTATTTCATTTACTCACTTATTTAATTTACAACTCCAAAAAAGCGTTCAAAGAATGGTATGATTTTATTGTTTGATAGAATTTTGACGTTTCTATATAAAGTCATTTTTGTCTTTTTTGTACATCGATTTTTAAAGATCATTTATTTTTTAACATTCTTTAATAATAAACATTTTTAATTCGTCATCATAAAAAATTAAGTTTTCATACCAATTCATTAAGAAAGACTAAAATTTTCATCATAAGCATTTGTATAGCAATATTTTTATCAATTTTAATAATTAAATATTTCTTATTTTACAGCTTTTGTGCTTACTCATTAGTTATACACTCAAAATTTTAAAATAGAATAGCAATATAAGATTATAGTTTTTCGCTTTTACAATTTATTATATAATTAAACAATCATTTTGAAAACAAAATTTTGAACAATTTTATTGACATTTTATGAGTAATTTTACTTAAATAGAGTTTTTTTTACTTAAATAGACATTTAGAGCGGAAATTCCTGAATTGAAAAATTTTTCTTTCGATGATTTGGATAATTGGGTTATTTTATGTCCATTGAATGATACTTCCACATAATCACGGATGCGTGAAAAATCTTTTTATTATTTTTATCTTTTTTCTATTGATTCTTTTGATTTTTAGCTATAGACATATAATTATGTATATTTGCAGTTCTTTCTCCGAATAACATTAATATATACATATAAGTAAATAAATAAATCTTTTAGTAATAAGGAATGTGCTGTATAAGAAAAGAAGTTTAATTACTTGTAATAGTTTTAAGAGAAAAGCAGTAAGTTTGCGCGCCGTATACGCTACCTCAGCATTTTTAGGCGTGATAAGAAGATATCTTCTGTCACCGACTGTGAGATTTTAAAGAGTTTCTCACGGCTGAACTGACCAATGGGACTCTTTTAAATTTTGACAAACTTGCATTTTTTTCTAGATTTGTACCTTTCTTGCAGAGAAAAATAATTTTAGTAAGTCAGTCTGCAGTCAGTTCTCTCGAGCAGCAGTAAAAGCAAAAAAGAGAACCTCAATAAAAAAACTTGTAAACTCGCGCCGAATTCTACCACGCTATTAGTTTTTCTTGTTGCTTCTTAAATTAATTTCTTTAAAAAAAAAAAATTTAGCAACGCAAATTCGGAACGCGCTTAAATCAACGAGTTATTATTTTTTTTTCTTTCGCTGGTTTATCTCTCAATCTACGCGACGTACTGTGTTTAAAATATTTTTGCAAAGTTTAATCACAACGTGTCGATAAAAAAAGGGAATTTTAACAACAAAAAAAAACTGCGCGACTTACCTCTTTTACGAATAAATTAAATAAAACAAAAATAAATCACCATTATTCTGTACGCAAGTGATAAACCGATCAACGAAGAAAAAAAACATTTTTTTGGGAAATTTTTCGTAACTGCGCGATCGAACTTACAGCTTGCCAATTAAATTAACAATGATAATAAGAAAACAAAGTGCGCAATCAATAAAAAAAAATTATAATTACAAAATATTCGCTAGTAACCGCATAACCGACTTGTTTATCAACTGTAAATTAAAGTTCTATAATTATAATTATAAATATATTTTTCGAATCGTGCTAGTGAAAAAGTTCAACTAAATGAATAGATTTCAATCAACTAGTTCCTGGTTATAATTTATTTAACAACCCAATCAACCATAAGCAGGTAACCAGAGGGGAGCACCACGTCACATTTCAACACTTCACCAAAAATTTAAGTAACCTAAGACCACGTAGCCAACCTATAAAAAGGTAAGCGATTTGGCTCCTCTACCCTTCACACCAAACAAGAAATATCTCACAATTCAATATAACGTCCGAGTAAACCTATTTAAGGTGACCAGACATAACAAAAATCGTCAGATGATTATTAACACAATAAGTAAAGTAGTAAAAACTATCAACTAATAATATAATGGTAGAAAACTCGTTCATTAGTGTATTTAAATAGCTGATCGACGCTTACGTCTGGCTCCTGCGATACACCTTTTACTGCATCAGCTGACGATCTCTTCCTCGCCATACAGCCAGTTGGCATTTTTATTTATTTAAAGAATCATGTAAACTATTATCTGATAAATTTTCAAGTGAGAAGAATTTACTGACAACAAATTTTTTTTTACATATTCATGTGCCTAGCTGACGTATAATCCATCATGTTACACCCAGCTAACGTTTATTTTCTATTAAATTATAGTTCTATCATCTGAAAAATTTCAATCAGGAGGAAACGATAAAATAATTTTTTTTTGCGTATTTGAGAAGCTGTCGTGGTCCAACCTACCCATGGTGCGCCAGCTGACGTTCACTGAGCTACAAGGTACAGTTATATTAACTAGTTCACAAGATTTGAGCCGAGAGGAAATCATCGACCTCAATTGGTCGCTGGCTCGACCAGATAGATAGAAAAAAATATTAAGTAGTGTGAGAAGATCGAAGGCAGGTTGAATAAGATAGAGGAGAAAGATGAAGAGATTAAGGAGATAGAAGAGATCTTCAACGATTCAATAAAAGAAAATGAAGTTAAAAAAGTGCAGATTTAGAAAGTGAGAATGATGACAAAGGAGATAGAAAAAGGAAAGGAAGAAACTGAAATGGAGATGAGTGAAGGTGAGATTAATGAAGGATATGAGGATGAGAAAGAGGAGGATAATAGTAGGGGTGCAGGATAGGTTTTCGTAGCCGACCGATGTCCAGAGCTCTACCAAGGTTTTCCTTATGTATTTTGGTCCCCTGATTACGTATTTCGAGGGTAGAAATTCGAAAGCCTGGTCAAAAAAACGTTATTAACAATTTTTGTTAACAAATTAAAAAATTGCAAAACTTGTCAAAACAAAAATTCTATCGTATTCTTTGATCAATTTTGAACAAAAAATCTTTATACAATTATTTTCGTGAGATGCTTAGTTTTGTTGCAAAAAATTCTCAAAGTTTAGAAAAACCAATTTTTTTAAAATTTTTATCGCGTATTGCTCAATTGTTTATGCATTTTTTTAACATATCAAAACTCAAAAAATTCTTCAAATATTTTCCTTCGATTTTACAAAAAAGGGTTTTTCATTTTGGATGGTTAGTTTTCGAGTAATAAGCCACGAACATCCCGTACTTTTATCGCGCTTAACGCCCTGGCTGGTGCAGGAACGAAAAGATTTTTGCAATTTCTCCTCGATATAAATCACTAATACATTTGCTTAAGAAATTTTAATCATCATACAACAACTTTATCATCAATTGAACAAAGTTTGATAATAAAATTTTTGTTTTGTTCTTGTCATAAAAATGATACATGTAAAAATATTTATAATTTAAACAACAAAAAAGGCCCTAATCAATAAAAGTCTTGCTAAAGTATTTTATTTCAATAAAAATATTCAATCAATACCTTAGTTAATGACGAAAGACTGTGAATATCCTTTAATTTCTGCACCAGCCAGGGCCTTAAGCGCACTAAAAATACGGGATGTTCGTGGCTTATTACTCAAAAACTAGCCATCCAAAATGAAAAACCCTTTTTTGTAAAATCAAAGTAAAATATTTGAAGAATTTTTTTACTTTCGGTACGTTAAAAAAATTGGGAAATTGCATAAACTATTGAGCAATACGCGATTAAAAATCGTGAAAAATGGATTTCTTTAAACTTTGAGAATTTTTTGCAACAAAACTAAGCGTTCCACGAAAATAACTATATAAAGATTTGTTTAAAATTGATCAAAGAATACGATAAAATTTTTGTTTCGACAAATTTTGCAATTTTTTAATTTGTTAAGAAAAATTATTAATAACGTTTTTTTGACCAGGCTTTCGAATTTCTATCCTCAAAATACATAAGAAAAACCTTGGTAGAGCTCTGAGCATTGGTCAGCTACGAAAACCTATCCTGCGCGCCCCTACTATACTACAAACAAAAAGAAAGGAAGAGGTATGATTAGTATGGTAAGGACGTATAAAAAGAAGAGGCTATTGGTGTTGAAGAAAGGAGAAAAAAGCATGAAGGAGTTAGAGAAGTGGATAAAGAAAGGAGTGGGCAAGGCCAACTGAGCACCAGAAATGTTAGGAGAAAGCGAAAGTACAGAGTGGCTTATATTCGAAGACAAGGAAGAAAGAAACTTACTGCTGAAAAAGTTTAGAAAAGGTAGATCGGAGAAAGGTGTGGCGGTGGACGAGCCATTGATGGTGTAGGAAAGAAAAGAGAGAGAAAAAAGAGGGAGAGTAAGGAGTAAGGTAGTGAGCAGACAAAGGAAAGAATAGGGTTTGATAAGGGACAGGTCTGTGCAGGATAAGTTGTGGAGAAGATTTGGAGAAGAATAAGGAAGAGAGTGTGTCAAGTGTAAATTGAGTTAAAATTAAAAAGTGATATAAAAATAATTAAATGAATAAAAAAAGTTCTGTGATAATAATGTTAAGGATGGATAAGATTATTCGTAGCAGACACTCAGACTCACACACACACACATCAACTTACAAAAACATATGTAAAAAGATTTATGAATAATGAATAAAGAATTATATATATATATATATATATATATATATATATATATATATATATATATATATATATATATACAAGTTCTATGGATTTAATGTTATAACTAAGAGTATTATTTCATTAAGATTTCATAAAATGGAATAAAATAATATATGAACGAAAATTATTCTAAATAAATTTCAAAGATATATTAGTACATCTTTAAAAGTTTAAGAGCAGGCCGGATTCGCTGTTCTTGTCTAATTGAGATTTTTGTTATTTACTCAAGTATTAATCAGTGTATCTGCAAATTGAAGGTTAAGCGCAATAGATATTCTTATTACAAATATTTATGCACAAGAAAAAAAAATCTATCGCTTTGTTTTTGAGAAAAGTAAGGAACGTGAAAATATTATAAACATAAACTTTTACTTCGGCGTTCCTTACTTTTCCCAAAAACAAAGCGGTAAAATTTTTTTTTCTTGTGCATAGATGTTCATAATAATAATATCTATTGCACTCAACCTTTAATTTGAAGATACACCGATTAAACTAAATTTTTACTCGGTATCAGATTCTACTCCGGCCTGGTCTTAAACTTTAAATATCACTTTTTTCTAACAATTTTTAAACAGTGACTATTCTATCACATTAAAAAATGAACATCTGTTTGCGAATAAATTACTTTTTTTCGAAACTAATAAACAACATTCATTTTTTAAAAGCTATATTGAACGGTACCTTCAAAATTTCATTAATAGTATAAAATATTTTCGAAAAGTGATATGAATGGTTTTTGCATAAATGGTATGGAAAAAAGCAAATCTTCGAAGGTTCTTTTATTAAATATAATTTAAACCACGCAAATAATTTTTAAGAAAACTAAAACAAAAAATTTAAGAGCAGGTCGAGTATATTCGTCTTTTTCTAATCAAATTGTTTTTCTTTTTTACAATAACTAACATAATGAGACCTCTTACAATGATTTTCGCATAGAGAGAAGCATTGTGTCAGCCCGTAATAAGATGAGAGCTCGAAAAGTAGCGACCGCGTTTTCACGTGCGCGCAGCTACGCCCTTAATTTAGACAGTCAAGCGACGATAAAGTGTAATGAGTATAACTTATAATGTATAATATCCCTACTCTGTGGTGGCAGCGTAGGAACATTGCGGCAGCCGCCAAAAATGCGAGGTATTGTGCTTAAGCGAGAGCACTTGCTCCGCACTCGTCTATTGTCGGTCCTGCAATAAAGACTCAATCAACTTTAATAACCAAGTCAGTATCTTCCATTGTATTATTTGTTCACAGAGGATGGTGAAAGAGTATGCCGAAAAAGCAGCTCTCTAACTGTGTGTGAACAAATAATATTTTATAAGTAAATCAAATCGTGAATAATATTCTTAAAGTGGATTCAATAGTGCATTTCGTGTGTAGGTGGCGCGGCTTGTGGTTTTTACGCTGTTGTGAGAATAATTAACATTCGCGAAGATTCTTTAATATCAACTCGCGTGTGTTACGATACACAAGGCCCAGTTAACCTTATGCATCCTTTTTCCTTTATTTCCTTTTCAGGTTATAATTACTAAGACAAATTCTAAAGATTAAGCTCGTGCATACGGACCCGAATCTACAGGGCAAGGCGTCTCTGTAGTGTACGGTCTAGCTCAGTTTACTCACATATCAAATACCTTATACTTAAAGTGCGATTAGTTTATTGAGTGCAAAGAGCGCACTCGCATGGACTAATTGTAACGGCCAAATCACCCATTTCGTCAGTGTTAATTATTGAATTATTAATTTTAAATAACAATTCCTGAGTGACACTGTAACGGCCGTGGGGATCAGGTGGCCGTACTAATTTAGCTAAATGTATAGCTAGAGGTATAATTGGTTATTACACTAAAATATACACATAAAACAAAAAAAAAGAAATCAGCTAGAATAGACGAAATTTATAGATTTTATTAGATAACAAAAACTAGCTATACACAGAACAGGGCACCAGTCGCTTGATACGGACGCAACACCGTAATTTATCTTAATCGTACAAATATTAAGCCACGCGGCGAAAAGAGAGTCAACTGCGTTCGATTATTTGATGTGGGGTATATGATTCGGAAATTACACAAAAAAGTAGTTTGAACGAAGCTAGAATGAAAACCGGACGCACTAATTAATAACGCGCACGTGGTCACCATCACACACGCGCACAAAGCAAAAAAAAGGAAACGATATATTTATCGTTGAAGCCAAGAAAATCTAGACTATTATAAAGCATTTATGCTTTAAGCACTAACGCAATATTTTCACTCCTTCACATACAAAGAAAAACGCAAAACAACGTATAGGTAAAAGGCTTTGTCTTGTATAATCTGCTGCGCTGTTAATATATAATTTACGTCGACCGACTCGCAGGCTAGTGACAGAAGGAATGAGCATCTCAAGATGGATGCTTTTCCTACTTCATGCGGCACGCTATGCACGCCACCTTATACTCTTGCCTTTTCCGTCTACTTGACTGCTAGAGTCAGGCTATGAATAGATTAGGCACGTTGGTTAAGCTTTACTGTATATTAATGGTTTTGTGATGTGCTGTGCACGCGGGTATAGTTAGTGGCTACGGGTTGGCTTTAGCTTGACCGGCGTTGTCTCTCTCTTAACCACGCGCGAATTTAAGGTCTTCCTTCTGCCGCATACATTATCGTATTATAAAAGCGAGGTTTAAGTAACATGGCAATTTTGCCATGTTACAACACTGATCAGATGGTAGATTTGTAAAAAGTACTCGGATAGTACTAGTAAAGTGCGTAATAATATGCAATAAATACATAAAAATAAATTTATGATGTTACAATAATCAAGAAAACGTTGAAAGACTTAAAACATAGAGTTTAGAGTAAAAAATTTTTTTCAAGGTTTTCTTAAAAACGAGGTAATAAAATTAATTTTTTCTTATCAAAGAAAATTTTGTTTTTTTTTTGTTACGAGATGCCGCGTTCTCTTCATTTTTTGCTAAAATTAGTTTTTGCAAAAAAAATATTCTTTGATTAGAAAAGAACGGAGAAAGGTGACCTTTTAAAACGAGGTAAAATCAGGTTCAATATTGAAACAAGTAATGATAATTCCAAGTCAGTAAATGATGTTCATAAAAAAATTGCTATTATTTAAGCTATATAAAGTTACACATGACTCTACTTATGTTTGCTTTTTATAATTATAGTTCTATAATTTTATCAAAGTTTATTTAAAAGGTAAAATGCAAAAATCGTGATTTTTTTATAAAAATTATATAATTTTAAGAAAATTTTGAAAGCGCTGTTCATTATAGGTTTACAAAAAATTTAGTTTTTTAGTTTGAAATGAATAGTTTTAAGCCAAAAATATTTATGTATGTTATAATACACTAGAATAGTAAGCATTTAAAGATTATTTGAAAAATTGATATATAAAGATAAAACTTTTAAAGATGTACCAGTATATCTTTGAAATTTATTTAAAATAATTTTCGTTCATATATTATTTTATTCCATTTTATGAAATCTTAATAAAATAATAATAATCTTAATAATATAACATCAAATCCATAGAACATATTTGACGCATGACAACGTTAATATTTGGCGCTGAGTCATCGCCCTGTAGTGCGTTATATGTGAAGGATTTTAACGCTGACTGATTTAAGAAGGATAAGCCTGAAGCAGTAGACGCAATAAAAAGGAAATCGTATATGGACGACTACTTGGACAGCGTTAACTCAGTTGAAGAATATATAGCCAGGATTCATCAAGTTATTCAAATAAATAAAAGCAGCGGTTTTGAGATGCATTTATGGGCCAGTAATAGTACGAGTGTGTTAGAAAGTCTACCGCCACCGTGTCGAGCCAAAGGGCTGATAACACTTGATATTGATGAATCACCACTTGTGAGTGAGAAAAGCTTGAGACTCATGTGGGACACCGAAAACGATACCTTTAGCTTCGGATTAAGTCTTACTAGGAGAGTATCAGACCTCCGGATCACGGATTTTGCTCAAACTTTGGGATAAGTTTTGAGATGTCAAAATACGAAAGGAAATAGAATTTTAGACCCCAACGCTTAATATTTCCCTAGTTACAGGCAATTAAAGAATATCACTAAAAAAGTTACTAGATTTTCAAACGCTTACAGTTCCTTAGCATTGATACTTAGGAGCATAAAACTTTTTTTAAATGAAACTAAGCTCAAATCCTTTCGAAATAGTAGTTATCGCATGTCAAAATATTATTTTTTCCCAAAGTTATAGCGTAATACACATTGGACCTGATTTTTCTGTTTAAAACATTAATTAATAAAAAAGCTGAAATTGGATCTAATGTGTATTACGCTATAACTTTGGGAAAAAATAATATTTTGACATGCGATAACTACTATTTCGAAAGGATTTGAGCTTAGTTTCATTTAAAAAAAGTTTCAAGCTCCTAACTATCAATGCTAAGGAACTATATGCGTTTGAAAATCTAGTAACTTTTTTAGTGATATTTTTTAATTGCCGGTAACTGGGGAAATATTGAGCGTTGGGATCTAAAATTCTATTTCCTTTCATATTTTGACATCTGAAAACTTATCCCAAAGTCTGAGCAAAATACGTGATCCAGAGGTCTGATACTCTCCTAGTTAGTCGAATTCCAGCTAAAGTATTATCCAAAAGACCAAAACCTACGAAACGAGAAGTACTCCGAATCGTGTCATTATGCATGTCATTATTTGATCCTGTAGGTTTTCTGTAGCCATACACAATAAAAAGCCGAATGCTCCTTCAAGACATTTGGCGTACGGGAATTGGTTGGGACGACAAGCTGATGGATGAAAAGAATAGAAAATGGGAAAAATGGATAAAAGAACTGGATAAAGCATTACGAAGTGCCAAGATGCTACCTTAAGCACGATGAGCCCGTTTGAAAAACAATTCCCGCTGGTTCCAGGGCCCATCATTTCTAGCGCATGGGAAGAACCAGTGGCCTGACTCAAATTCGAGCAATGATAATGATACTATAAGTTCAGAAATCGCATCAGAAATATATCGAGAAAGCACATTTATGACAAAAATTTGCAGTGAACAAGAAATAGTATTGCCTGATTTAGAAAGGTTTTCATCATGGAAACGTTTAATATACGATTCCGGACAATTCTTCTGCAGTGTAGACATTTGGCGAAAACGTAAAGTACTAAGTGATACTGATTACGTGCTGTGCACTGAACAGATGTGGATAAAGAAGGCTCAAAACGAAAGCTTTAAATCCGAGATAAGTTGCCTGATGCAAAAACAACCACTAAAAGACAACAGTTCAGTTTTTAAAATTGACACCATATCTAGACGACCAAAAGATATTACGAGTGGAAAGTCGAATAGCTGATACACCGGAAGTACCAATTGAACTTACACGTCCGATAATACTCCATGGCAAGCACCCATATACTACTCTTTTAATTAAATATTACCATACCAAGTATCACCACGCTAACCATGAAACCGTCAGAACTATTCTTGTTGAAAATAACATGTACAATATAATTGAATTCTTAACAATTACAATATGTAGACTTTTTAACTCACCTGTTGGGTGAAAAATCACTATTGAATATACACAAAAACTGCTTGAGTTTATTTGATATTTAATGACTTAAATTAATATCTTTTATAAAGAACGAATAAATTTTAGCGATAACGAAAAAAATTTCTAAAAACACCTGAATTTGCGGAAAAGTATTAAAAAGTCATTTTTAATCAATCATAAGATTTTCTTTCTTCAAACGCACTTACAAGGAGAGTGTTTTACCTTCGGGTCACCGTTTTTGCTCAAATTTTGGGAAAGTTTTCTGAATGCAGAAATATGAAGAAAGCCAAAATTTTAGAGGCCAGCGCTCAATATTTCCCTAGTTACAGGCCATCAAAGAAAATCACTAAAAAAGTTACTAGATTTTCAAACGCTTATAGTTCCTCAGCATTATTATCGAGAAGCTTAAACATTTTTTTAAATGAAAGTTGAGCTGAAATCCTTTCGAAATAGTAGTTATAGCATATCGAAATATTATTTTTTCCCAAAGTTATAGCGTAATAAAGATTTAACCCAATTTTAGCTTTTATTATTAAGAGGGGTACAGGTGAAATCTTGTTTTTCAATAAAAAGATGACGTTTTTCATTTTTAATTTTTGACTCATAGCACCTACAACATAATCCATGCGTGATGTTGTTCAAAATCATCTAAAGAATTTGTCAAAAAAATTTCAGCACGAAATATTAAAAACTGTGGGACTAGTAGTATTTCAACTGCTGCTTAGTTTAGAGGTAAATAAAGCAGCAGTTAAAATACTACTAGTCCCACAGTTTTCAATATTTCGTGTTAAAAATTTTTTTATAGATTCTTTAGATTTTTTTTAACAACATCACGCATGGATGATGTTGTAGGTGCTATGAGTCAAAAATTAAAAATGAAAAACGTCATTTTTTTTATTGAAAAACAAGATTTTACCTGTACCCTCCCCCCTTTAATTAATGTTTTAAACGAAAAATTCAGATCCAATCTTCATTACGCTCTAACTTTAAGAAAAAATAATATTTTGAGATACTATAGGTGTTATTTCGAAAGGATTTAAGCTCAGCTTTCATTTAAAAAAAGGTATAAGCTTCTAGCTAGCAATAATGAGATACTATAAGCGTTCGAAAATCTAGTGACTTTTTTAGTGATTTAATTCAATGTCCTGTAATTACGGATATATTGAGAGTTGGCCTTTAAAATTTTGGCTGCCTTTATATTTCTGCATCTAAAAAACCTTCCCAAAATTTGAGCAAAATTGGTGAACCGAAGGTGAAACACTCTTCTTGTTAGTTTTGAAGAAAACGTACAAATACATTTTTAACAGATATCATGTGTAAATATGTAGTGATGATATTAGCAATAAATCTTAGTTCTACCAGGTTTTGAGTATTTTTTACTTGGAAATATTTATTAATTTTTTATTATGTATCTTAATTAATTAAGAATTTAAAATAGCATAAAAATCATATTTAAATATTTTCCCTTTTAAGGCAAGTGAATACAACTTGCGTATGAAATTTGGAATATTATAATTAAGGTAAACTAATGTTTAGTAATAACTTTATAAATGTTATTATCCATAATCACTTAAATTGTTTGAAAATTACAAAAGTTATTTTCTTTCTCAATTTCTTATTTGTTTTAATTCTAGATTTGTTAATAGATTTATTAGTATAATTTTTTAACTATTTGACTTTAAATATGACTTAATAAATCTAAAAATAAATTAAAAATTAAAAAAAAAAACATTTTAAAAACACGCTTTTATAATAGAGAAAATACACTAAGAAGAATTAAATAAATTAATTTACTCCCTTAAAATTACTTTTATACAGTTCATTGCAATAATTGAGAGAAAATTTTACAGCAAAAATTTAAAAAGAAAAGTGTGGGCGCTAATTTTAGTAAATCTAATTCAGCGACTTTTATTCTATTGAGTTTTGCTGTAAAATTTTCTCTTAATTATTGCAATAAACTGTATAAAAGTAATTTTAAGGAGGTTAATTGATTTATTCAATACTTTTTAGTGCATTTTCTCTATTATAAAAGCGTGTTTTTAAAATGTTTTATTTTAAATTTTTTATTTTCTACTTTAAAGTTAAAATTGAATTTTCTATAAGTAATTTTTTTTTAAAAGCTTGTATTTAATTGTATCTTTTATACATTCCCCTATCCTCTATACATTCCCCTATCCCCTGTATATTACCCTACCCATATACATTTCCCTATCCTCTATATTTCCCCTACACATTCCCCTATCCCTATGTATTTTCTACAACTATCAACTCAATAACATTCTATCAACTTGCCTCAACCCAAAGATGCCTCCCCACTTAAACTTCCTCGGAGATAACTTTGCACACTCGTCATTGCCGACCTGACAACAGATTATTGCATTGTCATCAGAGACCAAGGTTTGTATAAAATTTCAGAAATTCCCATCGACAAAAAGTGGCTCAAATCGAGCGTGCAAGATTTGATTACAGACAGGCAGACAGACAGACGTGAAAGCAAGCTTAATAAAAGCGTGTGAAAAAAAATAATCAAAGATATTAAAGCATTAATAGCTGTACTTATAAATTATAAATTTTTAAAAATAATTCAAAATTATGAATTCACATAATTACATGAACATTAAAAAAAATCTGGTGTGGCAGTCGTGGGGACTGGCCGACAGAAGTTAATACTTCTTTTGGTTTAGTGACAGTCTTGCTTCTCATAGGATAAACAATTTTCTGTCACGCTTTGTTTAAAAATATATTTTATATTAAATAAATATGTATACGCACAACAAATTATCAACTCATGAAGTAGAATAATGGTAGTTCTGAGTGAAGAGGAAGCCCCCTAAATACATTTGCAATTTACTAAGCTACTTAGAAGCATACAGAAATTGTTTAAATAATAAGCATATAATGATAATAAATATAAAAACAATTAATTTTTTAAAATTTTTTAATGATTTATGATAATTATAATATTCAATGTGGGAATTGCATATTATAATAATGTTTTTTTACGCAAATTTAAATCTTAACTTAATAATAGCCAAAAATATAATTAATATTTTTTTTCATAGTT
This sequence comes from Anastatus disparis, assembly GCA_017163975.1. Taxonomy (NCBI): domain Eukaryota; kingdom Metazoa; phylum Arthropoda; class Insecta; order Hymenoptera; family Eupelmidae; genus Anastatus; species Anastatus disparis. The sequence continues at coordinate 2,571,846 of JAFFSR010000291.1, read as the reverse complement.
TTTTAAAAATATTTAAAAAATTGCTCAGTGCGTATGTGAATTATAATTGCAGTTCTAAACTACAGTTTAGTCGATATTTTTCTTGAAACTTTGAATCGAGCACTAAATATAAATCATTTAAAAATTAGTATTTTTACTGTAAGCATGTTAAAATATTAGAATTCAGCTTTTTAGTATATCTACCAGCAATTTCAATCAATCAATGACGTAAAATATTCGTAAGACTATTCCAAACTTTAGGTATAAGCAGCGTGATGACATAGCTTTTATTTGTAAACTAATTCGTGATTTGCCTACGTTCCCCTACTGACAACTAACCTTAGAACGTCAGAAATTTACAAGAAAAAATTTAGATGAAAAGCGCTTATTCAAATAGTATTATCTCTGGTTTTACTTGTAACACAAAAAAAATAAAAAAAAGTAATTAAATTTTATTCTATTTGTAACTTTTTTTTAAATTTGTAAAATTTTCAAATTAAAAAAAATTTTTTTAATTGTATATTTTTCAATAATTACTAAAAAATTTAAGCGGGAATAAAGAGAACTTGAAAAAATAAAAAATTCAACTCTGATTTTTTTTTGTTCTAATGCTTTTTAATAAAGGTATAAACAATTGAAACATCAAAAGTGATAATTTTATTCACAATTACGTTTGACATATTATAATTATTATTATTATTTATTGTATATATTATCATCATTTTCTTAGAAATTAATTTTAGTTTTTTGAAGAAATTGGAAAAAAAAATATTTAAATTATTTGAATAATTTTGATTCGAATTTTTTTTTTCAACGCTTAACAATACATTCGATCACTTGTAACTTTATTGAAAAGTCTCGTAACAGTAAAAACATCTGTAATGAATATTAGATTTTTGGAAATTCTTTCGGTTTCCGTTTGAATTTTTTCCTAATCATTAATTTAAAAAAAATAAATAAAAACTTAGTATTTTGTATCCAATTTAATTTGTTTTTATTATATTTGTTGTGTGACTATCAGAGACAATACTGTTTGAAGAAGCGCTATATATATAGCGCTCATACATACATAATACAAACATACAGGAAGTTTTTATTAATTAACACATTAGAATAAAAATCATTAAGTGGCCGTTAAAGATATATTTGCATGTGAGTGCGCGCTTTATACATACTGAACGCTCATGAGGTAACGCAATACCCAAACAGCATACACAACGATTTATACGCTGATGTGTCGATGCGCCTTCTCTCTCCCCTCCTATTTTCTGTAACGTTTTTCCCTTTCGGGAGGGGGAAATACGTGTTTCTCCTGTTGCCGCACGCTACAGTGAGTTACCAGAGTAAATTCGGCAGGAGTGGGAAGGATCGGACGGTGGAAAATGAAGGATAGTAACCGGGTTTAACACGTTTGGTTATGCTAGGGAGTACCTTGGCTTTATTGTACTCGTTAAACTCATTTACAACGACGATTACAATAATTAAAATAATAATGTATTAATCAAAACTAAACCTAATATTTTTATATAATGCAAATAAACTAACCTAACCTTAATGGAATATAATTTACAAAAGTAACTTATCTCGGCCACTTGAAGGCTATTTAATAAATGAATCAAATCAATTAATGATCTTTAATGATTCTGAATGAGAGTTTATTTTGACCAATAGATTCTACGGCCTGGACGGTCTAAAATATACCGGCGGCTTTTACCTGCAACAATGTGCAAAACATAAAGAGACAAGTGATTAATAGCTTAATAATTATAATATAAATAGACAACGGCACCTAATATCGCTATACTTAATACTACGGTAATAATGGGCAGCCGGCTCCCTTGATTATCCAAATTACGAATCTCTATGAGCATGCGGGGCCCTTAAGTGATAAAAAGATAAAGGGTGGCCGACACCCTTAACTTATTCTACGATCTTAATAACTACGCGGCAGTCGGACGGAGTCCTTTAATTAACATAACAAAACGTATTGGGTGGACGACACCCTTAACTTATTCGAAGTTCTACTATTTACACGCGGTCGGACGAAGTCCTTTAAACTAACAACATAAAAATGCAATGGGTAGACGACACCCTTAACGTATTCTATTATTCACGTAAACGCGGACGCGACAGCTATGGGTGGACAATACCCTTAATTAAGCCAGTGGCGAAATGTAAAATAGAATATAATATTTTGGGTGGATGTCACCCTTAAATTCAGCGGCGCAAGTTCGGCATTGCGGCATCGGCAAAAGGTTGCGGGTGTGCTCTAGGCAGATAGATTTACGCCAGCGTGCTCACTCGACGTACCTCTAACAGTGCCAGCCTATGCACTAGAGTGTAGACCAGCGTGCTCACTCGGTCTACCCTCATGTACAAGAGAGAGAAGCTAGTCCTTCTACAAGAGAAGGCAACCAGCTACTACTCGTCCCACTCTCTCTTAGCCCAGCGTGCTCACTCGGGTAAAGAGAGAGGGGAGACCGTAGTCTACACTGCTCTGCTCTGGATAGCTTCTCGGCCTCTTATATACTCTGGCCTCATTTTTCCCGTTGCGTGCAACAACGTTCGAGGTTGCCGCCTAGCGACTGAGCTCAGAACTACTGTTCTATCGTAGCTGGCCGTTAGGCGGGAGATTTGAAATGCGCGGGTATGTATACTCGTCGCACTCCCCTCTTTCTTCGGAGATTGAACGTATAGTGAACGGTACATTAAAAGATAATATTTACAACAGATAAAAAAAACTTTATTTTTAGAGCGCGTAAAGTAAAATTAGTAATTAAATAATTTAGTCATACCTTGTCGCCTCGCCGGGGCTATAGTAGCCTTTTTAAGTCTACCTGTTGGTGGTTCCAGCCACAGAATCCATTCCGTCTCCGCCAGTCGCACTCTGTACCATGTGACCCCTATTGGCACTTTCACCTTTGAGCCCATTGGTTGTTTGATGATGACTTTCAGTCTGGTATTATCTCTTGGAGGTGGTTGATTTGCCTTGAATTTTTCGGTAGATTTTTTTTTTGGGCGGCTTCCTTTGGATGTAGGTAAAGGTGCGGGTGGCGGGAGGCGGGTAGAGGATTGGGTTGTGGGTGTAATGAGTTGCGGAAATTTTTGTTGTCAACAGCTCAGGCAATTCTTTACATGTCTGGCGCCGGTGTTTAACATTTTTGGCCAGTGGTAACGTGATTTAAGACGTTTTAATGTCTTAAACGTGCCAAGATGACCTTTTGTTGCGGACTCGTGCGCTTCTTGGAGTACATTGGGTCGTTCCTTTAACGGAATACACAGTTTGTATTCTGTGTCGCCAGAAGCATTTCTTTTACAAAGAAAAAGCTTATTGTCGATAATGACGTAATTTGAAAATGCAGCGGGATTTTCTTTCACTTTTTTAATCATTTTGTGATACCATGGGCATTTAATGTTTGTTGTAGCGCACAGTTTATCCGGCCGGCGAGATGAAATATTGGCGGTCGTGTTTCTTGTATCTTGTTGCTGTTTTATTGCTGTTTTATTGCTGTTTTATTACTCGAAGGTTTTATCTCCTTACCATTTATGCTTAACTTCATGTTAAGTTTAGGGAGGATGTCCATACCAAACAAGATATCACAACCTAGATTTGGCATTATGGTAAACGAGTGTAGCAACGTGAGGTTGTTGGCCTGAATGTAGCCTGTTACGGCTTGTTTAATGGCTACGCTTTGATTATCGGCAAGTATGACTGTTGTAGGGTCTTCGGACGATTTCCAGTTCCTTGCTGTTACCATTTCGACAAATCTTGGGTGGATGAAGGAAGTTACGGCCCCTTGGTCTACCAATGCTGTCATATTAATGTCATCAGCGGTGACATTTAGAAAGTATCTGGGGTCTGTGTTGATTGATACAGCTGAGGTTTTTGACTTTTCCGGGGTCGGGTCCAATTTGTTCTTTGATTGTTTTATCTGCTGCTGGCAGGTGCAATTTCTTTCCTCAGTTGTGATCTCTTTTAAAATTTCTTCGATTTCTTCTGCTCTGTGTATGAGGTCTTCTGGAGATTTTATTTCGTTACGTCTTATGTACAAGCGGAGAGACGCTTTGACATTAAAGTACAAGTTATCGAGTTGCTCATCAGAGTTGTAAATGAGGAAATGGTTTTTCATTTGAAATAGTCAAGTAATTGAAAATGCTCGCACCATTTACCACTTACAGAGCAAGTAAATGGTAAATGCTCGCACCATTTACCATTTACAGAGCAAGTAAATGGTAAATGCTCGCACCATTTACCATTTACAGAGCAAGTAAATGGTAAATGGTCGGATCATTTACCAGTTACTGAGTAAGTAAATGGTAAATGGTCGAACCATTTACCAGTTACTGGGTAAGTAAATGGAAATGGTCAAACCATTTACCAGTTACTAAGTAAGCAAATGGTGAATAATCAGACCATTTCCAGTTTCTTGCTCTGTAACTGGGAACTGGTAAGACTATTTAGCATTTACTTGCTCTGTAAATGGTAAATGGTCCGACCATTTATCATTTACTCACCCACTAACTGGTAAATGGTCCGACCATTTCCAGTTTCTTACTCTGTAACTGGGAACTGGTTAGACTATTTACCATTTACTTGCTCTGTAAATGGTAAATGGTCCGATCATTTCCAGTTACTTGCTCTGTAACTGGGAACTGGTTAGACCATTTACCATTTACTCACCCAGTAACTGGTAAATGGTCCAACCATTTACCAGTTACCCACCCGGTAATTGCCAACTAATTGATTCGGCTAGTTACCCACCCAGTAACTGCGAACTGGTCCAACCATTTTCAGTTCCTCACCCAGTAACTGGTAAATGGTCCAACTATTTACTATTTACTCGCGCAGTAACTGGTAAATGGTCCGACTATTTACCATTTACTTACCCAGTAACTGGAAAATGGTCCGACCATTTACCATTTACTCACTGAGCAACTGGTAAATGACCCGACCATTTACAATTTACTCACCCACTAACTGGTAAATGGTCCGACTATTTCCAGTTCCTTGCTCTGTAACTGGGAACTGGTGAGACCATTTACCATTTACTCACCCAGTAACTAGTAAATGGTCCGACCATTTACCATTTTCTTGCTCTGTAAATGATAAATGGTGCGAGCATTTTCAATTACTTGACTATTTCAAATGAAAAACCATTTCCTCATTTACAACTCTGATTCATACGATGCAATACATACTGTTGCAAATGCTCGCGATATATATATATATATATATATATATATATATATATATATACATATATATAAATTTAGCGAATACGGCGTGCGCAAACCCGAGAAGCATCTGGAACAAAGTCGATGTATTAGAAAAGTACAAAAAAAAGATACTCTTGTGTCTTTTGCGCTAAACGATTGTGAGGACTTGATAATAACGGATTTTACTTCCTTCAAAATCACCACTGTCAACTTCACTGTAATCCTTCGAGTCACAAAGGCGATTATTCTAGAGCCAACATTTTATTTCTGGCAGGTAAGATGAAAATATTTAATCCTTTACTATGAATTTTATAAATTAAAATTATTTTCATTATTTAAATAAGATTAAAAGTATTATTTCTAAATAAATTTAAAGTATTATTTTCATTGTTAAAATATGTTAAAATAAATTGCTCCGTTTTTAATAAAATTTGTTATAATTGAAAATAGATTAAAAAATAAATAAGGAAAAATTTTATTTTCAATCAACTTATTATTTCTTAATGAAGGAAATAATATTTGTAATTTAATCTATTCTGAATATATATTCCAACCATATAAATTTTTATTATCATAGACGATCTTAGGCTCCTATTCATAGACCTAACTTAAGTACCGGTTGTTACTTGAACGTAATTCTGTCTTTATCTGTCCATAATAAGAATAAAAGACAGATGATACAAACGTTACTTGATTCAATAGCTACACTAGAAAAAAAATTTATTAGTAACGAAAAAATTTTTATTGTATCGAATATATTGTTTCGGGTAATCGGTGAAATATTTTTGGTATCAATATCATTTATTCCGTCAGTGAAAATAAAATTTTTAAATATCAATATAATATATCTCAAGATACATAAGATATTTCTTGAACTTAACAATATCTCACACTAGAAATTATTAATTTTCTTTTAAATTTATATCTCTTAATGTCAAAATGAAAATCATATTAAATAATTAAAATAAAATTTTGTTCCTTCGATAAAATATGTTAATGAATATAAAAAATATTGCGTATCAATTAATTTCTGCGTACCAAATAGAAGCAACTATTCATTGAATAAATATTATTTTTCTTTAAAAATATATTTTAATTTTTGAAGCCTGAAAAATAATTTTTTTAGAAGTATATATTATTTTGAAAACATGAAACATCACTTTCAAGCATGGAAATAATTTGTTACAAGTAAATTTAAAATATTAGTTCAAGTAAATGTTTCAACAAATTTAAGTTTCTTTTCTGCAATATAAATTTCAATTTTTTTTTAATTACTGAAACTGTTTTGATTCAAAGAATTATTTTTTTATTCAAAAAAATATTTCTTTAAAACAGTTAAATGTTGATTTTAATTAAAATTTATTTTTTGTAATTATGTTTATAAATAATTGTTGTGAAATTTTTTTTTTTACTGAAATATACATTTTTAATCAAAATAATAATTACTTTATTAAAATTAGAAAGTTTTATAGTTATATTTTCTTCATTCTGACAATTATTATGTTTCAATTCAAAATCCTCTTTTTAATGTAAAGAAATTTAATAAATTACACCGCTTTTTTGCACCAACAAACATTCTGATGTTGAAAAGAGATAGCTTTATCGAAGTCATGAACTAATTTGTTTAATTTAAAAATTATGTATTTGGATTAAAAAATTATTTGACGTAAGATATTTTTTTCATTCTTATATAAAAATTATTTCAAATAAATATTACATTTTTTTAATAAAAAAATTTAGCATTGTTTTTAAGAAAGTTTTACTGACTTTCAACACTATTTTGGAAGTAACTAATTTCTCAAAGTTAAAAAGATATTTTTCTAAATTCGAAAATTTTTTTTTTCAAATATAATATTGTATTGAAGGATATTTCAAGTTTTTTTTTTATTTTAAAAATTATTTTATTAATTTAAAAATGATTTTTTTTTTAATCAAATGAATTAATTCCTTTGCACCGCATTTATTCAATTTAAAAGCAGCTTCTTTAAAGTTAAAAAAACCTTTTACGCTGTGTAGTCACAAAGCTTGCGTGAAATTCCGTGATCAAAGGAAGTTTTTACATACTAATTTAATATCATTTCAAAACAATGTATAATAACTATTTTTATGGTGAAAAATAAGGTTTCCTTTTTTTTAATCATTCTGCAGTTGGAAATGAAATTTCATTTCTTTAATATGAAAGGACAAAGATGAGCGACCTGTTCTAGGATAAATTTAGAACAAATGTGCCTGTTTTTTTTTAATATCTTACAAATCATACATGTTTTTGATTAACAATCATTGATTATTTTATCACTCACTAATGTCAAATTATTTTTTTCTCTTATGCTATATTATTGAAAAAATCAATAATTTATAAAAAAATTATGTCTTTTTATTACTATATAGTTTTTGAATAACACTAATTTAAAAATTCGTTTCATGACACAATATATAATGAAGTTGAGATTTTGATTAGAAAAGGACAAAAATAAATGACCTATTACAAAACAAAATGTTTAAGGGTTTGCTTTAGACCTATACTTTATCGATCAAATATAGTTTGAAAATAAATTTCTTTTTTTTTCATATGAATAAATATCAGAATTGTTTGTAATCCCTAGCGGAAATATAAAATGTTTAAAAATATGTAAAACTGTTAAAAACTGTTTAAAACTGTTTATAAGTGCGAAATTTAGGATATTTAAAACAGTTATAAACAGTTTTAAACATTTTCAAACACTTTCAAAAAGTTTTGAAAATTTCGAAATGATTTTAAACAGTGTTGAATAGTTTTGAATTTTTTATGTTTAAAAGTAATAGATTATTTTAAATATTAAAAATATTTCAAAACAATTTTAAATCAATATTAACTATTTTTTATTAACTTGAACAGTTCTGAATGGTTTTAAAAAGTTTTGAACACCTACATTTTTAAACAGTTTCAAAAAGTTTCAAAAATTTCGAAATGATTTCAAACAGTGTTTCATAATTTTGTCTTTGTAAAAATTTTATTATATATATTAAAATTTTTATAATATATACGAGAAAATGTTCACTTTAGTTTAAAATTATTCTGTACTGCTCAAAAATGTTGAAAACTTTTTATAACTGTTTTAAATATCAAAAATTTCACACTTATAAACTATTTTGAACAGTTTTAAACAGTTTTTAATAATTCAAAACTATTTTAAACAGGAATGCACATTTTATATTTCCATTAGGGATTGGAGATATCATCTTCTCCTCTATTTTATTGACAGTGAGTCTCTTGATCGCTGTGGACTGAGACCCGTAATTTTTATTGGCCAGGGACAATTTTGAATTGGTTTTTCCTGGTCTCCTAATTCTATTTCACAAAGAAAAATTCAGAAATATTTTTTCAAAATTTTCCCAGAGACTAAACTCCGGTCTACTACAGCATGAGCCAAGAGCCTTAGCCCCTGCGCTACCACCGATTGTACTTATAGGTATGAACTTATTTTAAATAAATGAGAATCGGAAGAGTGTAAATATGTATAAATTTAAAGAACAAGCCGAGAAAAATCATCCCTACTGAAAATTTTGTATAAGCTCTCATGTGGGATCTCATATGAAATCGCCTATGAAATCTCATACATATTCTTTGAAATTTGAAAATAAAATAAATATATGTGAGATCTCATGTCAGATCGCACATATATTTATTTTAATTTAAAAATTTAACGAATATACATTCGATTTCATATGCGATCTCATAGGCGATTTCATGTGACATCTCATATGCAATCTCGTGTGCGATCTCATGTGTGATCTCACATGGGAGCTCTTACATATTTTATTCAATTTAAAAAATTTGTAAAATATATTTATTACTTTTTTAATTTTTTTGTCTTGTTCTTTAATATTTGACAAATTTTGACATTAGCTATATTAGTACAATCACTTTAGTTAAAATAAAAAATCCTTTGGAGCTGTTATTTTTTTATGAACTTAGATCGCAATTTAGATATCAAAGTTGATAATTCCAATCTTAAAATACTATAAATTGAAAACTTTTATATAACTTTTTCAGTATAAGATTTTGTTAGATTTCTTTAGTTGTCCGCACTCAAGTTGAATCCTACCGATTTTTTTTTTTTTTTTGAAGTGAAAAAAACCCGATTAAATTCACTATTTACTCATAAACTTGGATTAGAAATATTATCAGAAAGGGAAGCTTCATTATGCCCTTATAATTACACTAATATTATGAATACGTCTTCGAACATTATAATATTATCATACTCGATAAATTTAGTGGAGCCATTAGACCCCAAGCATTTTGTCCGGGGTCAGAAGTTCTTATTTTGGCCACTTCAGTTAATTTGCATTGTATTTTATGGCGACACTTTCCAATTAAAGATCAGCTTTTGACCAACTTTACCGATCGAAAATAGATAAAAAAGATATTTAGTTTTTATTTATTTTTTTCGGCTCGTTCTTTGAATATTAACAAATTTACACGCTTCTATTTCTTATTTGTTAAAATGAATAGATATTTACAAGTAAAAGCAATTCCGATATACATTTTTATTGAAAATAAACGAAATTACTTCTTTCGCTACTTTCGATCAGTAAAAAATGTCTAAAAACTCGTCTAAAACTGACCTTTAACATAACGAATAGTATAATAATAAAATATGTGTATTACCTTACTTTTAACGTTTAGACTTACATTGCATACAAATATAATTCTTATTATAAAAACTATGTGAAATGTCTGTATGGATATGATTACATATCATGGTTTGAAATTATATTCGAGCACGATTAAACAATTTTTCTGATTACGTTAGATTCACAACAGAATTAGTAAAACAAGCAATAAGATTGCGATAATACTCTAAAATAAAAGTAAAATCAATAATTCTTGAGTTGTAAAAACCTATATTATTTAAATCTGTATGATGCAATTGTAAACGATATGTGAAAATAATTTATCAGTATGATAAAAAAAGGTATTAAGTACTAAGTCACTATCGGTTCATTGAAGGTAGTTTGTCATAATTTTTTAAAACATAAATAAAGCTGCAATTGTTTTTGCGGTGACATGCAAATTGTATAACAATTGGTAAGACGTGTTATGCCGTAAATCTAAACCAGATTCAGCGTGCGTCATAGAACGACGCTACCTATTGATTAGAAAAACTGTCATTAATCAGTGAACTGACCCCAAGCCTCGTATACATGATTTCGTCTGTGATATGAAATGAGTAACTCAATTTGTGAATACACAAATTTTGTACAAAGCTTTGTATACGAACGGCATCGCTCCTGACCTCACTCAAAAGTGATGGCCATCTCGAGTGTGAAAGGCGATATATATAATTGTAGTGACTAGTTTCTTAACTATTACTTGTAAACATCGTCTAAATCTTTGTAAAAAATTAGATTGTTTTCTTATTATTTAATCGCCAAGTATAATCATGCTCGAATATAGTTTGAAACCATTATTCATAATAGCATGCTTTAGATAACGATTGTTTTGTAGATGTAAAGTAGAATCATTTAATTGTAAAGTTAAAATATTTAAAAATTATTTGAATTATAGACCAAATTTCAGAGTTGATGATTCCCAGTTACCTGCTCTGTAACTGGGAACTGGTCAGACCATTTACCATTTACTTGCGCTGTAAATGGTAAATGGTCAGACCATTTACCAGTTACTTGGTCTGTAACTGGGAACTGGTCAGACCATTTACCATTTACTTGATCTGTAAATGGTAAATAGTCCGACTATTTACCAGTTACTTGATCTGTAAATGGTAAATGGTGCGAATATTTTCAATTACTTCACCATTTCAAATGAAAAAACTATTTCCTTATTTACAACTCTGATAACTGGTAAATGGTCGAATCAGTTCGCAGTAAGCGGGTGGGTAAATGATAAATAATTCAACGAGTTTGCAGTTACGACCTGGGTAAATGGTAAATGGTCGGAACAGTTACAGAGCGACTGGTAAATGCTTGGACTATTTACCAGTTACTGGGTGAGTAAATGTTGAATGGTCGGACCATTTACAGTTACTGAGTGAGTAAATGGTAAATGGTCGGATCCATAAACCAAAAACATAAACCAAAAACAAGATCAGCAGGAATACGCCATGTAACTTAGTTACAACTGGCGATAAAATAATCTAAAATAAACAATAAACTTTTTGATCTTCACCACGTAACGCTAGGTTACGCTGGTGACAAATGACAATAAAAAAAATTGAAATTTTTCTTATTACTAATTCCGGTTTGGCACTGAAATGAACGGAAAACAATTTAATGTTATTGTGCCACGTGATTTTGTTACGAATGGCAAATGATAAAAAAAAAGAATGTTGATCAGTTTTCCGGTTTTCCACGGAGTTTTAATGTTTTAATGCTATGCAACTTTTTGTTACGAATGGCGAATGATTTTTAAATTAACAATGTCGATTAAGTTACCGGACGATAGTAAGTTTTGGTATCGTGTAACGAGATAAAAAATAAAATACCAAACGGTTTTCGTTTTACCGGAAGTCCATTTGTTTGGGCGCCATGTAACGTTAAGTTATAAGTGGCGAACGATTTTACAATAAAATTGTAATTGGGTGACCGTAAGTCCATTTGTTCAGGCGCCATGTAACGTTTCGTTACAAGTGGCGAACGATTTTACAATAAAATTGTAATTGGGTGACCGGAAGTCCATTTGTTCGGGCGCCATGTAACGTTTTTCCCTTTCGGGAGAGGGAAATACGTGTTTCTCCTGTTGCCGGACGCTTCAGTGAGTTACCAGAGTAAGATCGGCAGGAGTGGGAAGGATTGGACGGTAGAAAATGAAGGATAGTAACCGGGTTCAACACGTTTGGTTATGCTAGGGAGTACCTTGGCTTTGTTGGACTTGTTAAACTCATTTACAACGACGATTACAATAATTAAAATAATAATGTATTAATCAAAACTAAACCTAATATTTTTATATAATGCAAATAAACTAACCTAACCTTAATGAAATATAATTTACAAAAGTAACTTATCTCGGCCACTTGAAGGCTATTTAATAAATGAATCAAATCAATTAATAATCTTTAATGAATCTGAATGACAGTTTATTTTGACTAATAGATTCTACGGCCTGGACGGTCTAAAATATACCGGCGGCTTTTACTTGCAACAATGTGCAAAACAAAAAGAGACAAGTGATTAATAGCTAAATAATTATAATATAAATAGGCAACGGCACCTAATATCGCTATACTTAATACGGTAATAATGGGCAGCCGGCTCCCTTGATTATCCAAATTACGAATATCTATGGGCATGCGGGGCCCTTAAGTGATGAAAAGATAAAGGGTGGCCGACACCCTTAACTTATTCTACGATCTTAATAACTACGCGGCAGTCGGACGGAGTCCTTTAATTAACATAACAAAACGTATTGGGTGGACGACACCCTTAACTTATTCTAAGTTCTACTATTTACACGCGGTCGGACGGAGTCCTTTAAACTAACAACATAAAAATGCAATGGGTAGACGACACCCTTAACGTATTCTATTATTCGCGTAAACGCGGACGTGACAGCTATGGGTGGACAATACCCTTAATTAAGCCAGTAGCGAAATGTGAAATAGAATATAATATTTTGGGTGGAAGTTACCCTTAAATTCAGTGGCGCAAGTTCGGCATTGCGGCGTCGGCAAAAGGTTTCGAGTGTGCTCTAGGCAGATAGATTTACGCCAGCGTGCTCACTCGACGTATCTCTAACACTGCCAGCCTATGCACTAGAGTGTAGACCAGCTTGCTCACTCAGTCTACCCTCATGTGCAAGAGAGAGAAGCTAGTCCTTCTACAAGAGAAGGCAACCAGCTACTACTCGTTCCACTCTCTCTTAGCCCAGCGTGCTCACTCGGGTAAAGAGAGAGGGGAGACCGTAGTCTACACTGCTCTGCTCTGGATAGCTTCTCGGCCTCTTATATACTCTGGCCTCATTTTTCCCGTTGCGTGCAACGACGTTCGAAGTTGCCGCCTAGCGGCTGAGCTCAGAACTACTGTTCTATGGTAGCTGGCCGTTATGCGGGAGATTTGAAATGCGCGGGTATGTATATGTGGGGGGGGGGTGAAGATAAGTCACGTCCACAATTACATTATGATGGCAATGTAAGAAGTTGGAACAAGTGGAAACTCATGTTCCGGTGTTTCGTCCCAGGTCCGACTACGGGAACTCATCAGTGAGGCTATGTAGTCGGACCCTGCCTCAGACGTCTTGAGAGAGGGAGAAGTTTGTCGGTCTTATATACAAACTGAGACCAATTCCCTGCGCTTGCGAGATTGCGACATTTCGGGTTTCCACCCAGTGGCGGTTTACCTTACTTGTCGGTTTCTCTTCCGTGTGTTACCCAATTATGGTAACACCGCACGGCTGGCAAGTACGGTCCCCACATATACTCGTCGCAATACTTAGCTTGTGTTGTGCGTATTGGCCTACTATACTCTCTCTCTCTCTCAAATCAGGCTTGAATGTACATTGCTTGGTATAGTATAGTATTTTTTCTCTCTCATTCTTATAACTTAGTTGTGTGTGCGTGCACAGATACGATCACACGTACACAATACATATTAAAAATTAACATATTAACGTGACGGCAACTTAGATTTTTATCCGCAGCAAATTTCCGAGGCGCGCCAAAAGAAGTATCAACTTCAAAAATATAAATGGAAGTAAAAATTATAATTTTTTCAATGTTATTTATTAATCAAGCAAGCGTGTTCATAGCATTGTCACAATGCTTGAGATCGAAATTCAAAGCGAGTGGCCACACAATAAATCGCTGTGTTCGGATTTAGCTTTCTGTATACGTTAGAGTACGGAGAACTGTAGTGAGCGACTACATAGTTTATTCGCAGTGTTTGCCTTCGGCATTCTGCATGATTTAATGCAAAGAGTCGGAGTCAGCGACAAAGCAGTTCAGTCGCTGGGCTTGGATTCAGCTTTCTGTGCGGCAGACTATGGAGAGTCGTAGCGCGTCACAACGCAGCTTAGTCGTAGTGCTCTGCTCCCATCAATGTAAACTTTTATACAGAAAGTTCGAATGATTGGCTGCGATATTGCTATGCACTCTTACATTGGGATTTTCCGTTATTAATAGCTGCGAATGTTGTCCGAATCATCCACAACAATCGACTTCGCAGCGTGTGAATTCGGCTTTTTTCAGTGTATCTCATTAGCACTTAAATTCACGAAAGTGCTGTCGAGTAATATTCGTATTTGTTCCAATAAATTTAAAAGCGGCAGTGAGACTATCTTTAATTCTTTATCTTATGATTATTATCATAGCGACGTATAAGAGATGATGTTGGGTTTGGAAATTTGCTTGTCAGCGCCATCGCGTGGCCAATCGATAAGCTGTGAGAGAAGGATACTATTCGAGAATCACATTGATTACATACGAAAATTGTAGTATTTTGTAATTTTTTAATTAAATAGAATAAAAAAGATTAGAAAACTAGTTTATATAGAAAGAAGGAAACTTAGAGAATTTTTGTAGAAAAAGTCGCGCATGTTATAGTATTGCATAAATGGAACGGTCAAGTTTATAAGAATTTTGACGGCTCTTTCTAGCTGACAATGTTTACATTTTTAACTATTCTGAAGCTATAACCTATCGAAAAATGAACAACAAAACAATCATTTTTTGTGAATCATTTCGACTAAATTATGCACTGGACATATATTTACTTTAAAACAATGTCATTGCGTTATATTTAACAGAATCGAATAATCAAATTTTTATTTATTTACTTCATAAAAAAATTTTATTAATACATAAGATTAAATAGGCTATGCAATATAATCCTTCTCTCACAGCTTACCAAAGGGCCACGCGGTGGCGCTGGCAAGCAAATTCCCAAATAGAGTTACTCCTCGTCGATCAGCTCGTCTTAATTCACTGAAAGCTTTCATGAACGGTGTAACGTTAACATTCTCTCGAAACGCTCTAAATTGACCCAAGTAAATTGCTGGAAAAGATAATTCTTCTGCATGCTCATCAAATAGCAAGCTGTGAGGTACATTATTTTCACCAGGTGCTATTGTTAAGTAGCTGTCTTCATTCCATACCAAAGTATGTTGTTGACTGATAAAACTCCCTTCCATAGGAATATCTTCACTAATTTCATCGATAGGACATTGCTGTATGACTGTATCAATATCTTGAAGAAATTGTTGTTCAACTGTAATATTGTAAAAAACATAAAGTGTCGTATACATAAAAAATTGTAGCCAGGCTTTGATCTTTCTTTTATAAATAAATTTATCAATCCTTGTAAGTAACTAGATTTGAGACAAAACACCTCAAGTGGACCCCCCAAATTCCGTAAATTAGAAAAATCACAAAACAAATACGTAATTGTAAACGTATCATCAATATGAAAACCCCATTAAAAGGGTTTTTAAAAATTTTTATCATAACAAGTTTTATTTAGGAATGAAAATTTTCGGCCGTTTTTATTTAAAAATTCATAATTTCTGATAGACTTATGATAATAATTTGAAATTGTATATGTCTATAGATGAAAAGCTAACTTTATGAATAGTTACTGTTAGATTGTTAAAAAAATAAATTTTCCTATTTTTTAATAACTTTTTAATACACAATTAACATTTTTTTTATCATCTCCATGCTCAATCTTAATGTTTTTTAGTTCAATAGATTCTTGAACAACTTAAGATTGAAAATGTGAAATAAAATTTCACTGCCCGATATTCAATTGTTTAAAATTATGGATTTCGGGAATCAATGTTATCGTTACTGTTTCTCGTATCGGTGCGTCGAAACACCTCAACTAACCTTAAAACAATATTTAATTATTCGAATTGATTTCTTCTGAAGTGTAAAATATGGGAAATAAAGATTTATTTAATTTTATACAGGTAAAATAATTTGAAGTTTTTACTACGATATATATTAGTTGAAAAACTATTTTAAAATCATAGATAACATAAAAATATTTAATTAGAAATAAAATTAAAGTAACAGAGAAATACGATTATTTTATCATGCCTGATCAATACTTTAAAGAATAATTAAATAATAGAATATATTAATGTATAAGATTTCTTTGCAATTTCTTGCAAATGATTTTGAGAATATTTTATTTTAGTTTTCAAGATGGTCCGAGCGAACGAGTGTTGTAATCCTTTTAATAAAAGTAAACATAAGTGTGTAAGAAAAAATTTAATTTTAATAACAAATAAGCGAGATAAATGATTTAAAAATATTATTGGATTGTATGTATGTAATTGTTGTGAAAGAGCTATTTACAAAAATAAAGAATGTATGGCCACAAGTGATGAACAAATAAAATCAGCAGTAGTAGTTGATACAAAGTTAGCTGAATTGAGCCAAGAAGAAAGTGAAAATAGTATTAACAATCATGATAATGAAAAAATAGATCCAAATTTTAAATGTTATAGTGTTGAGACTAAGAAAGTCAAAAAGTTTAAGTCTCAAAAAGTCAATAAATTATTAACAGAACTCGGATATCAGCCATTTGAAAAGAAGTCTTCTTCATCATTCACTTCTAATGAAAAGGAAAAAATAAAAACTATTATTAATAATTTATTAACAAATAATATTGATACTGTAAAGAATGAAAATAAAACTGAGATTCAGCAATATATAGAAAATATAAAAGATGCATCGTTGAAGCAAACATCACGACAAGAAGAAATTAAAGTTTTAACTACACTCCTAAGTGATTGGTTTTGGCTGATTATCAAACTGATTTTGAAGTCGATACTGAATGGAATTTTTTTGCTACTTCCCACGGCAAAGGTGCATGCGATGGTTTAGGTGGAAGTGTTAAAAGACATGCGTATAGAGTCAGTTTACAACGTGTCAATAATAAACACATTACAACTCCAAAAGTATTGTTTGAATGGGCTAAAGGATTTCCAAAGGCATTGAGTTCGGCTTTTGTTCAAAAGAAAAACACGATTTACACGATGGAAAATTTATAGCTCGCAATAATGAAGCAGTAAGAATAACGAATACCCGTCAATTTCATTACTACAGGCCAATAGATAAAGAAAACATTGAATGTAAATTTTTTTCGAAAGATAAAACTATTATTGTAAATAAATTAATAAAAAAAAAGAAAAATCAGAAAAGTAAGAACGAAAAAATAAATAATACCATTGAAAAATGTAAAAAAAGAAAACTAATGTTATAAATGAAAAATTTTAGTTTCATTTTGTATAAAAAAATGAACAATCTTTAACTAAATGATTGTTAATAATTAATTTAATAAACTTTGAATAAGTTAAAAGTATTCATTATTCAATTTCATCAGTAACATTCAGAGACCGAACAGTAGTCCTGCACTCAACGCCCTGCGCAATATAAAATTTACTTTCAAAGCAATTTAAAAGTCAGGCAGTGAAATTTCTTTTTATATTTACAATCTTGAATTATTCAAGCATCTATTGAACTAAGAAACATAAAGATTCAGCGTGGAGAAAATATAAAAACTAGTAATTGTTTATTAAAAAGTTATTATAAAATAGGAAAATTTATTTCTTTAACAATCTAACAGTAACTATTCATAAAGTTAACTATTCATCTGTATGCATACAAAATTCAAAATCTTTATCATAAGTCCATCGTAAGTTACGAATTTTTAAATAAAAGTAACTTAAAATTTTCATTGTTAAATAAAACTTGTTAAAATTAAAATTTCTGAAAATCTTTTAAAGGGGATATTATATTAATGAAACGTTTACGATCACGTATTTATTTTGTGATTTTTCGACTTTACGGAATTGGGGAGAGGGGTCTAATTAAGGCGTTTTATCTCTTTGTGAATAAGTTTGTTCTTGATATGCACGTAAATGCAATAATCATCTTTGATATCTCTTGGTAATTGATTAACCATAGTCAAAACAGAAACTGGCACATTAATTATTTGACCGTAAATGCCATATTGGCCATGTACATGCCTAAGTCTTCTTATTTGCATAAAAGGAATTCTTGGTGAAATTAATCTTTCTGAAACTAAATCTAATTTTGATAAGTTTGATTGTATTGGAGGATATTAAAATCCTTCATATGTAGACATGGTCGGAACTTTTTTTTTGTCTAAAGCAGTTTGACGAGTTGAGCATATAAGTGTTATAATGTTTGGAGAAAAGTTCTAAAAATTTGAATAAAGTAGAATAACTCATTAATCATTTTGTTATTGTTAAAATAGTAAAATACAATAATAATTAGTATTATAAAAAATTATAAAAAATGTATACTTACTGACAATACTATTTGTAAAATTTCAGTATGATTTTCTCTAGCAATATGTAAATCAGCCTTAAACCATAATCTATTGCAAATCATGCATGGATGCCCAAAAGTATTATTTTTAAATTTTATTTCAAATTCTGCATAAGCTTTTCTGTTTGCAATAGGTTGTATAAAAGCACTAGATAAAATTTAAATTAAAGTTATTAAATGAAATAGAAATATCTTTTAATTTATAATAATTTCTATTGATGTTAAACATAGTATTGTTTATTATTGTTTCATACCTTTCTGGTTGATTTATATCAGTATCTACATTTAATATTTCCTGTTCTGTTTGACTTTGACTTTTCTGATTTAAGTAATAATCCTGGTTGTACTGAGATTTAGTTTTCTTATTCAAAGTTTCGAGGTTTACTTGGTCTTGCATATTAACTTTATGTTCAGCTTTCTGATTTGAATAATAATTTCAATTGCTATCAGCTTTACTTTTTTCCTTATAGAGTCAAAGTATGCTTCTTCTTGCTATTGATAATTTCTTAACATTTCACTATATGTTTCTTCTTGTGTTTTCCTATGTAGTAAAATTATTTGAGTAACATTATTGAGTTTTCGTTATTTTCTTTTACAATTGCATTTATTTGAGAGTCAGTATTCAATACTTCCAGAGTTCGACGTTTAGCTTTTTGTTTCGAGTAGTAATCCTTATTGTATTGAGCTTTATATCTTTTTCTAAAATTTTTAGTATATACTTCGTCTGTCGTTTGATAATTTCTTAACATTTCACTATATGTTTCTTCTTGTATTTTCTGTGTAATAAACTTATTTAAGTAACATTATTTATTGAGTTTTCGTAATTTTCTTTTTCAATTGCATTTATTTAAGTGTCAGCATTCAGCAGTGCTCAACGTTTAGCTTTTTGTTTCGAGTAGTAATTCCGATAATATTAAGCTTTATTTCTTTTTTTTATATTTTCAGCATATGTTTTGTCTCGCATCTGATTTGTAAATGTACTTTCTTGACCATTGTTGGATCTTGCAACGTATGGTTGTATAATTTGTTTTTGATGAAAATCTACTGAAACTATGATCTAAATTGGACTAAAATAATAAGTTATGTAAATGTCAATTTTTTAAAATTATTTGTAACTTATGCGGATATGCAATCGCGTGTATATATATATATATATATATATATATATATATATATATATATATATATATATCAGCTGTGATATCATATAATGGTCTAAATAACCTTGTAATTGGTGTATCTATAAAATATAAATTTGGTAAGTTTTGTTGTTGAGTTTGCTCTCGGTGAACATCTACTGACTCTACCATATGAATCGGACTAAAATAATAAGAACTCATTTAAATTCAAACGTTTTAAATGATTTATATCTACACATACACATACATTGAAAGAATTTAAGAGAATGTCTTATCTTCAGTTCTTATTACTCATACTGTCATTTTATTACTCACTTTAATATTATTTTATTTTTAACGTTTTTCCCTTTCGGTGGGAGGGGGGGGGGGAATACGTGTAATCTCCTGTTGCCGGGCGCTTCAGTGAGTAACCAGGGTAAGATTGGCAGGAGTGAGAAGGATTGGACGGCGGAAGATGAAGGAGAGTAACCGGGTTGAACACGTTTGGTTATGCTAGAGAGTACCTTGGCTTTATTGTACTCAATAAACTCATTTACAATGACGATTACAATAATAAAATAATAATGAATTGTTAATCAAAACTAAACCTACTGTTCTATATAATACAAGTAAACTACCCTAATCTTAAATGAAAATATGATTTAAGAAAGTAATTAGATCTTTATTAATCTCGGCCACTTGACGGCTATTTGATAAAATAATAATTAAATTAATTAATAAATCTTTAAATGAATCTAAATAATAGTTTATCTTCAACTAAGAGATTCGTTCGACCTGGACGGTCTAATATGTACCGGTGGCTTTTACCTGCAACAATGTACAAAAAGAAACAAAAGATTATTAGCTAAATAATTATAATACTAATAGGCGAACGACACCTAATATCGCAATAATTAATGCTACAATACTAATGGGCAGACGGCACTCTTAATTATCTAAATTACTATCTCTATGGGCGCGCGGAGCCCTTAAGTGATGTGAAGACAATGGGTGGCCGACACCCTTAACTTATTCTAAAATCTAATATCCACGCGGCGATCGGACGGAGTCCTTTAACTAACATAAAAATGCAATGGGTTGGCGACACCCTTAATTTATTCTATTATTCACGCAAACGCGGACGCGACAGCTGTTGGTGGACGGTACCCTTAATAAAGCTAGTTGCGATATGTGAAAATAGAATATCTGATTTCGGGTGGATGTCACCCTTAAATTCAACGGCGCAAGGTTGGCATTGCGGCGGTAAAAAGGTTGCGAGTGTATGCCCTAGGTAGCATAGATTTACGCCTGTGTGCTCACTTGACGTATCTCTAATACTGACAGCATATGCACTGTAGTGTAAACCTGTGTGCGCACTTGGTCTACCCTCATGTGCAAGAGAAAGAAGCTCTGTCTAAGCTGTGGTGCTGCACAAGCCAAGGCAGCCAGCTTGGTTGCGTGCAACGTCGTTCGGGTTTGCCACCTAGAAGCTGAGCTCAGAACAGCTGTTCTTTAGTAGCTTGGCCGTTAGGCGGGAAATTCGAATTGCGCGAGTATGCATACTCGTCGCAATTTATATAATATCTTATTAATAATTTGCACAGTTATTATACAATTATTTTACAAATATTTATTATTTGAGCGTGTCTCACCATTACTACAAATTATAATAATTTTTATATGAACTATATGAATTATTTTCACATTATTTTTCTGAGTATTATTGAATTTTCGTAATATCAAATTAACTTAAAACTATGCGTCAAATTTTTTTTCACTATGAATAAAAACTTATTTATCGCATTCAAATTTTAAGGATACATTTGTCTTTTTTTGCAATCAAAAGTTTGTAAACAAATGAAAAAAAAACTTGAATAAGAAATAGTAGAAAATACGATACTCTTTTTACATACAAAGAAAGTACGGTTTAATAAATTTAAAAAAATTCAGAATTAAAATACATCTAAAAGGAATCAGATCTATATTTAAGTGTAATTATGCACACGTCTGTCCACGCATAAACGCGTATATATATATATATATATATATATATATATATATATATATATATATATATATATATATATATATATATATATATATATATATATATATATGTATATGCCACTATTTTATCATAGATAATTTTTTGTTTACCGTGTAATTGGTGGATCATAAAATTAAGATGAAATTTTCTTTTCCATACTCTATTTTTTTTAAATATTATATTTTAAATAGAATACAAAATGTTCACTAAAGAAACAATATACTAAATAATGCAATAATTTAAAAAAAAACTACACCGAAATATTTGTAAAAACGCACGTAAGATAGATTTAATAAACTATAATGTTTTCTGCCCAGGTACATGGTGAATACTGAGTACCTAAACAAAATTTGGGCGTACAAGGCAGGTATCACTAATGAAAATATAGAAAATAAAGTGTGTATGAGAGAGAGAGAGAGAAAGAGAAAAAGAGTAAGGAAAATCGGCAACTAGAAGGTATGTGGTGTCAATAAATAAATGTATGTATACATATTGTAATGTGGGAATTTGTTCCCTATCCCACAGTTACTATAATTTCAACTCTACAGTATAACCTCTGAATAAGTATCAATTTAATTATCACTTTCCTTGACTTTACTCTAAATATAAACTATGAATTTATCAGCAATCAACTATCTCGGGTGGATTCTAATCGGGTATTCGTAGGGAACAATGACGAAACCACCGATGCAAACCAGCAATAAACAATTTAGATATTTTATAACAACACAATGTTAATAAACATTTCAATAATACTGTTAAGTAAAATACAAGAAAGAAGTAATTTTCACTCTATATTTATTTAAGTAAATTTAACATCTTAATTACCCGACGATTTCTCGAAATTGTGTAAAGTGTAAGAAAATTGTGTGACTAGAACTCTGGCCCGATTTAATAAACTTTTTTATCAATTATAATTAAATAAAATCAAATTGAATACGTGAAGTTAATATTAAGTTTAATAATGGCGGCGAAAACCGACGCTAAATATGACGAGCAAAACGGCGACGTGCACTGACTCTAAGTTTTCACTTGATGAAACGTAAAATGGAGGACTCACCTTAATAATAACAAGTGTTACTCTCCAAAGTACAACAATTTCCAACAAATAACTTTCCAATCCAAAATCTCCTTGGCTCGTTTTAAACAAACTCCTCAGCTCTCTCGAAAATGCAAAAATGGCAAAATGACAAAATTGGCAAGATGGAAAAATTGGCAAGATGGCAAAATGGCAGCGTAAATTCTCTATTAAATTTCATCCTACTAAGACGGAGTCAAGACTCAAGAAATATGGCTCAACGAGCAGCAACAGAAAAACCAACAAGTGCAATAACCAAGATCCAATAGAGAAGTGTGTCGACGGAGCGTCTTTTCTTGAGCTCCTTCCTCTTCATCCCTTCTTTAATCAATTACGTCATAAACAGAATAATGATTGATTGGTTATTAATCCTTCCCGTAATTGTTATTTGTCAATTACAAAGGATGTTGACTTATAACCAATCGACACCTTTCCTTTTGGCGGCTTCTTTGATGTTAGCACCCTCTATTTCTCACGCGCTTCATTTAAATTTATATTAAGAATGCTCCATATACTAAGTCTTGATAATTCTGCATGCAATTGTATCACTATCTCTCTCCAGCGCTTGATTTCTCGTATCTTCTATCACTCTCGCTCTCGATTCCACGTATCTCCATATAAAAGACTCACACCGCTTGATATTCTTACAATTGCCCATGTATGATATTCATTCTACTGCTATTTCTACAATTACCCATGTATGCATGAGCCTGATACATAAGCTATAGCTGGCTCCCCTTTTTTGCTGATCCTTTACTCTTCTTATGCATGACTCCATTTCTGTCACGAGTCGGTCACTTGCCGACGCTTCCTCTTTACTCTCGAGCACGTGTTCTAATGTTTCGCGTCGTTTCCCGGTTTCGCTCGTCATCGTGTACCGCAAGTGTATTGTGCGTATGTACCTATACACCGGGTGTGTGTGTGTGTGTGTGTGTGTGTGTGTGTGTGTGTGTGTGTGTGTGTGTGTGTGTGTGTGTGTGTGTGTGTGTGTGTGTGTAAGTGTACAGGTGACAGTGCCGCGGCGTGCACATCGTCATCAAGAACATAAGATGGCGACGCACAAGAGCACTATCACAGGTTATATTTACATATGTATTCTCTTCTTTTTATATGTTGCGTGCACTAGTGTTATGACGTTACAGCCTTCATCGTAGCTCAACACCTAGTGCACTATGAAAAACTGATGGTGTCTGTGGTTTTTCCTTCACCACATGTTCTGATTTGAGGTTAAGTTCTCCTTTCTCTCTTTCTCTCTCTACCGGTAAGTCGTCTGCTCTCAGTAATTCTCATGTTCCTCAAAACAAACAAAAATATAATTGATTAATTTATTTAATTAAGTTAATTAATAATCAGTTTAGTGAGTGCATCTCGGCTCATATTTCTCTTTTATTCTCTTGAATAAATCGTTTATTGAGATGCAATAAATGCATCACAATGTATACATTGTTCGATCTTTCTTACTGATGTTCAAATCCGGTATTTGTGAATTTCCCTCACTTTCTTTTTTATTTTTATTTTATATATTTCCATAGCTAATCGATTCACATTTAGGGTATACAGGGTTTACTGCGTACGAATGTGCCTACAAATTGAATTCCTGAAAGAAATTTGCTCGAACAGGACAGGTATGAGTGACGAAGAAATAGAAAACAAAATGAGAGAGAGAGAGAGAGAGAGAGAGAGAGAGAGAGAGACGGAATCAGGAAAATCGATAATTAGAGAAGACGGTCAATAAAAGAGTATCGGTAGATGTGTGCGATGTATATATACATATATATATATACTAGGGGGGGTACCCCCCTGCTCGCTCCGCTCACCAACCCCCTATTTTTTATTGAAGTTACATTATCTTTTTTCTTTATTTTTATTAACTGTAAAAAATACAATTATTAAAAAATATTAAGTTATTCTCAAAAATATAATTAAATATTTATTACAAACCTATTTTTGTTTTCCTTATTTATATGATGTTGAATAATAAAAGTTTTTACTGTTTATATAAAACCAATTTTCACAAATAATAATATCTTATGAATGTCCATAGTATTCATAATTTGTGTTTTCACCTAAATTATTAAATATATAAAGTTTATATTGTAACTATATTTCTATATTTTCCACACCACCTAGTATATAAATACCGAGTTATATATGTAGGCGCGTTTTTTTTTTAGTGGTTTTCTAACCACACAAAATTTTTGTTTTACCTGCCCATATAGCATCTTCAGGCACAACAATAAAATGTCTTTGAATCATGTTTGGCTTCAAAGGAACGTTGGTAAAGGTGAGATTTGGAAAAAGAGCTTTAGGAATTATCATAGATTGCACTACCGTGATTGGTATTTTGAATATATGTCCTTTGTCCACATTTGTTATGTCATAAGCTCGAATACTATAAGGAAATAATTACGATCAGCTTTCGATGTTATTTTTACACAGACCGCTCACACGAACATAGATTGTCTTTCAATGTATTACGGCCGTTTTTCAATGATGTTACACGTTACACGTTACATGTTACTTGTTACACTTTTTAAAATTTTATTGTCCGATATCTACTGTATATGTCACGTTATTGGGAAATATGACACCACATATATAGCTAACAAAAATGGCGGTTATAAAACCCAAGTAACATAGAGTCTTATATAGACACAAAACATTTTCACTATTTTAAATAGTAATGAATACCATAACTGTGCACAGTTGATAAAAGTAAATAAGTATATATACAACTAATAATTTTTATAGAAGTTTATAATCATACAAGTTGTATTTAAAAAATTATATACTATGAAATAAAAATTGAGGTTGAGTACTATCAGCTGCGGATCTTATGTTTACACAGACCGCTCACACGAACATAGATTCTCCTTCAATGTATTACGGCCGTTCTTCAACGATTGTTAGTGTTTCTCTCGCGGCCAGCGATGCCGATAGTGGCAGCGTCAAAGAGGGAGATTCAAAAATTTCAAAAATAAAAGTATTAAAAAGAATACTTTTTATGATTTGATTATTAATAATAAATTCAATCAAAGAAAGTTACTATAACAGAATAATTTTTGAATTAATATGTTTTACAGTTTTACTTAATAGTGGAAGTTAACGCGCTTACGCACAGAAGTCTTGCGAAATTTCCATTTTACCATGTTTCATGTAATTTATTCTTTTAAACAATAGCAGAATAAAATTTTATAAAATTTATTATAAAAATTATTAACTTAATATGTTTGTTCTATATATTTAAAGTAAAAGCAATGATTGCAAACAATAAAAATTAGCAAAAAGCTTTTTAAATGATGGGATTTAAATGAAATTGAGGATCAAAAAAATGAGCTAAGGAGCAGCTAAGGAAGAGCAACAAAAACGTAAAATAACGTAAAAAAACACAAAAAAAAAGGTAAAATTTGAGGATCTACCTGAGGAGGAGTAAAAATGACCTAAAATAACGTAAAAATAACGGAAAAAAGTGATGGATTTTTTGAGGAAGAGAGAGGGAAGAGAAAATGAAGGCATGAGGAAACTCAAAAGAAGAGAAAAAGAAGAGGGAAGGAAGGAGAAACAAAAAGAAAATGAAGAGTAACAAATAACGTAAAATAACGTAAAAAATAAGGGAAAAAAGGGGATCAAAATTAGGTGAGAGGATGAGAAAAAGAGGAGAAAGGGATGAGCTTGGTCGTAAAAATTTTCCTTACAACTATATAATATAGAGAGATATATATACTAGGGGGGGTACCCCTGCTCGTTCCACTCGCTAACCCCAATTATAGTTATCATATCAATATAAAATGTAACACTTATGCATTGTTTTATATAAAAAATTTTTTATTGTAATATATTTTTATATTATACACAATATTATATAATTGTACATTTTTTATTAAATTTTTATTATTAACATAGAAACATGAAAAAAAATACATAATATTAATTATTTATGTAAAATGTCTGAAAAAAATTATTTATAAATTTTAATCATTATTCATAATATATAGATTAAGCTGGTTTTTACACCACCTTACATTTTAAATCTTTTAGATTTTTATCATTGTGAAATCATAAATTTTTTAGTAAAATTTTTCAATATTATTATTTGATATATTTAAATATATACTTAAGATTTTGAAGATTTATAGGATTATTTTGTTATAATTCCTGTTTGATATCTTTTTTCTTAATCTTACATTTTATAAATACATCAAAATTTTCTCAATTATTAATTATTAATAGTTTCATATGATGTTTAATATTTTATGTAAATATTACATTAAATATTAAAAAAAATAATTTTTAATTATTTTATTATATTAATTCAACATAATGTTTGATATATCTAAATGTATATTTAAGATATTTAAGATTTAAAGGATTATTTTGTTATAATTCCTGTTTGATATCTTTTTACTTAATTTTACATTTTAGAAATATATCAAAATATTTTTCATAAAATTTAATCTTAATAAAATATTAAACATTTCATAAAAATATAAAATTTACAATTTAAATAATTAATAAATTTAAAAAAAAATATATCATAATATTTTTTTTAAAATGTGTGCAATGTTCAATAAATATCTTAAATATATTTCGTAATTTTGATTTAGATAAAATTCATTTATTGGTTCATGTAATGTTATTTTATATTCTATAATTTTATTAGTGTAAGATTTATAATATTCTGGTACTTGTTTCCAATCATGAAATTCTACTTTTTCATTATCTTCACCAATATATGAATTTATTATATTATTTAAAACAGATATTTCAGTATTATGTGAACTATTATTATCAGCAAAATTTTCTAAGTAATATTCATACTCTTCCTCATAATTTAAATAATCTTCAATGTTATTATTCAAACTATCCATCATTTCTTGATCATTTACATTATCAATAATAACATATCTACCTTCAATTGCATTCCATTCCATTTTGTTATGTGTTTAGATTTATATATATATATATATATATATATATATATATATATATATATATATATATATAATCGTATCAATGCGGACTTATGCGGCCGAAGGCCGAAGGCCGCATAAGTCCGCATTCATGCGCGACCCGGAAAATATATGTCAGCATAAGTGACGATTGAAGAACGAAAATGTCAGCATAAGTACTCTTTATCTAAAGAAATAATCTGTCCTTATGCTTACGTCAGCATAAGTACCCAAATGTCAGCATAAGTCACGATTCATCTATGATTTTGTCTGCATAATACCTCATTCATAAAAATATATGTATATATATATTTTATATATATATATATGAATTTTATAAATACGATTCCTATAAACAATAATAATTAAATTATATAAACAATTAATATAAATAATTAAACTATATAAATTATTATTTTAATATTTCTTTCCAAACTATGTTTTTAATTTCATTTTTATTATCTAATTCATTTTGAATATATATATTTTTTTTATTTTCACATCTTGAAAGTGCGACATGTAGCTGACCATGTGAAAATAATGGTTTTTTAATATATATACCTATATTTTCAAAACTTTGTCTCTGTGACTTATTAATTGTTATTGCAAATGCTAACACTATAGGAAATTGTTTTCTGTGTAAAATAAAAGGCAAAGAAGACGATTCATTTGTACTTAAAGTTATTTTTGGTATAAAAACTTTATTTCCTTTATTTTCTCCTGTAATAATCTCAGCTTCTATATTAAATTTAAATAATTTAGTTATTTTTAATCTAGTTCCATTACATAATCCATCAATTATACTAAGATTTCTAATTAACATTATAATTGCGTTAATCTTTAATTTAATTTCGTGAGGAGGTAATCCTTCTCTAATTTTATTTAACATTCCAATAGGATAATTTAAATGAATATTTTCATCAGTTTGATCAACGCCCTTATAAGTTGCATGATCTATACTGTAATAAGTTATCATTTCACCATCAATTAATTTTAATATGTTATTATTTAAAATGTTTACATCTTCATTATGTGAAGTTAGAATAAAATTTTTAGAAAAATTGTAATTGTTGTTTATATCTTTATTAAGACATATTATTAAATATATATATATATATTTATTATTAAATTTAATATTTTAAAAAATTAATTTTTAATAAAATAATTTTATCTTTAAAAAAAAAATTTTTAAATTAAGCATAAGTATTTAAAATTATGTATTAGTAAAGTACTTACTCTTCCGAATCCATTTATTTTTTTTAAAAACTGTAATTTTTAATATAATTAAATGATAAAAAAATGAATAGTATATATAATAATAAATTGAATACTTCTTTAATTATTCTTGAATTCAACAAGTTATTATATATATTTTTTGAATATTTTTAAAAATTTAATTTATAATTTACAATAATATATAAATAGTCACGATAAAAATAAAAAAGAGAAATATAATTGTAAACAATGTGAGAAATCATATAGTAGATTGGATCATTTAATCAGACATTCAAGAAGTCACGATGATATATATTTAAATATATGTAAATATTGTGGAAAAGGTTTCCATAGAATAGATAGTTTGAAAAGACATATTAAAACACACAATTTTGTAAGTAATAAATGAAAATATTTATCATTTATATATATATTACAATTAAATATATTTTATCAAATTAAATTATTTATAAATAAACTATAATGAAAAACTTATTTTTAGTAGGATATAAATAAATAAATTTGCAGAGATACCACTTATGACGCGTTAGGTCTTTTTATTAGTGGAAGCCTTCGCCAGTAGCCATAAAAATCATTTTGTTTTATAATTTATATGTTTTATTTAATTTTTTATATTATTTTAAATAATTTAAAAAATTGTTTTTTATAATAATTTTATAATAAAGAAAATAAATATTTTTTTAATAAAATTTTTGTATTAATTCTAGCATTAATTAATTTTAATATTATAAATTATATATTATTATGTTAAGTTTTAAGTTTGTATATTTAAATACATACATTATTATATTATGGGGGGGTAGTGGAGGGGTCGTGGAGGTGCCGTGGGTGTTCCGTGGGGGGAGGGGGGGGCATGGAGAGGTGCGCGGGGGGTACTTAGAATAAAAGCAAGAATAAAAAATATCGTAATATTTTAAGCAATTTTACGTTATTTTGTGGAGGGGCCGTGGAGGGGCTATAGAGGGGTGTGGGGGGGTCCGAGGGTTAATTTTCAATATAACTATATAATATAGGTAGATATATATGTGTGTGTGTGTGTAACGTTTTTCCTTTTTGGGAGAGGAAATTACGTGTAATTTCCTGTTGTCGGACGCTTCAGGGATTACTAGGGTAAGATCGGCAGGAGTTGGAGGGATGGACAGTGGAAGATAAAGAAAAGTAACCGGGTTAAACACGTTTGTTTATGCTAGGGAGTACCTATGCTTTATTATGCTTAAGAGACTCAATTACAACGACTGTTACAGTGAAAAATAATAATTGTTTATCAAAGCTAAACCCTACTTCTCTATGTAATACAAATAAATTAAACCTAACCTTAATATAATTACAAGAAAATGGTTAACTCTTTGAATCTTTGCCTTGGCCACTCGACGGCTATTTAGAATAATAATTAAACTTTACTGTTTAGAAAAATAATAACCAAAATTTATTACCTTATAAGATAATAATCAAAAATTACTATTTGATAAGAGAATAATCAAAATTTATTATTTAATAAAAAGAAATAAACTTTAAATGAAGTTAATAAATTTTTACTAAAGACTTGTTTGGTCTATTTCAGCCTAGACGGTCTAATATACGTCGGTGGCTTTTACCTGTAAGAATGCGCAAAGAGAAAGACAAAAGAATAATAACTAAATAATTAATTTTTACTTAATAGGTGTATGGCACCTCAATGTAACTAAAATAATATTTAATGCTATGGCAATAATAGATAGACGGCTCCCTTAATTAATAAGAACTAATATCTAATACACGAGAAAAAATTTTATGTTAAATCAAATACAGCTTGTGAAGTAATTGTAGACGGTAAAGCATCGCGTTAAATCTAATGAAGATTGCGATAGAATTTACTGCAGTTTCGAGTTGCGATTACCGCAGGGCAGTGAAGTAGTGCATATATCACGTGTTATGTTTTGTTCACATAAATTTTTCGTCAAATGACTATTTGTGTAGTTGACAGTTCTATATGTTAAAGTACTTATTATAACTATTAGTAATTTTATAAATTTGCGAACTGATGGATTTTTATGTGAAAGAAATTTATGTGGCTTTGCAAAATTTTAAGAATTTATTTTGAATATATAAATGCTTTGATGTACAGTTTTGCACATAAGATTTATGTTCTAATTTATATCATTTTTATTAATACAAATGCAAACTATACATCTATAAACTATTGAGATTTATCGAACAAGTTAAGTTTTTAAATTAAATTTCAAATGCAGTGTAAGATCTATAATATATTATAAAATAAAATTCATTATTGAAAGTATTAAATAATTAAAGAATATTGCGGAATTTAATTATTCTATGCTTACTTGTTAAATTTTATATTTGTATCACAATTTTTTTATTTATTAAAATGTTAACAAAACTGTACATACATCTGTATTTTATGCACATCTAACATTTATTATCAATGTTAAACATTCTTAAATTTCTAATTTATTTATTTATATTGATTTCATTTTCTAATAACAATATGAAAAATTTAGGAACAAAGCATTTACGAATACGCATACTTATGTAAATGTTAAAATTAAGGTACAACATAAGTACATATGTATTATTTATACATTTGTGAAACGTTATTCAATAAGTGAATTCTACAGATAATTTCCGTTGAATATAAATCACTACCCCTTCTAGAATTTACAGCAGCTCTGTGCAGCTAAAGCTACTGCAGTAGGTTAGGTTAAGCTTACTCGATACGCGTTCACTACTTTACTGCAGTTAAATATACTGCAATTATCAGCTGGTTTAACATAAATTTTTTTTCCGTGTATAGCGGGCGGACGAAGTCCTTTATTTAATATAAAATATAATGAGTGGACGGCACGCTTAATTTACACTACAATTTAACGGTCCTGACGAATGTAATGGGTAGACGACACTCTTAATTTATACCAGTTCGCGAAAGAGAAAATATATCAAATTTTGGGTGGATGGCACCCTAAATTTCAACGGCGCAACAGAGGGAATGCGGCGGCAAAAGATCGCAAGTGTATTCTTATAGGTAGTATAGATTTACACCTGCGTGCTCACTTGACATACCTCTATGCTTTCTGCATATGCACTGGAGCGTAAACTTGCGTGCTCACTTGATCTACCCTCATGTGCAAGAGAGAGAAGCTTTGATACTGTGGTGCTCCACAAGCCAAGGCAGCCAGCTACTATCTGTCTCACACTCGCTTAGCCTTGCGTTCTCACTTAGGTAAAGAGAGGGGAGACCATAGTCTACACTGCTTGGCTTGGCTAGTTTCTTGGCTCTATATATACCTAAGCCTCATTTTTCCCATAGCGCGCAATTTTAAATTTCAAACACATTTCAATTGTGCTTCAATTTTTTTTATCAATCTGACGTGCGTAACCGTTCATCCTTCAGTCATAAGCTATGTGATTGAGCTTTTTTTTGCACTAACGCTGATAGTAATGATTTCTTTAGAACTTATGTAAAATCTTAAAAGTTCTGTGGAAATATATCGCAAAAGTAACTATGAAATGGGAAAAGTACAGAATTCGTTTTTTTTTTTTTTTTTTTTTTGAAAAATCAGAATAACCGTATTGAAGCACTCCTCTTTCTTTTTTTAGATTTTCGTAGGATATTTTATTGAAAAATTCTAAGTTTTACCAAAATTTTAACCTTTTCTGACCAACGTCCGTATATGTAGATGCATAATGAAGTCGCGATTGTAAGATAATCCAAAGCTTTTTTAATGAAACCTTTCACATCATTTTTTTATTTAAATGAAGAATGATAAAAATAAATTTAATGAAAAAATTTCATATTAATTTTTACATATTTTTTCGGCAATATAAAATGAAAAAATAGTTTTCTATCCGTAACTAAATAAATACATCTATATTTATCTTTCCTTACTGCCTTTGTTCTCGGAAATTGTTGATTGTTTACAAAATTGTAATCACGTCGTGCATCCGACATAGACATTTAGTTTTTAATAATCATCTTCTGGATTTAGCTTTGTTTATGACTTACAATTTATTGTAATGTTCATTGAAAGTAATCAAATAAATCGAAGATTTCATATCTGATGTTTTTCTGCATGAAATAAATTTTAGTACAGCATGCTAATATTTGGTATTTTGATCAACTAATTTCATTAAATGTGATGGCACAAGTCATCACCGATGATCAAAACCTTGTTCTGAGAACTTATTGCAAGATGGAGATAAGATTATTTTACAAATATAAAATTAGAAACAACATTCATGTCTATAATGTGATTGTACATCAAATTAATTTAGATTCCTATTCCACTCGTATAAATATTCAGAAAAAAATGTTTGTATACATACGTATCAGAATGACTAAATAATTATTAGAGTTTGGGATGGCTTAAAGTCTTATCTACCTAAACAGATAATTATTATTATAACAATAACGAGTGATATTCAATTCATAATTATGCTCCTAATTGATGAATAACTTTCTACTCTATGATCTTTAAACTTATATTAATAGTTTTTGAGTATTGAGATAAGATATTTATGTTTAGTATATGGCTCTTTCCAATAAGAAAAATTAATCATGCTTGATAATATATATTTTCAACTGGGATGTCTCAGTGGCTCATTCGGTAGAGCAATGAATTCGTGATTTTGAGGATCCAAGTTCGAGTCCCGCTCTCTACGGCCGACTGATACGAGCTCCATTGTATACGGTACATATGCTTTGCTCACAAACACACTCAATAAATACTGCTACGTTGAATGAAATTGAAAAAAAAGAAAAAGAATGCTTAAACTGTTATACCTCCTTATTGATGGCTTCGTCTACTTCAACTCAAAAATTTTTTTCAAGTTTATGAATAATAGAAGAAAATAAACCCTCAAAATGCAATTTCTAAAGTGTCGAAGTTTGAGTAATTGCAATTACTATATAATAAATATAAGAAACAATCAGAAAGCTTCAAAATTCAGGTCTGTAAAAAATCATGATGATTCTTTACATCATTTACAACAAAAAGTGTTTTTATGAATGTCTTTCCAAAACCTCAGGATTTTGAGGAAAAAAAATGTGGCAGTCATGGGACTGGCCGACAGAAGTCATAACTTAAATTATTATGCGTAAAACTTTTTCTAAAACGAACTTTTACTTAAATATTATTATTATAAATATAGTGATCTTAAAAAATATTAAGACTTAAAGAAGATTTCTCATAAATAGTTATTTAATAATAAAAAAAAATTTGGTGGGTCCCACGTTCATTGGCAGAGCCGATTTTAACGTATTACCTTACACCTTTATTTCTTTCATTTTTTTTGTCTTCGTTTATTGAACAGCTTGTATTCGGCATGTACCCATTACTTCAAGGATCATTTTCATGAAATTCCGAACTTGAGTTAATGAGCCTCGACTCCATCAGAGGGCTCCTCAACTGTCCTGCGGAGAGAATGATCCATTCTTTCCCCAACTTCATAGGCATCATTACGGACGTATCGATTTGCGCCCACCCGAAACCCAAGCTGAACAGAGCAGTCAAATTAGGGCATGTTATACAGATTTTCATTATAGCGATCGAATACAGGAAATCGCCGTTACAACCCATCATAGATGGAAGTCATAGATCCAAGTAATATTATTCCATAAGGAATGCTTTCCTCCTCTATCTGCATTACATCTGGGTCAAACGAGGCAATCCCCAACAGCGCTTGCGTCCACACAACTCCAATCCAAAAAAAAACTGATGCATTCAGCAAGCGTCAACAGAATAGGACAAGAATGGTACAGCACGTATATCACCACGCACCAGAAAAAAAGAAAAAGGATAGTTTGAAGGTTAAAACATCTTAACATAATAGAGCAATTAATTAATTGAATGCTCATAGTCATATAAAAATAGAAGAAAAAAAATCTAGTTTAACCCCTCCCCATTCTCTAATCGCATCACTAGACGACAATGCCTTTTTCAATACAAAAGAAAGCGAGACATTTACCAATTACATCGGGAGATCCATTACACACTTCATACACATTCATTTCTCCATTCACACCCAGAGCACTCAAACTATTCAACAACTCATTCCTTTCATTCTCGTATCTTGATCAGTTCCATACCAAATGAGTCATTTCATGGACATTCTTACCACACTCGCATGTCGGATCAACGTTGATTCCCTTATCAAATAGGTGATAACGAGTACTCGTATGATGTGACAAAATGTGATTCATCATACATATGACTTCTGTGTTGAATTGTGTTTTTCAACCACGGGTGATACGAAAAGAAATCATGATAACTGGTATATCTACAACCCTTAAGACACCATAATCTTTGATCGCCCCCCACATCTCTACCCGACCCTTGTCCCTGTATAACGGAAGTAAGCTGAGTAGTCAATCACATCCATATCAACAGTACTCCTAGCTAAAGGATCTCTAGCCAACCGGTCTGCCATTTCATTACCAAATATACCCACGTAACCCGGAATCCAATGTAAGCTAATAGAAACTCTCCCCATAATCATTTCATAACAAATTCTACGAGCTTCCATCATCCAGAGGTGAGCGTTAGATGCCAAGTCTAACGATTTAAAGGACTCTATCAAGCTTTGACAGCCAGTAAACAATAAAATTATAAGGAGCAGGGTTGTCTCTGACATATCTCAATGCTTGGAGCACAAAGAAAGCCTCGCAGCAGAATACCGAGCATCGATCACTCAATCTAAAACGAAATTCCTTCCTAGGATGCAGAACAAAAACTCCAACATCACAGACACCCGTCTCCGACTTCACGCCATCAGAGAAGACCAGCTGTGCCCCGTTGTAATTTCTAATGATTAATTCGCTAAATATGAACGGAGTATTTTGAGGATCAGTACCAACAGCCTCTCCAATGTGTACAAAGGAGACATTCTCTATAAAGAAGGCCTTTAAGGTATCTTAAAGGTAGAAAGTTTATCATTTATGATGATGTTGAAACCGTCTCTTGCAGCTTGATTCCAAACACAATATAAAAAGGAGAACCTCTTGGACATCGACGTTCACGACTTCAAGCTCTGTAATGGGGCTGCTAAGGATCCCATTCATGGGTCGCCCCGTCGCTAGCTCAGAAGGAAAGGCATAGTTGTATTTAGTTATGATCTTGTTAAACGCATGCATAAGCTTCGGGATGTCTCCAGGATCGTTAGACTCACGAGAGCCCCTAGGACCAGAATAGAATCTATTTTGAAATCTTTTCATGAACTGAAAATTGTATAGGAGTGGTCTGGCTGGATTGAGTGCTGACAAGAAATTCGTAAAAGAGTCCTTTTTAGTCTTCCTAATTATCTTCCTTGCTTCCGATTTAGCTTCCATATATTCATCCAGGTTTTCAGGAGAGGGCTCGACAAAGAATAGTCTTATTTTATTTTTTCTCTCTAGGACCGCGTTTTTGCACTCATCATTCCACTATATCGAGTCAGGGGAGTGTTATTTCGGCTCCCCAGTTGCTTCTGAGATAAATTTAGCGTTTGCGCCCAACAGAAATTCATATATAACATCAACGAATCTTAAATAATTCCTCAGTGAGTTAAAGTCATCCATCACAAACTCCGATACACCAGACTCCATCAATGATTCGAATTTCTTCCAGTCGATTCGGGAATATCTGATGCTCTTAAGGTAATTAATTAGAATGAAGCGTCCATGAGAGACTGGGATGATTATGGGAAAATGATCGCTGCCCATAGGGTCATCGTCAACCTACTATGTAAGTCCCCCACGAATACCTTCCGAACATATGGACATGTCAGGGCAGCTCCTATTGCCAATAGCTCAAGTAGGAGCACCAGAGTTGAAAACAGAAAGCTCAACATAATCTTTGAGGGAGCTATAAAGGTTATCTCCCAATCTATTATCAAATTCACTTTCCCAGCTCGAATGTTGAGCATTAATATCACCTATCGAGACCAACTCCCGCCATCCATACCGACAACAAGACTGCTGCCAATTACTTCCTCACTTGGAGAGTATTCTCTACTAGAACCCGACATATTAACGTCAGATATAGATGAATGAATCCCAGATCCATCACCACTCACGCAGTGATCTCTCCGATTCAGAATCCGCTCCTGAGCCTCTTTTCTTTCTTTTCTTAAACCTACTTCCTTTTTCTCCAGGATTAACACTCGCCAGGTTATTTGATTAGTTCTCCTTCTCCTTATCTATGTTAAATGTGCCATTATTTGTGGTGCTATTAAGAATTTTATGAAGATGCAGCCAAAGTATTCTCGACAGCGCCATTCTTGACTGGAAGAGCAACTGACTTTGATGCATTATTTTTATTACCCGTTTTAAGGTCCCCTGGTTTAGTCAGCTTTATAGCATCACCGTCGCCCTTTCCTGAGAACGGCACCAAAACAGTCCTTCCATCAATATATGGGTTATTCACACCATCAATATCTTGATAAATCTTGCCATGTTTTCTCCTATATCCCTCCTGTATTGCGAATAACGTCTGAGCTCTACCAATCGCCTGTAAAGATATCAACAGGTTAATCTCTCTAATAAAATTAAAGAACATACATTCTTTACTTTTCGCACGATGATCTTTGCTTTTACAAGATCTCATTCGAACAAGAACCACCATGGTCTCTGCCACAATTCTCACGTCTAGGGGCGTTGTTGCAGAAATTCGTCCCATGGCCATATCTTTTACATCTATAACATCTCAATACGGCCAGTACAAACCTATGTACCTTGTAAAAAATAAAGAAAAGGTTTATGAACTGGAGTAGTTCCTCTCTGCAAAAAATTTTAATTTTATCCGTTTGGACCGTCTTAGGGCCCTCGTCAGAACCAATTGTTTTCTGAATTCGTTCCATTCTCTCCATCTTAGAGCCATAGGGAACACTTATTCCTCTCAAAACATCTATATCCTAGAGATCAGTAGGAAAATCATGAATCAAACCCACCTGATAGAGACCCTGATCAGGGATATAAATCTTCCAATTCCTGTCAACCGCTGATATTCCCTCGACGAAGGAATATGCCTCCTTGAAAGTTGCAAACGAGACCGAGAACTTTTTTGGTTCGGCACGGTTGAAGTTCAAAGACTTGATGCCAGCCTTAAAGAGCTTGAATCCCACATTAGTGATGTGATAATTACCATGTAAACATTCCTTTTACCTTCTTTCTTAATATTCAAGTTAAAATGATTAAAAACCCTTTTATTCTACCTATCTATTTAGATATTTTACAAAAGCAACAACGTAAACGAATTGTTAATAGCTAACGCGCCTTGCCTAGCTATTGCGAACTCTTTAGCGCCCACTTAGCTATAGCGGACTTATTATTTGATAAAGGGTTAGTAATTTTTGAATAATAGGTGAAGAGCCCGTTGTTGTTAAAAACCAGATGTCTTAACATTCGGGGCTCAACAAAGAATTAATAGGATAAAGAATATTTGCTTGGATGAACTCTTTATTTAGAAGTAGGAATTTACAATGCTAATACAAAGCACGTTAACACGCTTATTATATATGCCTTGCTATGAGCAATGCGATGGCCAAGCGCCAGTTGTTGCTCCTAGCAAGGTACGATGTTTCTACTGAAAGAGCTGATCCAAGAGTGACGAGAGTCACAAGCTCGTCGCACAGCATGCATCAACTCACCAAGGTCTCTCTCCTACTCTTCTATCTTAGTAGAAGAGAAGGAGAGCCGCCGTATACTTTCAGCGGTACTTACACATGCAAGCGCGTGTACGTACATACGCGCGCTTGCATGTTCAACCACTTTGGTCTTTTTGGGTGTTTCCGCGCGCATTCTCAAGTAATAGTACAGTCTCAGGGCCGTACTTACTCAGGCGCTTACAACAAAGATTCTTTTTCTTATCGGAGTCAAAACCGTAGACCACAAATAGGGCTCTAGAGTTTTCGCCATATCAGTTGTTTGTCTCTTAAAGGAATTTATGTTAAAACCCTCCTTCTCAAACAAAAGCAAAAAAGGAAAGATAGTACAGTCCTATAAACCCCCAAAAGAGGACAAACAGATGCTCTGAAAATCCCAAAAAATTCTAAACAGGGGCCGTGAAAAGCGTTTGTCAGATACAGGTCTGGGGATAGACCAGTCAAAATTTTATATAATACAGCCACTCACACCCATACACACACACACACCCAGACACAATCACTACATACTCTCAAATAAACTTAAGTAATAAGAGACCTCCAAGATGTTTTAAACACAGTAAAAGTTTCTCACTGATATGCTCAATCTGACTAAATCTCTCCCTGCAAGTATACTCGTGCTGCACAAGATGAGTCGTCTAGTGACCCGATATGCAAAAAAAACAAAGAAAAACACCAAGTGAATAAATACAATAATGTTATTATAAAAAAACATAAATTAAGAGAACATATATATGTCAATACAAAACAAACCAGAACAAAACAAAAATCTCCTAGAAAAAAGAATTCTCCACCCCCCCCCCCTAAAAAAACCAAAAAATTTATTCTATTATTAATCTAATTATAAAATTGCAACAAATTCATTAAATCAAATAAATAAACTTTCAAACTATTGACTTGGTATTTACAAAATCAAAATATTAAATTCCAGTCTGATTAAATTATAAACATGAGGTATACAGAATCTTCAAACTAGGACAACCTAAAATTCAACGTAATAGGGAGTGGGGTGGAATAATGCTGACCATTAATGACGTCCTTTTCACGCGTCAGGATTTTAGATTTCGAAATCCACGGTTATTCGACCATTATTCGGTTATAAAAGAATTTTTTTTAATTTTGTAGCGTGTATCTAAGGTTATTATGAATTAATTCCTCAGCCGTCAAAATTCCAGGAGTAAAACAAATGACGAATATCGAGCTATTATACTCCATGAAATATGAAATCCCTCTTCAATTCTTCTTTTCCACCCTCTTTTGCTTTTTTGAGAATCAAAGGAGAAAACCACTATGACAGATCGCAAAGAGAAAAAAGAAAAACCTCCCCACATGCAATTGCACAACCACTGGGCGTTGTCAAAAAATCTCTCCTACTATATATAACGACGTCTCCTCCAAGTTGTTTAATCACAGAAGAATAAAATTAAAAAAGTGAAATGCCTGTCGTGCAAAAAATGCTCGTACTTTGATAATGTCGAGACTAAATTAAAATTTAAAACGTTATACCAATAACGTAACGTCAAAGTTTGAAAGCGAAACAGCACAAAAACGATGTTAACAGGACAAGAGATGAACACGGAATCCATTTCTTTATATTACCCATACCATCTTACCCTATCCCATTCCGCATTGGCCTGGGGTAACACCCGTGAAGAGAGCGCGGTGGCGTAATAGAGCGCGATGGCGTAATAGAGCGCGGTGGCGTAATAGAGCGTGGTGGCGTAAGAGCGCGGTGGCGTATAGAGCGCGGTGGCGTAATGGATAGAGCTCTTGCCTTCAACGCGGAGGGCATGGGTTCGAATCCTGGCCAGGTACCTCTAACTTTTTTTTCGAAAGAAAATAAGTGTATGTGCCATTTATATCGCGACTCTTTAAAAAATCCGACCTCATTGGGTATCGGTTGATTGTTGGTTACAAAAGTAGCTGACCACCCATCGGTAGTCAAAGTTTTCGGTATGGTGGCTCTGACAGTCCTAGCCTGATGTAATGTGTTAAACAGATGCTGGGCGGGGGACTCCCTCGACTTCACCATATAAAAAAGGTTAATCACATAGAGGACAATATCCTTTATATGGCTGATTCCATTCAGATTCATGCAGCCCGTCACTGATTGAATTTTTTTTTCTTCTAAGTAATAAAAATACCTTCTATTATGTATATAAAGATAAAATTTACCTCGTAGAACGCTCAAAAAAATTTTTTTTTTTTACTAAAGCAATTCTAGTGTTGGATGTAAAAACGAAAATTCAAAAATTGAAAATGAACCTCTACTTTTAAATGACTATAGCTCCGTCAATTTTTAACCTTTTTAGACGTTCTTTTAACGAAAGTGTGCGAAATTTTGTCTAGTTTTAAATGCAATCTCGATTTTTGTAATACAATTTGATCTCGCTGAGTTATTTACGAAAAACCGAAAAAAGCGATTTTTTTCAAACACGATTTTCTCAAAAACTATATTTTTTTTTTTTTGAAATTTTTATATGATTTTATACATAAAAAATACTAACTTTTAGAGTAAGTGAGAATATGCGATTTTGCCTTATTTTATTTTAACAGATTTTTAAACGTTTTTTTATATTTTCGATTTTAAAACATTGATACCATGGCGCATTGTACTATTTTTCCAACTTTACGTGTTCTTACAACTATTTTTATGTTTTTATTTATTAATATATCAAAAATATCAACAATAATCTTTAAAATAAACCCCGGATCGAATATTTTGATCAATTAGAACCAAAGTTATAACGATTTCAAGTTTAAAAAAAAATGCTGAAACTTTAAATAAATATATTTACTTTGAATTTTGGATTTGAATTTTGAATTTTGAATTTTGAATTTGAATTTTGGAAAGGTGAGTTTTTTAAATACTAAAATATATTATTTGGTCATTTTCAATGAACAAATAATATGCGATACAATTGAGAAAGAACACTAATGAATTGAGAACTAATGTGAATAAAAAAATCCGAATTTAAATAAAACCTTTCAATTTACTTCTTGCCACTCATGTCTCGAAGTTTTGGCAGTGTAGATTTGGTTTCGTTCACTTTTCCAACAGCGAATCTTTTGAATACCTTTAACTTCTTTTGCATTTCCTAACCATTCCATTTTTTTTGTCAGTCGAAAAACTTCAAATTCATCCTTGTGGATAACAAGAATGTTAATCGACGGAGTATATTTTGATACGTGAGTGGCCAAATTTTTAGCGTTTCTAATAAAATCTGCACTCTTCTTGGACAGATTATGCGTGGCAGCATAATGTTTAACTAAACCATCAATACCGTCACAAGCGCCTTTACCATGACCTGTTGCAGAAAAAAGCCATTTTTTGTTTACTTTTGAGTTTTGAAGCTCATAGAATTGATATCTATTTTTAAAATGACTGGCAGCTCCATCGGAAATGGTTATGATTTCATCAAGATCTTGCGCAATATGTTTTTGTTTTAAGTTATTGATAACACAGCCACACAAAAAAAAAATGTCAAAACCCACGGACCAGACCATATATACCTTATGTTTTTGAGGTCGCTGATTCCGAATCCGTGGTCCATTTGACCCCATCACCTCAGGGTCAAGGTCAGGTCAAGGTCAAATTTACAAAATTAACGGCAACCAAGGTTTAACAGTATACATATATGTTTTTGAGGTCGCTGATTCCGAATCCGTGGTCCATTTGACCCCATCGTCTCAGGGTCAAGGTCAGGTCAAGGTCAAATTTACAAAATTAACGGCAACCAAGGTTTAACAGTATACATATATGTTTTTGAGGTCGCTGATTCCGAATCCGTGGTCCATTTGACCCCATCACCTCAGGGTCAAGGTCAGGTCAAGGTCAAATTTACAAAATTAACGGCAACCAAGGTTTAACAGTATACACATATGTTTTTGAGGTCGCTGATTCCGAATCCGTGGTCCATTTGACCCCATCACCTCAGGGTCAAGGTCAGGTCAAGGTCAAATTTCAAAAAATAACGGCAACCAAGGTTTAACAGTATACATATATGTTTTTGAGATCGCTGATTCCGAATCCGTGGTCCATTTGACCCCATCACCTCAGGGTCAAGGTCAGGTCAAGGTCAAATTTCCAAAATTAACGGCGACCAAGGTTTAACAGTATACATATATGTTTTTGGGGTCGCCGAATCCGAATCCGTGGTCCGTTTGACTCCATCACCTCATAGTGAAGGTTATTTGAAGGTAAAATCGACAAAATTCTTGTAAAACAAACCAAAATTCATGCCATTTATTTTTTCTTACTATACCTTACACGTTTCTCATCAAATGATCGGTGCAAAGGTTTCCTTTTACGTTTTTTCCCAGTAGTTTTACAATCTCTTTTAAACATCCAGCAGTAGTCGGCCAGCATACTAGCATCCCATCTACCTTGATAACGCTTCTCCATTACTTTAATGTCTTGGTGAAAACGCTCTCCCTGTTCTTCGCTATAATCGCCACAGTTTTCAGGAAAACTATCCAAGTGATTGTGCAGAAAATGTAGTTTGTAATTCATTAGGCAACCCATATTCCCATAGTTCTCAACCATTTTAGATACAATTACTTTGTAATTTGGGCTTCTGCGATTACCCAAAAAGTTTTCAGTAACTTCCTTAAAGCTAAGCCATGCAGCTTTCTCAATGTTTGTCATGGAACTAATGAACTGGTCATCAGCCATCATTTTTCTAATTTCAGGACCGTCAAAAATACCTTCCTTCAATTTTGCATCTGATTTACTTGGAAATTTACTTTCCAAGTATTTGAAGCACTGGCTATCTTTATCTAAAGCTTTAACGAATTGTTTCATCACACCAAGTTTTATGTGTAATGGAGGAATGAGAACTCTTTTCGGATCAACCAATGGAGTAGCTATAACGTTACTCTTTCCGACTTCGAGAGATTTTCTTTCAGGCCATTTATGATTTGTATAGTGCTTTGCACGGTCTCTACTATCCCATAAGCACAAGAAACATGGCGTCTTTGTAAATCCAGACTGCTGTCCTAACAATATTCCAGAAACTTTCAAATCACCACATATCCGCCATTTATGCTTATTATACTGAATATTTTGTATTATAATTTTGAGATTATCGTATGTTTCCTTCATTGTAGTGGAGTGCGCTATAGGAACTGAGGCATAGTGGTTGCCATTGTGTAGTAATACGGCTTTTAAACTTCTTTTTGATGAATCTATGAACAATCTCCATTCTTCGTCTTTATACACATTAGGTTTAATTTCATTCATTAAACCTTTTACGTCTTCACAATATACTATTTTATCACCATTATGATTCATTTCTTCAAAGTATGGTTCGAAACTTTTGCTTCTTGTTCTGTAAAAAGATACTTTAGTAGATTTTGCCAACTGATTCATGCCTTTTAAAGCTGAAGCTAAATGTTCTGCTCCATCTTTAGGTAAGTTAAGCTCTCTAACTAGGTCGTTTAGTTTATCTTGAGTCCATAACTTTACGCTTTTGTCTTTTTGGCCCGCTGGAAGGAAAATATCGTCATCGCCATCATCATCATCATCTGCAGTTTCTTCATTACTATCACTTTCATAGGACTCGCTACATTGAGTAAAGGTAATTTCAAGGTGAAATGTACTAGATTCATGCAAAACAA
The DNA here is from genome assembly GCA_017163975.1 of Anastatus disparis. NCBI lineage: Eukaryota > Metazoa > Arthropoda > Insecta > Hymenoptera > Eupelmidae > Anastatus > Anastatus disparis. The sequence continues at coordinate 2,527,675 of JAFFSR010000291.1, read as the reverse complement.
ACCTAAACCACGGTATCTGCGAATTTTAGTACAATATTGATTAATTTCATTTTAATACAAGGCTACTTTGAAGAACAAAAGATCATATTTAATTTTCTCTTATTTGTGAGATCGTACATTATACAATTTCAAATTGCATAAGAGTGTTCTGTGATATACGTGAAGAATTGTGTAGAAAGTAAGCATGCATTTTCTAATTGTACAAATGTACGGTTAAATGAATAAGAAAAAATTAAACATGAATTTTTTTCGTCAACGTAGCCTTCACCTGCTTCCTCGACAAAAACTGTGACGGTGACACTGCCCCAAACGGGGATGTGTGGAATGATCCGCTCATAAGTTTGTCGGGGTAACGATGCCAGTGGAAGCGCACTGCCTCGCAGGGGGACGTTAGGGTGTGAGGATGAAGCTGTAGTGTGTCCGACGACGAGTTGACACTGTCCTCGTCAAAGTCGGAAAGCTCTTATACTTAGCCCCGGAGAAGTATAAGAGTTATCACCTCCTGGACAGTGGACTCACCTGCGATCGGACCAGGATCCCCAACGTGCGGGGTTATACTGAAAATCATGGAAAATTTACCTTCTACATCCCAAGGGCATATTTGCACAAAAAATTCTAATCTTTTTTGTTTTGTCTGCGGAGTATTCACTCCGCAAAAATCTCGAAGACATTTCAATGAGAATCTCAGAAAAATTTACAAAACTTATAGAAAAGTGGACTCCATGTAGTATCTGCGAACAATGTCGTCAAATGCTTTGTAAGTGGAATAAAACAAAAGAAGATGACAAAGTTAAATTTAATAGCCCAATGGAATGGTATCAACCAGATAGAAGAGAGGATTGTTACTTCTGTAATACCGAAATTATTGGAATTAATAGTAAAATTAAAGCAACAGTGAATTATGCTGATGTTATTCTTGTAAAAAGACCTATCGAAAAATCGGGAAGCGATGAAGAGCTCGATCTTCTTGAGAGGCTATCTATTGAATCAGATACCAACGATGAAAAAAATGATGAAGAAGATAACGAAGTCAGTGGCGGCATTGATGGGGGTGGAATTGATAATAATGACTTAAAAGATGAATCGTATGAAAGCTATAGTGATGAAGAAATTGAAAATGATGATGATGATGATGACGACGACGATATTTTCCTTCCAGCGGGCCAAAAAGACAAAAGCGTAAAGTTATGGACTCAAGATAAACTAAACGACCTAGTTAGAGAGCTTAACTTACCTAAAGATGGAGCAGAACATTTAGCTTCAGCTTTAAAAGGCATGAATCAGTTGACAAAATCTACTAAAGTATCTTTTTACAGAACAAGAAGCAAAAGTTTCGAACCATACTTTGAAGAAATGAATCATAATAGTGATAAAATAGTATATTGTAAAGACGTAAAAGGTTTAATGAATGAAATTAAACCTAATGTATATAAAGACGAAGAATGGAGATTGTTCATAGATTCATCAAAAAGAAGTTTAAAAGCCGTATTACTACACAATAGCAACCACTATGCCTCAGTTCCTATAGCGCACTCCACTACAATGAAGGAAACATACGATAATCTCAAAATTATAATACAAAATATTCAGTATGATAAGCATAAATGGCGGATATGTGGTGATTTGAAAGTTTCTGGAATATTGTTAGGACAGCAGTCTGGATTTACAAAGACGCCATGTTTCTTGTGCTTATGGGATAGTAGAGACCGTGCAAAGCACTATACAAATCATAAATGGCCTGAAAGAAAATCTCTCGAAGTCGGAAAGAGTAACGTTATAGCTACTCCATTGGTTGATCCGAAAAGAGTTCTCATTCCTCCATTACACATAAAACTTGGTGTGATGAAACAATTCGTTAAAGCTTTAGATAAAGATAGCCAGTGCTTCAAATACTTGGAAAGTAAATTTCCAAGTAAATCAGATGCAAAATCGAAGGAAGGTATTTTTGTCGGTCCTGAAATTAGAAAAATGATGGCTGATGACCAGTTCATTAGTTCCATGACAAACATTGAGAAAGCTGCATGGCTTAGCTTTAAGGAAGTTACTGAAAACTTTTTGGGTAATCGCAGAAGCCCAAATTACAAAGTAATTGTATCTAAAATGGTTGAGAACTATGGGAATATGGGTTGCCTAATGAATTACAAACTACATTTTCTGCACAATCACTTGGATAGTTTTCCTGAAAACTGTGGCGATTATAGCGAAGAACAGGGAGAGCGTTTTTACCAAGACATTAAAGTAATGGAGAAGCGTTATCAAGGTAGATGGGATGCTAGTATGCTGGCCGACTACTGCTGGATGTTTTAGATTAGATTAGATATTGTTTATTTTGTATTATAATTACAAAAAAGCGTGAAAAATTACAAATAAAGTTGAAAAAATACATAAAAATACTTTAAATAGCCTTGTACATATAAAATCAAAATAGTACAGTATGATATCACAGTCATAAAACATAATAGAGATAGTAATACTGTAATAGTAAGTCAATAAATTAAATAAAAGCGATATCACAGATAACACGAATAAATACACGCAAAAAGTATAAATAATATAGTTAAAAATCAGTCTCAACATCTATCAGTCAAAATAATTACATAAAATCAAGCATGTAAAGAGCGCAGTCGAAATATCAGCAATGTTGAAAAGAGATTGTAAAACTACTGGGAAAAAACGTAAAAGGAAACCTTTGCACCGATCATTTGATGAGAAGCGTGTAAGGTATAGTAAGAAAAAATAAATGGCATGAAGTTTGGTTTGTTTTACAAGAATTTTGTCCATTTTATCTTCAAATAACCTTCACTATGAGGTGATGGAGTCAAACGCACCACGGATTCGGATTCGGCGACCCCAAAAACATATATGTATACTGTTAAACCTTGGTTGCCGTTAATTTTGGAAATTTGACCTTGACCTGACCTTGACCCTGAGGTGATAGGGTCAAATGGACTACGGATTCGGAATCAGCGACCCCAAAAACATATATGTATACTGTTAAACCTTGGTTGCCGTTAATTTTGGAAATTTGACCTTGACCTGACCTTGACCCTGAGGTGATAGGGTCAAATGGACCACGGATTCGGAATCAGCGATCTCAAAAACATATATGTATACTGTTAAACCTTGGTTGCCGTTATTTTTGGAAATTTGACCTTGACCTGACCCTGACCCTGAGGTGATGGGGTCAAATGGACCACGGATTCGGAATCAGCGACCTCAAAAACATATGTGTATACTGTTAAACCTTGGTTGCCGTTAATTTTGTAAATTTGACCTTGACCTGACCTTGACCCTGAGGTGATAGGGTCAAATGGACCACGGATTCGGAATCAGCGACCTCAAAAACATATATGTATACTGTTAAACCTTGGTTGCCGTTATTTTTGGAAATTTGACCTTGACCTAACCTTGACCCTGAGGCGATGGGGTCAAATGGACCACGGATTCGGAATCAGCGACCTCAAAAACATATGTGTATACTGTTAAACCTTGGTTGCCGTTAATTTTTTAAATTTGACCTTGACCTGACCTTGACCCTGAGGTGATAGGGTCAAATGGACCACGGATTCGGAATCAGCGACCTCAAAAACATATATGTATACTGTTAAACCTTGGTTGCCGTTAATTTTGGAAATTTGACCTTGACCTGACCTTGACCCTGAGGTGATAGGGTCAAATAGACCACGGATTCGGAATCAGCGACCTCAAAAACATATATGTATACTGTTAAACCTTGGTTGCCGTTAATTTTGTAAATTTGACCTTGACCTGACCTTGACCCTGAGGCGATGGGGTCAAATGGACCACGGATTCGGAATCAGCGACCTCAAAAACATATATGTATACTGTTAAACCTTGGTTGTCGGTAATTTTGTAAATTTGACCTTGACCTGACCTTGACCCTGAGGTGATGGGGTCAAATGGACCACGGATCCGGAATCAGCGACCTCAAAAACATAAGGTATATATGGTCTGGTCCGTGGGTTTTGACATTTTTTTTTGTGTGGCTGTGTAATTAAATTTATAGCTATAAGGGCATGAGACGAATCATGTTTAATATCGTCAGAGACGGTGACATAACTGACTGTTTTATCATTTCCAAAATAGCATACCGACATAAATATTGATATTTAGTTTTTACTCCAATGATAGCTTTGAATTTCATTTTGAAGCAGAACTGTACAATTTTCTGCAAAATCGACATGAATAACTAATTGGAAGTCATTATTTTTCGCTAAAAGTTTAAGCTTTTTAACTGCTATACGTTCAATTTCTTTGACCAATTGATGAGCTTTTACAGTGAGAGCGCGTTCTCTTAACTCTATTAAGAAATTTTCAATTGTGCTAGTTTTATTCAGTAAATTTGATTTTTCCCAAACACCATAAATTATTTCTTCACACAAATCTTCTTCTGTCAAAGAAATTACTTGTAAATCAATAGAATCTCCAATGGGACATTCTTTACATTCACGTCTGTCAAGTTGGCAGGACTACTTTGCCCTATCAAGATGGGACCAAGCCTATAATTTCCCGCCTATTTGCCGACAATTATCCGCAACTTCAAAAAATTTGCCGCGACTTTCCTTCCCGTTTAAACTGGTAGTACTGCTAAGTTGACGTCAAGCTAGCAGGACACCCTCTCTTAAAGTATGAAGGCATCGCCGTAAATACTTGTAATTGAGCTTATAATTTGCCGCGTATTTGCCGCTGCAGAAATATGATTTCATAAATTCGAAACATTGCGATTTGGGTAATTTGTTATAAACAAATAATTTGAAAAAATTAAAAACTTGAAAAAAAAATTTAACAAAAATATTTTCGTACTCTTTTAACTATTTAAAACGTTAAACAAAGTCAGATTTTTTTATAAATAACGCTTCATTCTTCAGAAAAAAATTATTAAAAATTAGCAAAATTTTTTGAAATCATTTTTAGTTACGTAAATAATTTTTATCTTTAAATTAATCATTAAAGCATAATAATGACCAATAAAACTTTTTGAAAAATGCTCGAATTACTTCACAATATGCAATTTTAATAAAAATAAAATTTTCTAATAGGAACTTTTGATAAATAATTAACATCAAATGATAAAATTTATGATACTCCTATGATAATGATTACTTAATAAAGCAAAATATTACATGTTGTGTATTTGTTAATAAATTCGATAAAATTGAACGAAAACATAATCAAAAAAAGATTAAGATTGAAATAGATAGAATAAATACATAAAAAAATCATTCATTTAAATATTAGTCTAGATACGTTAGAATGTAACAAGTATTTAACAACATCTCAAGGTTTTGTGTATTGAAATAATGTATAACAAAAAACTGTATATTACTAGACATATTGCCGCGGCTAATTCTTTAAATATGTGCTTTTTGATGTCTAGGAATCGGCCAATTAAAGGTCCATTTCCATTGGAAACCCATAAGTTCCTTACGAGTAATTATGGGTATTGGTACTAATATAGTGTCCACTGAAAAAATGTATTTTAGCTGAAAAATGGCCAGGGCAAATTCTTTAAATGTACGCATTTTTAAAAGCAGAAAGCGGCAAATTATAAGCCTTGTTTGCTTTGAATTCAATCAGTTTTTGACAAGTTATCGAGGGTAAATGTGCTAAAACGATGTCGCAAAGAAAACTGTATTATAGCCGAAATATGGCCGCGGCAAATTTTTTGAATATATGTATTTTTAAAAACAGAAAAGCTGCAAATTATAAGCCTAGTTCTGTTAAAATATAACAAGTATTTAATGAATTCTTAGACCTTTATGTACTGATATGATGTCTAACCAAAAAGTGTATTTTACTGGGCATATTACCGCGGCTAATTCTTTGAGTATGAGCTTTTTCTGGTTTCGGAAGCGGTGAATTGGAGGCCCATTTCTATTTGAAAACAGTAAGTTTGTTATAAGTTATTATGGGTATCGGTACTAATATGGCTACTGAAAAACTGTATTTTAGCTAAAATATGGCCGCGGCAAAGTCTTTGAATGTAAGTATTTTTAGAAGCAGAAAAGCGGCAAATTATTAGCCTTGTTTGCTTCGAATTCAATCAGTTATTGACGAGTTATCGAGGGTAAATGTGCTAAACCGATATCTCAAAGAAAACTGTATTATAGCCGAAATATGGTCGCGGCAAATTCTTTCAATATATTTATTTTTAAAAGTAAAAAAAAGGCAAGTTATAAGCCTAGTCCCGTTGAAATATAACAAGTACTGAATGAATTCTTAGAACTTTATATACTGATATGATGTCCAACAAAATCCGTATTTTACTAGACATATTTTCTCGGCTAATTCTTTGAATATGTGCTTTTTATGTCCGGAAATCGGCGAATCAAAGGTCCATTTCCATTGGAAACTCATAAGTTCGTTATGAGTTATTATGGGTAATGGTACTAATATAGTGTCCACTAAAAAACTGTATTTTAGCTGAAATATGGCCGCGGCAAATTCTTTAAATGTAAGCATTTTTAGAAGCAGGAAAGCGGCAAATTATAAGCCTTGTTTGCTTCGAATTCAATCAGTTTTTGACGAGTTATCGAGGGTAAATGAGCTAAAACGATGTCTCAAAGAAAACTGTATCATAGCCGAAATATGGCTGCGGAAAATTCTTTAAATGTAAACACTTTTAGAAGCAGAAAAGCGGCAAATTATAAGCCTTGTTTGCTGCGAATTCAGTCAGTTTTCAACGAGTTGTCGAGGGTAAGTGTGCTAAAATGATGTATGAATCAAAACTTTATTGTAGCTAGAATATGGCCGCGGCGAATTCTTTGAATATATGTATTTTTAAAAACACAAAAGCGGAATGAAAAATATTTTATTAAAGTTTTTTTGCTTCAAAAAATATACATTTTTCCAAAGTTGCCAGTAATCAAAAATGAAGGTTAAAAGTATATTTAAATTAGCAACTACTATACATTTTATAAAAAAAATTTTCATTTTTGATTTTTGTTTTGAATCTATGTATCTTTTTAAATCGGGAAAAGAACGATTTTTCTTTTAAACTTTTTGTAAGATCTTGAGAAATCGTTTTAAAATAAACATGCGCTTCTTTATAATTCTTTAAAATAATGCTAATTTTTTATTCCGAATCTATTGTGCGTTCATGTATATAATTTTGTGTTTTTTCTCATTTTCAAGTAAAATATAATTTCTCGTAATTGAAACAAAATTGATGATTTTCACATAAAATTATAAAAAAAAGCTGCATCTTTTTGGTGCAATTTCCGATTTTTTTTTAAAACTTATTAGCAGTTTTTAAAATTGCAAGACTTTCTTTAAAAAATTTCATCTGCTTTATAATCGTACAATCTTTAAACTATTTAAATAAATGAATGAATTCATTTTAAAATTTGACTGAATAATTTGTATACAATGGTACATATTATAAGCTAATGCATTTATTTTTCGGAAATGTTGCTATGGAATGAAAAGATTGTTGATATTCGTGAATACAGATGTAGTGTTTGTTTTACACCACCTTAGTTTTGATTTCACACAACTTTATAACAACTTGAGCAAATTTATAAATACATATGCAACGTACATAGCCAAATTTATACAAAATATTTTACTTTCGAAATTCATAGAGATACATCTTATCATGTTATAGACAAATACAAAATAAAGATTTTCGTATAGTTATTTAATCAAACTTGATTTATTAACAAAAATCTTTATGTTTATAGAAAAATATAGTAACTTGATTTTTACTGACTTAAAAATCTACAGTACCGTATTGGACTGGTACGGTATTGGATAAAAAGTGTCCTCAAGAGCTCTTAAAGTCGAATTATAATAGTGGATCATTCGCCTAGGGAGTAAAAACGATAAATGTCTTAAATCGTATGTATTTGACACCAAACGTATTTGACAAACATACGATTAAAGGCATTTTTCATTCACTCCCGTGGTGAATATACGATTTTTTTACACAGGTAGCGTACATTGTAAAGTACTCACTGTACGCGCCCTGTGTAAAAAAATTATTTTTGAAGTTTTTAATCGTGTTAAAAAGGTTACTTAAAAATTAATATTTTTGCCAATTTTTTAAATTTGAGATTCGCTTGAACAGTTTTTCGAGTATGATATAAAAATGGCAAAAAACAGCAAAAATGCCCAGCTTTAATGCGAATGCAACAGAATCAATGCATCAAAATAAACATAAGTATCCATTAAATGTACATCTGATGCGAGAAATTTTTTTTTTTTTAAAGTTAATATACACGGAAAGACTAAACACTGAAGATTAGCAGGTTATAGCGCCACCTGAAAAAAGGGGATGACAGCAAGAACAACAAACCGTGCTCAACCGCGTCTTTCATATGTGAAAACCAAATGTTGAACGTGATATTCATAGTGTCGAATGTGAAATGCGGATTCATAAACACTAATATTATAGCACGAGTTTACTGGACTTAAGAATCACCAGTGTGTAAACGCCCTCTTGCGGTTGTATATATTCTGGGCATTGCTTTTCGTTTGTGCTTGGTCTTTCCGTGTATGAGGATATTGTCCCCTATATGTTAACCTTTTTAATATGATGATATCGAGGGAGTCACCCCGGTCCTTGTTTTACACATCACTCAGGTTACTGTCAGATACATCATACCAAAATTTTTGACTACCGATGGATGATCAGTCACTTCTTGTGATCAACAATCATCTGATACGCAATAAAATTGGATTTTTTTGAGAGTCGCGATATTGTTAGCACATACACTAATTTTCCTTTCGAAAAAAAGTCAGAGGTGCCTGGCCAGGATTCGAACCCACGCCCTCCACGTTGAAAGCAAGAGCTTCTCGACATAAAAAAGCACTTATTCAAAGAATTAGCCAAAGCAATACGTCTAGCACAATAGTTTTTGGTTGGACATGATACCGTTACATAAAGTTCTAAGAATTCATTAAAAACTTATTAAATTTCGACAAAACTAGGCTTATAATTTGCCGATTTCTGCTTCTAAAAATGCTTACATTTGAAGAATTTGACGCGGCCATATTTCGGCTATAATACAGTTTTTCAGTAGACATATTAGTACCGATACCCATAATAACTTATTACAAACTTACTGTTTTTGAATAGAAATAGGCCTATAATTCGCCGATTCGGGAACCAGAAAAAGCTCATACTCAAAGAATTAGCCGCGGTAATATGCCCAGTAAAATACACTTTTTGGTTAGATATCATATCAGTACATAAAGGTCTAAGAATTTATTAAATACTTGTTATATTTTAACAAAACTAGGCTTATAATTTGCCGCTTTTCTGTTTTTAAAAATACATATATTCAAAAAATTTGCTGCGGCCATATTTCGGCTATAATACAGTTTTCTTTGAGGCATCGTTTTAGCACATTTACCCTCGATAACTCGTCAATAACTGATTGAATTCGAAGCAAACAAGGCTTATAATTTGCCGCTTTCTGCTTATAAAAATGCGTACATTTAAAGGATTTGCCACAGCTATTTTCCAGCTAAAATACAGTTTTTCAGTAGACATTATATTAGTACCAATACCCATAATTACTCGTAAGAAACTTATGGGTTTCCAATGGAAACGGATCTTTAATCAGCCGATTTCTAGACATCAAATAGCACATATTTAAAGAATTAGCCGTGGCAATATGTCTAGTAAAATACAGTTTTTTGTTAGACATTATATCAATACACAAAACCTTGAGAGCTTGTAAAATACTTGTTACATTCTAACAAAAATTTTTCTTATAGAATGTATAGTAGTTGCTAATTTAAATATACTTTTTACCTACATTTTTTATTACTGGCAGCTTTAAAAAAATGTATATTTTTTGACGCAAGAAAACTTTGATCAAATATTTTTCATTCCGCTTTTGTGTTTTCAAAAATACATATATCCAAAGAATTCGCCGCGGCCATATTCCAGCTACAATAAAGTTTTGATTCATACATTTCATTTTAGCACACTTACCCTCGACAACTTGTTAAAAACTGACTAAATTTGCAGCAAACAAGGCTTATAATTTGCCGCTTTTCTGCTTTTAAAAGTGCTTACATTTAAAGAATTTGCCGCGGCCATATTTCGGCTATGATACAGTTTTCTTTGAAACATCGTTTTAACTCATTTACCCTCGATAACTCGTCCAAAACTTATTGAATTCGAAACAAACAAGGCATATTTCAGCTAAAATAATGTTTCTTAGTAGACACTATATTAGTGCCCTTACCCATAATAACTCATAACGAACTTATGGGTTTCCAATGAAAATGGACCTTTGATTCGCCGATTTCCGGACATGAAAAAGCACATATTCAAAGAATTAGCCGAGGAAATATGTCTAGTAAAATACAGATTTTGTTAGACATCATATCAGTATATAAAGTTCTAAGAATTCATTCAGTACTTGTTATATTTCAACAGAACTAGGCTTATAATTTGCCTTTTTCTTACTTTTAAAAATAAATATATTTAAAGAATTTGCCGCGACCATATTTCGGCTATAATACAGTTTAATTTGAGATATCGTTTTAGCACATTTACCCTCGATAACTCGTCAATAACTGATTGAATTTGAAGCAAACGAGGCTTATAATTTGCCGCTTTCTGCTTTTAAAAATGTGTACATTTAAAGAATTTGCCCCGGCCATTTTTTAGCTAAAATACATTTTTTCAGTGGACATTATATTAGTACCAATACCCATAATTACTCGTAAGGAACTTATGGGTCTCCAATGGGAATGAACCTTTAATTAGCCGATTTCTAGACATCAAAAAGCACATATTTAAAGAATTAGCCGCGGCAATATGTCCAGTAATATACAGTTTTTTGTTATACATTACTTCAATACACAAAACCTTGAGATGTTGTTAAATACTTGTTACATTCTAACGTATCTAGACTAATATTTAAATGAATGATTTTTTTATGTATTTATTCTATCTATTTCAATCTTAATCTTTTTTTGATTATGTTTTCGTTCAATTTTATCGAATTTATTAACAAATACACAACATGTAATATTTTGCTTTATTAAGTAATCATTATCATAGGAGTATCATAAATTTTATCATTTGATGTTAATTATTTATCAAAAGTTCCTATTAGAAAATTTTATTTTTATTAAAATTGCATATTGTGAAGTAATTCGAGCATTTTTCAAAAAGTTTTATTGGTCATTATTATGCTTTAATGATTAATTTAAAGATAAAAATTATTTACGTAACTAAAAATGATTTCAAAAAATTTTGCTAATTTTTAATAATTTTTTTCTGAAGAATGAAGCGTTATTTATAAAAAAATCTGACTTTGTTTAACGTTTTAAATAGTTAAAAGAGTACGAAAATATTTTTGTTAAATTTTTTTTTCAAGTTTTTAATTTTTTCAAATTATTTGTTCATAACAAATCACCTAAATCGCAATGTTTTGAAATTATGAAATCATATTTTTGCAGCGGCAAATACGCGGCAAATTATAAGCCTAATTACAAGTATTTACGGCGATGCCTTCATACTTTTATAGAGGGTGTCCTGCTAGCTTGACGTCAACTTAGCAGTACTACCAGTTTTAACGGGATGGAAAGTCGCGGCAAATTTTTTGAAGTTGCGGATAATTGGCGGAAAATTATAGGCTTGGTCCCATCTTGATAGGACAAAGTTGTTCTGCTAACTTGACAGACGTTTTACATTCTCTTGGTACACATTTCATATCATCTTTTGAACAAAATTGAAGAACATATTTTCAATTCCAAATCTGCTATGTCTTGTTTATTCTCTTTTTTATAATTATTCAAAGCATCTAACGTAAGTTCAGGATTTTCGCAGTAAACGCAAAGACACGAATCGGTGGGTGGATGTGATATAACCCACTTCGGTTTTAAAGCGTAGAATGTTGATTTACCAATTTTTGTTTTCATTTCAGGATTTTCGTCTTTAAATAATTGATAAATTTCTTTTATACTTCGCGTAAGAAAGCGTTTGACTTTTTTAGTTTTTATACCATTTTCTTTGATAGATACTGTGTCGCTTTTATTTGCACTTTGACGAGAACAATTAAAATCATCGTTCAGATAATAATCCTTTATTTTCATTACAATTTCACTATCCAAAGAATGGCAACAATAGTTCTCAGACTGCTTGTAGATTTTTTTATTATTTACCAATGATCGTGCTTGATCAATCATATAAATAGTTACGTTTGGTAAAACTGATAATAAATAATCTTTGGAAATATCACTTTGTATAATACTCAACAATCGCATTTTCTCAAGAAAATTTGAACAATTATCTAATGCAATTTTAATATTCTCAAGCCATTTATCATTTGTTTTACATTCATTATTTTCATTCAATGCGGGCAAATCCGTTATATCGTAGACTTTCATCATTTTACTTGCTATTTGTGAATCAAATGCATGGTTCATTTGTTTTCTTTTCTGGAGAGCATAAGATTCTCGCATCTTGATATTGATACTTTGAGGCATTTTAAATGGTGACATGTTTAATTTCAAATTACTTGAAGTTTCGTTGAGCTGTTCTACCACAGACTCACTATGAATAAGATGTTCCGAAGATTGTTGACTGCTTGAAATCGATGAAATAGGCGCATTTTTCACTTCATCTAATAATATTTTGTAACACGAAGGGCATACTTTATCTTCTCTAGAGAAAGAAGTATTTGGATACAAGCGCTTTAAAGACTCCGTTAGATCAGCTAATTCTCTAAGCGGACTTTGGAAGCAATCATAAACAACTTTTTTGTGCCTTTCTTTTAAATCCTTGCACATTATTTTAACAATTAGTGATGCCATTATTGATATTCTGTTCCATGACAGATTGAAAAAAATAATTTTTCTTAAACAACTTTATTCTTTATCTTCCTTTTCTTATATTTTTAAACGTGTCAGGTCGTTAATGAGAATGCAAAGAACGAATCATCGCCACCTAGTAGTGACATGCGTCAACTCCCTACAAAATAAATTCAAATTCCAGGCGCAAAATTCAAACTGATAAAAAAATTATATTCTTCAACAAAAAAAATTTTTTATTATAATAATGTACCATAAAAAGAGGATAAATGGTTATGTATTCTTTCATCAAAATAACTTTTTTTTTAAATTAAAAAATTTATATCTTCAGATTTTAATCTTTAACAATAATTGCGTTTCCTCAATGTAAATATCATATTTATTTAAAGTTTCAGCATTTTTTTTTAAACATTAAATCGTCTTAACTTTGGTTCTAATTGATCAAAATATTCGATCCGGGGTTTATTTTAAAGATTATTGTTGATATTTTTGATATATTAATAAATAAAAGCATAAAAATAGTTGTAAGAACACGTAAAGTTGGAAAAATAGTACGATGCGCCATGGTATCAACGTTTTAAAATCGAAAATATAAAAAAAACGTTTAAAAATCTGTTAAGAAAAAATAAGGCAAAATCGCATATTCTCACCTACCCTAAAAGTTGGTATTATTATGTTTAAAATCATATAAAAAATTAAAAAAAAAAAATATATAGTTTTTGAGAAAATCGTGTTTGAAAAAAATCGCTTTTTTTCGGTTTTTCGTAAATAAATCAGTGAGATCAAATTATATTACAAAAATCGAGATTGTATTTAAGACTAGACAAAATTCCGCACACTTTCGTTAAAAGAACGTCCAAAAAGGTTAAAAATTGACGGAGCTGTAGTCATTTAAAAGTAGAGGTTTATTTTCAATTTCTGGATTTTCGTTTTCACATCCAACACTAAAATTGCTGTAGTAAAAAAAAAAAAAATTTTCGAGCGTTTTACGAGGTAAATTTTATCTTCATATACATAATAGAAGGTATTTTTGTTACTTAGAAAAAAAAAAATTTGATCAGTGACGGCCTGCATGAATCTGAATGGAATCAGCCATATATATATGCGCGATCTTCTGACAAATCGCCTGACCAAAATTTTTCTTTCGTTCAAAATTGTTTTACATATTCTCCTCTAATGCACAAACTATGCTTAATTTTTTTAGATTATTCTTGCGCTTATTTTTAAAGCTATACCATACCAAAGTTTGGCTATTTTCTGAATTTTTTTCTTTTTTGACACTTTTTAATTATTTCTAGCTCCACAAATAAGCATTTTTTGCTTTAGGTTTATCGATACTTTCTTTAAGGAATTTTTCAAAATTTTCAGAAAAAAATATTGATGAAGTCATATAATCACATTAAAAGTTAAATATTGTCAATTCAAATCTTAAAATTTAAGAATTTAAGAGTTCGCTTCTTCCAACGCACACCAAGAAATTCATAAAGATAGATTTTCTCAGTACAAAAGTATTTGTATGTGCCCCAGAACAGTAATCAAGCCCTATTTTCAGTTAAAAATGAAAAAAGTGATCAAATTAAGCTAAAAACGCTGCCAAGTGCTTTGGCGCAATGCTTTCTCATAGAGCTCATTGAGTTTAAGTAATTTGATTTCATTTTTTTAAATGTGATTTCAATGTAGAAAACATCATTTCCATTCAAGAAAAATTAGTGAGTGTAAGAGAGTGATTAGAAAACAGGAAGAGAGAATCAGGGATGGATAAAAATCGGGAAAAAATAAGGATCAATCTAAGATAGAAAGACAGAAAGAAAGTGAGGAAGTAAGAAAAGAGTTATTGAAAGTATTGAATCAGAAATCAAAAGAAGTGATCAAAGAACTACACTTAAATTTTTTAAGCTTGTTTTATAAAGAGAGAAGCAAATAACTTGTATACAAATTTTTGAGCAAATCTATCGAGTAGTTTACGTAGAATATAAAAAGAATGAAAAGTAAAAAATTTTTTCAAAATTAAAAAATTTTTTTAAAATTAAAACTATACTAATAAAATTGGTTTTTAAAAGTTTTTTGACAGATGCTAATAATTCTCATGAAAATTTCAAAGCAAATCCATCAAGTAATTAACGTAAATAAAAAAAAAAAAATAAAAAACTCAAAATTTTTTTAAAATTTTTTAAATAGTTATTAAAATTAAAATTACACTAAAAAAACGAATTTTTAATAGCTTCCCACGTACTTAGCTAAAAAATAGATGATATGTAAAATTTTAAGCAAATCCATCGAGTAATTTTCGAGATCCGATTGGCTAAATAAATACAATTTTCTTTTCAAAATTTCTTTTTTAAAATTTTCAAAAAGCTCTAAAATGAAAACTAATCTAGGAAAATTAATTTTTGAAAATTTCTCTTTTTTCGGCAATCACAAAGCTTGTTTTCTTCAGACAGTAGCGAATAACTTGCATACGAATTTTGGAGCAAATCTATCGAATGGTTTTCGTAAAATAAAAAAAAATTAAAAATAAGAATTTTTTAAGAAATTTTAAAAATAATGTAAAATTAAAATTGCGCTAAAAAAATCAGTTTTCAAAAGTTTTTCTTCTCTTGGCAGTCAAAAATAATTTCCATACAAATTTTCTAGCAAATTCTGTGAAAAGTTTACGTAAAATACAAAAAAAATTAAAAGTCGAAATTTTCTTAACATTCTTAAAATGGTTCTAAAAAAATGCGTCAAGAAAACCAATTTTCGATAGTTTCCCGCCTAGATGGACAAAAAAATAAATTGTATGCAAAATTTGAAGCAAATCCATTGAGTGATTTTTGAGATTAACTGACGTACTTAATTCATACACACACACAGACACATACCCACGTACATACCAGCGTTGTTACAGAAAAAGTTTCGACACGGCACCCCCCACTTTTTTCCTTTAGCTATAGTAGAGTGCCAAAGCAATCTAGGGAGTTTTAGTAATTTTTATATTCTGCGCTTTCTGCTACAGTAGCCGAGTTTTATACGCTACATATGCTAATTTAGGTTAGGTGATATTTTTATTAAAACATGCGATGCCAATAGTGGTAGCGTCAGAGAGGGAAATTCAAAAATACCCAAAATCGGTCAAAAAAAAGTATTGAAAAAAATATTTTTCATGATTTGATAATTAATAATAAATTAAAAGAAAATAAGTTACTATAATAAAATTAATTTATTGCACTTATTTATGATTTTATAAATAATTTGAAAATTGTGCATCGATACAGGATTTCTTTTGTATTTTACGTTATTTCAATTGAAAAAACATAAAATACTAACGGATATCGTTATAAATAAATTATATTATAATTATAATGTACAATAAACAAATAGATATTGTTTTAAATATGAAATTAGATAATTAAAACTGAAATGATGTTGTGTTTTATCGACCCTTACCACAAGCGAGACTCATCTTAAGCAAGAAATTTATGCGTAATACTCAAACAATAGACACAAAAGGTTGAATAAATCAATCGTAAATATTAAAAAGATTACATCCAGCTTTTTTATATCGATTAATTGTTGCATTATTTTATGTAATTTGCTTTTTCATGAAAATAAAAATTAAAATAATTTAACATAGCGCTTATTCCGTATTATAATTTATGCCATCATTACTGAAATTATTTTTAAAATTAAACATCAAATTAGTTAAGATTAATTATAAGTTATGCGAAAAATATCCATAATTTAAAGGAAATGAATATTTAACAGAACACGAATGTTAATGATAAAAATATTATTCACTCCAGACGCTGAAAACACAAGAACTTTCAATTTTTTAATAAAAATGTATTAGTAAAATTGAATATCTTTGCTACCAAGCTCAACCAGGGACCAATTTTTTGTTATAATAAATTTAATTATTTATAACCTGGTTGGAAATTATAAATCAAGAAACTAAGGATGATTTTAGAAATAAAATTATTTATAATCAACATGGAAATATGGTAAATACTGTAACGTAAGATATTGTAATTACAAGATTTTTTTAGACAGTGGCGTGTTTTCATATTTCTTAAGTTCTATCTAACCGAATGACGTTTCCTAGGGCTTATTTTTTAGCTTAAGACTAATATAATCAAATCGCAATAGTTAAGTTTACGAAAAATTAGCCAAGCTTTAATTGCGATTATGTAATGTTCAAAATTCGTATGAAACAAAAAACAAGAGTCGGTTTCCCATGAGATTTCTTATACTGAAACTTTGAATAATCACTAAAAAATGCCATAAATTTATAGTTCTTTACTTTCAAATAAAGCACGATTTTTGATTTTTACGATATCAATTTTCTAACGTGAATTATTCTATTTACAAGATTTTTTTTAGACAGTTGCATGTTTTCATATTTCTTAAGTTCTATCTAACCGAATGAGGTTTTATAGTGCTTATTTCTTAGCTTAAGACTTATATAATCAAATCGCAATAGTTAAGATTACGAAAAATTAGCCAAGCTTTAATTACGATTCTGTAATGTTCAAAATTCGTATAAAGCAAAAATCAAAAGTCGGTTCCCCAT
Organism: Anastatus disparis; assembly: GCA_017163975.1. NCBI lineage: Eukaryota > Metazoa > Arthropoda > Insecta > Hymenoptera > Eupelmidae > Anastatus > Anastatus disparis. The sequence continues at coordinate 2,510,328 of JAFFSR010000291.1, read as the reverse complement.
GAGATTTCTTACACTGAAACTTTGAATTAACACTAAAAAATGCCATAAATTTATAGTTCTTTACTTTAAAATAAAACACGATTTTTGATTTTTACGATATCAATTTTCTAACGTGAATTATTCTATTTACAAAGTTTCTTTTAGACAGTTGCGTGTTTTCATATTTCTCGAGTTCTATCTAACCGAATGAGGTCTTATAGGGCTTATTTTTTAGCTTAAGACTTATATAATCAAATCGCAATAGTTAAGTTTACGAAAAATAGCCCAGCTTTAATTGCGATTCTGTAATATTTAAAATTCGTATAAAACAAAAATCAAGAGTCGGTTCCCGATGAGATTTCTTACACTGAAACTTCGAATTAACACTAAAAAATGCCATAAATTTATAGTTCTTTACTTTAAAATAAAGCACGATTTTTGATTTCTACGATATCAATTTTCTAACGTGAATTATTCTATTTACAAGGTTTTTTTTAGACAGTTGCGTGTTTTCATATTTCTCGAGTTCTATCTAACCGAATGAGGTCTTATAGGGCTTATTTTTTAGCTTAAGACTTATATAATCAAATCGCAATAGTTAAGTTTACGAAAAATAGCCCAGCTTTAATTGCAATTCTGTAATGTTCAAAATTCGTATGAAACCAAAATTAAGTGTCGGTTTCACTTGAGATTGAATACTTAAACGTTAAATAATCACTAGAAACTTTCATAAATTTATACTTTTTTACTTTAAAATAAAGAACGAATATCAATTCTCACGATCTCAATTTTCTAACGTCAGATATTGTATTTACAAGATTTTCTTTGGGCGGAGGCATGTTTTTACATTTCTCGAGTTATATCTAACCAAATAAGGTTTTATAGGACTCGTTATTTTGCCTAAAATTTATATTATTAAATCGCAATAGTCCACGTAAAATCAACCAATCCCTGATTGCGATAGTATAATATTCGAAATTCTTATGGAACCAAGATAAATAGTCGCTTTTCCATAAGATCGCTATAAATTTATAGTATTATTAAGTGATAATTCAACGTTTGAGTATAAACAATCCTATGGAAAACCGAATTTCGATTTTGGTTTAATAAGAATTTTAAAAATAACAGAATCGCAATTATAGATCGGGTAGATTTTCGTAAATTAAAGAATAGCGATTTGATTATATGAGTCTTAAGCTAAAAAATAAGTCCTATAAAATCTCATTCGGTTAGATAGAACTTAAGAAATATGAAAACACGCAACTGCCTAAAAAAAATCTTGTAAATAAAATAATTCATGTTAGAAGATTAATATCGTAAAAATCAAAAATCGTGCTTTATTTTATAGTAAAAAACTTTAAATTAATGGCATTTTTCAGTGATTATCCAAAGTTTCAGTATGAGAAATCTCATGGGACACCGGCTCTTGATTTTCGTTTCATACAAATTTTAAACGTTACAGAATTGCGATTAAAGCTGGGCTATTTTTCGTAAACTTAACTATTGCCATTTGAATATATAAGTCTTGAGCTAAAAAATAAGCACTATAGAACCTTATTTGGCTAGATAGAACTCAAGAAATATGAAATCACGCAACTGTCTGAAAAAAATCTTATAAATAGAATAATTCACGTTAGAAAATTGATATAGTACAAATCAAAAATCGTGCTTTATTTTGAAGTGAAAAACTTTAAATTAATGGCATTTTTCAGTAATTATTCAAAGTTTCAGTATGAGAAATCTCATGGGAAACCGGCTCTTGATTTTCGTTTCATACGAATTTTAAACATTACAGAATCGCAATTAAAGCTGGGCTATTTTTGCTAAACTTAACTATTGCCATTTGATTATATTAGTCTTAAGCTGAAAAATAAGCCCTATAAAACCTTATTCGGCTAGATAGAACTTAAGAAATACGAAAACACGCAACTGTCTAAAAAAAATCTAGTAAATAGAATAATTCACGTTAGAAAATTAATATCGTAAAAATAAAAAATCGTGCTTTATTTTAAAGTAAAAAACTTTCAATTAATGGCATTTTTCAGTTATTATTCAAAGTTTCAGTATGAGAAATCTCATGGGACACCGGCTCTTGATTTTCGTTTCATACTGATTTTAAACATTACAGAATCGCAATTAAAGCTGGGCTATTTTTCGTAAACTTAACAATTGCAATTTCATTTTATAAGCCTTAAGCTAAAAAATAAGCCCTATAAAACCTCATCCGGTTAGATAGAACTCGAGAAATATGAAAACACGCAACTGTCTAAAAAAAATCTTGTAAGTGAAATATTTCAGGTTAGAAGATTAATATCGTAAAAATCGAAAATTCAGCTTTATTCTATAGTAAAAAACTATAAATTCATGGCATTTTTTAGTGATCATTCAACATTTTAGTATGAGAAATCTCAAGGGAAACCGACTCTTGATATTGGTTTCATACGAATTTCGAACATTACAGAATCGTAATTAAAGCTGGGCTAATTTTTCGTAATCTTAACTATTGCGATTTGATTATATAAGTCTTAAGCTAAGAAATAAGCCCTAGGAAACGTCATTCGGTTAGATAGAACTTAAGAAATATGAAAACACGCAACTGTCTAAAAAAAATCTTATAAATAGAATAATTCACGTTAGAAAATTGATATCCTAAAAATCAAAAATCGTGCTTTATTTTAAAGTAAAGAACTATAAATTTATGGCATTTTTTAGTGATCATTCAACATTTTAGTATGAGAAATCTCATGGGACTCCGGCTCTTGATTTTCGTTTTATACGAATTTTAAACAATACAGAATCGCAATTAAAGCTGGGCTATTTTTTGTAAACTTAACTATTGCCATTTGATTATATAAGTCTTAAGCTAAAAAATAAGCCCTATAAGACCTCATTCGGTTAGATAGAACTTAAGAAATATGAAAAGACACAACTGTCTAAAAAAAACGAAAAAAAATCTTGTAAGTAGAATATTTCAGGGTAGAAGATTAATATCGTAAGAATTGAAAATTCTGCTTTTTTCTATAGTAAAAAACTATAAATTTATGGCATTTTTCAGAGATTATTTAACATTTTAGTATGAGAAATCTCAAGGGAAACCGACTCTTCATTTTGGTTTCATACGAATTTTGAACATTACAGCATCGCAATTATAGATGGTCTAATTTTTCGTAAACTTAACATTTGCGATTTGATTTTATAAGTCTCAAGCTAAAAAATAAGCCCTATAAAACCTTATTCGGTTTGATAGAACTCGAGAAATATGAAAACACGCAACTGTCTAAAAGAAACCTTGTAAATAGAATAATTCACGTTAGAAAATTGATATCGTAATAATAAAAAATCGGGCTTCATTCTAAAGTAAAAAACTATAAATTTATGGCATTTTTCAGAGATTATTTAACATTTTAGTATGAGAAATCTCAAGGGAAACCGACTCTTCATTTTGGTTTCATACGAATTTTGAACATTACAGCATCGCAATTATAGATGGTCTAATTTTTTGTAAACTTAACATTTGCGATTTGATTTTATAAGTCTCAAGCTAAAAAATAAGCCCTATAAAACCTTATTCGGTTTGATAGAACTCGAGAAATATGAAAACACGCAACTGTCTAAAAGAAACCTTGTAAATAGAATAATTCACGTTAGAAAATTGATATCGTAATAATAAAAAATCGGGCTTCATTCTAAAGTAAAAAACTATAAATTTATGGCATTTTTTAGTGATTATTAAACATTTTAGTATGAGAAATCTCAAGGGAATCCGACTCTTCATTTTCGTTTCATACGAATTTTGAACATTACAGAATCGCAATCATAGACGGGCTAATTTTTAATAAACTTAACTATTGCCATTTGATTATATTAGTCTTAAGAGGAGGCCGTATCATTCTGTCCTTGTCTAATCTAAATTTTCGTTATTATAAATGAACAAAATATTTTCATAGAAAACTAAGACAACCGCCCAATAGAGCAAAAGACAAGCAAACGATTCTTTTCTATGAAAAAATATGAAATTTTTATTATTTTTCGAGTAAAGTCTGAAACGGATAAACAATTGAATCAACTCAATCAAGTTCGATTGTTTTTCCGTTTCAGACTTCACTTGAAAAATAATTAAAATTTCATATTTTTTCATAGAAAAGAATCGTTCGCTTGTCTTTTGCTCTATTGGGCGGTTGTCTTACTTTTCTATGAAAATATTTAATTTATTAATAATAAAGAAAATTTAGATTCGACAAGGACAGAATGATACGGCCTCCTCTTAAGCCGAAAAATAAGCCCTATAACACCTTATTCGGCTAGATAGAACTTAAGAGGCGGCCGTATAGTTCTGTCCTTGTCTAATCTAAATTTTCTTTATTACTAATAAATTAAATATTTTTATAGAAAAGTAAGACAACCGCCCAATAGAGCAAAAGACAAGCAAACGATTCTTTTTTATGAAAAAATATGAAATTTTGATTATTTTTCGAGTGAACTCTGAAACGGAAAAACAGTTGAATCAACTCAATCAAGTTCGATTGTTTTTCCGTTTCAGACTTCACTCGAAAAATAATCAAAATTTCATATTTTTTCATAAAAAAGAATCGTTTGCTTGTCTTTTGCTCTATTGGGCGGTTGTCTTACTTTTCTATGAAAATATTTAATTTATTAGTAATAAAGAGAATTTAGATTAGACAAGGACAGAATGATACGGCCTCCTCTTAAGAAATATGAAAACACGCAACTGTCTAAAAAAAATCTTGTAAATAGAATAATTCACGTTAGAAAATTGATATCGTAAAAATAAAAAATCGTGCTTTATTTTAAAGTAAAATCTTTAAATTAATGGCATTTTTCAGTGATTATTCAAAGTTTCAGTATGAGAAATCTCATGGGACACCGCTCTTGATTTTCGTTTCATACTGATTTTAAACATTACAGAATCGCAATTAAAGCTGGGCTATTTTTCGTAAACTTAACAATTGCGATTTCATTTTATAAGCCTTAAGCTAAAAAATAAGCCCTGTAAAACCTCATTCGGTTAGATAGAACTCGAGAAATATGAAAACACGCAACAATCTAAAAAAAATCTTGTAAGTAGGATATTTCAGGTTAGAAGATTAATATCGTAAAAATCGAAAATTCTGCTTTATTCTATAGTAAAAAACTATAAATTTATGGCATTATTCAGTGATCATTCAACATTTTAGTATGAGAAATCTCAAGGGAAACCGACTCTTGATATTGGTTTCATACGAATTTTGAACATTACAGAATCGTAATTAAAGCTGGGCTAATTTTTCGTAATCTTAACTATTGCGATTTGATTATATAAGTCTTAAGCTAAGAAATAAGCACTATAAAACTTCATTCGGTTAGATAGAACTTAAGAAATATGAAAACACGCAACTGTCTAAAAAAAATCTTATAAATAGAATAATTCACGTTAGAAAATTGATATCGTAAAAATCAAAAATCGTGCTTTATTTTAAAGTAAAGAACTATAAATTTATGGCATTTTTTAGTGATTATTCAAAGTTTCAGTATAAGAAATCTCATGGGAAACCGACTCTTGATTTTTGTTTCATACGAATTTTGAACATTACAGAATCGCAATTAAAGCTGGGCTATTTTTCGTAAACTTAACTATTGCGATTTGATTATATAAGTCTTAAGCTAAAAAATAAGCCCCATAAGACCTCATTCGGTTAGATAGAACTTAAGGAATATGAAAACACGCAACTGTCTAAAAAAATCTTGTATATCTTACGTTACAGTATTTACCATATTTCCATGTTGATGAGAAATAATTTTATTTCTAAAATCATCCTTAGTTCCTTGATTTATAATTTCCAACCGGGTTATAAATAATTAAATTTAGTATAACAAAAAATTGGTCCCTGGTTGAGCTTGGTAGCAAAGATATTCAATTTTACTAATACATTTTTATTAAAAAATTGAAAGTTCTTGTGTTTTCAGCGTCTGGAGTGAATAATATTTTTATGATTAACATTCGTGTTCTATTAAATATTCATATCCCTTAATTTATGGATATTTTTCGCATGACTTATAATTAATCTTAACTAATTTGATGTTTAATTTTAAAAATAATTTCAGTAATGATGGCATAAATTATAATACTGAATAAGCGCTATGTTAAATTATTTTAATTCTTATTTTCATGAAAAAGCAAATTACATAAAATAATGCAACAATTAATCGATGTAAAAAAGCTGGATGTAATCTTTTAAATATTTACGATTGATTTATTCAACCTTTTGTGTCTATTGTTTGAGTATTACACTGAGAAAAATATTTTATTGAATCAATGAAAATTTAATTAAAACAATTAAATAATTTAATCATAATATCGCAATTAAATATTTTATGAATATTAATTAAAAATGTAATTGACTTTATGTAATATTTGAGTGGATTAAGTTAGGGCTTTGTATTGACGTAATCAAAAAAGTTATTAAATTAATTAAATATTCAATTGAAATCTGAAATCAAAATATTGGATCAAAAGAATTTTTCATTGAATCAATGCGATAATTTGTTCATTCAAATACATTTTTATTCATAGTAATGAAATAATTCATTGTTATTATTAAAAATTTGATTGATTCAATGAAACATTTCATTGAACATTAAAATAATCAGATAGAATTAATAAAATGAGTAATTAAATTAATAGAATATTTTATTAATTTCATAAAATGTTAAATAATATTAATTTCATATTTTATGACCATAATTAAATATTAGATTATTTCAATGAAATGTTTTATTAATTATTGAAGGGATTAATGGTATAAATAAAATAATTAATCGAATTAATTAAATATTTCGTTAGCTGAACAAAATGTTAGATGTTATTAATGAAATGAGCAACTGGCTTGATAAAAGATTTATTAATTTTAATTAAATATTTTATTAAATGTTCAGATTATAATATTTATTTAATTATATCAATGGAATATTTAATTAGATCAATTAAATATTTAATTAGACAAACAAAATTATATTTGTTGTTATTACTTTATTAGATTTTTTTATTAAACATTTCATTATATTAATATAATAATTTTTATATTAATGAAATATTAAATTATCCCAATGAAATATTTAGTTGATAATAATTCAAAACTAAAAGTTTATTTCTATTTTTCTTTAATTGATTCATTTTAATATTACCGATACTCTTACTTACCATTTACGTTTTTTCATTCTTATAGACATTTTTTGGCACTTATACAACAATTTTTGTTCCTACGATATAATTATAGTGAAAGATGTTTTGATACACAACTAATTTTCCTATTTCTAACATCGCTACATAATACGCATGTATCCGCTTCCCTACTCGCTCGCATAAATTACAATTAATAAGTAATCTTTTCGTCGGCCTTATATACAAAATGATTTGAAGTCTCTGCACTTGCGGATAACGCCACTGAGGTAGTAGCCACCTCTTGAATAAAATATGAATTAGATGGCGCGGAAATTCAAAATATTTTAAAGATCTGATTCCAAATTTTATAATTCCAATTATTTTTTGAGGGGTATAAAAAAGCGTTTCATTGAATCAAGAAAATATCATATTCGTTAAATTAAATCACTGCAACGTAAAATCAGATATTAAATTTTTTTAAAGAAATATTTATTAAACCGAATATATTTATTCTATTATTTCTATCAAATTGTTATTAAAACAAGAATATATTTAACTGATTTAATTAAATATTATATTAACACTTTCATTAAATTACTTTAATGTTCAATAATATATTTGATTATTTTAATGAAATATTTATTAAGCCGAATATATTTATTCTATTATTTCTATAAAGTTGTTATTAAAATAAGAATATATTTAACTGATTTAATTAAATATTATATCAATACTTCCCTTAAATTACTTTAATGTTTAATAATATATTTGATTATCTTGATGAAATATTTATTAACCAGATATATTTATTCTATTATTTCTATCAAGTTGTTATTGAAACAAGAATATATTTTACTGATTTAATTAAATATTATATTAACACTTCCATTAAATTACTTTAATGTTTAATAATATATTTGATTATCTTAATGAAATATTTATTAAACCAAATATATTTATTTTATTATTTCTATCAAGTTATTATTGAAACAAGAATATATTTGACTGATTTAATTAAATATTGTATTAACACTTCTATTAAATTACTTTAATCTTTAATAATATATTTGATTATCTTCATGAAATATTTATTAAACCAAATATATTTATTTTATTATTTTTATCAAATTGTTATTGAATCAAGAATATATTTCACTGATTTAATTAAATATTGTATTAACACTTCTATTAAATTACTTTAATCTTTAATAATATATTTGATTATCTCAATGAAATATTTATTATTTTATTATTTCTATCAAATTGTTATTGAATCAAGAATATATTTCACTGATTTCATTAAATATTATATTACCACTTTCATTAAATTACTTTAATGTTTAATAATAAATTTGATTATATTTATTAAACCAAATATATTTATTCTATTATTTTTATGAAATTGTTATTGAAACAAGAATATATTTCACTGATTTAATTAAATATTATATTACCACTTTCATTAAATTACTTTAATGGTCAATAATATATTTGATTATCTTTATGAAATATTTATTAAACCAAATATATTTATTCTATTATTTCTATCAAGTTGTTATTAAAATAAGAATATATTTAACTGATTTAATTAAATATTATATCAATACTTCCTTAAATTACTTTAATGTTTAATAATATATTTGATTATCTTGATGAAATATTTATTAAACCAGATATATTTATTCTATTATTTCTATCAAGTTGTTATTGAAACAAGAATATATTTCACTGATTTAATTAAATATTATATTAACACTTCCATTAAATTACTTTAATGTTTAATAATATATTTGATTATCTTAATGAAATATTTATTAAACCAAATATATTTATTTTATTATTTTTACCAAATTGTTATTGAATCAAGAATATATTTCACTGATTTAATTAAATATTGTATTAACACTTCTATTAAATTACTTTAATCTTTAATAATATATTTGATTATCTTAATGAAATATTTATTATTTTATTATTTCTATCAAATTGTTATTGAATCAAGAATATATTTCACTGATTTAATTAAATATTATATTACCACTTTCGTTAAATTACTTTAATGTTTAATAATAAATTTGATTATCTTAATGAAATATTTATTAAACCAAATATATTTATTCTATTATTTTTATGAAATTGTTATTGAAACAAGAATATATTTCACTGATTTAATTAAATATTATATTACCACTTTCATTAAATTACTTTAATGGTCAATAATATATTTGTTTATCTTTATGAAATATTTATTAAACCAAATATATTTATTCTATTATTTCTATCAAGTTGTTATTGAAAAAGAATATATTTCACTGATTTAATTAAATATTATATTAACACTTTCATAAAATTACTTTAATATTCAATAATATATTTGATTATCTCAATGAAATATTTATTAAACCGAATATATTTATTTTATTATTTCTATCAAGTTTTGATTGACATAAGAATATATTTCATTAATTCAATTAAATATTATAATACGTCTACTAAATTACTTTGGTGTTTAATAATATATTTCATTATCTCAATGAAATATTTAATAAACCGAATATATTTATTCTATTATTTCTATCAAGTTTTGATTAAAAGAAGAATATATTACATTGATTCAATTAATTATTATATCACCTCTATTAAATTACTTTACTGTTCAATAATATATTTAATTACATTAATGAAATATTTAATAATGTCAAGATTATTGTTTTATTCTTTCAATAAATTTTGAATAGTAACAAAAAGATATTTTATTGTTTCAATTAAATATTGTATGACTTATATTAAATTATGTCACTGATCAATGAAATACCTAATCATTTTAATTCAATATTTAGTTGCTTTGATGAATGCGTTTTTTCTCTTTATGAAATATATGATTGATTCTATGAAATATCTCATTGTCTTTTAATTAAATAATTTCATTGCGATATTATAATTAATTGGATGCATTTGAATCAATTAAATTTTTAATTGATTTAAATATTTTATTTATTTTGTTCTATAAAATTATTTTATTACTTTGATTATTTAATTATATTGCGTCTATGAAATCAGTGATTAATTGAATTAATTATTATTTTTAACAATCAAATATTTTATTATTTATGTTCCAATTAAATATTTTGTTGTATTAATTAATTTCTTTATCAGATCGATTAAATAATTATTTGAATCAATTAAATTTTTTTTTAATTATATCATTTCATTGATTCAATGATTTTTTTTTCTCAGTGTACGCATAAATTTCTTGCTTAAGATGAGTCTCGCTCGTGGTAAGGGTCGATAAAACACAACATTATTTGAGTTTTAATTATCTAATTTCATATTTAAAACAATATCTATTTGTTTATTGTACATTATAATTATAATATAATTTATTTATAACGATATCCGTTAGTATTTTATGTTTTTTCAATTGAAATAACGTAAAATACAAAAGAAATCCTGTATCGATGCACAATTTTCAAATTATTTATAAAATCATAAATAAGTGCAATAAATTAATTTTACTATGGTAACTTATTTTCTTTTAATTTATTATTGATTATCAAATCATAAAAAATATTTTTTTCAATATTTTTTTTTGACCGATTTTGGGTATTTTTGAATTTCCCTCTCTGACGCTACCACTATTGGCATCGCATGTTTTAATATAAATATTTTCAATTTCACTAAATTAAAATTTAGTATCATCTATATTCTTTAATTAATGTTTACTTTAAAGAGATAAATACTCTGAGTGAATACTGATATTTTTATTTTAATAAAAATATCATCTAACCTAAATTAGCATATGTAGCGTATAAAACTCGGCTACTGTAGCTTAAGGCGCAGAATATAAAAGTTACTAAAACTCCCTAGATTGCTTTGGCACTCTACTATAGCTAAAGGAAAAAAGTGGGGGGTGCCGTGTCGAAACTTTTTCTGTAACAACGCTGGTACATACAGACATTTTCTGAAAACCACATTTTTCGACTTCTTGAGTTAAATAATGTACAAATTAATGAAAAAATAGAACAAATTTTTTTTTGATGATACAATGCTTTCTCTATGAGAAAGCAAAATCACATAAAATGACTATATGACTTATATAATAATGTTTTGAGACACTCAAATCATCACCAGAAAAATCACACTATTACATTTTTTTAATAAAAGAGTATCTACTAAAATCTTAGGATGGGTATTCAATTTTACTTTCTGCTACAAGTAAGGGGTTGTGCATAAACTTCATCACCAATTTTATTTGGACTCAAGGAGTCAAAATAAGTGATTTCCAAAAAATGTTTGTATGTATGTGTGTGTGTGTGCGTGCGTGTATGTATTCATTACGCCAGTTAGATCTCGAAAACTACTCGATGGATTTGCTTCAAATTTCGCATAGAATTTATTTTTTTGTCTAACTGGTGCGGAAGCCATTGAAAATTAGTTTTCTTAGTGTATTTTTAATTTTAGAGCCATTTAATAAATTTTTTTTTATTCTTGATTTTTTATATTTTTGTATTTTACGTCAAGTACTCTATGAATTTGCTTTAAAATTTGCATGCAAATTATTTGCCAAAAGCAGGAAAATTTTTTATGGCTAATTTTTTTAGCTTAGTTTTAATTTTAGAGCATTTTTTCCAATTTTTCTTCTGTTTTGCGTAAACTACTCGATAGATGTACTCCAAAATTTGAATATAATTTATTCGCTACTATCTAAAGAAAACAAGTTTTTGAAAACTAATTTTTTTTTTTTAATTTTTTTTATTTCACACAAAGTACTCGATAATTTAATAGATTTGTTCTCAAATTTACAGGAAATTTATTTGCAATTGCCAAAAGTAGTGAAATTTTTGGTAACTGATTAATCAAGTGTAGTTTTAATTTTTGAGCATTTTGAAAATTAATAATATTTTGAAAAAAATTTTTATTTATTCAGTCAATTAGATTTTGAAAACCACTCGATAAATTTACTTCAAATTTTACACAAAATTTATTTTTTTGTCTAGCTAGGCGAGAAGCTATTAAAAATTGGTTTTCTTAATGTAGTTTTAATTTTATATAATTTTTAAAATTTTGAAATGATTTTTAATTCTTCATTTTTATCTATTTTACGTAAACTACTTGATAGATTTGCTCTAAAATTTGTTTACAAATTATTCGTTACAGTCTTTATAAAAAAAAATTTTTTAATAATAATTTTCTTAGTGTAACTCTTCGATCACTTCTTCTGATTTTTCATTTAATGGTCTCACGAACTTATTTCTTCCTTCCTCACTTCCTCTTTTTCCTTCTATCTCACCCTAATACTCATTTTTACACTATTTCCATATATCTCTCTTTCTCACTCTTCCTATTTCCTAATCACTTTCTCACTGTCACTATTTCTTTCCCTTTCTAATTTTTCTGGAATAGAAAAAGCATTGCGCTAAAGCTCTTGGCAGCGTTTTTTAATTAAGGGGCTATTAGGAAAAAGGGGTTTAGTCAAAAAAGTCAGTTTTGTAATAATAAAAAATAACCTAATAATCTAATTCTGACATAAACGATTTTGATAAACTTTATGAAATTTCAAAAATCAAATAAATAAATCAAATTAACAATAATTCAATAGTCGCGAGGAAGAAGGTGTCATTTTGTTTTTGGTTGTAGAAAAGTATCATTTTAATTTTGGTTTAAGAGAGTCGCTATTTTATTTAGATTTTGAAAAAGTTTTGTATTCAATTCTGTAGTGGACCCCTAAAAAAATTAATTAATTACAAAATTTTAATTAATTAAGTGAATAAATTAAATATATAAATTAAGAAACGACGCTTTTTTTAGCCCAAAATGAAATGACACCTTTTTTCAACTCTAAATGAAATGGCACCTCTCTATAATCAAAATTGAAGTTACACCTTCTTCTCCATAACCGTCGAATTACAATAATTTAACGTATAATTAAATAGTTATTGATTATTAAAAAATTAATTATAACATTATAAGTAAAATACACAAAATTTTTGAGATATGAAAAAATAGTCAACGTAACAGGGAGGTAAGGGTAGGTCAATAGTCTACGGATGTTAACACGGGGATAGAAGGGAGGGTAAAAAAGTCTGAAAAATTGGTAACGTAGTTTATGCACAACCCTTAAGAATAGCATTCAAATCATACTAAATTATAAATTTATCATTTAGCTTTTTCAAATAACAATGTTTTATCTTAGAGTCAGAGATTTGAATAAAGATTCATGAATATACATTCTCAGTAAATAAAACAAATTATCTGTAAAGAGCCTAGCGTTGATTCATATAGAAGAATTATTCAATTCTTTAATGACCCAAGATTAGTTACATCGACCATTGATTAAATTCAACTTCTGCGCTATAACAAAAAATTATGAAAATGAAATATAATGCTAACCAAGTTATGAATATGTAAATGGCTGATTCCATTCCAACAATGTAGTATGTTATTCTACTCTGAAAATAAGGAGACACGTATTTTTTCTTTTTGCTGAAATATCAAAATTGTATAAGATTTGCACATTTAAAAATTGCATACAATAACTAAATGTTCAAACTGAAAAAGTTGACTTTGGAGGGCTATTGTTTTACCAATTTTTAATGAATTTTGAAAATCCTTTTTTTGTTTTATCCTGTTTTGAGCCCTCTTCAATTCAGTGCAAGAAATTAAAAAAAAATAAATAAAAAATGACATATATATGCATTTTACCAAAAAATGCACTTTTTATGCACATGCATTTTTCTCAAAAAGGCCAGTTTTTTTTTTGTTAAAATTTTGGTCTAATAGAAGATCAAATCACCTATATAATGATACCTGTTTGATCTCGTATTTTTTGTATGGAGCGAGGAAACAATGCACAAATTTTATTGTTGAAAAATGCTTGTATATACGTTCGGAAGTCTTAAGCAATCTACATTCAAACGCTGTCGCATGCTTCGCTCATCATTTGTATACATTTAAATACATGTTTATACTATCAATAGTGATATATATACATATGCGTGTGTGCGTGCGTGCGTGCGTGTGTGTGTGTGTGCGCGCGCGCGCGTGTATGTACATATATATGTAAATTCGTAATATAAAAATAAATACTTTGAAATGGAAAAAAATAATTCTATTCGTGTACATCTATATTATAGTATGCTCGATGTACAAACAATAGGAGGCCAACTTGCGGACAAATACATCGCATAACCAAAACAGCATATTGGAACTGTTATATAGAATCTAGTTATTCTTACGAGTGATTTGAAAGGTACTTCTCAATCTTGTAAAAAAGTCAACAAAACTGCAATTACAATATCCGAAATTTATTCTTCTGAAAGAATTTCATGTCACGATTTTTTTAAATGCATAAGAAGGTAGTTTAGAAGAGCAGTAACTTACGTTTTAGACCCTTGAAAGATTTAGCCATTAATTTTGCACGTAATTCTCCCTCAAATTTTCAGGTATTACAGTTTTTCTTTTTAGGGGTAAGACGCATCCAAGTAAAACTATATTAAAACTCTTGTTTAATTCCTCTATTCGTTCGGGTGTTTTTAGAATAAAATCATCATCTTTTCCACTAAAAAGTTCAGTGATTTCATTTTCATATGCAGACTTGAGATCACTTAAAATCATTTTTGTTATGCGTTCATAACAATTTGTGTATACATTAGTAAATGGCAGTATCTTTAAATCTGGATGAAGTCGTGCCAAATTAATGGCTAAATCTTCCAACGGTCTAAAACGTAAGTTACTGCTCTTGTAAACTACCTTCTTATGTATCGAAAATAATCGGGACATAAAATTCTTTTAGAAGAGTAAATTTCGGACACAGTCTTGTTTACTTTTTCACAAGCCGGAGAAGTACCTTTCAAATCAATCGTAAGAATAACTAGCTTCTATATAACAGTTCCAATATGCTGTTTTGGTTACGCGATTTATTTGTCCGCAAGTTAACCTCCTATTGTTTGTACATCGAGCATACTATAATATAGATGTACACGAATAGAATTATTTTTTTCCATTTTCAAGAATTTATTTTTATATTACGAATTTACATATAAATGTGCACACACACACACACGCACACACACATACATATATATATGTATCACTATTGATAGTAAAACATACATACAAATGTATACAAATGATGAGCGAAGCATGCGACAGCATTTAAATGTAGATTGCTTAAGACTTCCGAACGTATATACAAGCATTTTTCAACAATAAAATTTGTGAATTGTTCTCTCGTTCTATTCAAAAAATACGAGATCAAACAGGTACCATTAGATAGGTGATTTGGTCTTCTATTAGACCAAAAAATTTTAACAAAAAAAAATAACATTTTGAGAAAAATGCATGTGCATAAAAAGTACATTTTTTGGTAAAATGCATATGTATCAGACATTCTTCAGTTTTTTTTGAATTTCTTGCACTGAATTGAAGAGGACTCAAAACAGAATAAAACAAAAAAAGGATTTTCAAAATTCATTAAAAATTAGTAAAACGATAGCCCTCCAAAGTTATTGTCAACTTTTTCAGTTTGAACATTTAGTTATTGTATGCAATTTTCAAATGTGCATATCTTATGCAATTTTGATATTTCAGCAAAAAGAAAAAATACGTGTCTCCTTATTTTCAGAGTAGAATAACATACTCCATTAGTGCAGTGATTGGTGACTTGAGTGTATACAGGCTGTTCGATTTGAAATGGAAGCAGCCAAAAATATGTGTGTACATATTAATTTTTATTTCTGATCTGCATCCGATTTTAAGTAATTTTTTTCAATGCTATATCCTTTCATAATTTTAACCTGCGAATCATACAAAAATGATCACAAAGTATGCAGTTTTTATTTTCTTAATATCCAAATATTAGCTTCAAAAAATAAACTTATCTAAAGTTCAGCAAATTTTAAATTGCAAGCACACAATTATTATAAATTACAGACACAAAGCATTCACCAGGAATGATCCAATATATTACTAGCAAGTATTGTTGAACAGTAATTTTCTCATTTTCAGTTGATAAGACGTTTAAATATTATTATACACTTAACATTTTATGACCTAATTCCATCATATTTCTCATAATACAAGATGATTCGAATCCAAATTATTGTCAAAAAGAATGAAGATGCACTTGCACGATATTGAGAATCATAAAATACAGCAAATTTCAAATACAAGCGCATAATTGTTTTTAATTTCAGACAATGTATTACTTTCAATTATTGTTAAACAATAATCTAATATCTAGCTGATTCCATTCAGATTCATGCTGGCCGTCACGGACCAAATTTTTTTTTGGCTGAAAACTATGTTAATGTGTTCTAATACTCAAAAGAAGATGTGGAGACACCGAAATACGGCTTGACAAAATTTTTTCACGACGCTATAGCCTATTTTGTGTTAAATGTTAAAATAAAAGGTGGAAAAATGATAATGGACCTCCGTATTCAAAATGCTCTATTTCCGTCAATTTTAAACTTTTCGAGACGAATTTTTTTTTTTAATGTGAGGAATACAGTTTAGTTTTAAATGCCGTTCCAATTTTCATGATGCGAATATGATCCCTCCAAGTTAATCATGAAAAATCTAGAGAAAACGATTTGTTTTAAATGCAATTTTCTCAAAAAATATATAATTTTTTTTTTTTTTAATTTTTGTTTTTATATGTAAAGAATGCTTTTAGGATTGGTGAGAATATGCTATTTTGTCTTTTTTTTTAAACAAGCTTTCGAACGTTTTTTTTATATTTTCCATTTTAAAGCTTTAATACTATGGCACATTTTTTAAACTACTACGTCTTCTTACGATTCGTTTATGCTTTTATTTATTAACGTAATAAAAATATTAACAAAAATCATTAAAATAAACCTTTGATCAAGTTTTTGAATCAATTAGAATCGAAGTTTTGACAATTTTAAGTTTATAATAAAAATAGATGAATTTTTGAATTTTTTTTCAATTATAGAATATTAAGACCATGTACTCTTCCAATAATTATGCTCTTTTACTATTCGTTCACTGTTTTATTTATAAGTATGTTGTTAGTGTTTGCAAAAACCTTCAGAATGAGCTATTGCTCAACTTTTTCGGTCTTTGTCGCTTTCATGATAAAGAAAAGGACAGATGATATAACCGTTACTTAAGTCACGTTTATGAATTCGAACCTAACTTAATCAACGACTTAACAAGCAACAGTGTTACTTGAGTATACGATGTATAATACTAAAAAAAACCTTGATTGACCTCCATATCCCCCCCCCCCCATACTTTACCCATTCGTTGAATAACGTAAAGGATACGCCCCGTTAAGATAGTCAAAATTGCCCTGTCCCTTTTGTTTGACCTGGTAACTTTGCTTTCAATCGAAAATAAATAGTTTTTGTCATATTTACAGACCGCGACCCCCTTCCCCCTGTCCACAGCATGAAAAAAATGACTTTTTCACTATTTATTTTTTTCCTCGAATCTAGTCAATAAAAAAACCCCGAGAAAATCGCGCTTATAGTTTAGAAGGTTACAGATCATGTAGAACTTTTTCATTAAGATTTGATGATGCTATATAACCTAAAAGGATGGAAAAAAATTAAAACCCTTCCTTTTTTCATAAGAAATGCGGTACAGGACCAATTCTTGCAAAAAAACTTGTATTTAGTTTAAAAGTACTTGTCTGAATTTTCTCAAATTTTTCCTGAAGGTGCGCCATAGTTAAAAATGTAAAAAAACTTATGTTTGGACGTTTGGGCTGATTTTAACTCATTTGCTGACTTTGTATTATTATTTATATTATGGAATTGTATTCTAGAACTTTATTTATGAATTTAATTATGCAATCAAGTCAGAAAAATAAGATTTACAAATATTTGCATCATATTTTTGCACGAATCCACATTTTAGATTAGCTATTTGAATGATTTTGTTGATGTTTCGTGGTCTACTTTATGTGATAAAATCTTTTAAATATTATATTACTCTAATAAAAGAAAATGTTTTCATAAATAAGTCATTTCACAGGTACAGCTATATTAATGGTCGAAATATCAACTTGAGATTACATATGAGTTAATGAACTTATATTTCGTAAGTAAAACTTATTAATACAAACATTAGAATCATGATTTCTTAATATGAACCTTGACTTTGGCATTTTTAACACTATGTGATCTAAATCTGCACTTGAGTCACACTATTGCGAGAGCTTCGTGGTCTATTTTTACACTGTGTAAGAAAATGTGAGCATGCGAGTATATTCAAATCTTGTTTTCATTTCTCATATTAATATTGCAATATTAAATATATTTTTGTTGAAAAGCGCATATTATTCGCAATTATTTTATGACATTTGCAATCGTTTTAAAGATTATAAATGAAGTTTGCACTTATGTCATGTTTTGTATTATATTATCTCCATTGACATAGGTACGATTTCAGTAACGTAACTCAAGTAATAATTGTTAGACTGGAAATTATAGTCTTTACTTAGTTCTCAGATATTCTATCTATGTCCTTCTTACACTTTTTCCATAATAAGAACAAGGATAGAATATTTGAGAACTGAGTAACGACTATAACTTCTAGCCTTAGACTTGAGTTGGGTCTATGAATTCGAGCCATAAAAAAACATTATGTTAAACGCTATTTCATCACTAAAGAAAAGTAACATGTAAAATATTTTGTAAATAAAATAACGAATATTAGTATTTAAAGAGTTGCGACGTTACTAATTTAGCTGGACATTCAGCTAGTCCCGAAAAGGAACGCGCAAATTATTTATAATACAAAATTCTTTAAACGAATCTGCAGAGGGAATTTGCCGCGGGATTATGACTCTCGATCGGGATGCGAGAGCCTAAGAGTTAGGTTTATAATAAAAAAAAATGATTTAATACTAGGCACTAATTACATAAAAGAAAGAACTACTTTTTAACTTGTAAAAATAAGCTTATTTAATTTCAATTTAAATTAACAAATTTTAAGTATTTCGTTGCTAACACAATCATATATTTAATCAAATCAGTTTAATTCTCTTTTTAACAAGGCTTCACTTTCTCACTCTGACTCTATATAAATCCATCTATATCTCACTCTCTCTTTCTCACTCGCTACCAACACTACTATATGGCACCACTAGATACTTGCACGATTCGAAATTTTGATCGTCGCTATTCGACGCGGCACCTCTATGTTATATTGTATCGTTTCTGATTTACCTCCACTCTCGATGGCAGTAACAGAGGCTCTCTTCGCGGAAATTCAACACGCGCGCGTTGTGGGTGCAACTTCGGCTGATTTCTCGGAAAACAAAATTCTCTTGCGACTCTCACACAAATTTTACAAATCGAAATATTAAAATCTTTTACATTTTTAAGTTATTCCCCAAATTTATAATTCACACTTCTCTTTTCACACAACTTAATTACAACGTTTTATGAATTCACTCTCTCTCTCTCTCTCTCTCTCTCTCTCTCTCTCTCTCTCTCTCTCTCTCTCTCTCTCTCTCTCTCTCTCTCTTTATAATCAAAATTTTTAAGACGCGCTCTTTTACAACTTTATAACCCCTTTTTTTCGACACATTCATAAACGAAAACTACTTGCAAGCACGCGCAATTTAAGTACGCACAATGATTTTTGTAATAGTTATTACCTCTTTTTTTAACGTTCTCTCTCTCCTTTTTGCTCACTCTCTTGCTGTATATGGCTTTTCTATCTCCGCTGTCGACCTAATGCTTGGGTCTACGATGATCTCGTTGTGAGAGCGTGAATTAGCAAAGACAGGCACAAAGCAATAAAGAAAAGGCGCCACTAAATTAAAATAATTTGTAGCACTACTACACATATACACTCTCACGAGATTTTATAGAAAACGATGGTGCAAAGAGTTTTTTCTTTTCTTATAACTTTACACGATAACGAATAATTCTTTCCGTGTTAATTGGTACAAGAAGAAAAGATGAAATCCCCGTCAATCCTTCTTTGAGACGCTCAATTAACAGCACCACGAATATTCTAAATTTCGTTATAAAATTTTATAAGAAAATACAGAAAAACTCTAATACGCGTTTTAAAGAAAACGACACCACGAATTCTAAAATAACACAGGCCCACAAAATGAAAAAAAATGTCTGAACTTTTGACCGGACATACATATTCCCATGTATTTTTCGACGCTGAATCCGAATCTGTAATAAAAATATAGGGTTTTCCTACCTTTTCTCAGAGTTTTATTGAAAAAACCTCATTTTTTACGGTTTTTTGCGGTTTTTCGAGTCTAGAAAAAACAAATCATGAGATACGGTTAATTGGACTTCAAAATCGAATTCTACGGGAAAAAATACACGGGAAACCATATCTTCAAATTTTTTTAACGCGATTCTAGTCCTCTGTATGGGGCTGAAAAGATGAGGAAATCGGTAAAAGTCGAAATTTTGCCTAAAATGGATTTAAACAATATTAAAATTTAATCATGCGTCTTTTGAAGAGTCGATAAACATTGGAAATACTATCCTGGGGGTTTTTCAGATTGCTGATCATGAATTTGAAGTCAGATTGTGTAAAAACTACTTCTAGAGGGCGGTGACAAGAACTGTATATGGTAAATTTATCGATTTTTTAAAAATTTTACGTCTGAAATACTAATTTTAGAGTCTTTCACAGCATTGACTGTAAATTCAAGATATTAACTTAGCCTATTGTGTACGTTAAACTTAACATTTTGTCTATGTTTCTCTGTCTCTCTCTCTCTCTCTCTCTCTCTCTCTCTCTCTCTCTTCCGATGTTTTTTTAAATTGGCTTACGCTTACGTACACGTTTCTCTTCGAATGACCGATGTAGTGGATTTCTGACACGTTTTTGTCCTTTTTCGCAGCTGTTTCTCTTTTTATCATCCAGCAGTAATCTGCTAACATGTTGATACCCCAGTTTCCTTGAAATCTACGTTCAAACTCCTTTAAATCTTGGTGAAATCGTTCACCATGCTCTTCACTAAAGTCTCCGTTATTTTCAGGAAACTGATCAACGTGTGAATCAAGAAAATGAAGTTTTAAGTTCATTAGACAACCCAATTTTTCAAAATTACGTACCATTCTTTTCACAATAGCTTTATAATTCGTGTCTTTGGCATTACCCAAAAATTTCGTCGATACCTCTTTAAAACTTAACCATGCTGCCTTTTCAACATCAGTCATGCTTTGTTCAAAGTTTTCGTCTCTAAATAAAGTTCGGATTTCAGGACCATCAAAAATACCTTCATTTAATTTAGCATCAGATTCATGGGGAAATACTTTGCTTATATATTGGAAGCATTGACCGTCCTTGTCCAAAGCTTTAACTAATTGCTTTATCAATCCAAGCTTTATATGCAGAGGCGGTATCAAAATTTTCGAAGGATTAACGAGTGGATCTTTTATAACATTCTGTTTTCCAGGTTCAAACGATTCTCTTGATGGCCAAATTTTCTTTTTATAGTGTTTTTCTCTATCTCTGCTATCAAACATGCATAAATAACATGGGTACTTCGTAAATCCAGATTGTTGTCCAAGTATCATAGATAAAATCTTTAAATCGCCACATATTTGCCATTTATGTTCTCTATATTTTATTTTCGTTAAAAGTAGTTCAAGATTGGAATACTCTTCTTTAAGTACTGTTGAATGTGCTAATGGTATAGGAGCATATTTATTTGTGATATTGAGGAGTACTGCTTTAAGGCTGCGCTTTGATGAATCAATGAATAGTCGCCAATTTTCAGGTTTGTATATGTTGGGTTTCAATTCATCAATAAGACCTTTCACGTCCGTGCAATAAACCATATTAGAATCATTCTTGAAATAATTTCTAAAGCGCTCTTCTCGATTACGATATGCACATACTTTAGTACCCTTTGTCAACATATTTCGTCTCTTAAACTCTGAAGCCATAAACTCTGATTGTTCCTTAGATAAACCACTCTTTCTAAATAAATCGTTCAGACTTTTTTGATCAAACTTTTCAACAGTTCGTTCTTCACCCTTAGGAATATACTCTTCATCACTATCCAGAGAATGTTCTTCAGGTGAACTTAGATCTTCTTCATTTGATGAGCTTCCGTCTGCGGCAATCAGATTTTCAGTTGTTTCATCTGTCGAGTTTTCATCTAAATTTAGATTCCCTAAGCCTGTTGTAAAACTATCTCACGAATCTTTATTTTCAAAAATATCTATAAAATTCTTGGATGGAAATTCTATACAAGAAGTATTAGGATATACTATTCCTTTTTCCTGTATCTTGTCTAAACCTTGTATCTTTGTTAAACAAAAATAGCAATCATTTTCATCTTTTGGTTCCTTCCACTTTGTAGGTATAGTAAATTTTAATTTGGACCTAGCCTGACTGGTGTTGTATCGATTCATCATGGCATAACATGAAGCACATATATAATGAGGAACCCAAATTTTATCCTGTTGAGAAATCTCAATATCAAAACATTTTTGATAGATAAAATTAATATTATCTGTGATTTTTCTTTTGTTTCGTTGTCCAATATATTCTGAACATACATAACAGAAATTATCTTGAGATCCATTACACGTATGGTTAAAACTGTTATTGGATGTACCAGCGCAGTTTAAAAAAGGTTGAAAATTTGAATTAGCCATATTGTTGAATTAAACCCCACACACTAGAAATCCTGTTCCGATCGCAGGTGAGTCCGCCGTCCTAGGGGTGATAACTCTCATACCTCCCCAGGCCTAAGTATGAGAGCTTTCCGACTTTGACGAGGACAATGTCAACTCGTCGTCGGACACACTACGGCATCATTCTCACATCCTAGTGCTCCCCTGCAGGACAGCGCGCCTTCGCTGGGTTCGTTACTGCAAAGCATTGAGTACACCGAATCATTCTACACATCCCATTTTCAGGGCAGTTGTCATCGTGACCAATACTTCGCCGCAGCAGGTTTTTTTTAGGTACCCTTATAGAGTACTGATATATATATATATATATATATATATATATATATAGCTTTGGAAAAAGATCATAAGTCCCATTCGTTTATAAACAATGCTTTAAGATCAATGACAGTGTACAACAGTGATTAACTGAACGGAGCTTTAAAATGAAACCGAATTCATTTCTAAACAACAGTACCCAGTTTTACAACAGAATAAGTATAAATAAAAAATTGACAGATCAAATTGTCTCTGACACAAACACACCAAATGAAGAAGATCTAAGTTCACCTGAAGAACATTCTCTGGATAGTGATGAAGAGTATATTCCTAAGGGTGAAGAACGAACTGTTGAAAAGTTTGATCAAAAAAGTCTGAACGATTTATTTAGAAAGAGTGGTTTATCTAAGGAACAATCAGAGTTTATGGCTTCAGAGTTTAAGAGACGAAATATGTTGACAAAGGGTACTAAAGTATGTGCATATCGTAATCGAGAAGAGCGCTTTAGAAATTATTTCAAGAATGATTCTAATATGGTTTATTGCACGGACGTGAAAGGTCTTATTGATGAATTGAAACCCAACATATACAAACCTGAAAATTGGCGACTATTCATTGATTCATCAAAGCGCAGCCTTAAAGCAGTACTCCTCAATATCACAAATAAATATGCTCCTATACCATTAGCACATTCAACAGTACTTAAAGAAGAGTATTCCAATCTTGAACTACTTTTAACGAAAATAAAATATAGAGAACATAAATGGCAAATATGTGGCGATTTAAAGATTTTATCTATGATACTTGGACAACAATCTGGATTTACGAAGTACCCATGTTATTTATGCATGTTTGATAGCAGAGATAGAGAAAAACACTATAAAAAGAAAATTTGGCCATCAAGAGAATCGTTTGAACCTGGAAAACAGAATGTTATAAAAGATCCACTCGTTAATCCTTCGAAAATTTTGATACCGCCTCTGCATATAAAGCTTGGATTGATAAAGCAATTAGTTAAAGCTTTGGACAAGGACGGTCAATGCTTCCAATATATAAGCAAAGTATTTCCCCATGAATCTGATGCTAAATTAAATGAAGGTATTTTTGATGGTCCTGAAATCCGAACTTTATTTAGAGACGAAAACTTTGAACAAAGCATGACTGATGTTGAAAAGGCAGCATGGTTAAGTTTTAAAGAGGTATCGACGAAATTTTTGGGTAATGCCAAAGACACGAATTATAAAGCTATTGTGAAAAGAATGGTACGTAATTTTGAAAAATTGGGTTGTCTAATGAACTTAAAACTTCATTTTCTTGATTCACACGTTGATCAGTTTCCTGAAAATAACGGAGACTTTAGTGAAGAGCATGGTGAACGATTTCACCAAGATTTAAAGGAGTTTGAACGTAGATTTCAAGGAAACTGGGGTATCAACATGTTAGCAGATTACTGCTGGATGATAAAAAGAGAAACAGCTGCGAAAAAGGACAAAAACGTGTCAGAAATCCACTACATCGGTCATTCGAAGAGAAACGTGTACGTAAGCGTAAGCCAATTTAAAAAAACATCGGAAGAGAGAGAGAGAGAGAGAGAGAGAGAGAGAGAGAGAGAGAGAGACAAACATAGACAAAATGTTAAGTTTAACGTACACAATAGGCTAAGTTAATATCTTGAATTTACAGTCAATGCTGTGAAAGACTCTAAAATTAGTATTTCAGACGTAAAATTTTTAAAAAATCGATAAATTTACCATATACAGTTCTTGTCACCGCCCTCTAGAAGTAGTTTTTACACAATCTGACTTCAAATTCATGATCAGCAATCTGAAAAACCCCAGGATAGTATTTCCAATGTTTATCGACTCTTCAAAAGACGCATGATTAAATTTTAATATTGTTTAAATCCATTTTAGGCAAAATTTCGACTTTTACCGATTTCCTCATCTTTTCAGCCCCATACAGAGGACTAGAATCGCGTTAAAAAAATTTGAAGGTATAGTTTCCCGTGTATTTTTTCCCGTAGAATTCGATTTTGAAGTCCAATTAACCGTATCTCATGATTTGTTTTTCCTAGACTCGAAAAACCGCAAAAAAACCGTAAAAAATGAGGTTTTTTCAATAAAACTCTGAGAAAAGGTAGGAAAACCCTATATTTTTATTACAGATTCGGATTCAGCGTCGAAAAATACATGGGAATATGTATGTCCGGTCAAAAGTTCAGACATTTTTTTTCATTTTGTGGGCCTGTGTAATTAAACTTAAAAAAAACTCTTTATTACACGCTGTGACTCTACGCTTTTCACGATCTTTCTCAGAACAAAGAGCTCTCTGTTCTCCCTTTTCACGCGACCCACGTCCTCTCTTAATCAGGGCTCGCTAAAGACTGTTGTTAGGCCCGTTGTTTTTTGAACTTGATCGCGTAAGAAAATTCGGCCGACCAATCACAACGCTTTTTACATTTCACACATGCATACTTCCGGGCGCAAACTGTTATTCATTTATATAATAATTATTAAATAATAAATAAATTATCGCCACAAATAATAAAAAAAATTAACAAACTATTCTTTATAAAGTTGCGGCTTAAATGAAGTTGAAAACCTCTGTTTTCAAATAATTCACGTTCGCGCTTAGCCATTTCGGACTTACTACATATTGTCTCTTATTCTCTATCTCTTTCTACCACGTTAACAATTTTTTTACTTTTTCGGCGCTCACAACTCACCATATACTCACTCATACTGAATAAAGATCACGCATAATTTTACAATTAATTCACAATTTTTGCACGCATGATTATAATCTTGAAATAATTAAAATGTTCAATAATTATTATCTTCAATAATCTTTTCTTTCTCTCTTCTGGATGGCGCCACTGGAGTTCTTCTTCATGTCTAATTCTTTCTGTCTTTTCGAGCGGGAGGAATAAATAATTTAGAATTCTCCCCAACAAATTTACATAAAAAAAAAATAAATCAAATATTTCCACATTAAAAAAATACTCTTAAAAATTATATTTAAGTCTCTTTCGTAGCGCCATCAGATCTTTTATTTAAAAAAAAACAAATAATATAATAAAATGAATTAATTTATAAAAAAAAATTTTTTTTTATTGGAACGCAAAAATCGCGTTACAGAGTATTACGAATATTAGTATAAAAAATAAAATCCTATATTTATCAATTTTATATATTAGGTAAGGATTGATTTCTAACGAGTAAAATCAACAAATAAAATGATAATTTACTTTTTATGAATATTCAATATTTCAAATACACTTACTTATTAATTAAATGATCCTATTAATCAGTAATAATACTTTTATATTTAAACTTATACATAAATGTTGGCTATAACAATTCCTAGTAGTTACAAGTACGTAGCTTTATTAGTTTATAATAGTAGACCTTTTTACTTTGATAAAATTATTTAATAATCTTTACAATTATTTCTTTACATACACTAGATAGAAACTTAAGTATATAATAATTTATAAATCTATGTGTTTGAAATGTACCTATATTTGTATACATATAATTAATATTTTCAAAAATCAGCAATTTTCTAAACATTGAATTATTGATATAAATTCATCTTTAATAGCTCTTTAATGAATTCATAAAAGAATAAAATTTGATTAAAATTTTATAGGAAATTAGTTCAATCAATAAAGCAAAAAAAAGCTATTATGGACATTAATTAAAGGCTTAATGAAACCTATATAGAGTTGTTAAGGCCTATGAAAAAACATACCCTATATAGAATGTAACCAAAAACGAACGGTGGAAAATGCTCCAGGAGGCCGCAAAGTTGGCTAAAACAGTTTTTTTAATTCTCTGAAGCAATCTATGCATTTTAGCAAAAAAAGTAATTAATAAAAGTATTGGAGAATAAAAAAACCTACGATTTGAGTAATGCCGCGATTATTTTCGTCAATTAGTTATTGCAAAGAAGCCAAAAAACCATCAAAAATGGCCATTTCTTGGATATCAATTATTTATTGCAAAAATAATTTTTCAAATATTTTTAAACTTTTGGAAGGAAGCCTTTATGAATACGAATAGAAAGAGAGGTTGTAAAAGCAATTTGGTTAATTTGTTGCTGAGATATTCCCTATTATTTATCCCAACACGCGTCATGTTTATTGCTAAAATTTTTTTTTGGCTGAACATATTGAGTCGCATAAGGGCTTAAACTCTTCATGAAGGTTCAAATTTTCATATTTTGTTAAGACCAAATGAGATAATTGAATTGCAATATTTTTTATAACGCTTTAAAAAAGAGGGTGTTTTTTTTATAAATAAATAAAGCTGGGGCTTTATTTATAACTTTTACAAATTTGCTATTTGAATATTCTTATAGCTGTGTTCGAAACGAAGATTTAAAAAAAAAGAACTCTCTAAGGCCAATTGGAGCCAAGATGAGATTTTTTTTTTTAATCACAGTTACTTTGTTTATAACAATTAAGAAACGAATCAAGCGTCATTTTTTAGTTGAAGACTTATATTTTAAAAATCTATGGTTGGATTTTAAAAAATGCAACTCTTTATTATAAAAGCTAAAATAATAATAACATACAAATAATAACGTCAAGGTCGGAGTCGTGGTGGGGATGCTTATCTTTGCGCGTGAGAAAAGTTAACGAAGGACCCCGTTCCAATAAAATTCACCGTATCTCCGTAAATAATGGACCAGTTTTGATGTTTTTTTTTAATCTGGTGTACCTTGAAAAATTATTAATATTGGTGCAAATATTTTTTCAAATTAGGGTGTATTTAAGTTAAAATAACTGTACCTAATACGGACACCTAAAACGCAAATAATTGTTGTGGCTCACTAAATTAATATTTTTAGGCGTGTAATGTCTCATTTTGAAGCTAAAAGAAAGAACTTTAGAATGAGATATTATTAGTTTTATGACGATCAATATTTACGAAATGCCCGCGGATTTTCGTAAGTGCTGTAAATGAACTTACCTTATTATTCCTCGTAATAATTACATTTGGAACCTGGAGCTTAATTAAAATTTTTATTCGTTTCTTTATTTTAACTAATTATTATAATTAATTTTTAGGTTCAATAATTAAAAAAATAATTATTAATAATTACAAAAATTTTAATAATAATAATAAAAATTGTTATCCCCATGATTTTTACTTTTCTTTGTTTTTCATGCAAAAAAATTTTTCACTATTGAATATATTTTTATTTTATTTCTAAAACTAAACCACTAAGATTTTATGTAAGGATTATTTCTTAAATATAATAGAAAAATTCATATGAAAATTGCCTTTTAATTGGAACTATTTTTATTTTTTATTTCAAAATGAAATATTAATATCCCTGGTAGAAATATGAACATTAAAAATGGTGTACAGTACCGCTCAAAAGTTCATAAAAATTTTTTTTTTCTTAACTCAACTTCAAACTGCGATATTTCGAAAACATCTCGATGAATTTAAAAAATCTGGACGGTGTTTGAAAGATCATACAAAATACTATTTTTTTGTTTTCTGCCAAATATTTTTATCATTTTTTTAACTCTATATATAATGATATAGAAAATTTTTATTTTTACGAATTTTTAAATTTTAATCAATCAAGTGTAACTTTTTAAGAAATTGATAAAATTAAAAAATTCGAACGCGATTAAAAAGTAGAGTGAATTTACTAAATCTTTATGTTTAATGATTTCTCGTATATTTCGTGCGTGTAGCTAAAAATGCGCAAAAATGGAAAGTACAAGAAAATCAGTTTTAAATATGATAATATTTTCCAATGTCGCAAATCAATTTTCGTTTACATTAGCAGGATACAAAAAGATGGTCTTTTGTCTAATCTTTTAAACATAGTCCGGATTTTTGAAATTTATCGAGCCATTTCCGAAATATCGCAGTTTGAAGTTGAGTTTCTGAAAAAAACATTTTTTTACGAACTTTTGAACGTTACTGTATACTTTTAACAAAATTATCACAAATTTTATCACAATTATTATAAATGATAGTGTTCTTTTTTCTGAATAAATTAAAGTTATTTATAAATTTGACTCTTTATATATATATATATATACGAACTACAGATTTGAACACATGCTGAAATGTAAACAAAAATAGACTCGCGATATTGGAAAATATTATCATATCTAAAACTGATTTTATTGTACATTCCGCTTTTGCGCATTTTTAGCTACACGCAGGAAATAGATACAAAAAATCATTCAACATAAAGATTTAGGAAATTCACTCTACTTTTCAATCGCATTCGAATTTTTTAATTTTATCAATTTCTTAAAAAGTTACATTTGATTGATTAAAATTTCAAAATTCGTAAAAATAAAAAACTTTTCAATCATTAAAAATAGAGTTAAAAAAAAGATGAAAATACTAGGCAGGACATAAAAAAATAGTATTTTATCTGATTTTTCAAACGCCGTCCGGATTTTTAAATTCATTGAGCCGTTTCCGAAAAATCGCAGTTTGAAGTTGTGTTAAAAAAAAAAATTTTTTTTACGATTTTTTGAGCAGTACTGTATATAAAAATTTAAGGTGATTAGTAATAATAATACTGAAGAAATATCCATAAAATGTTAAAAAAAGCGTTTCCACTTCTACTAGTCATAAAATGGTAAAAAAAAACGGGATTTCCACCAGGGATATGTCGAGAAAATTGTGATATAAAAGGATAAAATTTATGGAAGAAAGATAAAAAAATTTTTATAATAAAATAATGTTTGCGCGTAGAAGAGAAAAAAATTTCAAAGATTTAAAAACGATACTTATTATTACTATAGAAATTAAACGTTTCCACATATTTCAAATCGAATAATTGCTAGAAATAATAACTTTATTCTATATAATATATGAGAAGCTGTTGTTGAAATTCAATGTTTATTTAAGAAATAAAAATATATTCAATTATGAAAAAATTTTTTTGCATGAAAAACAAAGAAAAGTAAAAATCATGGGGATAACAATTTTTATTATTATTATTAAAATTTTTGCAATTATTAATAATTATTTTTTTAATTATTGAACCTAAAAATTAATTTTAATAATTAGTTAAAATAAAGAAACAATAAAAATTTTAATTAAGCTCCAGGTTCCAAATGTAATTATTACGAGGAATAATAAGGTAAGTTCATTTACAACATTTACGTAAATCCGCGGGCATTTCGTAAGTATTGATCGTAATAAAACTCATGATATCTCATTTTAAAGTTCTTTCTTTTAGTTTCAAAATGAGACATTACACGTCTAAAATATAGGTGTCCGTATTAGGTACAGTTATTTTAACTTAAATACACCCTAATTTAAAAAAATATTTGCACCAATATTAATAATTTTTTAAGGTACACCAGATTTAAAAAAAGCATCAAAATCGGTCCATTATTTACGGAGATACGGTTAATTTTTACGAATTTTATTGGAACGGGGTCCTTCGTTAACTTTCCTCACGCGCAAAGATAAGCATCCCCACCACGACTCCAACCTTGATGTTATTATTTGTATGTTATTATTATTTTAGTTTTTATAATAAAGAGTCGCATTTTTTAAAATCCAACCATAGATTTTTAAAATATAAGTCTTCAACTAAAAAATGACGCTTGATTCGTTTCTTAATTGTTATAAACAAAGTAACTGTGATTAAAAAAAAAAATCTCATCTTGGCTCCTATTGGCCTTAGAGAGTTCTTTTTTTTTAAATCTTCGTTTCGAACACAGCTATAAGAATATTCAAATAGCAAATTTGTAAAAGTTATAAATAAAGCCCCAGCTTTATTTATTTATAAAAAAAACATCCTCTTTTTTAAAGCGTTATAAAAAATATTGCAATTCAATTTTCTCATTTGGTCTTAACAAAATATGAAAATTTGAACCTTTATGAAGAGTTTAAACCCTTATGCAACTCAATATGTTCAGCCAAAAAAAATTATAGCAATAAACATGACGCGTGTTGGGATAAATAATAGGGAATATTTCAGCAACAAATTAACCAATTTGCTTTTACAACCTCTCTTTCTATTCGTATTCAAAAAGGCTTCCTTCCAAAAGTTTAAAAATATTTGAAAAATTATTTTTGCAATAAATAATTGATATCCAAGAAATGGCCATTTTTGATGGTTTTTTGGCTTCTTTGCAATAACTAATTGACGAAAATAATCGCGGCATTACTCAAATCGTAGGTTTTTTTATCCTCCAATACTTTTATTAATTACTTTTTTTGCTGAAATGCATAGATTGCTTCAGAGAATTAAAAAAGCTGTTTTAGCCAACTTTGCAGCCTCTTGGAGCATTTTCTACCGTTCTTTTTTGGTTACATTCTATATAGGGTATGTTTTTTCATCGCCCTTGTCAACTCTATATAGGTTTCATTAAGCCTTTAATTAATGTCCTCAAAATGTCTTTATTGATTGGACTACATGAGCGAATTGAACTCTTAAGAAATTGATTATTTAATATATCTACATTTTTATTCTTACTTTAGAAGTATAAATTTATTATTATGTTTTTAAAAATTTACTATTAAATATTCTATCAACCTTTTTATTTTCGCACTAAAAAATTAAAACCTAAAAATGAATTTGCTGAGATACCACTGATAATAAACAATATGAACAATACATAATATTTTGCCAACAGTGAGAATTAAACAAGTTTTAAGGTTATCGATGATATTAATGACTATATACTATCAAAGGTTTTGGATTCATTATTTTAACCTTATACAAATTATTTATCTAGTGTATGTAAAGAAATAATTGTAAAAATTATCAACCAATTTCATCAGAGTAAAAAGGTCTACTAATGCAAACTAATAAAGCTACGTACTTGTAACCAATAGGAATTCTTATAGCCAACATTTATGTATTAGTTTATATATAAAAGTACTTGTAACCAATAGGAATTCTTATAGCCAACATTTATGTATTAGTTTATATATAAAAGTATTCTCACTGATTAATAGGATCATTCAATTAATAAGTAAGTGTATTTGAAATATTGAATATTCGTAAAAAGTAAATTATCATTTAATTTGTTGATTTTATTCGATAGAAATCAATCCTTACCTAATATATAAAATTAATAAATATAGGATTTTATTTTTCATACTAATATTCGTAATACTCTTTCAATACTAATATTCGTTATTTCATTTACAAAATATTTTATATGTTACTTTTCTTCAGTGATGAAATAGCGTTTAACATAATGTTTTTTTATGTCTCGAATTCATAGACTCAACTCAAGTCTAAGGCTAGAAGTTATAGTCATTACTTAGTTCTCAAATATTCTATCCTTGTTCTTTTTATGGAAAAAGTGTAAGAAGGACATAGATAGAATATCTGAGAACTAAGTAAAGACTATAATTTCCAGTCTAACGATTATTACTTGAGTTACGTTACTGAAATCGTACCTATGTCATGGAGATAATATAATACAATACATGACATAAGTGCAAACTTCATTTATAATCTTTAAAACGATTGCAAATGTCATAAAGTAATTGCGAATAATATGCGCTTTTCAACAAAAATATATTTAATATTGCAATATTAATATGAGACATGAAAACAAGATTTGAATATACTCGCATGCTCACATTTTCTTACACAGTGTAAAAATAGACCACGTAGCTCTCGCAAAAGTGTGACTCAAGTGCAGATTTAGATCACATAGTGTTAAAAATGCCAAAGTCAAGGTTCATATTAAGAAATCATGATTCTAATGTTTGTATTAATAAGTTTCACTTAGGAAATATAAATTCATTAACTCATATGTAATCTCAAGTTTATATTTTGACCATACTTAATATAGCTGTACTTGTGAAATGACTTATTTATGAAAACATTTTCTTTTATTAAAGTAATATAATATTTAAAAGATTTTATCACATAAAGTAGACCACGAAACATCAACAAAATCATTTAAATAGCTAATCTAAAATGTGGATTCGTGCAAAAATATGATACGAATATTTGTAAATCTTATTTTTCTGACTTGATTGCATAATTAAATTCATAAATAAAGTTCTAAAATACAATTCTATAGTATAAATAATAATACAAAATCTGCAAATGAGCTAAAATCAGCCTAAAACGTCCAAAAAATGAGTTTTTTGAATTTTTAACTGTGGCAAACCTCCAGGAAATATCTGAAAAAATTCAGGCAAGTACTTTCAAACAAAATACAAGTTTTTTTGCAAGAATTGGCCCTGTACCGCATTCCCCGTGAAAAAAAGAAGAGTTTTAATTTTTCTTCCATCCTTTTAGGTTATATAGCATCATCAGATCTTAATGAAAAAATTCCACATAATCTGTAACTATTTAAACTATAAGCACGATTTTCTTGGGGTTTTTTACTGACTAGATTCGGTGAAAAAAAATAAATAGTGAAAAAGTCATTTTTTTTCATGCTGTGTATAGCGGGAGGGGCTCGCGGTCTGCAAATATGACAAAAACTATTTATTTTCGATCGAAAACAAAGTTACCAGGTCAAACAAAAATTTCAGGAACAGGGCAATTTGGACTATCTTAACGGGGGTACCCTTTACGTTATTTTATAAAAAAGATGTTACTTTCCTATCTCCACCCATCTTCCTGCCATATTTCACCCATGATTTCACCCATGATCCCCTCCATTCCCCATCCATACATCTCCTTATGGTCTCATTCAATGTACCTCCCATTAAAATACATTGTTCATTGTTTTTATTTTTACAACACTGCGTGTCTGAAATCCGCACGCTTTACGGGGCGCAAGTAGCTTATTCTGGCATGTTTAACTCAACTGCTTAGTACATCTATATATACGTATAAGTAGGGCGTGCGCATTTTAATACTATATTGTAGACAGTGAAGACGCGTTAAGACACTTATAATGAACATAGAGACAAGTAATAGTACTATACTATACGTATAGATAAAATATGTGTGTATTCAGCTATCGCATTGCGCGTACTCTAGAATTATATAGCAGTATTAAAAATAACACAAACTTAACCTCATTGTCATAATGCAGTCTTGTAATGATATCGTTTTTAATGTGATGATAAATGATGATACTGCGAAATTTTTTGATATAAAATATGGCTGATTCCATTCAGATTCATGCAGGCCGTCACTGATCGAATTTTTTTTTTTTTGTTCTAAGTAATAAAAATACCTTCTATTATGTATATGAAGATAAAATTTACCTCATAGAATGCTCAAAATTTTTTTTTTTTTTTACTACAGCAGTTTTAGTGTTGGATGTAAAAACGAAAATTCAAAAATTGAAAATGAACCTCTACTTTTAAATGACTATAGCTCCGTCAATTTTTAACCTTTTTGGACGTTTTTTTAACGAAAGTGTGCGAAATTTGGTCTAGTTTTGAATCCGATCTCGATTTTTATAATAAAATTTGATCTCGCTGAGTTATTTACGAATAACCGAAAAAAAGCGATTTTTTTCAAACACGATTTTCTCAAAAACTATATATTTTTTTTTTTAATTTTTTATATGATTTTATACATAAAAAATACTAACTTTTAGGGTAGGTGAGAATATGCGATTTTGCCTTATTTTTTTTAAACAGATTTTTAAACGTTTTTTTTATATTTTCGATTTTAAAGCATTGATACCATGGCGCATCGTACTATTTTTCCAACTTTACGTGTTCTTACAACTATTTTTATGCTTTTATTTATTAATATATCAAAAATATCAACAATAATCTTTAAAATAAACCCCGGATCGAATATTTTGATCAATTAGAACAAAAGTTATGACGATTTAAAGTTTAAAAAAAAATGCTGAAACTTTAAATAAATATATTTACTTTGAATTTTGAATTTTGAATTTGAATTTCAAATTTTGAAAAGGTGAATTTTTTAAATACTAAAATATATTATTTGGTCATTCCCAATGAACAAATAATATGCGATACAATTAAGAAATGAACACTAATGAATTGAGAACTAATGTGAATAAAAAAATCTGAATTTGAATAAAACCTTTCAATTTACTTCTTGCCACTGATGTCTCGAAGTTTTGGCAGTGTAGATTTGGTTTCGTTTACTTTTTCTACAGTGAATCTTTTGAATACCTTTAATTTCTTTTGCATTTCCTAACCATTCCATTTTTTTTTGTCTGTCGAAAAACTTCTAACTCATCCTTGCGGATAACAAGAATGTTAATCGACGGAGTATATTTTGATACGTGAGTGGCGAAATTTTCAGCGTTTCTAATAAAATCTGCATTCTTCTTGGACAGATTATGCGTGGTAGCATAATGTATAACTAAACCACCAATACCATCACAAGCGCCTTTGCCATGACCTGTTGCAGAAAAAAGCCATTTTCTGTTTACTTTTAAGTTTTGAAACTCATAGAATTGATATCTATTTTTAAAATGACTGACAGCTCCATCAGAAATGGTTATGATTTCATCAAGATCTTGCGCAATATGTTTTTGTTTTAAGTCGTCGATAATTAAATTTATAGTCATTAGGGCATGAGACGAATCATGTTCAATATCGTCAGAGACGGTGACATAACTGACTGTCTTATTATTTCCAAAATAGCATACTGACGTAAATATTGATATTTGGTTTTTACTCTAATGATAGCTTTGAATTTCATTTTGAAGCAGAACTGTCCAATTTTCTGCAAAATCGACATGAATAACTAATTGGAAGTCATTATTCTTCGCTAAAAGTTTAACCTCTTTAATTGCTATACGTTGAATTTCTTTGACCAATTTATGAGCTCTTACAGTGAGAGCACGCTCTCTTAACTCTATTAAGAAATTTTCAATTGTGCTAGTTTTATTCAGTAAATTTGATTTTTCTGAATAAAATCTGCAATGTCTTGTTTATTCTCTTTTTTATAATTATTCAAAGCATCTGTAAATATCATATTTATTTAAAGTTTCAGCATTTTTTTTTAAACTTTAAATCATCATATCTTTTGTTCTAATTGATCAAAATATTCGATCCGGGGTTCATTTTAAAGATTATTGTTGGTATTTTTGATATATTAATAAATAAAAGCATAAAAATAGTTGTAAGAACACGTAAAGTTGGAAAAATAGTACGATGCGCCATGGTATCAATGTTTTAAAATCAAAAATATAAAAAAAAACGTTTAAAAATCTGTTTAAAAAAAATAAGGCGAAATCGCATATTCTCACCTACCCTAAAAGTTAGTATTTTTTATGTATAAAATCATATAAAAATTAAAAAAAAAAAAAAAAATATAGTTTTTGAGAAAATCGTGTTTGAAAAAAATCGCTTTTTTCGGTTTTTCGTAAATAACTCAGTGAGATCAAATTGTATTACAAAAATCGAGATCGCATTTAAAACTAGCCCAAATTTCGCACACTTTCGTTAAAAGAACGTCCAAAAAGGTTAAAAATTGACGGAGCTATAGTCATTTAAAAGTAAAGGTTCATTTTCAATTTTTGAATTTTCGTTTTTACATCCAACACTAAAACTGCTGTAGTAAAAAAAAAAAAAAAATTTTGAGCGTTCTATGAGGTGAATTTTATCTTCATATACATAATAGAAGGTATTTTTATTACTTAGAACAAAAAAAAAAAATTCGATCAGTGACGGCCTGCATGAATCTGAATGGAATCAGCCATATATTCTTTAATACGAAAATAGATTTATTGGTGGCATTCACATTCATTTCATTCTTAAAAATTTAATTCTGTCGAAGAGTTTAAAATATAGTTTTGTTTATTAATTAACTTATAACTTATTTTTAAATAGAACTTGCTGTTATTTGTGCATCTTAAGTTTTCATGATTATTATTTAAAAATCTAATTCTGTTTAATAATTCAAATTATCGTTTAGTTTATTAATTAAACCATAACTTATTTTCTCATGAAACTCGCTTTTATTCATGCATCTTAAATATTCATGATCAGGTGGCGCATTCATACACACGTGCTACAAAATAGTATATGATACTCGTCTTTTAAATGGCATATTCTGACACAAAATTATCGACCTCGCTTCGCTTGTTTGATGACTATGCCGTGCCAGAATACGCCATTTAAAACACTTATATCATAATACACTATTTTTTTTTTCTTTAAATAATTTATAACTTAATATAATAGGATATTGTCCTCTTTATGTTAAATTTTTTAATATAATAATATCAAAGGGAATCCGACCAGGTGTTAGTTTAATAATCACAAGCTAGACTCACTACACCGAAAACTGTGAATACCGATGGGTGGTCAATCACTTTTGTGATTAACAATCAACCGATAATCAACGAGGTCGAATTTTTTAAGAGTCGTGATATAAACGACAT
Organism: Anastatus disparis; assembly: GCA_017163975.1. NCBI lineage: Eukaryota > Metazoa > Arthropoda > Insecta > Hymenoptera > Eupelmidae > Anastatus > Anastatus disparis. The sequence continues at coordinate 2,472,968 of JAFFSR010000291.1, read as the reverse complement.
AAATTAATTTTCTTCTGGGGAAATGTCAGAGGTATTCTTCGAGCATTTACTACTAGAGGAAGCCTCCGAATGGCAGCAAGCATTACAAGGCGAAGAGAGAGAAAGCCTCTATTTTGGTACGTGCTGTCTCTTTCTAGCCTGATTTGATTGGCTGCTTTTGTTCCCCACTAAGAAAGTGAAAGAGAGATAGCACGTACCAAAATAGAGGCTTTCTCTCTCTTCGCCTTGTAACGCAGTTAATAGCTGGGAGGCTTCCTCCAGTATTATATGCTCGAAGGAGGTATTAGGCCGGGATTTGAATCCATGCTCTTCTGTATGGAAAGCAAGAGCCTTGTCCATTACACCACCGCGCTCTTTTATATTCTTTATGTTAACTGAAATTAATAAATGTAGACTAAAATTTATTTTATTAGGATTCCTCAACATCATGATTAAGCCATTAAAAAAAAAATAAAAATATAATTTTTCATGATTCTACTAATATTATATACATTGTATTATATTAAGAACAGGCCGGATTCGCTGTCCTTGTCTAATTAACATTTTTGTTATTTACTCAAGTATTAATCGGTGTATCTGCAAATTGAAGGTTAAGCGCAATAGATATTATTATTACAAATATTTATGCACAAGAAAAAAAAAATCTATCGCTTTGTTTTTGAGAAAAGTAAGGAACGCGAAAATATTATAAACATAATCTTTTACTTCGGCGTTCCTTACTTTTCTCAAAAACAAATCGGTAGATTTTTTTTTTCTTGTGCATAGATATTCATAATAATAATATCTATTGCGATCAACCTTTATTTTGAAGATACACCGATTAATACTTGAGTAAATAACAAACAACTCAATTGTTACTCGGTCGGTATCAGGTTCTACTCCGGCCTGCCGTTAAAGGCTGATTCCATTTCAAATCGTACAGTCAGTATACACTCAAGTCACCAATTACTGCGCTAATGGAGTATGTTATTCTACCCTAAAAATAAGGGTATACGTATTTTTTTATTTTGCTGAAATATCAAAATTGCATCAGATATGCACTTTTGAAAATTGCATACAAAAACTAAATGTTAAAACTGAAAATGTTGAGAATAACTTTAGAGAGCTATCGTTTTACCAATTTCCAATGAATTTTGATAAACCTTTTTTTATTTTATTTCGTTTTGAGCCCTCTTCAACTCCGTGCAAGAAATTTAAAAAAAAACTAAAAAATGACTGAGATATATGCATTTTACCAAAAAATGCACTTTTTATGCACATGCATTTTTCTCGAAAAGGCCATTTTTTTTTTGCTGAAATTTTTTTTGCTGATAGAGGACCAAAATACCTATCTAATAGTACTTGTTTGATCCCGGGTTTTTTGGTTTGGAGCAAGAAAAAAATTCACAAATTTTGTTGGTGAAAAATGCTTGTATATACGTTCGGAAGTCTTAAGCAGTCTGCATTCAAACACTGTCGTATGCTTGGCTCATCATTTGTTTACATTTGTATGCATGTATATAGCATCAATAGTGATATATATATATATATATGTGTGTGTGTGTGTGTAAATTCGTAATATAAAAATAAATATTTAAACATGAAAAAAAAGAATTCTATTCGTGTATATCTATATTATGTATGTTTCGATGTACAAACAATAGGAGGCTAACTCGCGGACAAATACATCGCGTAACCAAAACAGTATATTAGAACTGTTATATAGTAGCTAGTTATTTTTACGGCTGCTTTGAAAGGTGCTTCTCGGGCTTGTGAAAATTTCAACAAAATTGGGAAATAACAATGTCCGAAATTTACTCTTCTAAAAGAATTTCATGTCCCGATTTTTTTCAAATGCATAAAAAGGTAGTTTATATGAGCAGTAATTCACGTTTTAGACCGTTCGAAGATTTAGCCATTAATTTGGCACAGCTTCATCCAGATGTAAATATATTGCTATCTACTAATGTATGTAAAAATTGCCATAAACGCATATCAAAAATGATTTTAAGTGATCTTGAGTCTATATCTGAAAATGAAATCACTGAACTTTTTAGCGGAAGAGATGATGATTTTATTCCGAAGACACCCGAACGAATAGAGGAATTAAACGAGAGTATTAATTCAGTTTTACCTGAATGCATCTCACCCCTAAAAAGAAAAACTGCAATACCTGAAAATTCTAGAGGAAATTACGTATCTAAAAAGAAAAAATCCTTAATTTCAGCTTTTTCTGCTACTGTTGGAAGTAAATTAGAAGATGCGTATGGCATTTCAGTTGAATCAATAGAATCGGACGAAAATTCCACTGAAAACTATTGGAATGAATTTTTAGAAAATTTTAAATTGGCTTTAGAAAAATGCTCTTCTATTTCGGAGAAAATAAAACTTCTAACTCTACTACCTTCAAAATTAAGCAAAATAAAAGTTTGCTCACTATTCCCGAATATAAGCGAGTATATGATAAATAAATCAAGAAATCTCGTGAAAAATAAAGGAGTTTATTCGGAGCCAGATTTATATACTGGTCATCCTATTGATGAAAGCACAAAAAATATCGTTATGGAATATTTTTTAAATGATGATTTTAATTGTAGTAGACAAAGTCCAAATAAATCTGATGTCGTAACTGTTAAAATTAATAACACAAAAACTAAAAAAGTCAAACGGTTTCTTACTCGAAGCTTAAAAGAAACATATAGTCAATTAAGAAAAGAAAATCCAAACTTACAAATAGGAAAATCGAAATTCTATAGTCTAAGACCAAGTTTCGTCTTAACTAGCCCTGTGAAGGAAGCTTGTCTTTGTGTACATTGCGAAAATTTTGAACTGTTTCTTACAAGTTTGATTCGTTTTAGAGGCGATAAGAATTCCGAATTAGATTCAATTCGTTCAGAAATAACTAACACAATGTTGTGTTCTGAACCATCTGATTCATGTTTCTTGCAAGAATGCAAAGATTGTCCCGGTGGTGCGGGTATCACATTAGAATTGTTAAAACTGAAACAAAATTGTGAAGATGAAATTACGTTTGCTTTGTGGGATAATGGTAATCTTATTAAACAAACAATAAGCTTAACAGTTTTTAAAGAAAAACTTTCAATCTGCGCATTGAAAGCAAGTACTCATATATACATAAAAAATATTCAACGTGAAGCTATAAAAAAGAAAAAGAAGAAGGTAAAGCTGATCCTACTAAGTTAATCATCCACGTTGACTTTGCAGAAAATTGGTCTGTAATAAATAATAAAGCGGTTCAAGGAAATCATTGGGTAAATAACCAAATTTCTATTTTTACTGCAGTCTGTTTTTTTTTAAATTTCTTGCACGGAGTTGAAGAGGGCTCAAAACGAAATAAAATAAAAAAAGGTTTATCAAAATTCATTGGAAATTGGTAAAACGATAGCTCTCTAAAGTTATTCTCAACATTTTCAGTTTTAACATTTAGTTTTTGTATGCAATTTTCAAAAGTGCATATCTGATGCAATTTTGATATTTCAGCAAAATAAAAAAATACGTATACCCTTATTTTTAGGGTAGAATAACATACTCCATTAGCGCAGTAATTGGTGACTTGAGTGTATACTGACTGTTCGATTTGAAATGGAATCAGCCTAAAATAAGAATGGGCATATAGTGTTGAGGGTTCGGGTTTCCATACCACCTTACATCTCAAACCCTTATAAACAATATTAATATTTATTTATTAAGTTTATACAACCTTTATGATTAATTAGTATTAATATTTATTTATTAAATTTAAATTTATATACAGTGCGTCTTATAGCTATAGAAACACCTAATCGTCATATGTCATAAGTACTTTATGTGTTGCAAAAAGGTGTATATCTCGGTAAAACTTGTTTTTACATCTTATAAATTAATAACTCTGATGAACTCTACTGGTATAAAGCTTTATAAGGCATAAAAATAATGTATTTATTAACTTTATTTTAAAAAATAATTAAAATTTTTGCCGTTCCATAGTTATAGAAACACTTTCAAAAATCATAAATTTAACTATTTAAAACATTGTTTCACAGTTTAAAACATGAAATTTTATGTATTTTAACAAAGTGATTGAACTTTAATTACATTTTAATACTTTGTATGTCCACCATTTGCTTGAATAAGTTCAAAAATGCGACCTTCCATACTAGCGATTAAATTTTTAATAGTATCTGGTTCAATTGCACGCCATGCTTGCAAAGTTGAGTTATATTGTTTGTTTTTGACATAAATTTTGCGAATAAGAATACCCTAAAGATTTTCAATAGGGTTAATTTCTGGGAAACACGGAGGCCAAATCCAAACTTTAATATCATTTTCAAGAAACCAATTTTTTGTTTCTCGACTAGAATGTATCGGTGCATTGTCTTGCTGGGAAACAAGCTCTAAGTTTTCATTATTATCCATAAACGGTAATAAATTATCTTTTAATATACGAATATACTCTGCAGAATTCATTCTGCAAGATGGGAAAGACAGAGGCAAAATTTCACGGGAATTTAAAGCTCTTCACACCATTAAACTGCCGCCAACAAAATTTCTACGGGATGAGTATTGCGGTTCTTTTCATAAATCTCTCCAGTATGAATGATTACCATCTGGACCATCAAGATTAAACTTTTTTTCGTCAGAGAAAATTACCTTAAAAAATAAAAATTATCATAATACAGTTTGAAATAAAAAAGTAAATAGTTTACCATTTTCCAGTTCATAATCGTATTCAATTTAGCAAAACTCAATCTAGCTACTTTATAAAGTGATAATAATTTCGGAATTTTTTGCATTTTTGGTCGTGTAATATATGTAGATTGTTTCAATAATCGATGTACAGATGATTTAGAAATGTTAACTGGCAAACGACATTTTATCTGATTTAAACTCTTTGTATAATCATTCGCTAGATTAATAACTTGTTGTTTTAATCGAAGCGCAATCTTTTTTTCGGTTCGCCTGTTTTTTTTTGTTCCATAAATATCAAGATTTTTTAAAAAACTATATATAACTTTTACAGATCTTTTGAGTTTTTGCGATATCTTTCTAAGACTTAATCCAGACTCACGATATGCTTGAATTTGTCCTTTTTCATTATCACTTAAATACTTGCCTCTGGGCATTTTTTATTTGTTTATTTCAATAATGTGATGTATAAAATACATCACAAGTAATAAAATTTAAATAGATTATTTAGTAAGTATAAAAATATGAATTTATAGCAAACGAGCGTGCTTATTTTTAATTTTAAAATCTTAGGTTTTATTTTTAAAGTTCTTTAAAATGATTTTTCTTCAAGCGTAAGAAATTAACAAATGTAAAGGAGGGTTGAGAAAACTATAGGGAAAAACCAAAAATAAAAATTAAGTAATTAATAGTTATTAAAAAAATAAGCGATTGAAATGAAAGCAAAAGGGTTGAATAATTCAGAAAAAAAAAATATTTAAAGAGAGAAAATGCTCATTGTAAGCAAAAAATAACAGCAGACGCAAAAAACAGAAACACAGCAAGAAGGATCAGCTGTAGTGATGCACACAAGAGAGAAAGAGAAGGAAGATCTTGATCATATAAACGGCAAGTGAGGAAGGTTTTACGGACGCGACGCATATACGTAAAGACACACACACACACACACACTAGATGCACCAGTGACTCAGGTTAACAATTAGAAGAAACACCTTCCAAGAGTACAAATTTAAATTAATAACAAGAAGATAACGTCAACCAGGTATTAGGTTAGGGCGCTACAGTAGCTCTAGATAAGTAAACACACATGGCGCACACTACACCACGACCAATCCAGAGATGCATACGATACTAAAGATGTGCACACATACTAATCAACACCTTTACAACTTCTATAACATAAATGAATCACGAGAAGTTACAACGAAGGGGCAATACGAAGTTGGGAACGACGCGACAAAGCAGAAGTTAACATGACGGCGCCACAAGAGAGAAAGATGAAAGGAACAGATGACTTGAAGCTATACACGCAAAATGTATGAGCACGTATAGTACATGTGCACAGTCGCGATGAAGGGGAGCGGCATATAGTGAAAGATGTATGTAAAATACATAGAAGCGTATTATAAAATTTAGGCTATGAAGAAATGAGGAGAATAAAAGGAATATACTCGCATACAATTAAAGATTCAAGCGACGCGCCACGTTCATTTGTAGTTATACACACATAGATAAGATCAACCAATGAGATATAGCTATGAGTAGAACTCATCGATAATCGATGTTTCTACTACGTAAAGCAACATAGCAATTTCAAGAACAGTGTGGGAAATACTAGAGTGACAGAGATTTGCAACCAAGAGTCGATTAAGAAATCGATAGCGACTCGCAACTGAAGAAATCAAAGTAAAAACTAAGACGCAATGCGAAACAAGGAAAGAAGATAAGGATCAGCTAAGTCTAACAAGGATAGATAGCAAAAAGTAGCGAAGACTAACTTCATCTTTCTTTTAAGAGGAGATTCTTGCATAAGCCGTCATTGAGAGCGCACGTACGGGTAAATCTTGACTGAGCCGGCATTGGAAGCACACATGCAGACTTTTCTTAAGATTCTTTGATCAGAAGTCAAGAGCTTTTTCCTTTTGGATCAGAGTAGCAGAACTATTACCTTTTTCTTCCGTGCATCCTTGGGCCTTGAGAAAGAAATTATAAGCCGTTTGAGGGAGAGAAAATTGAGAAGGCAAGGAGAGTTGTAAGCCTGTCTACGAGCGGGAAGAAAGGAGCAAGTGTCCAGCAACCGACCACGAGTTCATCGACCATTTCACCACCTTCAGCCACAACAGCGCTCATCTTCAGAGTCTTCCTAAGTCCTCGACTTCTTCGCCGCTCTCTTTCTTCAGGGTCTTGCTAGAGGTTAACGACGTGACAGTAAGTGGAGTTTCTTCAAGCGAGTTTAGCAAGTAAATAATAGTAAATTTTAGTGCTGTTGGTTTTTCCTATTAGCGTTCTCAATTCTTCTAATTAAATTTTCTTTCAATTGCATAAAGTGCGAGTGTTTAAAGAGAGTACAATCAGTGCGTGACGCGGAATAATAGAAATAGTCAGAATTATATTTGATTATACATGTGCATGGCGACGCGACGCCATTTTGTTTTATAAATTAAATGCGGAAATTGTGAATACTAAAGTTAAATAAAAATTGCTCTTATCGTATTCTAATTACTAATCTTTTTATATATCTATATTATTGTGGAAAGATAGTTAAATAGTAAGAAAGAGACAACGCGGTGGCCATTGTTGACGAAGTGTGAGCGAGATAGCTATAAGTAGTTATTAATTAAAATTCAAAGTTCTTTCTTTATTTTGTACAGAGTAGCGCGAGTGATATTAATATTATTTCTTTTAATATTTATTGAAGTGCGAATTGTAAGTGTTGGGTTGTGCGACTGCGCGGTAAGGAAATGGAGCGTCGCGTAATTTAAGTTTCAAATGATTATTCTTATACGGTTTTAACCTAATAAGTGATTAAATTGATTGCGCGTGTAACGGAATTATAAATTCTTGGTCTTCTGCGCATGCGCAAGCCTAAGTGTAGTAAATTAATTAGAGCGGCGTTTTATTTTTTTTATTTATTCATTTCGAATTGTAAGTGAAGTTTCCTTTTAAGTTAAGAAAATGAAAAGTCAGATTTAAAGTTTAAATAGAGAGTAAAATAGTTATTTTTCCTTTTCCTCTTTTCAGAACAAGAATTATAGTTAAATAAAATTAATTAAATCATTCATTTTTTTAAAAGTAATTAGAGTTGTTTAATATCAACAGTGTTTCTTTATAAATTAAAAATTTACTTTGCTTTTTATATATTAAAAATTGTTCTTTTTAACTTCTCATTCTTCTTCTTTATTAAATCATAAATCACATTAAAATTTTCGAATCGACGACGTGTATTTCGAAAATACCAAACGAATCCTAAAATCATTACGAAACATATGAGTATAAAAGCCGAATGAAACAAATGACATTCGGACCCTACCCCAGGATTCTCATTGGTACTAAGTTACACGTCCTGTAAAAATCGCACTTTAAATCAAAGTTGTAATCAATTCCATATTTATATTTTAACTCGAGTCTTATTCAAATCGTGCCTATTTATTTCTTGTCTACACATATCCAGCCTTCAACTACCCAATTCAACAAAAGGTAAGAATATTCTATTTATAAATCTTTAAAAATAAATATCTTTTAATACATTTAATAGTGGGAACGATCTCACTCAATTAGAATATTGGTGGAGTTAAACCACCACTAGATTTCATATACTTCCGTATTCTTTTAAATATTATTATAATTAACTTTGATAATTAAGTCAAATATTACAAATCAATTCAAGTCACATATAAATCCATACAATTCTATAAATATATCCATTTTAATTTAGTCCTGGTGAAAGCCAGGACTTGACAATATTTTATTTTATATCTTATAAATAAATAAAAATATTGATATTAAACAAAATGATAATAAAAAAAATAACATTATAAATTAAATGATATAAATGATCAATGTAATGATAAATTAAAATTAAAAATTTTTTAAATAATTACTATTAAAAATTTTTCTAATAATTGTATTATTAAATTTGATACATAATATTTATTTTAAGTTTTAGAATTTGTAGGATTATTTATTTATGATTCTTTTTTATTATCCTTTTACTTTTTTTATATTTTCTAAGAGTTATCAATATATTTATAATAAATTAAAAAAAAAATTTTATTGTAAGTTTTGTTAATCATTTTATACAATAAAGTACTTTAAAATGTAAAAATATTATTTTTACTGAAAAAGAAGAAAAGATAATTTATTTATAATAATAGAAATTCAATTTATTACGTCAATATTTACTTATTTTTTTTATGCTGTTTTAAAGCATCTTATCGTTGAAAACCTTTTTCACATTCACATATATGACTATAGAAACTATTATGACATCGTAAATGTCTCAAAAAATGGTCATGATGTAAAAATGTTTTGTTGCAAACATAACATGTAAATTTTTGATTATTTTTGTTACGTAGTCGTAAATATCTTCTGATATATCTCTTATTTTTTATTACTGTTCCGCATATTGAATAAATATAAACAATCTTTTCATGTTTTTCTTTTTTGTGCTTCTTGTAATATTCGTTATTCATATATGTTATTTTATATATGTTACCTGTTATAAAACCATTATCTGGTAATTGTTTATAATTTATATTTTCTCTGTGAAAAATAAAAATATTGATTATTATTTGAAAAATTAAATACTGATATCAAATGTATTTAAATAATCAAATGTTAATAAATACGTTTCTTTTCCATCCATAATGATAAAAATTTTAAATCAGATCTTCTATGTGTGAATTAAATTTTTAAATAATTAATATATTTTACCTAAAAATTGAAAATTATACTCATTATATAAATTTAAATGTATATATTTACATAAAATAAATATTTTATTCTTATTAATTCTAAATATCCTTAAGTATTTTATTAAGAATACAAAAAAAATATTGTTTCTTTTAACTTATTTTCATTCATTATTTTTATCATTTTGTTTTGTCTGCAAAGAAACAAAAACATTTTTGAGTATATGTTAAATATACTCATTAAAAAAAGTTTCAGTTTCTATGATGAAATTATCTAATAAGGAGAGTGCATTGCATTTGGATTTCAGATTTTCTTCTCACTTTAGGATATTTTTTTTTTATATAAAACCATGAAAAAAGCCGCGTCTATTCGGTTTAACGCTTGACTTTTTTCGAGTTATGATCAGTCTTGTCTGTTTCGCTAAAAAAATTGCATCCGCTTTATAGTTTTACAGTTTTCGAACTACGTATTCTATTTGGTTTTTACTAATTGCATATTAAAGTTGAGACTAAAACCTTTCGATTAAAAAAAAAAACGTGTTCAAAAAGCTCAAGTCGTTCAAAAGTTATAAAGGGAAAAAAATTAAAATGAAATTCAGACTAAAATACAGCATTTATTTTCTATGCATATTTTCAGCTAAATATTTGCGCTATTTTTATTCACTTACAACTTTTAAATAACTTGAGGTTTTTGGACACGTTTTTGTTTTAATCGAAATGTTTTAATCTCAACTTTAATATGCAATTAGTAAAAACCTTATAGAATAAGTAGTTTAAAAACTGTAAAACTATAAAGCAGATGCAAATTTTTTAACAAAACAGACAAAACAGCTTATAACTCGGAAAAAATCGAACATTGGACTGAATGGACGCGGCTTTGTTCATGATTTTATATAAGAAAAAATATCCCAAAGTTAGAAGGGAATTCAAGACCCAAATGCTATACGCTCTCCTTGTCAGTAAGTACAGTGCAGCTATTGTACTCGCCCGGTAGTATCAAAGAATATCAGTGAGAGAAAGAGATGTATATACACATATAATCACATGCATATATATATATATATATATATATATATATATATATATTTTATATTGTCGCTTCTAACGAAACAAATTGAAATTTTCAGTCGAAAACTAGCATGATTTACTTTTGCGGCGAAGAGTCGCACAATTTGCACCCTTTGCTGCTAAGAGTAATTCAAATTGTCCCACGAAATAAAGCATATCTCAACACTGTCCCTTGAACAATAATACATGTTACCGATATCTTACGATGACTTAATAGCGAAATGTGCTAGTTTTCGTTGCCGCTTTTCAAATGTGCTACTTTTCGTTAGAGTCGACTATAATTTTTGCAAGATTCTTAGATAATATACAATGTAAAAATTTGATTTCTTATTTTTATTACGATAAATTAATTGTTACTCTTATGGAATTTAATGATGGGAGTGAGACTGTAGATGAATCAAGTGTAAATATTCATGAATATTAATTATTTTAAATAAATAAATTTTTGTCAATAACAAATTTATATTTAATATTTATTTCAATGTGTATATAAAAAACAATATTAAATAACTATTTATGAGAAATCTTCTTCGAGTCTTAATATTTTTATAATAATACTATTGAAGTAATAACTCATTAAAAAAAAGTTTTACGCACAATAATTTCAACTTACAATAATTTAAGTTATCAATTCTGTCGGCCAGTCCCACGACTGCCACTTTTTTTCATAAAAGATATTACGTAAATATCCTTCTATTTCTATAATAGAGAAAAATAAATTTTAATTTTAATAAATTTGAAATATAAAATTATTAAAAATGATTTTCATAATTTATATTAAAAATTTTTTTTTTAATTCATTATAAATTGCGACGATTCAAAAATCGCGCTAGACTTAGTACTGGCGCTCAGCCCCTACGAGGCGCTACTTCCGCAATGGGAATAGCGAGCTCCGTAGCATATATAAAGCGAGCCGCCGAGCCAGCATGAGACTCTTCTCCCCTTCCTCTGTGTAAGAGTGGGATTTCTCGGCGCAGTGGGAGGTATCTTTACCTACACTTCTGTCTCAAGCTATGTAAGGGTAGGATTGCCCGATATAGCCTCCGACTTTTCCGTCAGTGTAAGGGTGGGTTTGCCGGACACTGACTCCTAGTTCCTACCTTCACCATGTTCGGTCGGGGTAGACTCCTCCGTTGGTCTCTGACCAAGATCTCCTCTTCTCCACTCATGGCTTAGAGGATTAACTTCCTGAATTTTCCTGTATTACCTTACCTAGCTCCGATACCGGCCGCGCTCTAACTTCGTGCTAACTACCGTCGATAAAGTAGGTCGCGAACTTACCCGCCATATTTATATTCTTGCGTAATTATTAATCGTTGTATTTTTCTTTTGTTTTATTTTGTTACAGCCGATGAATATAAACTCGCCCCACCTAGATCAAGATCTAATCGAGGCAAAAAGGCTAAACGTTACAAAATATTATTAATAATAAATAATAATATGCTTACTTATTTATTCTTTTTTACAAGGAATTTGAATTAAATAAATTTTCTTTGGATCTAAATTATTAAAAATATCTATTTCTAGAAGAGATAATAGAGTTGAAAAATTTTGTAAAGTCAATTCATAATAAATATTTCCTTTGGTATAGCTTTTTTTCATTAGAAACTGTGTAAGGGTTGGTTTTATTTGAGAGATTATAGAAAGATAAAATTAAATGAGAAATAAAAGTTTGCTTATAACCCCAAAATTCTGAGATTCCCCAACTTACAAAAATAATAATAATATAATAAGAGAACTAAATACTCTAAATCTAATATAATTACCAATTATCAATTTGAATAAAATTAGTTCAATAAATAAATTAACAAATTCTCTATTATATTAGAGTAAAATCAACTAAATAAATTTTTAACAAATTCATTAAAAGAAGTTAAGCTTAAGGTTTATGTAAATTTCGCTACCAAACAAATTCTTCAACTACTTATAGGTTATCTCATTTAATAAATTAATTAACTTTGAATTTAATTACAAAAGTATGAAATATAAAAGAAGATGATCAATTTTAAAATACAACGTATTAATATTAAGCTAATTTTAACTCAATAAAAATTAAAAATTTAGCAACGACTGCAACACGTGCTCAGAAGATTTTAGGTTATGTATGGGTGGGGGCTCGAACAGCAGTGCGTATCTCAGAATACGCAATCCTCTAGTTAGTGGCGCTTGCGTCGTATTTTTCCTTAGAGTTACTCTGGACCTCACTATCTACCTTGTTCCAATGGATTTTATATGTATATATGAGATAGATCTTGTGAGGCTTTTCACCGCTATCTCAATTTATTAACTCTTTTTCTTTTGTTTGAAATACAAGCTATAAGGTCTAAGCGACTCTTAAGGCTTTATTTTACTTTAATTTTACTTTTACTTTCATCAAAAAATAAAAGACAAATCAACTAATTTTATAAATTCAATAAGCAAGCAAAATTTTAAGTTGAGAAAAATAGTTAAAGAAAAGAAAATTATTAATTAAATTCTTGACGATTAAAAATTTACTATAATCCAAAATTTAAACTTTCTTTAATTACTCTACTTTACTTTCTCTCACACAAGACAAGAGAAAATTTTCTCTAGTTAGACTGAGAGTCTAACCACAATATTTTTAGTTTTAGGTCAGGAAAAAAAAATAAGTCACAGTTAAATTTTTCACTTCAATAACAAAGTTAAACATTTCTCACAGATATAATAAGTAAACTTTAAACTAACGCAACTTTTTGAGTAGAGGTTAAGTAACCACGTGGCTATTTTTATAGCCGGTCGTGCTTCTTCGCTAAACTCCCCTAATTTCACTTCTGTAACAAAGAAAATCTTATACGTTACTTTTCCACAATTTTCCTTTAAATTAACATCAATTAATATTCACTTCGCCTCACTATGATTGTTTTTTTTATTCCTTTTATCTATTCACTAACTAGGAGAGTGTCACATCTCCGGATCACGGATTTTGCTTAAACTTCGGGATAAGTTTTCAGATGATAAAATATGGAAAAAGCTAAAGTTATATAGTCATAAATACTCAATATTTCCCTAGTTACAGGCAATTAAAGAAAATCACTAAAAAAGTTACTAGATTTTTAAACGCTTATAGTTCCTCAGAATTGTTAGCTAGAAGCTTAAACCTTTTTTTAAATGAAAGCTGAGCTCAAATCCTTTCGAATAAGTAGTTATAGCATGTCAAAATATTATTTTTTCCTAAAGTTAGAGCATGATAAACATTGGACCTGATTTTTCTTTTTAAAACATTAATTAATAATAAAAGCTGAAATTAGGTCCAATCCTTATTACGCTCTAACTTTGGGGAAAAATAATATTTTGATATGCTGTAACTACTGTTTCGAAAGGATTTGAGCTCAGCTTTCATTTAAAAAAAGTTTCAAGCTTGTAGCTATCAATGCTAAAGAACTATATGCGTTTAAAAATCTAGTAACTTTTTTAGTGATTTTCTTTAATTGCCTGTAACTAGGGAAATATTGAGTATTTATGACTATAACTTTAGCTTTTTCCATATTTTATAATCTAAAAACTAATCCCGAAGTTTAAGCAAAATCCGTGATCCGGAGGTGTGAGACTCTCCTAGTAAGTGTACTTTCAGAGAGAGAGAGAGAGAGAGAGAGAGAGAGAGAGAGAGAGAGAGAGAGAGAGAGAGAGGTCTTATACGAGAATTTATTTATTTAATCTTTCACCGACACAAAAAAAATTTTATTTAATCAAATTATACCTTATGCTGTCCGCTATGATCTGTATCAGCCTCAATCTCAATTTTCATGTCCCTGGAACCCAGAGAAAAAAAAATCACTCTACAAAAGCGCTGATATTTTCTTTTTCAAAATGGCCGGTGGCTAGTTGTGATAGACCCTCCGGGAGGATAGTGGTTAATTGCTTCAACGTGGTGATGGCACCCGCGGAAGAGAAAAGCAACAAAGTCTCACGAGAGTAAATTAATAATAACAACAATCAAAGAAAATATTTAATACCAATAATCTATTTCTTAAACTCAACGACAATAATAAAAATTTAATAATTTTACCAATAAAGGAAACTTTAACAATTACTAAAAAGAATGACTCTACAATACGATGATCTGAACGACTACGAGGCATGAAGAAGAAGGAAGTGAACGCGGAGCGTCGATTGCTTCTTCTTCACTATTGCTCTCTTTGTTACTCTTATTATGTCCTATCTACTGTCTCTTTCCTAATTCACGCCTCCCTAATCAAATTAGTTTCTTTTCGCTAAGTTTCTTTAATTACTCTGGTGTAGTTTGCTACTTGCTAGTCAAATTAGTTTTTCATTCCCTCTACGAATGTGGTATTTTAACATTTTGCTTGTTACGTCCTCTGCGCGCCTAATTCGATTAAGAATCTATGTTATTACTATTACTACGTTTTTATTAACTCGCTTTGGTGTCTGTCTGTCTGTCTGTCTGTCTGTCTGTCTGTTCGGTACGAATTTTGCAACCGATTGTAAACTAACTTCCTGATGAGCTAGAGACTTGAAATTTTAAATATAGCTCGGAACTGGATGACAATGCAATATTATAAAAAAAATATATATATCTACCGAACAATATATTAATATATTCAATCATATACGGAGATGTTGGCAAAATTGAAGATTTGAAGATTTTATATATAGATACACTTTTAACATAAGTGTCTAAACATCTTCGAAAATTTTAAAAATCTTCTTTTGATATATTAATATATTAATATATTAATATATCAAATATAGTAATATATTAATATAGTAATATATTAATATATTAATATATCAAATATATTAATATATTAATATATCAAATATATTAATATATTAATATATTAATATATCAAATATATTAATATATTAATATATCAAATATATTAATATATTAATATATTCAATATTATATTTTTGCATGCATTGTTGGATAATATAATTAAATATATATTCCCACCGAAAAATATATTAATACAATTATATACGGAGATATTGGAAAAATTGAAATTTTGAAGATTTTATATATAGATATACTTTTAACATTAGTGTCTAACCATCTTCGAAAATTTTTAAAATTCTTTAACTTCTCATATTGCAATTAGACATAAATTACAGTATTTTGTATTGTACGTATAAAATTTGAGACTGTATTTTATTCATTTTATGGTCTATCAATGCATAAAACAATAAATTTTGGTTGAATTTCTAATAGCGTCATTATCGTCAAAATGGCGGGAAACTCAGCATGCGATTACGTGTTCTCTAAAAAAAATAGATGAAACACGTTTTAGTCCCTTGATAACAATATATATGCTATATAATATGCACTGTTGGACAACACGATAAATAATATTAATAATAATAATAATAATAATACCAAAATGTATAAGATAATATCTAAATAAAAAAAAAATTTTCAATCTACCACGTTTTTTAATTGAACTAAAAAGTATAAAATAATATTAAAAATAAAAAAAACTTTTAATGTACTACGTTTTTATAATGAACTAAAAAGTATAAAATAATGTGTAATAAAATGAGAAATGAATACTGATTTGAAATAAAAAAAACGTGGGGCGCATACAATACATAATAATAAACATGCGCCCCACGTTTTTTTTATTTCAAATCAGTATTCATTTCTCATTTTATTACACATTATTTTATACTTTTTAGTTCATTATAAAAACGTAGTACATTAAAAAGTTTTTTTTTATTTTTAATATTATTTTATAATTAATTATACATCTTATTACAAGGTTTTATTTCCACTAAACAATTTTACTTTAACTATTTGTTTTCTTAGATTGTTTGGATTTTTCTTTATTATTTTTCTTTGTTTTTAATTAATTTATGCAACTATAATATTATTTTTCTTAGCTGTACAGTAGCGTCATCTATAAAAATGCAATAAAAGACTTTTAAAGCTTTAGAGCATATACTACTGGAGGAAGAACGTTTATGGAAAAAGTGTAGACAAATGAGCAAGAAAAAGAGAGACAGTTTGGGTACCACCTTTCTTTCTCGTGCAGGCATACGGTTGGTTGACGCAACTTCTTTCTCAGAGAAAACGGTTACCCAAACTATCGCTTTCTCTCTCAATATCGTCTATTTGTTCAGGCGTGCTTCCTCCAGTAATATATGCTTTAAGTTTAAAACAAACAAAAAAGAAGTTATTATTTAATTTGCGTTTGAATATAATAAGTCTTTGAGCGCCCTCTGCAATGTGACTGATTACAATCTTTTTACGAAGCGATCTTCTATCTTTTTCTCTTATAATCAGATTTTTTATTCAGGTGTTATTTTTTATCATATGTGTAATTCTATCCTGCATTACCGGCCTCCATTGTATTATTCGTAGTGTTCTATCTCTCTCTCTGTCTCTCTCTCTCTCTCTCTCTCTCTCTCTCTCTCTTTCTCTCTCTCTCTCTCTCTCTCTCTCTCTCTTCTTAGCAATTAAGAATAGAATAGAAAGAAAGAATATTCTCGCGCATATTCTTTCTGCCAATTGAGTTGAGTGGAGTGGCGTGGAGGTGTATGTGAGTTATTTGCATAGCTGAGATTGCAGATGGACCTTTACTAGTGCTGTCCTTTTCTAACATAAGACCAACATCTACTGCTGCTTGTCCTTTGCTGAGTGCTTTGATGTTCCCGTGTAGTACGCATTATACTTTGATGCGTGCTCACGGCGGTACGTATTTTTCTTATACATTGCTACATAATTTTTTTATAATTCTATGCATTACTCACATCTCATAATTGCACTCGGAGGTTAACTTTGCTGTTTGTGACAGATCACGACTGTGCTACCACTGTTTGAATGCGTTGGTCATCGGTACTTGAGGACCATATCTTAGCTTTGCATATCTAAGCCGACTCCGTCGATAAGGCAGTTATCTGCAGCTGCACTGTATATTCGATTTATCGAGGACTATCTACTGCTGCTTGTCCTTTGCTGAGTGCTTTGACGTTCCCGTGCAGTACGCATTATACTTTGATGCGTGCTCACGGCGGTACGTATTTTTCTTATATATTGCTACGTAATTTTTACAATTCTACGCATTATTCACATCTCATAATTGCACTTTGAGGTTAACATTGCTGTTGGTGACGGGTCACGACTGTGCTGTCACTGTTTGAGAGCGTTGGTCATTGGTACTTCAGGACCGTATCTTTGCTTTGCATATCCAGGCTGACTCTGTCGATAAGGCAGTTATCTGCAGCTGCACTGTGCATTCAATTTATCGAGGATTGTACTATATTGGGTATTTTTCTCCTGTGGCTTGTAAATCATATTGCTACTACTTGATTCGCTGAAGGCTTTAAACGTCTCCATACAAGCGTGATGTCTAAAAAGTGTGCCAGCTGTTCTAAGGAATTTCATTCGGCATCTAAGCCGCAGGAGTCTGAGAGATGTGGGAATATCTATCATGCTGGCTGTTGTAAGCTGTTGAGTGTGCGTAAGGATGAGTCTGGTGTTATTGTGAAGGTCGGCACGCCCTGTCTTAAGGAGGTTAATAATCCTTCCTCTCGCTCTCGGACAAGCTCTGTGGGATCGGATGCCTCGTTTCGTGCCTCTACACCTGCACCGACTGGTGCACCACAGGATGTACTGAATATGCTGCTTGAGAAGATGGGAAAGCTTGATAAACTGGATACTCTGCAGACTTCCCTTACTTCCATTGATTCCAGATTATCAACGCTAACTAGCGGTCTGTCTGCACTTGAGAATCAGATGCAGGATCTCTCACTGAGTATGGGTGGACGTGTTGATGCTGCGGAGGAACGTTTGGATTAGCTGCAGCGTGATTACGAGGAACTGAAGAACAAGTTGGACCGACTGTTGGCGGCACCTTCGCCTTCTTCGGATTCTGCTAGTTGTGATGTGGAGATTGCTAAGATTTCCAAGCTTGATGAACTTAGCAAGAGTTTGGCCAGGCAGTACAGGGAGCTTGCGACTCGACAGCTGCGTATAGAGCGTTCTGCTGATTTGGTTTTAAGTGGTTTAATCCCGTCGGAATTTGAAGATCTCAAAAGGGCTGCTTACGCTGTTTTGGTTACACTTGATACCGGCATATCGTTGGTTGATGCTGTGTCTGTTAGACCTATGCGTCGCTCACCTGAGGCTGGTCCTCGTTCTGTGCATGTTCATTCACCTCTGGAATCTGCATCTGGCTCTCACACTCCTACATCTGTTGCTGATTTCCATGATGCATGTGATCAGCCTTCATTACAACCTGTATCTGTCTCTGGCACTGATGCGTCGATTTTTCCATTACCTTCTAAATCTAAAGATATTGTTCCACTGCTTGTCACGCTTAAAAGTGCTTCTTTGGTGCGCTCATTGATTCTTGCTAAGATACGAATCAAGAAATTACATACTTCACAGATCAAAGTGGAACTATTGGAGGCTGCTAGGCCTCTCAATGACATTACAACGGCTCTCATTAATATTAATGAGTATCTTCCTCCAGCTCTTCATCAGCTCAAGCTCAGAGTTCTGGCTAAGGCGCATGATAAGGACAATGGCTTTGTTACCTTCGTCAGAAATGGAAGGATTTATGCGCGCAAAAAAGGGAGTAACACTCCATATCTCATAACATCTGATGAGGACCTGAAGTCTTTTTTAATGAAGATCCAGTCATCGTCATCCGGCAAAACTTAGCTTCTGTCATAACTTCTCGACGGGTAAGTCCACTCTCAGCATCTTCATCGTCATCTCCTTCTGCTATTCATTCTCATATGCCATCAGTTACTAATAAACTTCCTTTCATTAACTCTAGTAAACAATTCATTACTGAAGATGGCCTCCGTGTCTGCTATTTCAATGTTAACTCTTTGCGAGCACACATCGAGATGGTTAGGCATTTCTTGGCATCTCGTGCTTTTTTCCACGTATTAGCTGTAACTGAAACAAAGCTGGGTCAGGTAGTTGATGATTCCTTAGTTATGCTTGATAATTACGTTCTCCATCGACTTGATCGCAATACTCGTGGTGGCGGTGTCGCTCTTTATATACATTGCTGTCTTACTTCCATCCGTCTTTGTTCATCTACTAGTAGTTGGACAGGCAAACCTGGATTGCCTGAATATCTCTTCTGTGAGATCACAGCTAAGACTATTCCTTCACCAATCTTCGTTGGAGTTGTCTATAGACCACCGCATGCGCCTTTCCTTGCACACAGTGACTTTATACCGGACTTAACTGCTTTTATGCACAATTACAGCACCAAGATTATTCTTAGTGATTTCAATGCGGATCAACTATCTGGGTCTGATGATGCATTGTTCCTCAGGTCACTGATTTCTGACAATTCCCTTTTTTTGGTTCCATTTGGACCTACTCACCATACTGCTACATCTGACACCTGGCTAGATTTATGCCTCATCGATGCCAATGATACTTTGATTGATTACTGGAAGACTGATGTACCTTTCATTGACGGCCATGACCTACTGACTGCTACTGTTAAGTCTTCTCTCAAATGTCCTACCTTAAATGACTTCACTTATCGAGACTTCAAGTCCGTTGATCAGTCTGCTTTGCTAGCGTTTTTTCGCTCTCTGGGGTGTTCCACCTGTGGTGGTGCATTGCCTTTGGCTGATCGTCTTGACTGTCTGTATTCGCATCTAAATGAGGCAATCTTACGCTTTGTACCGGTCAGAGTTGTTCGTCAGGGTAAGCATCATCGCCCGTGGGTCACTCCTGAACTCAAGATATTGATACTTGAACGGGATAGGCTTTATAGGCGATTTAGATGCTCTAGACTTCATACAGACTTAACTAACTACAAGACTGCACGAGACAGAGCACACTCACGGATCGAATCTGCTAAATTATTATACTATCATGATAGACTGACTGGACTCACGAATTCGCAACAGATTTGGAAGGAGCTCAAGAACCTGGGCATCTGTTCCGGTCGCAAAGACTCTTCGCATAGTTTCTCGCCTGACGAGCTTAATGATTTCTTCAGTGGTATTGCGTTTGATCCACTCGCTCCCTCGGTCGACGCTTATCTGAAGAACTTATCTGATGATGATTTTCGTCCTGCTTTTAATTTCAGAGAGGTGACGACCGATGAAGTCTTGCTGGCGATTAGCCACTCTTCCTCGCAGACGAAAGGGTCATGATGGTGTTCCTCAATCATTTATTTTTCTTGCTTTTCCTGCTGTTGGTTCGCTTATCTGTAGTATGTTTAATGATTCTTTAAAGCTTTCTGAGTTTCCAACAGTGTGGAAGAAGTCTTTAGTTACTGCTTTAAATAAAACTCCTTCTCCTTGTACAATGAATGATATGAAACCGATTTCTCTCCTTTCCTTCTTATCTAAGGTTCTTGAGCGCCTGGTGCACCAACAGCTTTCGGATTACTTATACTCTCGACAGTTACTGGACCCTTTTCAGACTGGCTACAGGACTTTACACAGTACGCAGACTGCATTACTTAGACTGACGGATGACATTCGACATGGTATGGATAGGCGGCTTGTCACATTGCTCTTGCTGTTTGACTTCAGCAAAGCGTTCAATACAGTGTGTCATGTTACACTCTTAAAGAAGCTATACGAGATGGATTACTCTGTGGCTGTTGTCAGATGGTTTGCTTCCTACTTGACCGGTAGACAACAGGCAGTCCTAGGACCGGATGGTGTCATGTCGGCTTTCAGAGATCTTAATACGGGTGTTCCTCAGGGATCAGTCCTTGGTCCTCTACTTTTTTCAATTTATATTAATAATGTTGCTGTTGGTCTTGATGCTCGAGTCTCTCACCTCATCTATGCGGATGATCTGCAAATTTATGTGCAGTTTCCTTTTTCTGAATTGTCTCATTTTTCTGCATTAATGGGTGAGCAGGCAGAACGTGTTTCTGAATGGGCTGCCTCTAATCTATTAAACCTCAATGTTGGTAAGACTAAGGCTATTTTGTTTGGCTCATATTTTTACATCAATAAATTGTCCTATATCTCATCAGCTGGTGTACCTCTCAATGGTTCACTCATTCCTTTCGAATCGTGTGTCCGTAATCTTGGCGTTTGGTTGGATGCAAAGTTGAATTGGAAGGAGCATATCAGTCACGTGTGCAAAAAGGCTAACACCATTCTCTATCGCTTTAATTATTTTAGAAGGAGTACTAACTTTCTTTTACGCAAGCATTTAGTCCAGGCTCTTTTGTTTCCACTGATTGATTACTGCTGCTTGGTCTACTGTGATCTCTCTGGAGAGCTTGACACTAAGCTCCAGCGACTCGTCAACTCTGGCATACGTTACATCTATGGTATAAGAAGGCACGAGCATGTCTCTTCTCTTAGGTACTCTTTGGGCTGGCTTTCGACTGGTGGTAGAAGAAAATACTTCACTGCATCCTTCCTGTACTCTGTTTTTAGATTAAGTACACCGGCTTACATTTTTGACAGATACCGTTAGAATCTGCTTGGGAGGCCTCAGAGGGGAGATATGAGACCACTGATCATTCCTCATTCATCTACCGAATATTATCACAACTCATTCGTCTCTATGTCATCTCGCATCTGGAACAGTTTACCTTACAACATACGAACATTAACGTCATCCTGCGCATTTAAATCATCCGCCTACAATCATTTCATTACACTTGAGAGTGGACAGGCCCTTCAGCTGCAGTCGCGTCTTTAAGTCCACTTTTTTTTGTTTTTTTTCTTTTGTATATTCTAAATTTTATAATTTATAACTTTATAAGTCGTCTTGCATTATTATATTATATCTTGTTCTAATTTAATTCCTTATTTTATATTTGTATTATTTACTGCTTTGTAATCAAAATTTTATATTGTATAACATATTGTATAAATCAAAAACTTATCTATCTATCTCTCTCTCTCTCTCTCTCTCTCTCTCTTTCTTTACTACACATTGGAGCCGCTTTGTCACCTCCTAGATGTATGATCTTAAGAGTCATCTACTCGGGGATCTTGCTGTGACTTGTGGGTGCAGTGAATACAACCATGTGTATGTGAGTGCCTTGATATACCTCAGTGAGTGTCCCCTACTGAGCATAACCTTAAATACATGGCCCCACGTATTGTCATTTGCCAGGAGTTCAACAGCGGTACCGAGAACATACAACCAATAATTAGGTGGATTAGTACTCTCGTCTATTGTTGTGTGGTCCTAGTGTATGTGTGTGTGGCTTTTTTAATGCGTGGTAAGATAATCATTCTCATTTCGTTCGTTTCGTTATTTAAAAAAGATAGAAAGAGACAAAACGAAATTTCAGAGTGAGAGGGAAGACGTGCATATAAATAACGTCTATTATAAATTGAGGAAAAGCCGCGTTACAACTGTAACATTTTCAAGTAATATTTTCTAAAATAAAATTATGTAATCTTATCATAATAATAAATTTATTTTTAAAATTATGTGGAAAATATGTAATTTTAAATACTTCATAGAAGTATTCTCTTCAACAGAATCCAATTTCATGTTTGAATTCATTTATATTTTCATTAAATATATAGCACTGAATGCGAATACCATCATTATTATTTAATATATATTTTAATATTGTAAAATTATTTTGCGTTTTTTTATTAGTATAGGATTTTTCTTTAAAAACCTCTTCTATATAAGGTTGATTTCATTTTAAATCGAACAGCCTGTAAACACTCAAGTTACCAATCACTGCACCGATGAAGTATATTATTCTACTCTGAAAATAAGAAGACACGTATTTTTTTTTTTTTTTTTTGCTGAAATATAAAAATTGCATAAGATGTGCACATTTGAAAATTGCATACGAAAACTAAATGTTCAAACTGAAAAAGTTGACAATATCTTTAGAGGGCTATCGTTTTACCAATTTTCAATGAATTTTAGTAAACCTTTTCTGGTTTTATTCTGTTTCGAGCCCTCTTCAGTCCAGTGCAAGAAATTAATAAAAAACTAAAAAATGACTGAGATATATGCATTTTACCAAAAAATGCACTTTTTATGCACATGCAATTTTCTCAAAAAGACCATCTTTTTTTGCTGAACTATTTTGGGCTGATAGAGGACCAAATAACCTATCTAATGGTACCTGTTTGATCCCGTATTTTTTTGTTTGGAGCAAGAAAACAATTCACAAATTTTATTGTTGAAAAATACTTGTATATACGTTCAGAAGTCTTAAGCAATCTAAATTTGAACACTGTCCTTCTTTTAGCACTACCCAGGAACAACAACGTGGACGTAGAAGGACTCTCTTTATTTTGGGGTACTTTTTTAGAGTGAGTTCCACTTGCCTCTCACTGTTGGGATGCGTCAAAAAAATAATTATAGATAATTACTTATTTTTATTTTTGTGCTTATTATTTTTAGTTTTAAGTGTAGCCTTACGATGTTTGACTTTTTTTCTTGTTTTTCACTTCAGTCAGTGTATGTTTTAACGTTTTTCCCTTTCGGAAGGGGAAAATACGTGTTTCTCCTGTTGCCGGACGCTTCAGTGAGTTACCAGAGTAAGATCGGCAGGAGTGGGAAGGATCGGACGGTGGAAAATGAAAGAAAGTAACCGGGTTCAACACGTTTGGTTATGCTAGGGAGTACCTTGGCTTTATTGTACTCATCAAACTCATGTACAACGACGATTGCAATAATGAAATAATAATAATGTGTTAATCAAAACCAAACCTATTATTTTATATAATACTAGTCAACGCAAGCTGGTTTTCAAAAGAATTTATATGAACAAAATGGCCGCTAAGACCCGCGTCATGAAATTTGTTTCTTTATATAACACGCACCACTGTGTCCACCAATCTCAATTATAAATTATTATTCACCGGTCAATCAGAAGGATTTTAATAAAGAAATTTTCATTAAGATAATCTAATGATTTACTCGGTCAACGAAATCGCTGAACACGTGATCACGGTTTATCTCTCTCTCGCGAATTACAAAAAAAAATTTATAATACGTTCTAATTCTAAACTAGCAAAAAATGCCTCGCTCCTAACGTCGCTCGGTTGAATTTTCATATATTATATTATTATGTATAAATTGGCCAATTTTAAAATAAAAAAGAATTGCTACAACTTGTGAATTTTGATATTGTAGCTTTGTACTAAATTAAATTTTTATATTTTTATAAAAAAGATTAATTAAAGTTACAATGTGCATAAAAATTGTTTAAATACAAATTATATCATGATGAATTGAGAATTTGTTCTACTAATTTGCATTAGAATCAATGAAAAAATATAATAGGAATTCATTCTTTTTAATTACGTGTTTCAATCACGAACCATGAAATAATCGTAAACAGTATTTGACGTTTACTAGAACTAACTGCACGGAGAAAGGAAAGTATTGTTAAAATAGGTTCTAAATCAAGTATATCTAATTTATGTACTAAGGTACTTAAAAAAAGAGTGGCGATATATTTTTAATTAGTACTATAGCTTGAATTTTAGGAATCAATTTTGGTACTATTATATTATGAAGTAAAAGCATAAATTTGCGATGCCTAGTGTCTTTTTTTTGGTACTAAGACTGATATTTCACCTACTCGATTTAAGGACAATATTTCGCAGAAAATGTAATTATTAATATCTTTCCGGGCGCCATTTTCTGTTACTAAAATTAAAAATTATTAAATATAGAATTATTTACATCATATATAACACTTTAAAATTACTAATAATTAATATTTTAATTCGTGATATTTAAGGAACAAAGCGATACATGTTTATCTTCCATATTCCGTTTTAAAATACCCTGTTGAAAATAATGACGTCTTTCCCAACGTCTTTGAAAGATGTCTTTGAAGACGTCTGTGGTCGTGTCTTAAATTGGAACAAAATAAGACGTCATTTTTTCAATGTTCCGGAAATATAGTAACCAAATTACGTCTTTTTTATAAGTAAAATAACTTCAAAGACTTATTTTTCCAATAAATACTCATCATAAAAGACGTAAATTTTCAAAAACAAATTTTTCTTTTAAAACGAATGACGTCTTCCCTGTTGAAAATAATGATGTCTTTCTAAGACGTCTTTGGTCGTGTCTTAGATTTGAACCAAAAAAGACGTCATTTTTCCAATGTTTAGAAAAGTTATTTAACAAATGAGGTCTTTTTATTATTCTGAAGACGTATTTTTTTAATAAAAATGACGTCTTTCCTTACGAATTTTTATTTAAAAAATACGTCTTTGAAAATATAAAAAGACGTTATTTGTTAAATAGCTTTTCTAAACATGGGAAAAATGACGTCTTTTTTGTTACAATTTAAGACACAACCAAAGACGTCATTTTCTCCAAACTTATGAAAAAAAACGTCATTTTTCATGAATTATGTCATTGAAAAATGACTTGACATGATAATCATTTTCCATTTAAAAGAAAAATCAAAAACGAAGTAAACCTCGTAGTTACAACTCTTAAAAAAATTTTTAATCGCATTTGCGATTAAGCTGAGATCATTCTGGCCTCATATATCTGCATCTTCGAAATTTGCATCAAGGATCAGGAAACTTGAAAATCGCCACCTCGTCGAATTGATGGTTGATTGCGTCAATTTAATTTTAACTCACCAGGTGGCGATTTTCAAGTTTTGCGATCCCTTATACAAATTTCAAAGACGCAGATATATAAGGCCAGAACGCTCTCAGTTTAATCGCAAATGCTCTTCGTTTTTCGAAAAGTTGAAACTACGAGGTTAACCTTGTTTTTGTTTTTTTCTTTAAATGGAAAATGATTATCATGTAAAGTCATTTTTCAATGACATAATTCATGAAAAATGACGTTATTTCTTCGTAAATTTGGGGAAAATGACGTCTTTGAAGACGTCTTTGGTTGTGCCTTAAATTGGAACAAAAAGGACGTCATTTTTACAATGTTCAGAAAAGCTAGTTAACAAATAACGTCTTTTTATAATTTCAAAGACGTATTTTATAAATAAAAATTCGTAAGAAAAGGCGTCATTTTTATTAAAAAAATACGTCTTTAAAATAATAAAAAGACCTCATTTGTTAAATAACTTTTCTAAACATTGGAAAAATGACGTCTTTTTTGGTTCAAATCTAAGACACGACCAAAGACGTCTTTCTCAGATGTCTTTCAAAGATGTCTTAGAAAGACGTCATTATCTTCAACAGGGAATACGTCATTCGTTTTAAAAGAAAAATTTGTTTTTGAAAATTTACGTCTTTTATTATGAGTATTTATTGAAAAAATACGTCTTTGAAGTTATTTTATTTATAAAAAAGACGTAATTTGGTAACTATATTTCCGGAACATTGAAAAAATGACGTCTTATTTTGTTCCAATCTAAGACACGACCAAAGACGTCTTCAAAGACATCTTTCAATGACGTACTGGAAAGACGTCATTATTTTCAACAGGCCAGTTACTTTTGAGTTTTAAATTAATTATTAGTAATTTAAAATTGATATATGGGTAAATCTTTCATAATGTTAAAATTTCACCTGCAACAAATTAAAAAAAAAAAATACAGGCACACGTATAAAACTAATTTTCTCTGAATGTTGACGTATTATAATGAAAAAAAAAATCGTGTTACTCACTTTTAAGGGTAGTCTTTTTAACAAACATCAAAAGACAGATTTTCGAGTAAATTTTTCATAGTGTTAAAATTTACTTTCAATAAATTAAAAAAAATTGAAGACACATGCATCAAATTTATTTTTTTTAAATGTTGATATATTAAAATGATAATAAAAGAAAAAATCGCATTACTCACTTTTGAAGATAGCTTTTTTTAATATAAGACATTTAAATATATTCATTATTATCACACCCAGGTATAATATTTTACATATCTCAGATCAGTTTTTTAAGTATTTTGGGCTATAATAGATCATTTTCCATTGAGCTTTTTCATTTTTACATGTTTAATATGTTACAGAAAATATTTAAATACGCAATTTACATTAATAATTACAAAATTTTTTGTAATAAATAAAATATGCCAGAAATGCCAATTTTTTTGGAAAATTCATTTTTGGCGATTCGGGTATTAAAATTGAGTGATATTAGTTACCCAATGGCTTTTGGGATTCCTGATTACAAATCATAAGTGAGTGGAATATCAATTTATTTTTGCTAAAATTGTCAATCTTAGGGTATGAAATTTGACATAGATTTGTGTAGTTTATGTTTTCGAATAAAAATACTTATATTCCTTTTAACCAAATATTTTAGTTTATTTAATAAACATTAAATCTAAAAATTTTAAATTTAAAATCTAGAAACTTCAGTGATGATTCAACTCAACGTTCTAGGTGTAAGCTATTAAATACATACTAAAACTGAGCTTTTTAAAGTTTAAACTCTTTAGAATTAAAACATTGATAGAAACTAGGTAATCGATGTAAATTTGGAAAATTTAATAGCCGGGAAAAATTCAATGATTTCCAGAATACTCGAAATAATACTTCAAAAGCAACTTAAAGATTACATTGAGTATTATAAAATAGTAAATTACAAAGTTCACAACAGAGAAAAGGTGAATCAAAGCTTAGGTTTTCATATTAGTGGATAAAAACCTATTTTCAAAAGTGAGTCACGTTTTTTAAGTATAATTTCAAACGAACAAAGAACTTTATCTACACTAGGCACACGTTCCTAATAAAAAAATTTCTCTTTGTGATTCTAAATATTACCTTTTGATGTAGTTTAAAATGTCACCGCTGAATAGTCTTTTTTACAGCATCGTATTTTCCAGAAAAAAGTAAAATACATAAATTTTTGGTAACATTTTAATAACCTTTCAGAAAGTACTTTTGTTAACAGGCACACACCCATGCTCTTGATTTTCCAAAAGTATGTGTATAGATAAAGCTTTGGTGTGAATTTCAAATCAAAAAAGCAATAGTCATTTTTTTATAGCGGTAATTTATCATTTTACATGGCCTGGTAACATTTAAATTTCAAAAAAAAACCTCTTTTCCCCATCCGCCATAAAATGACACGTCTAATTATCATTAAAAATATAACAAAATTAGTTTCTAATAACTCAATAAATCAGTGAACATTTGCTAACAAGATGTGCTATCTCATATTTAGGAGAAATGACGCAGTAACATGATTTTTAAAAGTATGAAAGAATTACCCATATATATATATATATATATATATATATATATATATATATATATATATATATATATATATATATATATATATATATATGATTAACATTATATTTATCAACTGTTGAAAATTGTTACACAATTTAACGGGTTTTACGTTAATAGGTATTAATTATATTTAAGTTTTTCGCTCCTAACGTCGCTCGGTTGGATTTTCTTTTATTATATTATTATGTATAAATGACTAATTTTAAGCAAATAAGAATTAATTAATTAAAGTTAATTTTGAGTACCAAATAAAATTGAAAATAATTTGATGAAACATAATATAAAAATAAATGTACACATGTGCTCAAAGTAAAAAAGCGTATAATTTATTCCATAAAGTGACTATTTCTCACTCTACTTCCATAAGAAAAACAAAGATAGTACGATATTTGATATAAATAAACTAAGAACTAAGAACTGAGTAACAACTATAGTTTCCAGACCTTAATATATGACCATGAATTTGAATTATAAAATTAATTTGTACGTAAAACTTGCTTAAAAAAAATTTTGTGTTTATTTCTAATAAAAATATCTTCACAAATGTATTTTGTATATATGAAATACGAAATTTAAATAAAAAAACCAAAAGATTAAAATACACATTTTTGATTAATTTTAAATTCGAATATTTCAGAATAATAAAATATTTATTTGCAATCACTTAACAATTCTTTTTGCATCTAATATAAAATTTTAATGAGATACAAATATTACAAAGTGTATGTATCACAAGTAACGTTTGATATCATAAATATTATAATTTTTAGAATTTTTGACATTAATAGATCATTAATTTAAAAAATTAAATATTTTTTCATTGATGACAAGTAACCTTTCAAATATAGTTAAAATAATACTGTAAATATCAATCAAATAACATTTTCATGAAAATAAATTTCAACGCTATAATTATTAAAATAAACATTTTTATTTAACTACAATCTATTGTGATAATTATTTTTTTAATATATATATATTAAAAAAATAATAATTTTATTTGATGAACAGCTATATAAATATTATATATTTGTAATTGTATGACTAAATTTATTAAATTAAAATTTTATTCAGTTATCATTCAGAGAACAAAGTATTTAAATTAGTTTTCAAAAAATATATTATTTAAAAAGTTACTTGTTAACAATTTTTTATAAATAACATACATTTAACCTTAATTACATTTTCATTTGTACACGTGTTAGTATTTAAATGAATTGTCATTTACATTAAAATTGTTAACAATTAAATATGATAAAATCACATTTTAATATATTAAAATCATATTTACCTTAATTACATTTTCATTTGTACACGTGTTTGTATTCAAATGAATTGTCATTTATGTTATGGCCGAACTTGGTTCGGACAATTAAGTTCTTCACAACAAAAATTATTTTATTTTTATTGGCAACCAGTCTACCGTCCCAGGACTTACCTTGTCACTTTATTTATTAAATTTATGAAATATACACATAAATCCACATAAATATACTCATTTATGAAAATTTATGTAATACAAAATTTTATATGTGTATCTAATTATTTGTTTTACTTAATTAATAGAAGTTATGATTATTTAGATTTATTCACGTTCGCTCTGTTCGCTTGTTTGCTCTATTCGCTTGTTCGCTCTGTTCGCTTACATACTCGTTCGCTCTCCCCACTCGTCGCTATGCTTCATTCATTCGTTATATAGCTACAACGCGCGAACACTATAGATGCGTCACCTATGGCTGTTCGCTTGTTCGCTAGTATACTCGTTTGGTCTCCCCACTCGCTTGCTATACATACATTCGTTCACTCTTATGTGTTCGCTCTGTTCGCTTATATACTTGTTCGCTCTGTTCGCCTTCCTTCTCGTTCGTCCTCCCCACTCACTCACTACACACTTCGTCCGCTCTATTGTGTTCGCTCTGTTCGCTTATATTCTCATTCACTCTGTTCGCCTATATACTTGTTCGC
Organism: Anastatus disparis; assembly: GCA_017163975.1. Classification (NCBI taxonomy): domain Eukaryota; kingdom Metazoa; phylum Arthropoda; class Insecta; order Hymenoptera; family Eupelmidae; genus Anastatus; species Anastatus disparis. Next base: position 2,442,486 of record JAFFSR010000291.1, on the reverse strand, counting down.
TCTCCCCACTTACTCACGTATGCAGCTTTCTTTCTCTCAATTATATACGTTCGTTCTATCTCATACGTTCTCACGTATTCATTCACTCTATTCGTTTAAGTTATTGTTTAAATTTAGTTATATATATATATATATATATATATATATATATATATATATATATATGTGTGTATATGTGCGTATATATATATATATATATACACATATATATATATATATTATTTGTGTTTAAATATAATTTATACTGTAATTCTATAAATATGATTGTTAGTGCATAAATTAATATAAATATATATATGTTTATTGTTAGTTAAATTTTTAATATAAATAATTTTTAAATCAACTACAATAATTTAAATTTATTTCTTTTCTTTATTTTATTAATATTCAAAACAAAATTAAAATTTTAATTCCACTTATTTCCCTTCTTACAATTTAATTAACAATTAACTTCGAAACCTTTGATTAATATAAATCATACACTTATATGGTTAACAAAAATTGTATTTTATTAATTTATAATTGTTATCATTTCCGTAATTTAATTAATTTTTGATAAAATAATAGGAGAATCAATATTATTCTCTAATAATTATTCATATAACTTATCATTATATATCCTTCTTTTTCTGGATATAATTCTTACAACAATTTATCTTAGAGTAACGAAAGTAATTGCGTCTTAACTATCATCAACTTGATTTGTAATTTCGTTAGTATAAATAACTCACTGATTAGGAGAGAAAGAGATGAATTTGCTTCTGACTCGATCGTCCTGATGTTTTCTATACTTAGACTCCTTAAACTACACGGTAAGAATGTTCGTGGCAAGATAAGGTTGGGCTTCTTCCTTCAATCGCTCGAACGTACGGTTAATATTTCAGATTATTACCTCGAACGTCACTTTGATTCACCTTAGATCTCAAGTTTACACTCGTTGTCACTATTAACTGATTTTGATTTAATTTAGTAATTAAATTTGAATCTTATATCTTAGTGTTTTCTTATTTTTATTTATTAGTGAAGTAGGGCTCTAATCTACTCACTAATATTTAATATTAAAATGACTTAAGTAATAAAAATTTAAAGTAACACTGATTTTTCCAGTGGACCTGGCAGAGCCGACCCTTGCGGTTGCCGTCTTGTTGTGACTAAAGGCTGTGTAGTGACGTAGAGGTTTGTTTTGATTACCTCGCGCCCGGGCGATCGAGAGATGAAAGCTCCAATCAAACCTCGACATGTAGTCAAAATTTTCAGGACAGGAGTCGTTTAACTTCCTAAAAGTTCATTAGCTTGCTTACTAATGAATTCTTTTCCCATTCTTCTCTGTCTCTCCTTTACACTTAGATAAAGTTGACGGTTGAGTTTTCGTAATGAGTCGGTATTGGGAAACCGCTGACTCGGGACATCGCATGGAACTAATTTTAGTTGTTAACCTTTTGAATAGAAATGAAATTAAGATTTACAATTTTTAAATTTAAGAATGTTTTAATAATATTATATTGATTTGAAGGGCATAGTTCCATGGGATGTCACATTTATATAAAAATTGTTAACAATTAAATATATTAAAATTCATTTCACTAAAGCAATAATATTTTCAATAAGAGATACATATTAATTTTTAAAATACATCAAATTACCTCATTTGAAAAATTATCATTATATAATATAAAAATATTTTTTTTAATATCGTTTGAACATAAATTTTATGAAATACAATTTTAAAAAATTATTTGTTTGATATTAAATTTTTTTTGATAGTCAATTATAAAGATAGGAAAATATATATAATATGAATTAATTTTTCTGATTATGTCTATAATTATAAATTTATATTTATGAACTGTCTAGATAGAAGTAAAATTTTCCCTAAAAAAATAAACATTTCAAAAGAATATTTACTCATTATTTGCGAAACACTCATTATAAATGCGGAAAAAAATAATATTCTGCAATATCATTCTAAAATTTGTATTGAATATGATGAAAAAATTAACTGTCATATTCAACGGTCTTTCCATTCTATTGCTAAATTTCCATAAAAAGAATGTATTAACTTGTAGTATGTACCATAATGATTATGAACCGACTTCAAAAAGGAGGAGGTTCTCAATTCGACTGAATTTTTTTTTTTTTTTATGCCTGTTACCTCATAACTCCGTCATTTCTTAACCGATTCGAAAAAACTTTTTCTTATCTGATAGAGAATGTCTGCAGGAAGGTCCCATACGTGTCCTATAATTATTGGGCCAATATTCGGTTTGTATGACCCAATTACCAAATTAAGAAAACTGGGAGTTTTGTTCTCTCTCTCTCTCTCTCTCTCTCTCTCTCTCTCTCTCTCTCTCCTCCCTCTCTCTCTCTCTCTCTCCCTCCCTCTCTCTCTCTCTCTCTTACCTGAGCTTGAATATGTATACATGCACACATAAAGACACTGTGCTGTTGAGCCTTCTTTCTTTCCTGCTATATATTGCTTGGTGGTGTACTAATGCATGCGTTATGAATTAATAATGAAAGTTTAATGTAATTAGTGGGTCTACCTATATTTGCGTTTTTAGTAAGGGGATTCACTAGAAGATAGAAAATAAAAATTTTTTAACAAAAAACAAAACCGACTTCAAAAAAATGCACTAAAAAGTGACAAATAATTTTTGATCTTCAATAATTATACGCATACTACGCATCTAACTCAACACATGTGTAGCAAACATTTTATAGATTATCTAATCATTTGTAAACAGCACCAACAAATTATATTTTTTTTTTAATTCACAAAAAAATATAATTTGTTGGTGCTGTTTACAAATGATTAGATAATCTATAAAATGTTTGCTATACATGTGTTGAGTTAGATGCGTAGTATGCGTATAATTATTGAAGATCAAAAATTATTTGTCACTTTTTAGTGCATTTTTTTGAAGTCGGTTTTGTTTTTTGTTAAAAAATTTTTTTTTATTTCAATTTTCAAATTATTCTAATCATTAGTTTTCAAGATATTTAGATTTCTGATTCCAAATAGAAAAATATTAGTAAATAATGTTGGAACTCAAACTCTTCAATAACTAATGAATAAATTTATTTAAAAATTTAACTGAATAATCTTCGTGATACATATTATATGTTAATGCATCTCTCAAAATTTTGAAATACAATGAAAATATAGCCAATATTTATCGGCGCAAGTGTACTGTCCATTTTACATCTTAAATAATATATACTTATAAAATTTACATAATAATTTATAAAAACTATTAAAATGATAATTATATATTTAATATTATTTCAAACTATGAATAAAAAGTTTTAAAATTATTATTAGTGATAACTTATAAATAGTTATATTATTTTATTGAATACATTTTCAACTTGAATACTTATCTTCATGTTGAAACTAAATTTAATTAGCATTCAATTCCACAAGTTATTTAAAAAATTTACCATTATTCAAAGTTATTAAAAAGTTATTTATAAAAAGTATTCCCATATCAAAATTTCAAAATTCTATAAATTTAATTTTTTATTCTTTACGTTAGAGAATTAGTTTTGATGTTAAAATTTTTTTGTGATATGCAACATATACATATATATTATCTTATAGTAAAATATTTTATCACCTTGTATGAAAATTATTTTTTTAAAGTAGAATAATACTGTGAAAAAACAAATGATTATAAGAAAATACTGAAAACTGTAAATAACAATAAAAAAGCGTTAGGCTGGAGATAAATAATGATTGTTTATTATCATTTATACATTTTTTAAATGTAGATACTGCAAATATCCGTAAATAACTGTAAATAAATTAAAGAATACAGTTATTAGAAATAACTTAAAATAATTTTCATTTTAGTTCTTTTTACAACAAACATTTTTTAATGATTAAATATATATAAATATATATATATATTTATATATTGCGACGAGTATACATACCCGCGCATTCAAATTTCCCGCCTAACGGCCAGCTACGATAGAACAGTAGTTCTGAGCTCAGCCGCCAGGTGGCAACTTCAAACGTCGTTGCACGCATCGGGAAAAATGAGGCCGGAGTATATAAGAGGCCGAGAAGCACAGCTAAGCAGAGCAGTGTAGACTACGGTCTTCTCTCTCTCTTTACCTTAGTGAGCACGCTAGGCTAAGAGAGAGTGGGGCCAGTAGTAGCTGGTTGCCTTGGCTTGTGGAGCACCACAGCTTAGGCAAGGCTTCTCTCTCTTGCACATGGGGATAGACCGAGTGAGCACGCTGGTCTAAACTCTAGTGCATATGCTGGCAGTGTTAGAGATACGTCGAGTGAGCACGCTGGCGTAAATCTACCTGCCTAGAGCACACTAGCTATTTTTGCCGCCGCCGCAATGCCGAACTTGCGCCGTTGAATTTAAGGGTGACGTCCACCCATAGTATTATATTCTATTTCACATCTCGCCGCTGGCTTAATTAAGGGTCTGGTTAACCCGTAGCCGTCGCGTCCGCCGCCACGTGATTATGGAATATATTAAGGGTGTCGTTCACCTAGTTATTCAATTCGCATTAGTTTAAAGGACTCCGTCCGGCCGCGCATAAATATTAGAACTTAGATTAAGTTAAGGGTGTCGTCCACCCAATACATTTTTATATTAGTTTAAAGGACTCCGTCCGCCTGCCACGTAATCCTTAAGATATTAGAATAAGTTAAGGGTGTCGGCCACCCATTGTCTTTACGTCACTTAAAGGTCCCGCATGCCTATAGAGATTAGTAATTCAGATAATTAAGGGAGCCGGCTACCCCCGTCATTATTATTATTACCGTAGTATTAAATATAGCGTTACTAGATGCCGCCTAGTTATATTATAATTATTTAATTATTAATCATTTATCTCTTTTGTTTTTTGCACATTGTTGCAGGTAAAAGCCGCCGGTATAAATTAGACCGTCCAGGCCGTAGAATCTTTAGTTAAAGTAAACTATAATTCAGATTCTTTAAAGATTATTGATTAATTGATTTCACTTATTAAATGGCCGTCAAGTGGCCGATTTAATTATCTTTTGTACATTACATTCCGTTAAGGTTAGGTTAATTATTTGCATTATATAAGATCATTAGGTTTAGCTTTGATTTATACATTATTATTAATTCATATTTGTAATCGTCGTTGTAAATGAGTTTTTATGAGTACAATAAAGCCAAGGTACTCCATAGCATAACCAAACGTGTTAAACCCGGTTACTTTCCTTTACTTTCCGCCGTCCGATCCCTCCAACTCCTGCCGATCTTACCCTGGTAACTCGCTGAAGCGTCTGGCAACAGGAGTTACACGTATTTCCCCCTCCCGAAAGGGAAAAACGTTACAATATATGGGACATTTCACGCCAACTGTTAGAGCAAAAAAATAAAAATCGTTGAAACTCAAAGAATTTATTCTTTTTGTTACCTAAAATATGTAACAAAATTTTCAAGGATTCAGATTAGAAGGATCAAGAGCTATAGATCCTTGAAATTTGGAAATTTTTCAAAATTTTTGGAAAAGCCCCAAATTAATCATTTTTTTTCCTGAAAATCCTGATGTTTTAGAAAGAGAGAGATTCATGAAAATATTTCTTGTTGTAAATGAAGAGCAGAGTTAACATGATTCTTTACAGACCTTAATTTTGAAGTTTCCTATTAGTAATGTTAACCGATATTTATATATTAGAATTTAATAATATTTCAAACAGGTATACCTCATTCAACATGCAAATAACTTCACTAATTCAAAGACCACAATATATTAAATCAGTACCGATTGATGGAGAATTTATACAGTTATTATTTTCAGGAAATTTGGAAAAGGGTCACCGGATTTGTGTGTATTATAATAATAAGGTAATTCATATATATGACAATTCAAATCTTAAATATATACGAGATGAGCGTAAGATTTATATGAACAGTTTATTTCTAAACAAATCAGAATTGAGCATAGTATTCAAAACAGTACAATCACAAACAGATAATTATGATTGTGGCGTTTTTGCAATTGTTTTTGCTATTGCGATACTTTATCATTTAGGACCATGTTGTTTAAGATATGATGTCTCTCAGATGCGATTACGTTTATCAAGAATTTTTAAAACACAACAAATAAGAATGTTTTCAGTTTCGTAAAATTATAATAATGCAAATATTAATTACGATAATCCACCGGACATGATAAGGAGGAGTTTTTGTCATGAGCAACGTCTAAATCAAATACCATTAAATTTAGGTTTCGCCGAGCTTGAACTATTAGAAAAAAACTCACAAATGCATTTATTGGCAGAACAAAAAAAGATCATGGAAATTTATAGTAAACAAAAGAATTTGAATCATGAAACAATTTTGATGAAAATTGACAATGACATTTTAGATACAAATTTTTAAAAACCAGATAATGATATAATAGGAATCGATGATATCCACTTAAATTATAACGATAATAAAATTAGTACAGTTGAGATTAAATTAAATGAAGAAAAAAAAGAATCACAAGATAGATGAAAAAGAAACTTTATTTGTAACAGGACTTCAGAGCATGATGAAGCTGCCCGCCTTCTAATAATATTTCCAATCCTAACTTATGAATAAATGATGCGTTAATTTGAGTTTTTTTGCAACAAAATAAAAATTTGTAAGATTAAACTCTAGTGCGGATAACTCAAGAAATCCACCAAAATATTATACATATAAAGTTATAATAAAAACTTTTAATGTATCGTATTTTATGGTTAGGTTTATCGAGTTTGATATCTAATTTCCCATCAAAGCTCATACAAAAATAACAATTCCAAATGATTTTTTATTTTAACGAAAATGATTGTAATCATATAGCTTTAGTGCGGACAAGTCATTAGATTTGTTTAATTTATGAATTTAAAAAGATATTAATAAAATAAAAAAAGCAAAACTCAATTGCTGCAGCTCCGACATCCCGTTAATAGGAAAATGGTAATAAAACAATCACATAAATATAAAAAATTTTTAGAAAAAGACATTATTATGAAAATGCAAAAAAAAGTAATGATAAATTAGAACTAAGACGTCACGGGTCTCCTCAACAGAAAAAAAGTCTGCCCGCGCTAACGAAAAATTCTACGTGCATCATTCGATTCTAAAATACTTATAATTCACTAAAATCGAAGGCACAAAATCGGATCTGCTGCTTTCTACGAGATTTCAAAAAAAAAGATTCACAAAAATATTCAACATATTTAAATTTGATATATGTGTATAATACTTTTAGACACACATACGCACGCCAGCACACACACACACACACGCACACGCGCACACGCACACGCTCGCACGCACGTATCCACCTATACTTCTATAATAATATTTTTAAGATTTAACAATTGCTCTATTAATAATAAATCATTTAAAAATAATATTGTATTAAAATATTCATCATTATCAAATAAAATCAGAAAGTCATGCTCTACAAATGGTTAATTGTAATGAAAATATATAATTTACTCACCTGAAATCAGTAAATTCATTATTATCGTGCGTCGTGGATTGTACTTTTAGCTCGTAGGATCGGAACTGACTTACTATTAAAACTCGACGCGCTAGTTTTTGTTGATTTTTGGTGTGACTTAATTCTTCAATAAACTCATTTGTCTACAAATAAACGTGTTCGAATAATAGCCTGTTCAGTCAATATAAAGATTTTTCCTTTAACTAAAATAAATAAATTTTTCAACACTCAGGGCGCAAAATGACCATTTTGCGCCCTCAAAGCAATGAAAAATGATTACTTTGCGCCCCTCATGTTAAAAAATAATATATGCACCGCGTGCGCAATGTACTTTCGCACTCGCCGTGAAAGTACATTTTGCGCACTTGATGCATAAGGTACTATTATAATGTAACAAAGACTACTATCTTTTTCAATATGTTAATCATACATTATTCATGAATATTTTGGACAAAAAAGTAAAAAATAAATTTATATTTTCAAACATTACAGAATTACCTTTTAATTAGCTATTTAATCAGCTGTTACAGAATTCTCTTCAAAACAGATTCAAATATATTTTTCCATTTTCATATGGTCACTTCTTTGTAAATTAAATTTTAATTTAAATATCTCATTTAAAAATGTTATTAAACATTAATTGTATATTCTAAATTAAATTTTTACTATTAAATATCACATTTTACAAACAAAAAATTTTCGTTGAAATTTTCCTTAAAAAGATTGTTTTTCCAATTTTTAAATTAACACTGTTGGTCAATCATACACTAACCAGGAGAGTGTCTGAGTTGCGGGTCACAGATCTTGGTGAAACTTCGGGATAAGTATTTAGGTACCAAAATATGAGTAAAGCCACGGCGGTACGGTCTAACGCTTCGAAAAACTGAAATTATGAACAATTACAGTCTTATTTTCGGAAAAATAAAAAAAAATAACTTTTAATTGAAGTGTGAATAATTCTGCCTGGAAATGTCTTAAATAAATCTACAATAACTAAAATGAAAGCAGAGAAAGCAAGCTTTAATTTGCTAGTTTTCGAATTAAAAAATAATAATTAGAACTAAAGTTATGCCTGCTTAAAGTTGAGCAGTAAGAGAGTACCAAAAATAGTTTAAATTTTGAAGGATGGTGATTTTTAGTACTCTTTTGATGCTTAACTTCAAACAAGCATAACTTTAGTTCTAATTATTAGTTTTTAAATCGGAAACTAGCAAATTAAAGCCTGCTTTCTCTGCTTTCATTTTAGTTATTGTGAATTTATTAAAGACATTGCTAGACAGAATTATTTACACTTCAATAAGGAGTTCTTTTTTCATATTTTTCTGAAAATAATACTATAATCGTCTATAACTTCACTTTTTCGAAGCGTTAGACCGTACCGCTGCGGCTTTACTCATATTTTGTTACCTAAATACTTATCCCGAAGTTGTATCAAGATCTGTGACCCGCAACTCAGACACTCTCCTAGTGAGTTTACAAGAATTAATCGACAAGAGCCGTTAGTTTACAAATATAAATCTTTATTAATTGAACTACAGTCCACTCACCGTTAATGAAATCGTTGACGAGACAAAGGGAAGCTGGTTGATGATATCGGCAATGGCGGTTAGACTGGCTCGCTTTTTCTCTCTCTCTCTCTCTCTGTACAAGGTTAGCTGATCGACGCCGGCTGCAAGGAAACGCAAAGGAATCAGGTCGATGAAATCCCCCTCTGGAAATGTCTATCTTCACAGTCGACTCTGCTATTCTCTCAGCACGCTCCAAAGTCTTTCTCCAGCTCCAAGATTACGCACAAAAAAAAAAAAAAAAAACTTCAAGACTATAACCTTTGAAATTCTTTAAGCAATTAGAAAGCTCCAACACGGCACGAGATCAGCAATCGAATGAATTGCGATGGCCGCTTTCTTCGTCTCAAGTCCTCTTCCATCTTCTTTACAATCTTCTCTCTTCTTCTATGTTTTTCTTATCCAATCAATAATTACTTTTCTAATTTATTGCTTTTTTATTGGTCGATCTTGTTTTCGGTCTTCGAACGCAAATCTTCGACATGTGTGCCACCTTTAATAGGAGAGATTCAAGTCTCTTTGTATGTTCTCTTTTCGCTTCTTCTTCTTTCATCTCTTTTGTATATATATAAATTTTGAGAGAGAGGCCTTATATATATAGATATACTATATATAGATATGCACGTCTACAGCGTACATCTCTTTAAGCGAAGAGAAAGAACTGGTAACATCTCCTCTCTACGCTCTTCCCATCTCTTTCTATTATATCTTGCCTCTCTCTTTGTTCTGTGCGCGAGAAGACAGCGCGCCATCATTTCCAATTTGTTCTCATGATATACTAATCTTGCTGTTTCTTTTCTTCTTATCTCTTGAGTCTCCCTCTCTTTTTACATCTTCTTCATCGTGCGTCAACTCCTAGCGCACGCGCGGTCGTTGCTATGTATTGGTAATAGATGCTCCCTACCTTCGGTCTACGTAAGCAGCACTAGCGCTCACACACACGGTCTATAAGTGTGTACGTACTGGCTGCCACGCGCCTCTGCTATCATCGTCGCTCTCCTCGTGGTACCGGGAAATTTAAGCAAAAAAAATCTCTCTCTTAATAACTTTATTTAATTTATTAAAGATGCGCCCGGGTCAGTGAGTGCACCGATGGTGTGTTTGAGTATGCTTGCGTAGTCTTAAAAATTTTAATTTTACAAAAAAAAATTTTTTTGCCCTAGGCCGCAAAATGACCATTTTGCGTCCTACGGAAAAACTTTAAATGTCTCGGCCTCGGGACAAAAAAATAGTATATTAGACCATGGATGCATATTGATCATCCTAGCTCGTGCAACTTTCGAGGCCTCGCTACGCTCGACCCCAAAAGCTCGCACTCGCCGAGAATGATCAATATGCATCCTTGGTCAATAATGTACTATTATTGGGACGTATCACGTCACAGCTTTGAGTAAGAAACCGTTTGCTATTTTTAGTTTTTGTGTTATTAACTTTAACAGTCACGACATCAGATTTATTTATACTTTGTCTACTAAAATTAAAATTATCACTTAAAAAATATTCCATAGCGATATTTATTGTTTTCATCAATAGGGTGATTAGTATATGAATCTGGCTTCGAATAAACTCCTTTATTTTTTACGAGATTCCTTCATTTATTTATCATATATTCGCTTATATTCGGGAATAGTGAGCAAATTTTTATTTTCTTAAGGGGACGCTGTATCTCTCTATCCTTTTCTAATTGAAAAATGTAAATTTTTGGGAAAACTAGTTATTATTGATAGAAATTAAGGGTTGTCCGCAACTTCTATAGTGAAAAACAATATTTTGTCTGATGAGAGCAAATTAATTTTGTTGCTTTTTTTTCAAGTAAAGTTTGACATACTTACAAAATCCTAAATTAGGCTAGAGAATACGTTATTTAAGTATGTCAAACTTTACTTGAAAAAAAAAAAAAAAATTAATTTGCTCTTATCAGACAAAATATTGTTTTTCGCTATAGAAGTTGCGGATAACCCTTAATTTCTATCAATAATAACTAGTTTTCCCAAAAATTTACATTTTTTAATTAGAAAAGGATAGAGAGATCCAGCGTCCTCTTAATTTTGAAGGTAGTAGAGTCAGAAGTTTTACTTTCTCCGAAATAGGGAAACATTTTTCTAAAGCCAATTAAAAATTTTCTACAAATTCATCTTAATAGTTTTCAATGGAACTTTTGTCTGATTCTATTGATTGCCTATCTACTGAAATGCCATACGCATCTTCTAATTTACTTCTGACAGTAGCAGAAAAAGCTGAAATTAAGGATTTTCTCTTTTAAGATAGGTAATTTTTCCTTAAATTTTCAGGTATTACAGCTTTTCTTTTTAGGGGTGAGACGCATTCAGGTAAAACTGTATTAAAACTCTCGTTTAATTCCTCTATTCAATCGGGTGTCTTTAGAATAGAATCATCATCTTTTCCACTAAAAAGTTCAGTGATTTTATTTTCAGATGTAGACTGAAGATCACTTAAAATCATTTTTGATATGCGTTCATAACAATTTGTGCATGCATTAGTAGATGGCAGTATCTTTAAATCAGGATAAAGTCGTGCCAAATTAATGGCTAAATCTTCCAACGGTCTAAAACGTAAATTACTGCTCTTATAAACTACCTTCTTATGCATTTGAAAAAAATCGGAACATGAAATTCTTTTAGAAGAGTAAATTTCGGACATTGTTATTGCACAGTTTTGTTTACTTTTCCGCAAGCCCGACAAGTACCTTTCAGATCAGTCGTAAAAATATCTAGCTTTTATAGAACAGTTCCAATATGCTGTTTTGTTTACGCGATGTATTTGTCCTCCTATTGTTTGTATATCGAAACATACATAATATAGATATACACGAATAGAATTATTTTTTTCCATTTTTGAGTATTTATTTTCATATTACGAATTTACATATATATATACACATATATATATATATATATATATATATATATATATATATATATATATATATATATATATATATATATATATATATAGGCACAAGCGCACAACCCCCATTTTGCTTTTATAACTTTAAAAAAATGTCCAAGAATTTTTTAAATAACTTTTATTTAAAATACTAAATAATATTAATTATTCAAAAGTTTTCTTGAAGTGAATCTTCAATGATCTTTTAATGAATCTAATCATTTGTGAAGTCCTGACATAATACCAGGACAGAATTAATAATTAAATTTTGTGTGTTATGAGGGCTACGTGTATATGTTTTATTATAATATCAAATAAAGAATAAAGTTAGTAATTAATTTATAAACGTTTTATCAAATGTTAGTCCAGCGGTAGGAATACGCCAGCAACGATATACATTCAATAGTATAGAGAGAATATAATATAAATAGATCTGAAATGCAGCTAAAATTCAGCTAAAATAAAATCAAAATTTACCTAAAATTGCTTAAAATTAATATAAATTTTAATTAACTTTCAGCTAATTTTCAGCTAACTTTTAGCTTAATTTTAACTAGATTCTAGTTAAATTCTAGCTAACTAAGGACAAATTGAATTCTTATACACAGTGGCAGCGGCAGCGGCGAAATCATTTTATTATATATATATATATATATATATATTTATATACTAGAAGGGGTTCCCCCCTGCTCGCTCTGCTCGCCAACCCCCCCGAATACACACTGCTTACAGTCAATTTCAAAGTAAATAGAAGAGTAGGACATAATAAATCTAAATTTTATATTTGCGAATGTGAAAAAAGTTCAATAGAAGACATCGATACATAAAAATATAAGATATGCAGTTATAGAATTAGAATTCATAAAAAAAAGATGGTTCAACGCGACATTCAAAAGTTTATAATGAATCAAACTTATATATTTTTGAAATGAATTAAAAATAGAATAGTAAATAACAATGAAATTTCAAGTTATGATTGTATATAATAATATTTAATAATAATTATGAGCGAATAATAGAAAATTATGATTATAAATAAATATTTTGATCTCCTTATGCCATAAATTTTATACATATCGAGAAGATGCAAAAAAACGCTCCCTCTCTGCATTTTTTATTTTTGGGCTTGAGACCAACATATATAAATATATGGCTGCATTAAGAGTATTTTTTTTTATTGTAGCTAAAAGAAGCTTACATTTATATTTTTTATTGTCGCTAAAGAAGTCTACACTTTTTTTTGATTGTCGCTAAAAAAGCTTACAAATTTATTTATTACTGTCGCTGAAGCATACAGATCTATTGTTTGTTGTCGCTAAAAAAATCTCATATAAGCATACAAATTTATTGTTTATTGTCACTAAAAGGAGCTTACAAATTAATTTGTTATTATTACTGAAATAATTTTATAGACTTATTTTTTACTGTCGCTAATAGAAGCTTACAAATTTATATTTCATCGTAGTTATAAAAAGCTTACATATTTATTTTTCATTGTCGCTAAAGAAGCTTACACAGTTGCTTTGTATTTTTACTAAAAAAAGTTTAAATAATTCTAAATATTTCTTTAATATGTCGTTAAATTTCATTGTCGCTAAAAGAAGCTTATAAATTTATGTTTTAGTACAAGCTTACATATTTATTTTTTACTATTCTTAAAAAAAACTTATACATTAATTTTTTTTGTAGTAAATCAATATTATTTTATATTTTGTATTTTAATTATCATCAATTTGTATTAAGAATATTGTATTTATTAATGTAATGAAATAAAAATATTAAATTATTTAATTTACCTTATTTAAGGACGTTGCCCTGTCATGATTATTTTTCAGCAGTAATCTGAATTATCGATATTTAGTTGAAACTTGGCAACATTATGCGTTATTCACTTTTTTGCTTCACAATGTAAACATATATTTGACTATAAGCTATAGATATTTAAACACTATCCCCGTATATATCCGATTCATGTGTAATGCTTTATAAATTTTTATAAATAAAAATGCTACATTTTTTATTATAAAATGAATGCTTATCCTAGTAAATGATTTCAGAATAATCAAAATACTTTTATTTTTGTTGATGAATTATTATTTAGAATGTAAAATGATATGTAACCTACAATTTTTGACATGTCGCGGAATATCGTTCTCTCTCTCTTTCTTCTATTACAGAAAACAACGTTGCCAAGTTCATCTTAAATGTATTATTTTGACAATGTTTTATTGAATATTTTAATGAAAAGCCTTATAACATGCGTTGAAACTTTGAGGGTCGAATCATCAAATATTTTTTTATTTATTATAAAAAAATTGTTTGAATGTGTCATTTCTAAGAGGTTTTATTGATGATTTTAAACTTGGTCTCATATAACCACGTGTTAAACCTCCTATTTTTTTTCTTATATTTGTCAGTTATTAGCATTATAAGGTAGGTCGAAAAAACGCGTGTGAGTTCAAAATACACTAAACTATCGTAATTCCAAATTTCAGCAATTTCTGTCATTATTTTATTTAACAGGGCAACGTCCTTAAAATTATTTCATTTGCTAATATCAGTTTTTCTAACTCCATGTTTTCATCATTTAATACTTTAATAAATTCCCATCTTTTTACTTTCAATATATATGTAATATCTATAAAATTTTTAAATATATATATATATATATATATATATATATATAAATATACATGAATATTTTCATAAGTGTATATTGTAACAGGTTAGTAATTAAATCAAATGTTATATACTTGTAACTTTTTGTCACAAGTACCTTACCTGTTATAATGTGATCAGCTGATCACTTGCATTAGCCGCTCAGAACTCGTACTTCAATTACTAAATTAAATATAATGAACAACTGAGTAATTGCTTTTATTGATACAAAAGCGTGCAAATTGCCAGTTGTATATAGAATAAATCAAATGTATGATAAGGTACTCGGGCGTGGTAAATCTTTACGACACCAGATCAAAATAAGAAACAATAAAACTGCATTTAAAAGGAAAAATAAATGACTTAATTTATTAAGAATAAGAAAATAAAATGACAGTAAAAGATATTAAATTTAACGCTCAGGCCGAGCTTATAAAACGTAACTAAATAAGTAATAATTTAAATAATAGAAGCGCTGCAAAATATAATTCAATTTATACGCAAACGCGTACGGGGTTGCAACCAACGTACCTTATTTTATTTCTCGGTCGCGCGCAATCTTAAACCAAGAGAAGATAAAGGGAAAAAGCTGGCTCGCTGTCTCTCTCTTATGCACGGCAATCCTATACACGGAAAACATTTGGCACGTTAAGGAAGTGTGCTTGTGAGACATCGTGCGTCTGCTGTATCGGCACCGAAAAATACGGTGCCGATGTTACTTCGTTACAGTGGCTATCTCTGTAGAATGTTAACGCTTGCCTCGAAATGCACGAGGGGCGCTACTGTGTAAAACGAGGCAGAGTCACATATGTTAAGCGTGCGTTGCTATAGCTTTGACTGTCACGCCATCTCGACACCTGAAATCTAGTGCCGGCATCGTGCCGCACAACCTAGTCACCGTCGCTGTACGTGCGAAATGTTTCCCGTGTACTCTGCGTTGTTGTGTAGGTGGCTTCTCTAAAATCAAACAAAGATTTTGTGTCAAACATTGTGTGCAGCGATCCGCCTACTCACACAATTTTGACACCACTAATGCACACACTCACACAACACAGTCAAACGCGTAGCCTAATTATAATTCTTTTAATTCAAGCGAACAAAACTTTTTATCAGAGAGAGCGCGGCAAAAAGCTATTGAGGCTTACAATGGCGGTCAAAGTAATAATGAGATAGAAAGAGTTAGCTATCTTCCAGCCCCTTTCTATCGTTCTTCTCTGCGCGCGTCTTATTTACATAGCCTTCATGTAAGCCGGCACAAGGCGCTTCACACGTGGTTATCCTAGTCCAGCGCCTGCTGCCCTCGCCTATCAGCTGTCATAGTATATATTACGAGTATAGTATCGATACTCGTCACATCCCCTCCCCAGACGTTGTATATCGTCGAGATGCAACTTCTGTACCTGAAATTGGGATCTAGGAATGACAAAATAATTAATCGCACGACTACAACGGACCTTAATTTATTATACAATAAAAAATTATTATTTTATATACATTTAGTCAGGGCCCGGCGAGAGGCCTCACAAGGGTCCTAGCTGACGCTAGTCTCTTCTCGAGCCCGTGTGAGTTTCTCTCCAAGGCCGCTTACTCCTATCATGAGCCACCTTGTTTGGACACCTGGCCGGGTCCCTGACTGCCGGTTCGCCACACCAGTAGCAGAACGGGTTTTGCCGGGGTTCCGATGGTCTTGAATCCCCGGTAGTCTTGCTGGTGTTATTCCCTGACGATCTTGACTTTGACCGTGCCCTGGACCTATCCCTTGGTGTTGATGGACGTGGTCGAGGATTATGTGTCGCTCGAGATCGCGGCGGGAAATCAGTTGATACCCCAGCTCGCCTCCTTAAATCTTCGAAGCGAGCTGCCGCTTCTCGAGCTTCACGCTCCTTGGCTTCTTTTTCCTGGCGAGCACGTTCAATCTTTCGCCGGAGCTCCTCAGCCCGTTGTTTTTCTTCGGCTTCGTGTTTACGGCACGCCGTTCTTTCAGCCCTCCACTCAGTTATGTGGAACACCTCTTGTTTCCACAACGCCACACGTTTTTGGAATTCGTACGAAAATGTGGTGACGTCCTGATGTTGCATGTGGAAACCGTCCCATATTTTGAACGCATTGTCACGTTCGCGTTCTGCGGCCACTTTTGCTTCGCGATCCTGCATCAGGGCTGATCTCACTAGTTGCCACTTCGCGTCTACCGACTCTTCCGATGTTGTTGAGGTCGGTGACTCTGATGGTGGTTGTGAAGTAGCGGCGCTCTGACTTTGGCCAGGTCTTCGCAGATGAGGTATTGGCTGCGGTTCCTCTTTTGCACTGAAAAAAACCCGAATCCAGCGCTGCGAAGTTGATCGTATTAGCGGAATGCAAACAACACTCGAAGCATAAGTATACATAAAATCGTAGTAGGTTTATGCGTGACTATACCGCAGTCAATCATTGTGACCATCTGTACAGTATAGTAACGCGAATCCGAGTGGAGCGACTGCATTGCCGAGTCAATCGCTTCGACTCGTCGGCATCATCTATGCCGGTAGCCGAAATCGGGCACAACTTTTAGCGTTGCGTGGTTGCTTGCTTCGACTCGTCGGCGTCTCGCTTGCCGCAAGCCGAGCACAGAGACAACGTTGCGAGTTCGTACACTTCGACTTTCTAGATTCTAGTACTGTGAAAGTCGATATTAATACTTTACGTCAATTTAAATTATGTGTTAATTTAATTTTCATTCAAAAAGTATTTATATGATTATTAAACAGAGTCAAGCTGTCTCAACTGGGCACACTAAAAATGAAATTGCACTTTCCAATCATTTTATTATTTTATTACGAAGATGTATTGATAAAAAACAACGTCCTAAAAAATTTTCGAAAAATTTAAATTTTTTAAAAAGTTATTAACAAATGAAGTCTAAAGCCGTTTTTTTTTCAAAATTCAATTTCTCCGCAAATATTGAATGAAAGTTGATGAACTCTTTCAGGGTAAGTACAAAACTATCTTCTATTTAAGATGAAATTTAAATTTTATAAAAATGTTTACAATTGTTGTTATAAAATTAATTTTTTAATAAACAATTGAAAATTTAACAAACTTCTCGGGTAGGTAGGAAAAAAAATTTTTTTTAAGGAATATTCTATAAAGTCTAAAGTATCTTTTCCTGAAAAAAAATTTTGGTAATATTCATAAACAAAAAAGTTACGAATTTTTTAATGCGGCGGGATGAGCTTGCGGCGCGCTACCGCGAGAGATACTTACGCGCGTTCAAGCGCTCAGCTTTTTGTACCTGCTTATTTATGCAATGAGTACTACAGATATTGACAAAGTTAAAGATTTTTATCTTCATGACGATGTGAGTAGGGTCATGCCAGGATCGAAAGAATACAAATCTGTTGTTGTTAGTGGAAAACGTCAACACAAACAGGTATGAAAATGAAAATATCGTCAGTTGTTTTATTTATTGCGCTTCGTTTTTACGCTTTACGAGTTTGTAATATAGTTCAAATAATTATATATCCAAGTACATAAAAGCTCGAAAATGTAGATTTATTATAAAATATTTCCTCTTTGATAAATTAAAATCTGTAATGATATGAGATAAAATAGTTAGTAGGGATGTTTCAATTTCATCTTAATATTTTTTTAGAAACGCTTATTATTGGGAAATCTTGCCGATTTACATACAGATTTTGTAAAAGAAATTTCCGGAAGTAAAAGTTTCGTTGTCAGTTTTAAAACTTTGAGGCCACCTCAGTGTATTTTAGCTGGTCCTAAGGGTACGCATAATGTTTGCGTTTGTAAAGATCATGGCAATATCCGTCTAAAATTAAGAGGCCTCAAACAAGAACTCGCTCGAAAAAACATCAATTTTCAAACAAGTTATCGAGAACTTTTTATTGAAATAATTTGTCCAAGTCAAACTGCAGCTTGTTATCTGGGAAATTGTGAAAACTGTCCTGGGACAAAGAAAATTCTCGATGATTTGAAATCAACTTTAGAAAATAATGGCATCACAAGTATTACATTCAATCAGTGGCTCACAACTGACAGGTATTTGTTAAATATTTGTGTCTCAATTTTTTTAGACAGTAATTAATTTTCTAAAATATATAATTTTCTATTAGATGTCAACTACTCACACAAACTGAAAGTTCACATATTTTTATTAAAAATCTTGGTAAAGAGTTGCCGAAAGTTTTAAAACATGATTTTATTGCCAAGTCGCAAGCAGAATATCTAGAAAAATTGAAAAATTTACTGGAATGTGGTGAATATCTCGTAACTCTTGATTACTCTGAAAATTATTCTTTTCATGTGCAAGATGCTATTCAGTCGCAACATTGGTCAAAAGATCAAGCAACTCTTCACGTTTATGTTATATATCACAAGAAGAACAATGTTCTTGAGCATACGAATTTTGTAGTTTTTTCCGAGTATATAAACCATGATGCCACTGGAGTTCACCTTTATAATTCGAAAATGATTGGATTCTTGAAAAATAGATTTGGTGCTGAAAATATTAAAAAAATCTACTATTTTTTCGACGGAGCTGGTTCACAATATAAAAATAGATTTAATTTTATGAATTTACTATTTCATGAAGAAGATTTTGGCTTTGAAGCAGAATGGCACTTCTTCGCAACCGCACATGGAAAGGGAGCTTGCGATGGGATTGGTGGATGTGTTAAAAGACAAGCTTATCGAGCCAGTTTGCAGGGTGCTCAGATAACGGATACACGAAAATTATTTGAATGGGCGCAAAAATCCTTTCCTAAAATTTATTTTGATTTCTGTTCATCGAATGAGTATGACGAACATAAACAAGGTTTGGAATCTCGCTTTTCCCAAGCAAAAACAGTCAAAGGAACACGTCAATACCATAGCTATAAGCCACACGATTCAAAAAATATAACATGCAAGATTTTTTCTGATGATTCTAAGAGTACTGTTCAGAAAGTCTCTACTTAGATATTGTAAATAAAATGTTATAATTATTAAAATATATTATATATCAAATTATTTTCTCATGAATTTTATTTATTACGAGTTTTAGTTATTATTAATGTTATTTATTATGAGCAAATGCATAAATAATCAGGTACAAAAAGCTGAGCGCTTGAACGCGCGTAAGTATCTCTCGCGGTAGCGCGCCGCAAGCTCATCCCGCCGCATTAAAAAATTCGTAACTTTTTTGTTTATGAATATTACCAAAATTTTCTTCCAGGAAAAGATACTTTAGACTTTATAGAATATTCCTTAAAAAAAAATTTTTTCCTACCTACCCGAGAAGTTTGTTAAATTTTCAATTGTTTATTAAAAAATTAATTTTATAACAACAATTGTAAACATTTTTATAAAATTTAAATTTCATCTTAAATAGAAGATAGTTTTGTACTTACCCTGAAAATTTCATCAACTTTCATTCAATATTTGCGGAGAAATTGAATTTTGAAAAAAAAACGGCTTTAGACTTCATTTGTTAATAACTTTTTAAAAAATTTAAATTTTTCGAAAATTTTTTAGGACGTTGTTTTTTATCAATACATCTTCGTAATAAAATAATAAAATGATTGGAAAGTGCAATTTCATTTTTAGTGTGCCCAGTTGAGACAGCTTGACTCACAAGTAAATGTTTTAATTCTTTAATATTATTTAGATTAAATTTTATTTATTAACATATTGAAACGTTTAATAAATTAAATAAGGACTAATGTTTCGTTATACTTCAATATTTACTCGAATTTCAAAAATTAGATATCTTGTTTAAGTATATTCATTAATTATTTATAATAAAATGAAGTTGATCAATATTTTAGATGAAAATATTTACTAAGTCGATTTAATCAGTTAATATAATTTCATGAATATCTATCTATCTAAATGATATCTGATAAAAAATGTATTCGTATATTTTCTTTAAAATTAAGGAGAGAAAAAAGATCTTATAATCAATTATAAAATGAATACTTTACTGACTCTTTTGCAAATTAAGAAGTTTTCAGTTATTTCCCCGTTGAAAATGAGAAAATTAATCAGGCAAGTTTCCTATTAAGTTTTTTTGTATATTGAATAATAACCTTTCACCAATCAGATAAGCTAAAAAATTTACATATTGTAATTTTCAAAAATTCAATAACATTCTATATTTTATTTATAAGAAAAATGATTCTATTAAATTTTTACTGTGGTTCGTTATTTTTGAATCAGAAATTCATTAAAACATTAATTAAAAAAAAATTTGTGATAAATTTTCAGAGAACAAAATATAAAAAAAGCTAAATTTATAGTCACAAACGCTAAATATTTCCCTAGTCCAGTCAATTAAAGAATATCAATAAAAAAGAGTACCCCCCGTTAAGATAGGTAAAATGCCCTCCCTCATATATTTTAAAACTAATATCTTTTTTTGTTTTTATAGTAATTAAGATTAGGTTTTGTTATATTTATAGTTTCCTAACACATACCCTAACCTTAACATAACCTAAAAATCACTTTTTTTATAAAATTTTTTTTTTATCTGGAAGGATGAATGATATTAATCCCGCGAAAAACATATGACTAGGTCTTAGCACTCTCTTCAACTGTGATTTTTTGCGAGTCCGAGAAAGCAGTTTTTCTAACCTAAAAATAACATTTAAATCATAAAATCTCCGTAACTTTGCTCTGGGAGGGGCTACAAGTAATTTTCTGGGCTTAAAATTTGTATTTTTTAAAAACAAATAAAGTTTATGATGACCAAAAATTCGATTCTGGCATGGCGCCATGGCGAAAAACTCGAAAAACCATTTTTTTTATAGGTTTTCTGTCGGTTATTGGTCTCTAGCAATTCACAAATCATTTTTAAAGAAAAAAACATAGCTTCATTGGATTCTACGTGAAAAAATACATTGAAAATATGCATAATAACTTTAGGAATACTTGGATGCTGTTACAAAACAATTAAAAAAATAAAATAATTCTAAAATTATTACATAGCTACTTTGCGTCGTTGCTGCATTTTATGTTTTTATGACCTTGGTCATCTCTTTAGAGTCTCAAAGCTACTATTCAATGTATCCATAGGCAAATTATGTCCACTACACCCGAAAAACAGAGACAAATACTAGACAGTTAACGTTAACTCATATATGTACATATATATATATATATATATATATATATATATATATGGAATAACTTGCTATCCCTCGTATATACATAAGGAATAGTGAGTTGTTCTTAGGAAACGCAAATTATTTTTCTTATACATAGATAAAAAACCAATGTTTATCTATTCCTGTAACTATCCTTTTTAGTGTTTTTTTTAGCTTGTAAGAGACCTAACATGTTTTCTGTCCTCCATAAATCACGAACTCAGTAGATTTGAACAATTAAATGATTCTAATTAGGTTCCAAATTCAAAAATTAAAAGATCATCATCTCTTTAGAGTCATAAAGCTACTATTCGATGTATTTACAGCCAAATTACGCCTATTGCACGCTAAAATAAGATTTTTAAACATAACTGAAGTAACGGTCGTATCATCTGTCTTTTTGTATTACAGTAGACTCTGGATACAAGAGAATCAACAGGCCTTCAGGAGAGGAATTTTCTTGAAAATTCTTTCATACAAAAAGTCCCCAACACGCTGGAGTCAAGAGTGATACCCACACCTACTGTTTTGTTGTGTGAGTTGTATCCAACATGCGTGTATATTCTGTCTCTCTCACTTTCATAGTGGTGGGATAACGCAAATACTTAGGCTCACGCCCATATTTAGAAGAAAAAGCTCGAAATCTCTTATATCGCAATCTCTTGTATCGAGAGATCACTGAATCATTAGAGAGACAAAGACGGAATAAGGTTTTAGTAACAATCGTGTTGGGTCTATAAATTCGAGCCTGAAAGTACACTTCTATGTAAGCATTTATATTCTTTGTTAGAACTGCCACAATTATGATTTGTCTTCAGGCCATTATACGCAAAAAATAGAGTAGCAACCGATATAAGAAATACATTGCTTCTACATATATGAGAATCAAGCGCGTTGTTTCTAGCAACAGCTCACTATTCTTTGTATATATATATATATAAGAAGCAATAGCTCCTAGAGTTCCTAGCAATAGCTCACTATTCTTTGTATCTATATATATATATTGTTACTAAAATCTCATTCCGTCTTTGTCTCTCTAATGATTCAGTGATCTCTCGATACAAGAGATTGCGATGTAAGAGATTTCGAGCTCTTTCTCCTAAATATGGGCGTGAGCCTAAGTATTTGCGTTATCCCACCACTATGAAAGTGAGAGAGACAGAATATACACGCATGTTGGATACAACTCACACAACAAAACAGTAGGTGTGGGTATCACTTTTGACTCGAGCGTGTTGGGGACTCTTTGTATGAGAGAATTTTCAAGAAAATTCCTCTCCTGAAGGCCCGTTGATTCTTTTGTATCCAGAGTCTACTGTAATACAAAAAGACAGACGATACGACCGTTACTTCAGTTATGTTTAAAAATCTTATTTTGGCGTGCAATAGGCGTAATTTAGCTGTAAATACATCGAATAGTAGCTTTATGACTCTAAAGAGATAATGATCTTTTAATTTTTGAATTTGGAACTTAATTGGAATCATTTAATTGTTTAAAACTATCGAGTTCCTGATTTATGGAGGACAGAAAACATGTTAGGTCTCTTACAAGCTAAAAAAGAACACTAAAAAGAATAGTTACAGGAATAGATAAACATTGGTTTTTTATCTATGTATAAGAAAAATAATTTGCGTTCCCTAAGAACAACTCGCCATTCCTTATGTATATACGAGGGATAGCAAGTTATTCCACACATATATATATATATATATATATATATATATGTATATATGTATATATAGGAGTTATAGTTATCTGTCTAGTATTTGTCTCTGTTTTTCGCGTACAGTGGACGTCATTTGCCTATGAATACATTGAATAGTAGCTTTGAGACTCTAAAGAGATGACCAAAGTCATAAAAACATAAAATGCAGCAACGATGCAAAGTAGATATGTAATAATTTCAGAATTATTTTATTTTTTTAATTGTTTTGTAACAGCATCCAAGTATTCCTAAAGTAATCATGCACATTTTCAATGTATTTTTTCACGTAGAATCCAATAAAGCTATGTTTTTTTCTCTAAAAATGATTTGTGAGTTGCTAGAGACCAATAGCCGACAGAAAACCTATGAAAAAATGGTTTTTCGAGTTTTTCGCCATGGCGCCATGCCAGAATCGAATTTTTGGTCATCATAAATTGTATTTGTTTTTTAAAAATACAAATTTTAAGCCCAGAAAATTGCTTGTAGCCCCTCCCTGAGCAAAGTTACGGAGATTTTATGATTTAAATGTTATTTTTAGGTTAGAAAAACTGCTTTCTAGGATTCGCAAAAAATCACAGTTGAAGAGAGTGCTAAGACCTAGTCATATGTTTTTCGCGGGATTAATATCATTCATCCTTCCAGATAAAAAAAAAATTTTATAAAAAAAGTGATTTTTAGGTTATGTTAAGGTTAGGGTATGTGTTAGGAAACTATAAATATAACAAAACCTAATCTTAATTACTATAAAAACAAGAAAAGATATTAGTTTTAAAATATATGAGGGAGGGCATTTTACCTATCTTAACGGGGGGTACTCTTTACTAGATTTGTAAATACTCATAGCTATTAAGCATTAATAAAACTAAAATATAAACTATGCTCAAATTCTTTCAAAATAGCACTTGCACGATATAAAAATTTCTTTTTTCTAAAAGTCACAGCGTAATAAAGATTGGACCAAATTTCAGCTTTTATTATTAATTAAAGATTTGAAAAAAAAATTCAGATCCAACCTTTACTGCGCTATAACTTGGGGAAAAAATATTTTTATATACTGCAAATTCTATTTATAAAGGATTTGGACTCAACTTTTATTTAAAAAGAATTTTAAGCTTGTAGCTATTAATGCTTATAAACTATAAGTGTTTGAAAATCTAATTATTTTTTTATTGATATTCTTCAATTGTCTGTTATTAGGAAAATACTGAGCGTTAGTGTCTATAAATTTAGCTTTTCCTATATTTTGCCATTCGAAAACTTATCCCAAGGTTTGAGCAAATATTCGTGATCTAAAGATGCACTACTCTCCTTATTAGTGAAGTTTCATTTTTTAAAACAAAGAAATTACAATTTTAGAATAAGAAAATAATTATTTCAAATTAATTAGTGTTTGATTGAATATCGTTTATATATGATGTATATCATTATTTTACTAAGAAGTATACATAGAATTTTCAAAGAATGAAATCTTTTTTTAAATGTAAAAAATATTTTATTGACATATCTGCACATTTCATTTAAAAATTTACTTCCTGAAATGAATTATATTTGACTCAAGAATAGTATATTATGCACCTAGGGAGGTAAAATAAAGGACAGGCCATAGCACGAGTGAATTGACACCCGAGGCGAAGCCGAGGATGGCAAACTCATGCTATGGGTTGGCCGTTTTACCTTCCGTGGTGCATATACGATTTTTTTCAACCGTGAGGCTAAAAATAGCACTTTTCGTTTTCCGTGCTGGGAGCAAAAGTGGTATTTTTAGCCCACTGTTGAAAAAAAATATATTCTTTAAGTAAAAATATTTTATTTAAATTAGCAAGTATTTGCTTTTTTTCAATTAAATGTAATTAAAAATCTTTAATGATAAAACGACTTTATTAAATCAATAAAATATCTCATCAATTATGTTTCGGTCGAAATTCTACAATTAAATTCTGGTTTTATTCCTCATAAATCTTCATCTTTTTCTATTTATAATATTTTCGTCTATGCCTACATTACTTTTGTATAAGAAATGTTAAGTGACAACGAAAAATTTACTGCTAGAATGCATAAATTATTTTTTAATCAAACGTTTAGCTTTGTCCATTACAAAAAAAAGGAGTCTGGTTGATTGAACAATATAACAATTTCGTCAAAAAAATGTTAGTAAATTTAAAGATTTTTATAAAATATTAGAAATGCAAATTTATAATTTACAATAGGCATAATGCGAATTATAAATAAACGTTACTAAAAATGATAATAA
Organism: Anastatus disparis; assembly: GCA_017163975.1. Classification (NCBI taxonomy): domain Eukaryota; kingdom Metazoa; phylum Arthropoda; class Insecta; order Hymenoptera; family Eupelmidae; genus Anastatus; species Anastatus disparis. Next base: position 2,416,808 of record JAFFSR010000291.1, on the reverse strand, counting down.
TTTAACAAAATTTATTTCGCAGAAAGAACTATCAAATAAAAGAAATATTTTATTTACCTGTGCATGAATTCAATTTTGAAATTAACTCACAAGGAAAGCATTGCATTTGAGTTTCAGATTTTCTCTTAACTTGAGGATATTTTTTTTTTTAAATTATGAAATAAGCTGCGTCAATTTGGTCTAGCGCTCAATTTTTCTAAAGTTATAAGCATTTATGTCTAAATTTAAAACTTTTTCGTTTGCTTTATAGTCGTACAGTTTTTGAACTTATTATTCTGGAAGATTTGTATTAATATTAATCACTAAAATTATTTTTTTACTAAAATATTCATTAGATAAGAGACTTAGATACATCTATTATAATTATATGTAGATTTTTAATTATCTGAAAAGAATGCTCACAAGGTACTGTGCTTTAAATTTATTAAAAATAGATAAGTACGTATTAGTCAATAATAAATTAGAAATTTATAACTTTTCATGTGCATTGAAGATTATTATTTTTATTAAAGATTTTTTCACAGCCGTGAGAAAACATATAGATTAGTAATAATTTACTGATTTGAAAAAAATTATCCAGGTGCTTCATATTCTTTTCTGACAGAGTTAAGAACTAGGTAATAGAAAATAATATTAAAATTCGAAATAAAAGTAATTTTTTTTAAATTTCACATTATAACATAAATATGTTTATTCATCCATCATAAAATTTCGACAACGAATGAACGAATATATTTAAGTCTTAAAGATGAGACAACTGTCGTTCTTTAACAATTTTTATTATTTTTATATCAAAGGTAAATATTTTTCTTGCATGATTAATTTTCTCATTTTCAACGGGGAAATAACTGAAAACTTCTTAATTTGCATAAGAGTCAGAAAATATTCATTTTATAATTGATTATAAGATCTTTTTTCTCTCCTTAATTTTGAAGAAAATATACGAATACATTTTTTATCAGATATCATTTAGATAGATAGATATTCATTAAATTATATTAACTGATTAAGTCGACTTAGTAAATATTTTCATCTAAAATATTGATCAACTTCATTTTATTATAAATAATTAATGAATATACTTAAACAAGATATCTAATTTTTGAAATTCGAGTAAATATTAAAGTATAACGAAACATTAGTCCTTATTTAATTTAATAAACGTTTCAATATGTTAATAAATAAAATTTAATCTAAATAATATTAAATAATTAAAACATTTACTTGTTTAATAATCATATAAATACTTTTTGAATGAAAATTAAATTAACACATAATTTAAATTGACGTAAAGTATTAATATCGACTTTCGCAGAACTAGAATCTAGAAAGTCGAAGTATACGAACTCGCAACGTTGTCTCCGTGCTCGGTCTCGGCTTGCGGCAAGCGAGACGCCGACGAGTCGAAGCAAGCAACCACGCAACGCTAAAAGTTGTGCCCGATTTTGGCTGTCGGCATGGATGATGCCGACGAGTTGAAGCGATTGACTCGGCAATGCAGTCGCAGCGCTCCACTCGGATTCGCGTTACTATACTGTACAGACGGTCGCAATGATTGACTGCGGTATAGTCACGCATAAACCTACTACGATTTTATGTATATTTATGCTTCGAGTGTTGTTCGCATTCCGCTAATACGATCAACTTCGCAGCGCTGGATTCGGGTTTTTTTTCAGTGTGCCTGGCTTCGTTCAGGCCGTAGCGATGCCGATGGTCCAGGGATTTGCTGATCATTAAGCTTGCCTGGTGTTGGTAAGGGGATTGGGTTGCTTCCCGGTGTTATTTGGGGTTCTGGACTATCCTTCCAACCCATCCTACTTGACTTAAAAGCGTCAATGTCATTGACCTCCTCGATGATCAGCTGAGACCCATTCATGCGTTCTGCCTCCGCTGCATCTTCGAGCTTCTGCTCTCTTGCCATGAAGGTTACCATGGCGCGGAAGGTGTTAGTGATAATTAACCAAGTCCGCTTCGCATAATCGGACGAGTCATCCTGCATGAACAGATCCTCGAGTCTCAAGATGTCCTTCATTGAGAACGTCATGGTCGGAGTCTGGTTCATCTGAAACAAACAAATGGGGTACGGGTCACATGTGGTGCTAGTTAGTATCTCTGGGTTTTACTTCGTGTTTTTCGCGGCGAATCAATATTTTGACCGACAGTCGGCGCTCTATTGGCTGAACCTTTCGGTCGCCCGTGTTTCCGAGGCGTCGAGGTTTCCGTGGAATTAACTAAGGTTCGAGGCTTAAATCCTATATTTGATCTCTTTACCAAATGTGCGGCCTTCCTTGGTCCACCCCTTTTCCTGCTCGCACGTCTACTCTCGCTAAATTGCGCTCGCACGCACTGTGGCACTGACGGTGTGCTTACGCTCGCTTGCTCCCCGTCTGGAGCCGCATCGTTGACACTGGGTGGGTCGACCGTCACCCGTTCCTTCATCGTTGGTTGCGGATCTTCTTCATCATCTTCGGGTTGTTTTCCGGGAACGAATTCCTTCAAATGTTCAGAGTGGATATTTTCATCGATCACACCCTCAACATTCAACAAGTTGTAAACATTTGAGCCTTTAGCTTCGGGAATTACGTATGGTCTGGCGTACTTTGGTGATAACTTTGCAGCAACCCCTTGTGCTGCTGAAGAGAGTACCTTATTCCTCTTCCAGACCAAATCTCCTACTTTGAAAGTACAAGATCTTCTTTTCGCATCGTAATACCGAGCTTGCCTGGTTTGCTGGGCTTTAACGCGGTCAGCAGCATGTTCAAACAAACGTAACAGATTTTCCATTCTTTCTTTCCACGCTTGTCTAGCTTCATTAGTCATTTTTTCTGCTGCTGCCAGCTCTTGTTGCCTTTTAGCCAAGCCAGGTGGCTTAGGCTGTCTGACATAGTTCAACATCGCGGGACTTATGCCTGTAGAGCTTTGCGATTCCGTATTCAGCGCAAACACGATCTCTGGCAAATTTTCATCACATGAACTATGTCTTTCGTGGATGTAGGACACTATCATTGTTTTTATTATCCTATTCAACCTCTCCACAGGGTTTGTCTGGGGATGATACGGCGGTGTAGACGAATGATACACTCCCGCGTTTATTAAGAACTTGTTCTTAAATTCAGACCCATTGTCTGAAAGGAATACTTCCGGTTATCCAAATCGTGTTAGAACTCTGTCTCTAAACGCTCTGATTATGTTTTTGGCGTTTGCTTCTCGGATTGGAATACACTCTATCCATTTTATAAATAGATCTTGAAAGATGAGAATGTATTCGAATCCGCTTTTACTTCTAGGTAGTAGACCGGTGATGTCTCCAGCCACGACTTGCCAAGGTTCTTCAATGGTTCTACATTCCATAAAGCCCATTGGAACTCTTGGTTCCACCTTGCATTGCTGGCATATGACACACGATATGACATATTCTCTTATGTCAGAATACATACATGGCCAAAAATAATATCTGGTCGCTCTATCATACGTTTTCTCGCGTCCTAGATGTCCAGCTGTTGGGTCGTCATGGCATCCTCGTAAGGTGGCGACTTTATAGTCGTTTGGAACTACTAACTTCCAGGCGTCTTTAGCATCTGGCACGAGATTGAGGCTGCCTTTTCTGTGTTCAACTTCGAAACTATGAGCTTGAAGTTCCAATGCCCATCTAGCAAGTCTGCAAGTGGGGTTCTTCATTGAACACAACCATCTTAAGCTGCTGTGGTTGGTTATTATTTTGAAGTGATAACCTTCAATATACGGGCGAAACTTTCTTACAGCCCATACCACAGCTAGGCATTCCCTCTCAGTGACACTGTAATTTCTGTCAGCAGTTGATAACGTTCGACTTCCAAATTCTAACACTCTTTCTTCAATGTTGACTATCTGTATCAATACTGCACCTAATTTAGTGTCACTGACATCCGTTTGGATCACATAGTTTCCGTCGCGGTTTGGTCTTTGAAGCACAGGAGCAGTAGCTATCATTGCTTTTAATTTCAAAGCTTGTTGCTGCTCTTCTTGCCAATCATACCTCTGACCTTTCTTTGTCAGATGTGTTAGAAGCTCTGCTACCGTAGCAAAATCTTTCATGAATTTACGGTGCCATGAAGCCGTTCCTAGAAATCGTCTGAGTTGTTTCAGATTCTTAGGTGCTGGATAGTTAGTAACCGGCTCAATCTTATCCGGGTCCGGTTTAACCCCATCTCTATTTACTAACACGCCGAGGTATTTGACTTCTGGTTGACAAAATGCACTTTTCTGTTTATTTACAGTCAAACCAGCCTCATTTATGCGCTTCAATACGAGTTCTACATATTTCTTATGCTCTTCAAACGTCTCTGTGACGATTATTATGTCGTCAAGATACGAGAAGGCATAAGGATCGAGATCTGGTCCAATTACAGTATCAATTAATCGCTGAAAGGATGCGCCAGCGTAGGCTAGGATATAAGGCATTTTTATGAATTGAAATAGACCCAATCCTGGTACTGTAAGTGCAGATACCGGTCTCGATTCCTTTTTCAGAGATATCTGGTGGTAAGCGCTATTCAGGTCCAGCGTAGATATATATTTAGCCTTTCTTAAATGACGTAAGATATCCTGCATATACGGTGAAGGATATGCATCAGGCTTAGACACTGCGTTGACCTTTCTATAATATACGCAAAAGCGATAAGATCGATTGCTCTTACGCACCATTACCACTGGACTCGACCATCTGCTTGTTGACGGCTCTATTATGCCTTGTTCAAGCATTTCTTTTACTTGCCGGTGCATTTCTTCCAATATTTTATCCGATACTGGGTAAAATTTTTGCTTAGTAGGCCTTGCTGATCCTACATTAATTTCATGTTCTACGAGATTTGTTAACCCAACAGGTAGTTTCTTATTGTTGGTCAGGCTCTTTTCGATTAACTGATCGAGCTCCTGTTGCTTCTGATCAGTTATGTCAGCAATGCCTACAGATGCAATACTGACGTATTTATGGATATGCTAACAACTTCTAATTCGATATAAGTGTTAGCATCCTTTATGTATAGCCTGTCAGTGTCAGGATCTAGAACTGTTCTGAACATACGTGTGAAGTTTACTCCAACGTAACAGTCTTCATCTAGATCTGACATAATGACGACCTTTACATCCTTAGTAATACCGTAAATGGATATGTTATCCTACCGTAAATGGTAGCATAACATATCCAGCTAATAGCCATTTCCTGCCATCAGCTACTCGAACCTGACCTGAACCAGCAGGAAGGAGTTGTCTTTTGAGCGTTGAGGCTATCTGTAAACCTACAGCACCCATTACTGTGCATGAGGCACCAGGGTCATTTAAGGCCCTAAGTCGGAACTGTTCTTCACCGACTGTTACTTCCAACCACCAACGAGTTTCCTCTGTAACTTCCTTTGTTGGTCGTTGACTTTGCTCCTTCTGCGGTTCACCTGCCGACGCCGATTCACTTTACTGCTTAACATCTATAGCCTGAATAATATGTTCTTCTTCTGACCTCTGCGTCGGCTCTGGGATCTAAGATGGTCCGGGAGCAGTTGAGATCCCGCTTAACCGCTCCCTTTCTCGTTTCCCGAACACGTTGGACTGTATCTTAACGAATAACCAAGCATGCCGCATTCACTACGCTTTAATGATCCCGACGGTACGAAATTTTTCCGTTTGGGACTACCTTTTCGTCCACCATCATTAAAACTCTCCTTTTTAGAGTTAGGGCTGCCAGATTTCAAATCTTGTTCATTCGTCTGCCCTTTTTGCGTATTTGCGGCTTGCTTATTCATCTTCTGAGGATCAGCTTGCCTATTTGATTGCTGTTGAGGCAGATTCTTTTTGAACTATTTAAACTTCTCATCTAAAAGTTTAGCAAAACAGTTTACTAAGTCCGAAGGTATTGTACTCTCCGGCTTTGTATTGACCGATGCCACCTTTGGTTTGTTGACTTTTGCATCAGTTGGTGATTTTTATGCCATCTCTGGCAACAAACTTGCCTCTGGTGGTGGTGGTGGTTCATAACTTCTCTCATATTCAAGAGTCTGCTCTGCTTCTCGAGCTTGATCGAGAAGCTCCTCTATTGACGCCAACTCTGCTCGTTTTACCTGTCGCTGCAGGTCTGGCAACATATTACGGTAAAGCCAGTCTAATTGTCTACCAATACTTAGTATTCCTTGTCCCTCCTCCCGCTAATTGGTTGGTAGTGGGAACCGCCTACCCGGTGTAGAACTGTTGTAACGTTTGGCTTTTCTGGCGGCTGCTTTAGACAACTCATTGACGTCGGCGGCATCAGACTTTTACTTTTACCTGAGGGTTGATGCTGGAAGATGGTCGGTCGGTGGTTCGAATAAGCCAAAGTTCAAAACTTATAAACTAAATTGAAATTACTGAATTTAATAATAAAAATAAAAATGAGTTTAAGAATGAAAAGTTAACTGTAATTAAAGGAAAAAGAAATTTACTATTGCGTTTAAATAATAATTCAATTGATGAAATAACAAATCTTAAAACTAAAGCGGTAAATGACGGGGCGGATTTACAGGACAGGTTTAGCGGAACTAGTAAATGAGTATGAGTCGTGCATTTTATATTTTTCACAATAAATATTCTTTGCATTTATTGAGTTGACTTAAAACTAATACAAGGTTACTTAACCAAATGATAATCTCGGAAAATTGGCCGGAAACGGCGGCACGCAAAAGTATGAATAAACTAAGGTTAAATTGTATGTTTGAGCGGTCGGTACTATTTTTGCTGGCGACGCGGCTTAACAAAGATTATATTTAATAATAAATTCCGAACGGTATCGGTGACAAACTAGGATAAAAGAAAGGTAGACTATTTACAGGTTACGAGATTTAATTGATCTCTTTCTGGCGGTCGGTATTTATTTTTACCGGTGACGCGGTTTAACAATCTTATTATTAATAAAAGAAAGGTAATAAACTATATACAGGCTACGATATTATCGACGGCGTTTACGGTCGGAATCTACTTTACCGGCGGCAGATAATACGAGCAATGTCTCGATGACACCCGGTATAGGCTGGAAGTAGGTCCGTGTCGCAGGAAGACATGATAATGCTACCTCCAAGCCTCAGGGTAGACAAGAAGAGGATGAGCTAGTCGCGGAAACTCCATCGACTGGCGGAGGAACTACCTCGACCGAAAAGGTGGAGGTAAGAGATAGGCAACTATGCATAGGAAACCCCCTTATGCATAGTTACTGGGAATAGATGGAAAACTTAGTCAAGCTAAGCCCAGGTAAGAACGGTCTGCAATGTGTATAGGAATCCCTCTTATACACATTGAAACATGTAGGTGAGCTCTCACTATGTAAAGCATAACTTCTCTACATAAGGAGAGGGGAGAGAGTCCGTTTTAGTCGGCCGTCTTACCGGCTTATATGCTCTGAAGCGCGCTATTCCCGTTGCGGGAGTAACGCCTCGTAGCGGTTGAGCGCGGAACTCGGTTTAAGCGCGATGCTTGAAATAGCATCGTCGCACTGTCTCTAGTTCTTCGTGGAGGAAGACTATCCACAGTTAACGGATTGTGTGTGTCGTTAACTGTAAACGTTTTGTCCGGGAAATGTACGGTTCTAGCAGCCCATCCATCGCTATTCTCGATGTGGGTGCTTGATGCTCTTCCTGGCATCTCGAGCCGATCCACTTTTTTGCTCATTTCTACATACTTGTCTCTCATTTCTCCAATGCATGCCTTCATTTCTGACATGCATTGTGCGAACTCTAAGGGTATTTCAAACATCTTACCCGTAGATTCCGCTATGGAGATAGTATCCTTTGCTGTAGGAGTTTGTGTTCCTGACGTGGTTGCTGTGCTAGCCGAAGAAGGTTGCGCATTTGTTATCTTCTCCTTGTTAACCGTGGGAGGTTGCGTATGCTCTGTGGTCTTATTGTTGACCACAGGAGGTTGCTGTTGGTCTTCCTTCCGAGTGACATTCGCCCCCTCGATCGTGACCATTGTCTTTTGCAGGTTCTCTTTGGCCACCTGGTCCCCGCTTATCGCCTGGAGTGGATGAACTTCAGACTCATCATGTTCAGTCTGAAGTATCCTGGTTATCGTGCGATCACGATTCTCCGCCCTTCTATGTATCGCCTCCCGCGTATTAACGTCCGGAGAGAAATCTTCCGGATCATAATTACCGGAAAACCACTTCAATATCCGGTCAGCGCGACGCAATCTTCGGTTCGGTTAAAATAAAATATTATAATATATATGTGTATGAATATTTATATTCTAAGACGATTTGTCTCAACTATTTTTAACAGAGGTCATTGCTTTACTCTCCGTATTTACAATTATATTACCAACGCTAACTCTTTATTTTAATAATTTCTACTATGTAACAATCCAATTTCCTTATCAATTGCTCCGATTTGCCACGAGTTTGCGAGAAAACCGCTATTTGTTATTTTTAATGGAGTACAAATCCACTTGCTGATCCGTTGACCGAGCAATTATAAGTCGGGCAACCGGTTCAGGAATCGCTCCCAATCAAAAATCTAAATTGGCCAGGTTGGATTACAACACTAACCAATTGCTGAAATTCCTTGCACAAAATAATCATCAATCAAAGGAACCTCAGCGATTGTGTCAACACGAGTATATATATATAAAAAAAAACGCTATCGAGCAGTACTAAAACAATAATACTTTAATATAATACTAAACGAATAACTTGTTAACACAATTATGTCTAACCTGGCTTATAGAACCCGTGAACAAATCAGTGCTTTCGAAAACAAAAGACTCAATCCAAAATCCTTTCAATTCCTTATTAAATATATATATATATATATATATATATATATATATATGTCGTCGTAGGCCGTATTCGGTGGAATACCTATAGACCACGCTAAATTTGTATAGGCATTGCATACGTTCATGCTAATATCTCGACGATATTCTCTCTGTCAATACTCCCTAAGAGAGTATTGACAGCTCTATACTTCCTAAGGGGGTATTGACAGATCGAGATATCGCACAGCATGGCCGTATATGACGCGAGTGACATCGATTCGTAGGTTGGTGAAAACAAAAGAATGTCGTTAGATATGTCAATGCTCATACAAATTCATATAAAATCTTAACTTTATAGAATGTTTTGTTTAAACAAATTTTTAAAGTTAAACAGTTAATAAGTAAAATAAATAAGTAAATAATGACATTATTTACTTTTTTTTAATAAAACATATCATTAATTTAAAAAAATCATTTTTATAGTTCCTCATACGGCCAACTAACGACATAAACTTATCTACGTAACTTGGGAGTACGAAGGATGAATCCAGGCTTGACTAAAGTGCTCGTCGCTTGAGCAGCAGTCAGTCTCGGGTGCGCTGCGCGCGCCCTCGACCAACTGCTACTCAAGCGACAAACACTTTAGTCTCGCCTGTATTCATCCTTCGTACTCCCAAGTTACGTATATAACTAATATATAAGGGTAGGAGTATTGAAATAGGTATAATACTTTTTGTATTACCCAGATTACCTACCTACTCTAAAAAAAATCTAATTATACAACAATTTACAATAATTTGAATATGTAAAAAAAATAATTATTTCATATTTAATAAGGCTAAATCAAGTCCTATTGTTAAAATTAATAAGAAAACAACTTGAAATTTATTACGGAAGAAAAAAAAAGGAAATTAATTAAAAAAAAAAAATTTAATAATAAATTAAAACAATAAAAAAAAAATCAAAACAACAACAAAATAAAATTGTATAAAAGTTAAAATCAAGTTGACTGGTTAAAACTATTCCCTGCTCGGCCTGTTACAGAGATTACTTATTATTTAATACAAATATTAAAATCACTACTCTAAACAGGCGGATAAGATCAAGAAGTTGAAACAATTTTATTTCTGAAAGAGTTAGTGTGGCCACCGAAAATCTCGGAACTGACTTGCACACACTATACAAATCCGCACGTAGTGGAGCTATGCTCAACACCGGCCTATTCCTTCCCTAAATTTTACTAATTAGCGCAAAACTACGTTGCTCGGCCTGGGTCCTACCTTATTGGAGTAACGTACTAACGTATATATCACACTTTTGTGAACCTATACGTCACTCCAATATATTATACTTTGCTTGATTCCGGCTGGAGTGTTTTCTTAAATAAAAGTTTTTACACTATTATCAACCCCAGATACCAAAACACACACTTCTTGAAGCGGAATTACTGTGTCAGTAGGTCTGCCGAAAAAAACAAAAAAAAATTTTCACTCTAAAATGGCTTAATTTGCTTTACAAGTGAATTTGAACTTCACTTGAGATGACACTAAAAAAAAATTTTTGGACTTAGAAAAAGTTTTATTAAAATTTTGAACTAGAAAAAAATTTTTTTTACGTATAAAAGTATATATTTCAAAACACTAAATTACGCAAAATTAGGCCCACTGACACTAAAAAAAAAATTTTCAAAAAAAAATTTTCGAAAAAGAATTTTTCCGAATTTCCCGGAAAATTGTTTCAAAATCACTTAAAATGTCCAAAAAACACTAAAATTATTTTTTGAAATTTTCAATTTTTAAGAGAATTTCCTCTTGTCCCGAGAGGAAATCTCTGCCGGAATCACACAAAGTAACATTAAAGAATTTCCAATAAAACTCTCAATACACAAAAAAAACTTTAATTGTCTGGTGTAGCACCATTAAGTGGGCGCCATTGTAACAGGCTGGTAATTAAATCAAATGTTATATACTTGTAACTTTTTGTCACAAGTACCTCACCTGTTATAATGTGATCAGCTGATCACTTGCATTAGCCGCTCAGAACTCGTACTTCAATTACTAAATTAAATATAATGAACAACTGAGCAATTGCTTTTGTTAATACAAAAGCGTGCAAATTGCCAGTTGTATATAGAATAAATCAAATGTATGATAAGGTACTCGGGCGTGGTAAATCTTTACTACACCAGATCAAAATAAGTAACAATAAAACTTCATTTAAAAGGAAAAATAAATGACTTAATTTATTGAGAATAAGAAAATAAAATGATAGTAAAAGATATTAAATTTAACGCTCAGGCCGAGCTTATAAAACGTAACTAAATAAGTAATAATTTAAATAATATAAGCACTGCAAAATATAATTCAATTTATACGCAAACGCATACGGGTTTGCAATCAACGTATCTTATTTTATTTCTCGGTCGCGTGCAATCTTAAGCCAAGAGAAGATAAAGGGAAAAAGCCGGCTCGCTGTCTCTCTCTTATGCACGGCAATCCTATACACCGCGTTGTTGTATAGGTGGCTTCTCTAAAATCAAACAAAGATTTTGTGTCAACTATTGTGTGCAGCGATCCGCCTACACACACAATTTTGACACCACTAATGCACACACTTACATAACACAGTCAAACGCGTAGCCTAATTATAATTCTTTTAATTCAAGCGAATAAAACTTTTTATCAAAGAGAGCGCGGCAAAAAGCTATTGAGGCTTACAATCGCGGTCAAAGTAATAATGAGATAGAAAGAGTGAGCTATCTTCCACCCCCTTTCTATTGTTTTTCTCTGCACGCGTCTCATTTACATAGCCTTCATGTAAGCCGGCACAAGGCGCCTCACACGTGGTTATCCTAGTCCAGCGCGTGCTGCCCTTGCCTATCAGCTGTCATAGTATATATAACGAGTATAGTATCGATACTCGTTACAATATGCATATAATATATTATTATAATTGTTTTTACTATTTTCTTCTATTTCTCCAATAATTTCTAGTTTTGTTCCTCTTTCCCAATTAAAACATGTTTTTCTGCTATATAGTAGCATTACTAATATGCTATGTATTTCTGTATTTACATTTATTAATGTTTTCATCTGTATATATAGATAAACATAAAATGTTATAAACATCCATCAAAGTTAAAATAGTACATAACTAGTGCGCGAAACAGGCGATTCACGTACGAGTTGAGTTTTTCGCCCGAGCGAAGCAAGGGCGAAAAAAAAGACGAGTGCGTGGATCACCTGTACCGCGTACGTGTTGCGTATACTATTTTTTAACACATCGTGAACGAAACACGATTATTTTTGTGATTACTTACCGAGCGGAGCGAGACGCGTCAATTTGTCACCTGAGCGTAGCGAGGGTGACAATTAGACGAGTAAATAATAAAAAATAAATGATAAATCATAAATATTTACAACTGCATCATTAATACAATAAATATTTTTATGTTTGCGAATAAAAACTTTTATTTACATTTACTTATTAGAGAAGATTTCTGATTTACATTAAATTCAAAAGAGCAAATTAAAACGCTCATTATTTAGAAGATTTTTTTAAATTACTTGTTGACTAGCTAAAGTTATTAGTTGTTCATTAGAACAGTTTCTGGAATTAACTGTGAAAAAAGTTGAATTTTTTTTCAAGAAAATTCTAAAAAAAATTAAACATTCATACTTGAAAAATTTAATTTTTTTTAAATTCTATGATGTATGTTATATCGTAAAAGTGACATATATGTTATATATATGCTACTCTCATATCTGATATATGTTATATTTTAAAAGTGACTAAATGTTTTACATCAATTCTACCTGTAAAAAACATGATGAGTAAATATTTACTATCTAAATCGACTTTATAATTGATAAAAGTAAAATCTTTTTGAAAAATATTATTTTACCACTCTTTTACGTATGAAACAATTCTCCCCTTTTATTTTTGGTAGTAAAAAATTTTGTTTCGAATTTCCTGTCAAAATAACCTCATATGACATAAATAGCTAAGTCTGCAAAACAATTGTGAATCTTGTTGTCTAAAAAAAAGCAACATGGCGTACATGTTTTGCACATTACGAAAAAATATTAGGTTTCGCACACGCAAAACAAGCATGAGAAACCGTGAGTAGTGCACGGAGTGTTAAAAATACTTTTTTATAAGCGTTTTTTCTTTATTGATAATATGTATGTTAAAAAAACGCTGCTAAGCGCTTTAGTGTAATGCTTTCTCATAGAGCATATTAAGTTTGAGAAATTTGATTTTATTTTTTAAAATGTGATTTTAACGTAAATATTCTTACTATTTTTTTACAATTCTTTTTAAAAACTTAAAAAAGACAACAAAGTGAATTGATTAAAACAAACATTTAGCTATATATTCATTTTTCTATTCTACCGCCTATTCTACTGTTTTTTCTCTCCATGTGACCATAGGGGGAAAAAATCCGTGGAATGGAAAGACGATGCTTGCGTATTAGGTCGCGTAAACATAAACATAACCTCTTTAAAATTGTAGCTCATACAGAGCGATTTTCTATAATTTGTTTTAAAATGAATGAAGTAGATTTGTATTTATAATTTAATTATTTTTGTTAATTTTTTCGTATCGCAACTCGCTTTTCCATTCTACAGTGGAATAGAGAATAGAATTCTATGCTACGCGTGAAACTTGCCGAATAGCGCTGATTGGTTGTTTCGATTACGCATCCTCTATTTGGCAGTCTCTTTTTTACTCATCTGACTGCACCCTTACATATTTCTTTTCTTTAGGGTAAATCGTATAAATGATGACATGTATTGAATTTTATGTTTAATTACAACAGTAAGCATCCATCTTTCTCAAATTTCATACTTAACCTAAATTATATTACAAATTAATTTTATACATTTTAAAATTTATTTATTTAATTTCATAACTTTAAAATTGTAAATCATTATTGTAATTAGGAAACGAAAAAAAGATTTAACAATTTTAATATATCTTTTGATAAAGTTTTTGAAAATTACTTGTCAATGTAAATACCAAACCTAGTAATATAATTTCTGCAAAAAAATTATTCAATATTAGAAGATGATTTAAGAAGTTTGAGCTAAGTTTATTAATTTCTTTTATAAAATTGTAGGAGTATTTGAAGACTGCACAAAAATTAAAATAATGACATTGTGTTTAAATACCGAAAAAAGTAGAATTAAATAAGTTTCTTGTATCTAATTCTGTTAAAACATTGTCAGTTCGCGAAAAATGAACTGCATAAAATTGATGGTAACAATGTAAATTTGAAAGTTGATTTCTATGAAAATATTTGTTTTTACTTAGTTTTTCATATTTCTTTTTTATTTGTAAAAGTTAAGATGATTGAACAAAATGTCTTTCTAGAATATAACCTGTAATAATTTGTATTGATCAAGTTTTAACAGAAATAGAAATCTCAAATATATAATTTTCAATTAATTTCATCGATAAAAATACTTCAAAAACGTAATTGGATAGGAGTTTTTCTGTTTTTATAAAAATATATGTCAACAGGCAATATGACATGATATAAAAGTTTTATAATTAATCTCTAATAATTGAATAATAGTTTTTTTTAAGAATCAAAAATCAAATACAAAGTATTGATATTGTTAGATGAGATCAAAGGAAATATATATTTCAAAAGAATGATAAATATTTTAATTGAAAATAAAATTCATATAGTTTCCTTAGATCTTAAGACAGCCTTTGATGCATTGGGTAAGAATATTTACATTTAAATCACATTCAAAAAAATAAAATCCATTAAAATATTAAACAATGTGAACTAATTAACTGCTTATATTTAAAAAAAAAATGAAAATATATAAGATGTGATGTAGTTTTTAATGTAATAAAGCATATAATATAATTTGATTCAAATTTTTATATTAATTTTTGTAAAATATTATTTTTAATAAACGAACCTTGTAATAGAAATAAATATATATGTATATATATATATATATATATATATATATATATATATATATATATATATACACACATATATACGTATATTTTTTTATTTTAAATATTTGAAATTCAAATATAAAAATTTAAAATATAAATAACTAACTTTTAGTTTTTATTTCAAATATATTTGAAAAAAGTATATGTTTTTTACAATTCTTTTCAAAACTTGAAAAAAGTCAACAAAATGAATTGGTTAAAATAAACATTTATAACTATATATTCATTGTATTTAAATGAAACTTACTTCATACAGTGATTGGTGGCTTCTTTTATAAGTGTGTATATTTATATACGTTGGCATAGATTACATAGGGTGTATTATATTTTAACTTGAATTATATTACACCTATTCTTTAATATTTCCTATTGCAATAATTTTATTTTAGAAATAATATTATTAACTGTAGAGCTATGGATTCGTAATCTCGAGATCATAAGTTCCAAGGCCGATACAAGCACCACCGTACGTTGCATGTGCTTTGTTCACAAACGCACCGACGATCTCCGTCGCTAATTAGCATCGCGATGATAGCTGAAATACAGCGACGTTACATAAAATTTAAAAAAAGTCAAGTATATTGTTCTCGTTTTGATTATAAAATACCAACATTACAGGTTTCTATATTCATCATTCTTAATTCAAAAATTGTAAAATATCTCATTATGATTTAAAAAAAATTTTTAGTTTCTATATTAAACATAATTAGTTATAATTATTATTAGAAAAATATTAAAATACCTAGTTTTTAATAAAATTGAATTTCTATAACATTCAATTACAAATTCTAGATGTTTAAATATTTAGATACTAATAACAAATAAACAAGTACTCTGAAAAATATTGTTTAAAAATAAAAGAAAAACTTTTTTTTATTAAACATATAGTTATTAATAAATTTCTTATTCTAGTATGAAAAGTTTTATTTTTTTTTCATATATTTTTATATCATTCACTTTAAGATATTTTAGATGTGGTAAGCTAGTATTGATATTATTTATTTCGAAACAATAACAAAAATCAACTAAATTTGTTTTTTTTTAGCGATTATGAAAAATAAATTCGTAAGCTTTTTTTAGCAACAACAAACAATATATTTGTATGCTTATATGAAGTTTTTTTAGCGACAACAAACAATAAATCTGTATGCTTTTTATAAGCTTTTTTTAGCGACAACAAATAAAAAATCTGTACGCTTTTATAAGCTTTTTTTTAGCGACAACAAATAATAGATCTGTAAGCTTCAGCGACAATAAGAAATGAATTTGTAAGCTTTTAAAGCTTTTAATACAGCCATATATTTTTATATTGGTCTTAAGCCCAGAAATCTTTTATTAAGATAAATATGTAAATATCTTATTTCTCGTTTAAAAAAAAATATGTTTCATTTAAATACAAGTGTTAATAAAGTACCTATAGATATTAAACTAAATTCATTTTGTAATAAGTAAATTTTTTCAATAGTAAAAATAAAGATACAATAGATAGAAATGAAAATATTCTATATTTATCTACATAAAGGAAATGCAGAGAGGAAGCTTTGTATCATCAATTAATTATGTTTGCAATTATATTAATGAAATATTAATAATAATATTTTTTTTTCATTATTGAAATTCAATATTAGAATATAAATGAAATGCAGCGAATAAACTTTATATTATTAATTAGTTACAGTTACAATCATAATAATAAAATATCACTAATAATAATTGTTGTAATATGTAAATGTTGCGTCTTATATCTGTAAGCGTATCACCTTCTGTCGGTAAATGCGTACTCGACCATACATATGAATCAGCAAATCAGCTGAGAAAGAGAGGCTCTAGTCGAGCTCAAGCAGTCTGTAAAACAGAGTCTAGCGAGCGCCATGTAGCGATAAAGACAAGCTCTTTACAATAGCACATGTAAAGTAAAGCTCAGCCATTTGTAACATATTAGATTAATAATTACTGTACTTAAAGATAATTAGAATATATATCAACCAGTTTAATATTGTTGAAGAAGGGTGTTTTCCTTTCCGATCCCGGAGCACAAAACCTCTATTCCCAACATGGCAGCGGTCCGTGGTTGAGGGTATGCAAATCAAAAACGTGGTTAAAAAGAAATAATAAGATAACGTGGTTTAAAAGAAAAAATAAGAAAACGTGGTCAAGATAAAAATAAAATAAAAGAACGTGGTTCAAAAAAAACAAGAAAACGTGGTTGATAAAATAGAAGAAACGTGGTTATTGAAGCAAAAACGTGGTAGACTATTTAAGTCAAAAAGATAACTAAAAGGCAAAAGTAAAGTGAAAAATATATAGAAAAGTGAAAAGGAAAAATTATTGTTAGTCAATAAAAAGAAAAAAGAAGAAAATTAAGCAGAAAATACGTTCGATGCTAACGGATTAAAAATTAAAGCCACGTGGTCGCATAACGTAAGGTTAGAAAAAAAAAAAATTATTTTGAGGTTAAAACAGAGCACGTGTCTGAAAGATAAAAGGAAAGATAAAGAAAACAAGTGAATAAAAGGTAAAAAATAATAAATAATAAGAAGAAGATAGTGAATAATAATTTTGAAAAAATAGACTGTACGAGAAAAGTAAAAAAAGTGACAAAATAAAAGATTAAAAACGTGAATTCACTAAGGAAATTAATAAGTGAATTTAATAAGATAATTAAAAGAAAATTTAATGAAACAGACAAAAGCTGAAAATATAGTGCTTATTAAAGAAGAAAGAAATCGTTTAAGAAAAGTTTTCCTCAAAGAACTGAAAAAAGTGTTAAGTGCAGTAAAAGAAATTGATAAAAATATAAAATTAGAAAAAGAAAGAGAAATGGCTAAGCAAGTAAAAATTGATGATGTTTATATTCCCATTTTTGATGGATGCAATTATTCAAGCTGGGAATTCAGATTACTGAATATTTTAGAATATAAAGAATGTAAAGAGCAAGCAATAAGAGTATTAACTGAAGCAGATAGTCAAGATGTTTGGAAGAAAGCAGATTTAAAAGCTAAAAATATACTGATAAGCTCAATATCAGATAAGCAATTAGAGTACATTAAAGAATGTAAAACAACATATGAAATGATGAGAAAGCTAGACAGCATGTACTCAACAAAATCTACAGCTCTACAGATAATATGTAGAAGTAAATTAGAAGATGTAAAATTGAAGAATTATGACAAAGTTGAAGATTTTTTTGTAGATTTTGAACAAGCCTGTAATAAGTTTAAAGAAGCTGGTGGAACTTTAAATGAACCAGAAAAGATAAGATATATAATAAAAGCACTGCCACCCAGTTACAGTTTTATTGGTGACTTTATAGATGTCATACCAGAAAAGCAAAGGACAGTAGAATATGTAAAGTCCAAAATTCAAGAGAAAAATATGACAAGACCTGAAAGTGAAAGTAAAAGAAATGTCAGCACTTTCAGCATAAAAACAAAAGGACAATGTTTTAACTGTGGGAAAGAAGGCCACAACAAGAAAGATTGTTGGAGAGCACCACAATATAACCAAGGCAGAGGAACGCATACCAGTCAAAGAAGAGGAGCCTACTACAACAGAGGTTATGGTCAACGCGGATTTCAACGAGGATCTCCACGATCAAATTCAAGGGGTATTCACAACAAGGCCATGGACAGAACAGAACAAGTCAACCAAGAGAAGAATCTTCTAGTCAACGTAACGACAACCGCAATGCAGAATCATGGGTAACGATGGTAAACCATAATGAGGTAATAGAAACAGAAATTAATGAAAGTAAAAATGAAATAAACTGGCTTTTAGATAGTGGTTGTACTGACCATACAGTTAATAATGATAATTATTTTGAAAAATTTATTGTATTAAAAGAACCAGTTAATGTAAAATTGCCAGATGGAAAAATATTAAAAGCTACTAAAATAGGTAACATTATAACGTATTTTAAAACTTATTATTATGAAAAGAAAGTTGATCTTAAAAATGTCTATTATGTAAAAGAATTAAGTAGAAATTTGTTAAGTTTTTCTAAAATAACTGTAAATAACACAATTGTATCGAGAAATCAAACAGCAAAGATTTATAATAAAAATAGAGAATTAGTAGCTGTAGCAGAAAAAATAAATAATTTGTATTTAATGAAAAGTTTTATTGATGAATATAAAGGTAAAAATATTTATGCAAATACGCTAAAATTAACAGATAAAGAAAAATGGCACAGAGCATTAGGCCATGTAAATTTTCAATATTTAAATAAATTAGTTAATGAAAAATTATTGAATGGTTTACCAGATAAATTAGAAAATAATAATATGAAATGTGCAAACTGTATTCAAAGTAAAATGGCTAATGTACCGTTTGAAAATAAGAAAACTAGATCTACTGAGACTTTAGAATTAATTCATACAGATTTAAATGGTCCACACAGCACAGCTGGTTATGGTGGAGAAAGATATTTTTTAACGTTTATAGACGATTATAGTAAATGTAGTAGAGTTTATTGTATTAAAAGTAAATCTGAAACAGCAGGATGTTTTATAGAATACGTAAATTTAGTTGAAAATCAATTTAATAAAAGAGTAAAAAAGTTACAATGTGATAATGGTAAAGAGTATTTAAATCAAGAAATTTATAAATTTATTAAATATAAAGGAATTGAATTATTATCTTGTCCACCCTACGTTCATGAATTAAATGGAGTAGCGGAAAGATTTAATAGATCAGCTATGGATATAGGCAGATGTTTAGTAAGAGAAGCCAAGATACCTATAAGGTATTGGCCAGAAGTAATGAAAACAGTTTCTTATTTAAAAAACCGTACAATAGCCAACACACATGAAAATAAAACTCTATACGAAATACTTTTAAAATCAAAACCTGATGTAAAACATTTGAAAATATATGGAAGCAAAGTTTTTGTAAGGGTACCAGAAGTATTAAGAAAAAGTAAATGGGACGATAAAGCTAAATTAGGTATACTTGTAGGTTATACACATAATGGTTATAGAGTTTTAATTGATAATAAAGTCATAAATGCCAGACATGTTAAAGTAGTTGAAGCAGATACAGAATTAATTTGTACTGAACAAAATGATGAAAATTACATTGAATTAAATTTAGAAAATAATAATAGTCAAAGTAAAATTGATTCTGAAAATGAAAATGATAATGAAATAAATGATAATGAAAATTATGATAGTGAAAACTCAAATTCTAATAATAAAATAAATAATGATTCTGGCAAAATAAATAAAAGATTTAAAAAACGAAAAGATAATTTAGAAGTTGAAAGAACCTCAACGAGAAAGAAAAGTCCTATAGAAAGATATGGTAACCCAATAACACATTATATATATGTAAATTATGTAAACGCTAATGTACCGAATACATTCGAGGAGGCGATAAACTCCACAGAAAGTAAAGAATGGCAAAATGCTATGAATTCTGAAATTAATAGTTTAAATAAAAATAAAACATGGACTATTGTAGATGAACCTAAAGATAAGAAAATAATTGATGTTAAATGGATATTTAAAAAGAAAGGAGATAATTCTTATAAAGCTAGATTAGTAGTAAAAGGCTTTCAGCAAAAAGAATATTTAGAAAATGTATACTCTCCAGTAGGAAAAATGCAAACTTTAAAAATTTTGTTAAGCTATTGTTGTGTAAATAATTTAGATATAGAACAAATGGACGTTGAGACAGCATTTCTCAATGGTATAGTAAAATCAGAAGTTTATATTTATGAACCAAAAGGTTATGAAACTGGAGAAAATAAAGTATGTAAACTCCAAAAGGCACTCTATGGTCTTAGAGAAAGTCCACGAGCATGGTATGAAACATTTAATAACTATGTTGAAAAATTAAATTTTGTTAGAAGCAATCATGACTATTGTTTATATGTAAATAACACAAGCAATGATCCTATATATATGTTGGTATTTGTAGATGATATTTTAATTTGCTGCAAAGATAAAAATAAGATTAAGGATATAAAAACAAAATTAATGCAAAGATTTGCAATGAAAGATTTAGGTAAAATAACAGGATATATTGGAATTGATATTAATCATGATAAAGAAAAAGGTGTAATGACTTTAAGTCAACAAAAATATATTGAATCATTGGCTGTGAAATATCATTTAGAAAATGCAAAGCTCTATGAAACTCCGATAGAGACAAGTTTAAAACTTGAACAAGCAACTGAAACAGATGAAAGAATTAGTTATAGAAATTTAATAGGCGAACTTTTATACATTAGTACAGGGACAAGACCTGATATATCATATAGTGTTAATTATTTAAGTAGATATCAAAGTTGCTACAACGAAACACATTTTAAGTATGCTTTAAGAATACTGAAATATTTATATAAAACGAAAGATTTAAAACTAACGTATTACAATAATGTAAAGAAAGAAAAATTAGATTGTATGGTCGATTCAGATTACGCAGGTGATCATATTGATAGAAAATCCACAACAGGATTCGTAATTAGAGTATATGGTAATGTAGTTTATTGGAAAACACATAAACAGAAAACTGTTACAAAAAATTCTACTTTCGCTGAATATATTGCTATGTCAGAAGCAGTGACAGAAATATTATTTATAAAAGATTTGTTAAATGATGCATTTAAATTTAATATAGATAGACCAATTAAAATTTATGAAGATAATTCTGGTGCGATAGCTATAGGTAAATTTGGTAATCTAACAAAAATTCGAAGCACATTGAAGTGCAATATCATTATATTAATGAAAATTATGAAAATGGTGTAATAGATATTTTAAAAATTGAAACTGATAAAAATATAGCTGATATATTAACCAAAGGTCTATGTAAAGAAAAATTTATTAAAAACAGAAAAGAATTAAGATTAATTTAAAAACATGTAAAAGCGAAATTGAATATAAAATAAAAGAAATAAAAGCCGCAAATTTAAGGAGGCGTGTTGTAATATGTAAATGTTGCGTCTTATATCTGTAAGCGTATCACCTTCTGTCGGTAAATGCGTACTCGACCATACATATGAATCAGCAAATCAGCTGAGAAAGAGAGGCTCTAGTCGAGCTCAAGCAGTCTGTAAAACAGAGTCTAGCGAGCGCCATGTAGCGATAAAGACAAGCTCTTTACAATAGCACATGTAAAGTAAAGCTCAGCCATTTGTAACGTATTAGATTAATAATTACTGTACTTAAAGATAATTAGAATATATATCAACCAGTTTAATATTGTTGAAGAATGGTGTTTTCCTTTCCGATCCCGGAGCCCAAAACCTCTATTCCCAATATTCAATTACTTATAATTGTTATTATAATAATAGAATATTATTATTAATAAGAATATTTTTTATTACTAATTACTAAAACATAATATTATAGTGAGGGGGAAAGCATAATGAGGGGGGCTATAAAAATTGAGAGGGGGGAACGAGAGGAGAGGAATTTTGAGGAGGGGCTATGAAAATTGAGGGGGGCGAGGGGGGCCTCAGTTACGTTAATTCTGAAATAGCCATTTATAAGAGGAATTACAACGTAATTTTAGGGGGGCTGTACCGACAGACATTTGAGGGGGAGCTGGGGAGGGTCAATTAAATCTTGTCTTACGACTATGTATAGATATATATATATATATATATATATATATATATATATATATATATATTATAAAAAGATTTCGCCGCCGCCGTGTATAAGAATTAGATGTGTCCCTAGCTAGCTAGAATTTAGCTAGAAACTAGCTGAAATTTGGCTAAAAGTTAGCTAAAAGTTAGCTAAAATTTGGCTTAAAGTTAGCTGAAGTCAGATAAAATTATATAAGAGTTAGCTAAATTTAATATTCAAATTAGCTAAATTTATACAAAATTTAGATGAAAATTAACTGAAATGTCGTCGCTATCGTCGTTAGATATATGCCCATTATTTTTGGAACTACATTACAGCGTTAAATTAAGCTGGATTTAAGCTTTTAATTAGCTTGGAAATAACTAAATTAAGCTAAATTTAAGCTTTGAAATAGCTGAAAATTCGCTGAATTAAGCTGAATTTAAGCTTGTAGTGAAGTTGACAATAGCTAATTTTAAGTTTTGTATATAACGATATATTATAACATATAAGTTTAAGATTAATAATAGATGAAAAATAGGTAATAATATCTTTTTGTCAATTAGCTAATTATCCTGTAATCATTGTGAAGTTTGATCATATAAAATAATTATTAATTTTATGATTTTATTTAAAGTATAAGGTTGAAAATATCATTTTAGAAAAGCTGGATTGAAGTATAATAACCAAATGATTAATTTTAAATTTTGTTAAATCAAAATAAAACACTTGAATATAGTCTTTATAAATTTAATTTTATTTTTATTGAATTCTTTAAAAAAACACCGACATTATAGTTTTTCAAATTTTTTATCCTTAATCTAAAAATTTTGTAAATATCTCTTAATTATTGCCTTACACTTTAAAACATCGATAAAAAAACGAGAAAAAACAATGTTTGATTGATAGATTTATAGACTATTTTTTAATACATTATGTTACAGTCAACGTAGGTATTCTTTTATTTAATAATTTACGTATTAAAATAATAGTTATTTTTTCTGCAAATACATTTTTAGCAATTCGTGTAGATGAATAGATTCATTAAAAAATCATTGAAGATTTACCTGAAAAAAACTTTTGAGTAATTCAAATTATTTAGTAAATTTAAAATAAAAGTTATTAAAAAAATTCCAAATACTTGGGTATTTTTTTGAAGTTATAAAAGCAAAATGGGGGTTGGCTCGCTTGCGCTCTAGTATATATATATATATCACTATTGATAGTATATACATACATACAAATGCTTACAAATGATGAGCAAAGCATGCGACAGCGTTTGAATGTAGATTGTTTAAGACTTTCAAACGTATATACGAATATTTTTCAACAATAAAATTTGTGAATTATTTTCTTGCTCCAAACAAAAAAATACGGGATCAAACAGGTACCATCGGATAAGTAATTTGATTTTCTATTAGCCTAAAAAATTTCAGCCAAAAAAAGATGATCTTTTTGAGAAAAATGCATGTGCATAAAAAGTGCATTTTTTGGTAAAATGCATATATCTCAGTCATTTTTTAATTTTTTTATCAATTTCTTGCACTGAACTGAAGAGGGCTCAAAACAAAATAAAACAAAAAAAGGTTTACTAAAATTCATTGAAAATTGGTAAAACGATACCCCTCTAAAGTTATTGTCAACTTTTTCAGTTTGAACATTAAGTTTTTGTATGCAATTTTCAAATGTGCATATCTTATGCAATTTTGATATTGCATCAAAAAAAAAAAAAATACGTGTCTCCTTATCTTTAGAATAGAATAACATACTTCATCAGTGCAGTGATTGGTGACTTGAGCGTATACAGGCTGTTCGATTTGAAATGGAATCAGCCAAAAGTTACAAGTGATCTAATACTTATGGAAAGATAAAAGTAATTCAATTTGAAATATAATAAATAATTTATCTTTAAATTTTTATCAATGAAAATTACAAACTTACGCTGACTTATCACTGATTTTAATTTTTGTTTTCAAAAAATCTGAAGTTAAAAACATTTTTAATTTTTATTAGTGAGCTCATCATTTTATCACAGACGGAGCTTTAGCAATGAATTCAATTAAAAACGAAAATCAAATTTATTATATTCTTGAAGAAACATGTTATTTTATGTTACCAATTCAATAACGTAAATTTTTTGCATATTTTTTATTATGTAAAAATATTGAAAGTAAAATTATTTGGGACAAATATAAAAAAATTTTTACAGAAAATTTCAAATATAACAAAGAAAATGAAGCTTTCTCACATAATAATCAAATATTAAACTTGGAAGATATGTCATGTGAATATTTTGGTTTACCAAAACCAAATAAAACATACGTTGAATTTGGAATTTTGAACACGTAAGTAACGCTAGATGTACTTTATGATGCTCTGTACTTTTTGACTTTTTTCTGCTGCAAACTGCCTTCGAGCATTTTTGTTTCAGGGTACTTGCAAGCTGTTCCAAGGGTTAGTGACAAGCTGGTGTTTGTTTTTGGAGGGAAGGCGGTGTTTTGGTGGTTTTTGGAACAAGCCAAGCGACAAAGTTTTTGAAATTTGCCGCAAGAGGTCGCCACTATGGATCGAAGTGCCATATGCAAACAGCCGTCATCTGACATATGCGGAACAAAGCGCTTATATAATTGCTCAACTTGTCGTCAGCGCTGTCATGCTAGATGTATGACACGCATACAATCAGTAAGCACAGGCTACCATTACATCTGCAACAACACTGAAAAAATGATATAGTTCTCTGCACTCAAGAACATTAGTAAACATAGTTATTTAAAAATCTAGTAGCCAATACCATATTTTTCAGTTGATCGTACTAGTATATATAGTAAGTCTTTCAGTTACTAAGCGACGTAACATTTACTATTATGTTTTGGTAGAAGTTGATCGTCGTCCCTTGTCAAACGTTTTAATGGATTTAATTATATAAATTAAATTTATAATTAAATAAAATATAGTGAGTGTGTTAAGCAAACATGGATGACTTTGTCAAGAGCAAATTAAACGAGTGGAAAATGAGTTGCCCGATTTTCATCCATGTAATTATGCGACGCACATATTTGTTGAAATGACAACAAATATAGATCAATTATTATATATTTCACCGAAATACAAGTTGTAATTATAATAAAATAAAAATGAATAAAAAATAAATAAGTCCTTGGTGGAAATTGAAACGTTTTTTTTACCATTTTTTGGCCAGTAGAAATGAAAACGCTTTTTTTAACATTTATTGGCCATTTATTTGGCATTTTTATTACTAATAACCTCAAATTTTTATACACACCATTTTTAATGCCCACATTTCTACCAGGGGTATTAAAATATTATAGTAAAGCTTACTACAGAGATGATGAGTAAACGCTACCAATCACGGTAGTAGTAATGTTTACTAAACCGTACATTACCACATCTAAATAGTAACTGTAACCAAAGCGCCCAGTCCCGAAGACCATTTCATTTTTTCAGTGAAATGTGTAAAGATAAAGCATGAGAAGAGCGCCCCCTCCATTTTACATGCTCTCGGCGCTGGAATTCATAATAGCCAAATACTCAATGTCAGTAAGGCAGATAAGAAGTCCTTTCTCACCACATCGACTCCATCAAGAACCTACACGCAAGTACCACCGGTTATCGTCACAGAGGGGCAACCAGTAACCAAGGTACTTCAGAAGGCTAGTGGCACGGCGAAAAATAAGAAGTTCAGTTTGAGTAATATTTTGAGTAATAATTCTATTCAAGCTACGCGTAGTAAAGGTGGCGCTGCGTATGTTACCCCCGCTGCCACTTTTAAAAATGATAAATCAGTAATTTTTATGAATAATAATATGAAATTAAATAATAATGCTGACATTATCCATAATTAATAAATTACACTCGTTGTCAATATGTGGAATTAATAAAAAGACGGCTTTACGAGTCAATCAATGATTTATTAAATCGACGTTTCGGTAACTGATTTGTTACCCTCTTCAAGATCTGCAATTTCAATACAAAACAAAACCCTTCTAAATGAATCGATCTTAATAACGTTAAGAGAAAAAGAGACAATTGCGTCAATTAAACATCATACCTATCAAAAAGTACAGCATAAAAACGCCAATACAGTCAGAAAAACATTTTACTCCATAAGAGTAACTTCAACACACTACAAAAACAATATCAAAATAAGTTCACCGTGAAAGAGAACAATAATATATATAACAGAATTTTCAAAAACTTACCAAACATTAATACCACTCATGATATTAGAGAAACAAGTCTCAATAAAAGAAAAATAACAATAAGTAAAAAACATGAGATACGTATTTAATTTTACCAACATAATTAACAATTTAAAAAACATTGCTTCCATTCTAAATATTAAAAATCAAAAGTAAATTTCAATAATATACAGAGAAAATAGGATTCAGTCTCATCATAATGACTAGAAACGTTAATCTACTATATGCGTGTTTAAAGAGACTAAAAGCAATGAAAATCACGACAACAAGAATAATATGAAACTAAGATATTAAGGTAGTGACACCTTACATATCAATTAATCATTAAAACAATCAATATACAGGCAATATAGATATCAAAATTATCGATAAAATTATTGTAATATAAAAACATGAAAATTGACATTCTTTATTATGAATTACTAATAAATAAATGCACAAAACTCAATATCACGAGTGTGAAAAATGTAAGGCTTACAATCCAATCATTTAACATTTTTACAAAACTTTTTAATTAAAGGCGCATAACATGAATGAAGATTGTTGGTGTCACTTTTTTTATTAATAGAATTATTCTGGGCATTTATAAAAATCATTTCAGAAAGTATTCGTTTATGCCAATTACTCTTCTTATCTAATATTCTAACTTTGTCAAAATCAAATTTGTGATTTGTATCCTTAATGTGTTTAAATATAACAGATTGAGCATTAGCTTTGTTAACGTATGAAGAATGCTCTTTTATTCGTTCCTTCAATTTTCTTTTTGTTTCGCCTACATATGTGGCGCTACAGCCACCACAACCAATACCGTATACTACATTAGTCTGCTCACCTAATTGTGTTTTGTCCTTGCCTCTACGAATAACATCACTCAAATTATGTGAAATTTTTGGAATTAACCCAATATTATATTTATTTAATTTTTTAGACAATTTTTCAAACACATTTTTGATATAAGGTACCTTAAACACCTTTCTATTACCAGCATCATCTACACAACTATTTTTAACAACAGCAACGTCATTAGAATGCTGATTAAAATGTTTGGAAAACAATCTATTTCTAACATGAGAATCTATGAATTTGATTGGATAACAATTATCCATCAAAAGCTTTTTTACAATATTAATATTATTATGATGAAACCTCTTATGCGACCATTCTATGGCTTTGTGCACCAATGTATACACCATACCTCTCTTATGTGATAATGGATGATTAGAATTAAAATTCAAAAATCTACCAGAAAAAGTAAGTTTATGATACCAATTAGTAATCAATCTGTTATTTTCCTTAATAATAGTTACTTCTAAAAAATTGATTTTATTCTGAATTTCAACTTCGTGTGTAAACTTTAACCTACTATCATAAGAGTTAAATAATTGTAACAATTCATCAACTTTATCTTTCGGTATTATTGTAAAAATATCATCAACATAACGACAAAAAACCAATGGTTTAAAATTCAATTTCTCCAAACAATCTCTTTCCAAATCATCCATTACCATGTCTTCAAAACGGGGAGAGACAGGCGACCCCATAGGCGTACCATATAGCTGTTTATAATACTTATTATCAAACTGAAAATAAGTATTATTCATAAGATGTTCAACAGCCTCCATAAGATCACCAAGAGGTATATCAAACTGACAAGAAATTGATCGTTTTGCATACATGGTAATGGATGATTTGGAAAGAGATTGTTTGGAGAAATTGAATTTTAAACCGTTGGTTTTTTGTCGTTATGTTGATGATATTTTTACAATAATACCGAAAGATAAAGTTAATGAATTGTTACAATTATTTAACTCTTATGATAGTAGGTTAAAGTTTACACACGAAGTTGAAATTCAGAATAAAATCAATTTTTTAGAAGTAACTATTATTAAGGAAAATAACAGATTGATTACTAATTGGTATCATAAACTTACTTTTTCTGGTAGATTTTTGAATTTTAATTCTAATCATCCATTATCACATAAGAGAGGTATGGTGTATACATTGGTGCACAAAGCCATAGAATGGTCGCATAAGAGGTTTCATCATAATAATATTAATATTGTAAAAAAGCTTTTGATGGATAATTGTTATCCAATCAAATTCATAGATTCTCATGTTAGAAATAGATTGTTTTCCAAACATTTTAATCAGCATTTTAATGACGTTGCTGTTGTTAAAAATAGTTGTGTAGATGATGCTGGTAATAGAAAGGTGTTTAAGGTACCTTATATCAAAAATGTGTTTGAAAAATTGTCTAAAAAATTAAATAAATATAATATTGGGTTAATTCCAAAAATTTCACATAATTTGAGTGATGTTATTCGTAGAGGCAAGGACAAAACACAATTAGGTGAGCAGACTAATGTAGTATACGGTATTGGTTGTGGTGGCTGTAGCACCACATATGTAGGCGAAACAAAAAGAAAATTGAAGGAACGAATAAAAGAGCATTCTTCATACGTTAACAAAGCTAATGCTCAATCTGTTATATTTAAACACATTAAGGATACAAATCACAAATTTGATTTTGACAAAGTTAGAATATTAGATAAGAAGAGTAATTGGCATAAACGAATACTTTCTGAAATGATTTTTATAAATGCCCAGAATAATTCTATTAATAAAAAAAGTGACACCAACAATCTTCATTCATGTTATGCGCCTTTAATTAAAAAGTTTTGTAAAAATGTTAAATGATTGGATTGTAAGCCTTACATTTTTCACACTCGTGATATTGAGTTTTGTGCATTTATTTATTAGTAATTCATAATAAAGAATGTCAATTTTCATGTTTTTATATTACAATAATTTTATCGATAATTTTGATATCTATATTGCCTGTATATTGATTGTTTTAATGATTAATTGATATGTAAGGTGTCACTACCTTAATATCTTAGTTTCATATTATTCTTGTTGTCGTGATTTTAATTGCTTTTAGTCTCTTTAAACACGCATGTAGTAGATTAACGTTTCTAGTCATTATGATGAGACTGAATCCTATTTTCTCTGTATATTATTGAAATTTACTTTTGATTTTTAATATTTGGAATGGAAGCAATGTTTTTTAAATTGTTAATTATGTTGGTAAAATTAAATACGTATCTCGTGTTTTTTACTTATTGTTATTTTTCTTTTATTGAGACTTGTTTCTCTAATATCATGAGTGGTATTAATGTTTGGTAAGTTTTTGAAATTTCTGTTATATGCATTATTGTTCTCTTTCACGGTTAACTTATTTTGATATTGTTTTTGTAGTGTGTTGAAGTTACTCTTATGGAGTAAAATGTTTTTCTGACTGTATTGGCGTTTTTATGCTGTACTTTTTGATAGGTATGATGTTTAATTGACGCAATTGTCTCTTTTTCTCTTAACGTTATTAAGATCGATTCATTAAGAAGGGTTTTATTTTGTATTGAAATTGCAGATCTTGAAGAGGGTAACAAATCAGTTACCAAAACGTCGATTTAATAAATCATTGATTGACTCGTAAAGCCGTCTTTTTATTAATTCCACAATAATGCTGACATCTCCATTTCTCAGGCTGCTTTGTCTGAAATTGAAGGAAATTTGTCTCGTAAGGTTGCCTCAGTTTCGGACTCTTTTGATTGGTTTCAGAATGTTGAGAGCAGCGTAATGGGTATTGATGATGGCTTGCGAGGCATCTTAGATAAGTTTAATAATCAGGAAAAAAATAAAGAATTTTGAAGCAGTGCAGACAAGGCTGCTTGTCGAAAATAGTAAACTAAGGGGGATAACTAAATACTAAAATTAATAGCCTTCAATCTACGATGCAAGCTGAATTTAATGGAGTGGACAAAAATTTCTCAGAACTTGGAGTGGGGTAAGCACGCGTGGTGCAGACCATCTTTGATCTTAGTGTACAGGAGCGTGGAAGTGTCACACATTGAGACGAACTCAAAGGAAGCTGTAGATTCCAGCACACAAAAAAATACACAAAGTTGTGGTATCGAGGGTGGCTCATTGGTGATCCTCAGTGGATTGGACTGCTTAGCGGCTAATGTTCGACAGGAAGATTATGCTTTCGCTGTTTTCGGTGTCATATTTTCGGACATAACACAGTCACACATATTGTCGGTAATTTGTTTAATATTGTCTAACTCTAGAAGTGGTGAGATCAGGGACGGTCTAGAAGGTCCTTCCTTACTGCTAGTCAGACTCTCTGAGGCCAGTCTGATTCAACAAATATTAAACAAAAAAAGAAAAATTACTGATTCCACAACGGCAGATGCGCCGTTGCCTTGCAAATTTGCCAGCTTGTCTGCCATAAAAAACCACTATAAGGTTTTTATTAATGAATATCTTCAAAAAGACATATATAATAATTTCAAAGATCTAAAGAAATATGCTAAGGATGAAGGTATTAATTTTGTTTGGCATAGAAGTGGCAGATTTCTGGCAAGATGAGGAACAAGGGAGAGAGCATACACATTTGCTACGAGAGATGATATAGATAAAATTTTAAAAAGTTCAAATAATGTTATTTTAGATAAAAATTTTATTGCTGACAAATCTTGTGTAATTAGTGTATGCTTAAATAAGGTTAAAAATGCTATTAAGATAGACTCTAATGATGAATATCCTGTTATTTAAAGTAAGTTATTGAATAATGATCTCTTTCCCCTATGGCTAGGCCAGATCTCCTTGGGGAGTCGAAAAGGGAAAAATTCAAAAGGCCCACTGCGAGCGGGCTTTTTGAATATTATTTGTTTAAGAGCTCACATTGAACAGGTGCGTGAGCTCCTGTGTGACGGCCATTCTTATGCTCTGTTTGGAGTAGCTGAGACCTGGCTGGGTCCGACGTCATTCAGATTAAGAGGTATTAAGTTTTTAGATAGGATAAAAACCTTCATGGAGGAAGGGTTGCCCTTTACGTTAAAGATAATTTGAAATGTGAGATATTAGCTTTTTCGAATACTACATTATTACTATAATTACCAGTGGTAAACCTGAAGTGCCTAAATATATTTTCTGTTCTGTTAAAGCAGGTAACTCTGAATCTGTGTGGGTTTCCGTCATTTACCGTCCTCCTGTTATTTCTTTTACAAAAAACTCTGATCTAATTAATACTTTGATAAGTTTGACTCCCGATTTTTCATTAAAAATCATAATGGGAGATTCGAATGCCGATTTCCTGCGAGAAAGCAGTGATGCGAAGTTTCTTAATAAGCTGTCCACTGAGCCTTCGCTTCAGTTGGTCCAGCACGGTGCCACGAATATAACTACATCATCTCGCACATGGATAGACCTGATTTTTGTGGATGATTATGACATCATACTTGATGCACGTAACATACCTGCGAACTTTCATAATCAGCACAACTTTATTGACCTTTCTATAGCCTACAATGTATGCAGTTTAGTGCAAGAACCGATTAGGTATCGAAATTATAAGAATATTAGTGGGGAATTATTATTATAGAAATTAGACGGCTATGATTAGTCCAAATTGACAACTGATATAGTGGAGCCAGAGTCTGCACTCGACTGCATTTGCGATAATCTTACTGCTGCTATTGAAAATTTAGCACCAATAAAAATATTTTAATGTACAAAAAAGAAGCCACCGTGAATGGATAAAGAGTTGTCGCAGATGCAGTGCAGGAGGGATGCCACATATAGGCGATATAAATGGACAAATAACAATAAATATCTATCGGAATTTTTAATTTTACGTAAGGTAGTGGACGAACAGATTGAACGCGAGAGAAGTCAATACTACCACAAAATATTGTTTGAGGCTATTGCAAACAGTAATGTCTGGAAAGAGTTGAGAGAGCTGAGACTCATATCTAAATCCCAAAAGGATCTGAATGGATTTGCTCCAAATGAACTTAATGCGCACTGTGTCGGTTTTGCCCCATGATGATGGTGAGAAACGCAAGAAGTTTCTCTTTGAATGCAGCGAAAACAGTTTCGCTTTTAAACCAATTAATGTTAACGATGTTATTCTTGCAGTTTCTCACTTCTCATCGCAGGCGCGTGGTGAGGATGGCATTTCACAAAGCGTGATATTTGAAGCATCACCGTTTATTGGTGAACATCTTGCAACTCTGTTCAACTCCTCTTTTGCTTGGAGGGTCTTCCCTGGCCTTTGGAAGCAGATACATATTGTGCCACTGAAGAAGTGCTCTGCACCCAAATCGCCTAAGAATTTCAGGTCTATTGCTATTCTATGTTTCCTTTCAAAGGTACTTGAGAAGATCGCACATGACCAATTGCAGGAGTTCATTACTGCAAATAAATTACTTGACCCAATGTAGACTGCCTTCAGAAAGCACAACTCGTCGCAGACAGCTATTCATAAATTAACTGATGACATAAGATCGGGTCTAGACAAAAAACTCGTCACGTTACTTTTGCTTTTTGACCTTAGTCAGGCATTCGACACGATCTTTCCTTCCAAGTTACTTGCTAGGCTTAGATTGATAGGGCTTTCCAGGTCTGCTCTCTTGTAGATTAACTCCTATATATCAAGAAGAAAACAAATGGTTTCCATTTAATTGAGGAATCTATTATACAATCATATATATGTAAAAAATTGCGCTCGATAACAATTTCTTTTGAAAACAGTATAATTATTTTATTTACGATAGAATAACATTTTCACTTCTCGGTCGGTAATCAAAACTACTCTGGCCTATTTTTAAAGCCTTTGTAGCATCAGAATCATCTTTTTATTACGTCCAAAATCTTAATAAGTTCAAATATCATGAGCGACGAATTCCTTACAGCTTGTGTAGTGTCAGAAACATTTTTTTATTGCGTTTGAAGTATTGATGGTTAAGAATCTCAAAAGCGACAAATTCCCAGATGCATTAAAATCATAAAAATTTGCAATAAAATCATTTTGGCGTGCTAGGATCCATGAATTTTTAGAGCGACAAAATCCTAAAAGCCTTTGTGGGATGAGAATCATCTTTTTATTGCGTTCAAAGTCTTAATGAGTTTAAATATCATGAGCGACAGATTCCCAGACATATCTAAGTTCTAAAACTTACATAAAAATATTAAAAGTGTGCAAATTTAAGAACTACTAGAGCGAAAAAAATGCTTAAAGCCTCAGTAAGGTCACAAACATCTTTTAATTGCACTTGAAGTCTTAATTATTAAGAGCGTTTTATTCTTAAATGCATTTCAATCAAAACAACTTGCATACAAACATTTTCTATGTGCTTGGATTTAAAGATTTTTAGAGTGACAAAATCCTTACAACTTCTGCTGTATCAGGATCATCTCTCCATTGCGTTCAAAGTTTCAATTAGTTGAAATATCATGAGCGATAAATTTGCAGACGCATCTAAATTTTAAAACTTGAATGAAAAAATATTTAGAGTTTGCAGATTCAAGGATTACTAGAGCGTCAAAATCCTTGACGCCCCAGTAAGGTTATAATCATCTTTTAATTGCACTTAATGCATTAATTGTTTTAATCATCAAGAGTAAATAATTCTCAAATTCATTTTGATTTCAAAAACTTGTATCAAAACATTTTCTATGCACTTAGATTTAAAGATTTTTGGAGCTACAAATTCCTTAAAGCTACTATAGTATCAGAAACATCGCGTGATTTATTAGATACATTACGAAAAAAAGTTTCCATTTTCACTCAGACCTAATGACCGTATTTGGGTCTGGGTCATGTTTTGAGACTACGAATTATCTTATCTTAGAGCGACAAATTATGCAACCAGAACGGTATCGCTAGCTCCAATCGTTCGTAAGTTACTGTAATGGA
Source organism: Anastatus disparis (assembly GCA_017163975.1). NCBI lineage: Eukaryota > Metazoa > Arthropoda > Insecta > Hymenoptera > Eupelmidae > Anastatus > Anastatus disparis. The sequence goes on along the minus strand of JAFFSR010000291.1, from coordinate 2,382,519 downwards.
TTTCGTAGCTCAATATTAAGCTGGAATAGCCATTGTTTTTTTGGAAACGAATAGGTTGACTTAATCCAGTGTAGGATAAAATATCAGCGGCAAATTAGCAACAAATTATTAAATATCACATGACTTATTAGATACATTATGAAAAAAAATTTTCATTTTTACTTAGGCCCAATGACTATAATTGGGTCTAGGTCAGGATTTAGGACTAACGAACTAGCCTATTTTAGAGCTGCAAAAAAGCGACAAATTTTGCAACCAATTCATGAGTTACTGTAGTGGATTTCGTAGCTTAATATTAAGCTAGAATAGTCATTGTTTTTTGGAAACGGTTGGAGCGACAAAATCCGGGATAGAGCAACAAACTAGCGACAAATCATGATACTATTCTGAGTTTATCCCCATGAAGTGCATTTCGTAACTTAATATACATCCATAATCTTGTGTTTTCTAAAAATTATTTTAGAGACTCTAAACTTTTAATAGTTTCTGCATATTTCGGGAAATTTACATAAGACTCGAGTGAAACATGTTTCATGCGTTAGTTACATTACAAAAAACCCATTCACCGAAGATTTTCCACACCTATCTATTCAAACCGCCAAGTTAACGTGGTTAAGAATCTTGACATTCTATCCCTCTCCGTCCGGATATGTATTTACGTAAAATTTTCCGCTCTTTTCATTTCTGAGGTGAAAATTATGGGTTCCCATTTAAAGAAATTAACTTGACCTTGAAATGACATTCAAGGTTATGGTCAAGGTCATGGTCATTATCACCGTCGAATAGCCAAGAAAATATCCTCTATCTTTTGTTTTAAGCTTTTTCTCCTAAAATACAATCCCGCAGAGTTATTTCGCCGTTCCGGTACTTTTGGCCCACCCTGTATATATATATATATATATATACAAATAACATGTACACAGTTTTTACTTAAGTTACATGCAGTGAATTATATTCACAGACTGCTCTTAATAATTTATCTGCATAATTAGAATTATTTTGCGATACTTTGTATTTAGCCCACGTTGCAGAAAAATCATGATGGACCGCTTCTATAGCCTGTTCACTGTAAAAACCTAGGCCTCGATTATGTTCAATACAAAAGTCTTTTACATGGAAAAAAACTGCATGTACTTTTGGTGTTACCGAAATACCTAAAGATAGATAAGCATCTTTAAACGCATTGATAAATTCAATAAATTTTGGATCTAAAGAAACAGCGAAGCAAGAGTTGACAACCGCGTTAAACTTTTTAAAAACCTCAACATATTTTAAATAATTCAAGTTACCATTGGATCGCAAGAAATCGATATTATTTAGTAATATTTTGCAACTGTTTCTTTTAAAAGAAGGAGTTTCGTAAGTTATTTCACGTTGAACACTACAGTATTCTGCCCAATCATTGGCTTCCTTTTGAAGTTCTTTTAAAATATGTAAATACACTGTACAGATTTCTTTTGCAAAATGGACACACTACTTTTGGATGACACTCATTTTGTTCATCATAAGTTGTAAATAGCTTAGTTATTTTAAGATTTAAAGCCGGGGTTACGTTAACCATTAATTCACTTTTATTAAAACAAAGCAAACAGATAACATAACGATTTTCCTCATGAGTACGCGCGTAGTTTTTAATAATATTTGGCGGCATGGTGTTTAATGCACTACTACAAAACGACTTCATTCATAAACATTAATAACATTAGAATTTTCAAAAATTCAACAAAACGTTTGTCAATAGAAGCGATGATTATGCTTTGTTTAGGAACAATTTTCATCTCAAATGGAGCTACGTTGCTTTATATATTTTCTTTTCGTATCATGTTCTTATAGAATATTAATACACTGTATTTTCTAATTACAATCACTTTAAAAACGCATCATTCGTTATAGTGTTTATCACTATCATGTTTTATAAAAAAAGATCTTAATTTTAACGTTACGCTTACATTGTTACATAATTAAAAATTTTTTTTAATATATAATATTTGCTTAAAATATGTGAATAATTCATAATTTTATTCGAAAACGCCATTTTAGAAATTAATTCCATAAATTATCAATAAAAAAATTTTAAAAAATTTAAAAAATTGAATAAATAAAAAAGTGCTCATTTTTCGATTTTGGTTAGAATTTGATCCTAAATATATTTAGAATCATATCCAAAAGGAAAATCGGAGGTGCAAAGACTTCACGGTTAAAATTAATCGAGGACCACCGTGTTAATTAATATAAATATAGTGATATTCATATCTTTTACATTAACATTTATCTTAACATTTATCTTATTTACATTATATAATTTATTTGCATTTATCCTCATGAAATAAAATTTTTAGCAAAATTTTGACTTAATTGTTGTTCTGTGATATACAAGTATGCTTTTGCGCTAAAAATTACTATTTTAATGAATTTATTATTGGTTACCAGAGGCAACGAATTCATTGATGTACGAGATGAATCATCATTTTTAACACAGTCTAATCATCTTTTTTTATTAGAAATGAGAAACAATAATCCATTTTGTTAATAAACGTTATAGCTTTTACATATATCATCACGATATTGATCAACGACAATTGAACCTTGCAAAGTCTATACTCCAGAAACTACATAAATATTTACGGTATGATTCAAAAACTTTTATATGTTGTTAGAATTAACTTGACTGCAGTGACAAAGAATGAATAAAGAAAAAAATTTATTACTATTATATTAAAGTAAAGAATGAGGACCTTTTTCTTTCTTATGTCAATATCTTTTGCATTATTATCACATACATACATACACATACACACGTGCACCTTTAAGATACACATACACACATACATATACATTCATACACATACACTTACTCATATACACATACACAATACCCGTTACTTCATCCCCATCTCTCCGTCTCCATATTTCCTTCTCATCTCTCCGTCTCTGTCTCTCCATCTCCGTCTCTCCGTCTATATCTCTTCTACTCCGTCGCTCCGTCTCCGTATCTCCGTCTCTGGCTCTTCGTCACCGTCTATCCGTCTCCGCTATTACTTTATTATATTACTTATATATAATCTTATATTATATTACTACCGAAATGATAAAAATGAGATATTATACACAAAAAAACAAGTGAGCAGATAATAGATTTGTTGTTCTTTATAACCCGCATTTATAACTAAAGTTTAATTGTCATATTAATATTAAATTATGTTAAACAAAAGAAGTTATAAAATACTTATTTAAATACTGCTTGAAAGGACATGATTGTGCATTTATAGAAATGAATGCAAGTGAAATAAATACTGAAAGTAATACTAATGATGAAACGGATGAAACGAATGATTTGGATATGTTTTATGATGAAATTAAACAATATATAAACACAAGATACGTTTGCCCACCAGAAGCTATGCATCGCATATTGGAATATAATATTAGTGAACTTTTACATACAATTCGTAGTTAAGCTGTTCATAATGAAAATTAACAATATGTGTATTTCGAAGAAGGATCCGAACACGAAATTATTAAGAAAAATGTAAATACAACACTAACAGCATGGTTTGAAGTTAATAAAAGTGACCCAGAGACACATAATTACTTTTATTCTGATATACTGCAACATTATGTTTTCAATTAAATACATAAAACATAGACGAAAAGAATAAAAACTATGAAACCTATTCTTACTAGAATGTACTGAGTTAATCCAAAACAAAGACAAAGATTCTGTTTAGGATTACTTCTGCTTCACATTAAAGCTGCAACATCTTTTGAAAGCTTAGAAACTTTTGATGGAATTACATACCCAACATTCTTTGAAGCAGCAAAAGTAAGAAATTTAGTTGAAATAGATGATGAATGAGATAAATGTTTAGAAGAATCATGTAAATCTCGATTTCCAAAAGCTCTTTGTTAATTATTTAGTTACATATGTACGTTGCACAATCTAATTCATGCTCGAGAATTATATGAAAAATATGAAATCTATTTTCATCATATTACCAGAAACGAATCAACAAAAAGGTGAAGAATATGCATTGAGCATAATTAATGATATTTTAATTAATAATGGATTCCAATTAAGTGACTTTAATTTACCTACTTTAGAATACTATATTGAAAATAGCAAAATTGAATATAGTACAGTAAATAATGTTAATAATATTCGGTCAATTATTGATCGTCTAACAAATGCTCAAACGGCTATTTTTAATTCAGTAATAAATTCATTAAATACAAACTTCACTGAAAAGTATATATATATACTGCCGCCGAGATACTTTTGCCCCCCTTCGTCTAAAATCGACTTATCTAAAAAGTTTTATAACTCTGGAAAAAATGGTCGTAGCCTGAAAATTCCAACGGGATTCGAAAGATTGTCGAAAATTCTTTCAAAAACTATTGGTTTGATATAAAAAAAAAACATTTTTTTTCGTATCTCTTATCTTTGTTTAAAAAGAAATTTTTTTTAACTTTGCTTTGACTTTGTAAAATAGTGTTCAATTTTAGTAGAAATCGTTACATTAATACAAAACCAAATAGATTTTAAAGTTTATACTTCGAAGATGAAAATGCAATGTCGAACGTCTAGATTCGACCTTTTAAACCAGAGTTATAAGATTTTATATTTAAAAATAAGATTTTTTTCGATGTATGAAAATCTCTGAATTTAAGAGGAATAGAAAAATTTGTCAGAAAGAAAAAATTTTCCTTTTTGGTCAAATAATAATAATAATATATAATAAAAAATTCATTTCGGAAAAAATTTTTTTTTTTTTGTTGGAATGTAATGAAATTTTGATATCTTTAAAATATTGAACAACATGGGTAAAATAGGCAAAAAAAAAATTTTTTTTCCGAAATGAATTTTTTATTATATATTATTATTATTATTTGACCAAAAAGGAACATTTTTTCTTTCTGACAAATTTTTCTATTCCTCTTAAATTCAGAGATATTCATACATCGAAAAAAACCTTATTTTTAAATATAAAATCTTATAACTCTGGTTTAAAAGGTCGAATCTAGACGTTCGACATTGCATTTTCATCTTCGAAGTATAAACTTTAAAATCTATTTGGTTTTGTATTAATGTAACGATTTCTACTAAAATTGAACACTATTTTACAAAGTCAAAACAAAGTTAAAAAAAATTTCTTTTTAAACAAAGATAAGAGATACGAAAAAAAATGTTTTTTTTTTATATCAAACCAATAGTTTTTGAAAGAATTTTCGACAATCTTTCGAATCCCGTTGGAATTTTTAGGCTACGATCATTTTTTCCAGAGATATAAAACTTTTTAGATAAGTCAATTTTAGACGAAGGGGAGCAAAAGCATCTCGGCGGCAGTGTATATATATAGACGGTCCAGGTGGAAGTGGTAAAAGCTACTCATAAAATACAATTATAACTTATCTAAAAATTCATGGAATCAACTATTTCGCTGTATCATGGACAGGTATAGCGGCTAATTTATTACAAGATGGTGTAACAGTACATACAACATTTGAATTACCGTTGAACATATCTGAAGACACAATATATAATATTAGTGCAAACAGCGAAATAGGTAAAAAAATGAAAAATGTATCAATTGTTATCTGGGATGAAATCATAATGACATCGAAATACGCTTTTGAAGCCGTCGACCACATGTTTAAAGGGAAAACATTCATCATACACTGAAAGACTTAGAGAGTTGTATTCACTCCCTATCGGCGTAAATCCAACTCTCAGTAGAGGAGTAGAGGGGTAGGAGTTACATTAACGCTGCCTTGGAGAGTAGAAGATACTCCCCAACTTTTAAAGTATGAATTACTTGAAATCAACGATGTGAGCTCAATTATTTTAGCTTAGAAAAGTTTACATGACGTAACACTACAAGTAGAATCTTTATTTAAGACTAATAATTAAACTATACTACATAAAATTTTGCGTGATTAAAAAATCCTAACCTTTAATTTCAGGGGCTTATATAAGGAATAACAACCTATAAACAATTAATATATTGCTTGTTTGTAGGTTACTTTTTACAATTATTTCTCAATATAGTTTTGTAAATACATTAAATACAAATTCCGCTCGTAAACTTACATTTTGCATAATTTCCTAAACTAAAATACTTGTGTTTACATCGCGAATCGCAAGTAAATCATACTTTAAAAGTTGGGGAGTATCTTCTACTCTCCAAGGCAGCGTTAATGTAACTCCTACCCCTCTACTCCCCTACTGAGAGTTGGATTTACACCGATAGGGAGTGAATACAACTCTCTAAGTCTTTCAGTGTATCAGTTGATTTTAGACAAACATTACCAACAGCAAAACACAGAAATAGAATACAGATATTAGAAAATTGTGTTAAAAAAAGCTATTTATGGAAACATTTTCAATATATGTCTTTGAAAGAAAATAAACGTTTATCAGAATCAGATGATGAATTTAAAAATTGGTTACAAAATATAGGAAATGGTAATTTTCATTCAAAATATAAAAAAGGGAAATGAAGTTATACAAATTCCAAAAGAAATATTGTCAAAGGGCAATCTAATTGATGAAATTTACGCGCATAATATACATAGTGAAAATTGTGACTATTACGAACATATTATATTAGCACCGAAAAACGACTCTGCAAAAGATGTAAATGACCAAAGTTTAGACGTAATTTTGCTAACAGAATTTTTAAATTTTTTAACACCTAACGGTTTACCTCCACATAGATTACAATTAAAAAATAAGAGTTATAGTAATGCTTTTAAGAAATGTTAATTTGATTGAAGGACTTTGTAATGCAATCCGATTAACGAAAATAGAACAATTTACTACTATTGCACAAATATTAACTGTAAGTAAAAAAGAAAGCACTGTATTCTTACCACGTATGACCTTATCAGCAAATGATGAACTGCCATTCCAGATGACCAGAAAACAATTTCCTGTAAAACTTGCCCATGCAATGACTATTAATAAGTGTCGAAGACAATCATTTAAAGAAGTAGGAGTGTATTTACCAACACCAATTTTCAATCATGGGTAGTTATACGTGGCACTTTCAAGGACAACTAATAAAAAAGGATTGATAATATTATTAACAGGGAAATCAAGAAAAGTTAAAGATGAAATGGTCTATACTAAAAACATTGTTTACAAAGAAATATAAAACTATAATACAAAAATTAAATCTAATGAATAAGAAAATAAAATCAAACATATTTGAAACTCTAATATAATATTAAATATAAAAAAATTAAAAATTATGAAGTAGAGTTTAGCACTGTGTTGTTAAAAATCACAGCTGCTATTTATAGTTGTGTGCCATTAAAAAAACGCGATTGCTTTCTCAAATACTGTGCGGTTAAAAAAACATGGCTGCTATTGTATGTGCTGTAATAGGGAAAAACGCTAAAACTACTGTAAGCGCTGTGTAATTAGAAATTCGCGACTGCTATTCAGAGCACTATCTGGTTTAAAAAACGCGGCTGCTATTTTAAGAGCTAAAGATGAAAAACGCAATAACTATTGTAAGCGCTGTGTAATTGAAAATTCGTGGCAGCTATTCTGAGCATTGTGAAAAAATGTAGCTGCTATTGTAAGCGCTGTGTAATTAAGAGACATACAGACAGAGACGGAGACAGAGAAACAATGGCAGATAGACGGAAACGGATAGACAGAGACGGAGAGACTGAGACAGAGCGATGGAAACGGAGAAACGGAAATAGAGAGACGGAGACGCAGAAACGGAGACAGGTAGGCGGAAACGAAGACGGAAGACAGAGACGAAGAGACGGAGTCAGAGAAACTGATATGTGTATATGTATGTATGTGTATGTGTGTATGTGTGTGTATGCATGTGCATGTGTGTATGTGTATGTTAAAGATGCACGTGTGTATGTGTGTATACATGTATGTGTGTATATATGTATGTGACAATAATGCAAAAGATATTCACGTAAGAAAAATAAAGTCTTAATTCTTTATTTTAATATAATAGTAGTAATAGTAATTTTTAAATTTCATTAAAAAAAGTTATAATTAAATGAGTTGGTTGAATGTAAGATATAGAAATTTATACCCAAATATTTTTAAATAAAATGAATATTGAATTTCAATAACGCAAAAAATATTTTATAAGATAGGTTTAAAGCATTAAATCTAGTTAAGGAGCTTGAAAATTAAATTTTCAAAAAAGTTGGTATGTGATCCTAATTTTAAAAAAATCATATCTACAAGACTTGGAGTTGAATAAATTATTTAAAAATTATTTTAATTACTAAAATTTTTATTGATTGTTGGTTTCAACTAGTAGATTATGGAAAAATATTTAATTATATAGTATTTAAAATAATTTAAACAATCATTCAGAAAAAGTTACAGATGAAAATGAATTTTTGATAGTAAGATGGAAAATTAGTATTCAAAACTTTTAACAGCAATAAATTTAATATTAAACTCTAATAATGTAAAAAGAAAATACTTTATGAGATTGATTTAAATTATTAACATTTAAATGCTATAAGATTTAACTATGTTATGTTAAAAACTGTATATCAAAGCAATCATAATGAGTTTTGTTATAAAAACTATAAATTATAGAAATTATACACTTATCGTTGACAATTTCATTTACTGATAACTTAGTCATCTTAAAATAAAAGAGATAGAGTCTTGAAATTTTTCAAGTAACTTGGTATTAGTTAATAAAATACATGTATTATCTCTATTAAGTCTCACCTTTATTGAGTTGCTTATATTAGATTAAGTTATGTGAAGAGATAAATTCAGCTTTTGTAAGATATGATTTTCTAATATTTGAATTTATCAGACTAGTTTAATTTATTTACTGTATGTTTGGACATAAAAAAATTTAATCTTTTAAGACTAAACTATATATTATGTTAAAAAATATATATCAGAGCAATCAAAATTATTTTGGTCTGAAAATGTGAATTATAGAAATTATACACTTATCGCTGACAGTTTCAGTGACTGATATCTTAGTTCTCTTAAAGTAAAAGAATTAAATTTCTAAAATTTTACAAATAACTCAGTATTAGTTAATGAATCATAGAAAAGGCAGTCTCAAAATTTAATATTTTTTTCTTTTGATAATTACAAAAATATCTATGCTTATGTTATAAATTCAATATTAGGTACACTTGGCGGAAAGAATATTTTTCCGAACGTGTACCTCAAATGGCAGCGCTGCATATTTTACCACAGACGTCAGAGAACTTCAAATCATGCATTGAATTTTGCAACATGATTATTTTGTTTTTTCATATAAGTTATTTATGCAAAATTCAAATGTTAACTGCTAAAATTTTATTGCTTATATGGTTTTAATTAACAATATTAGATCCTATATAATTATTGAACCAAGAAATAAAAATTTAATGTTATAAGATTAAACTATATATTATGTTAAAAAATATATATCAGAGCAATCAAAATTATTTTGGTCTGAAAATGTAAATTATAGAAATTATACACTTATCGCTGACAGTTTCAGTGACCGATATCTTAGTTCTCTTAAAGTGCGTGCGTGCGTGCGCGCGCTTGTGTGTGTGTGTGTGTGTGTGAGTGTGTGAGTGTGTGTGTGTGTGTGTGTGTGTGTGTGCGTGCGTGCGTGCGTGGCGTGTGTGTGTGTGTGTGTGTGCGTGCGTGCGTGCGTGCGTGCGTGCGTGCGTGTGTGTGTGTGTGTGTGTGTGTGTGTGTGTGTGTGTGTGTGTTAGCAGAGGGCGCAATAGACGGATTGGTAGAAATAACAATAGTGATGCGTAAACAAGTCATTTATCAAGCTATGAAAAGATAAATCTTGTAAAGCTTAACACGTATGATATATTTTTGCATACGAAGAAAATAAAAGAATCAAAGGAGCATCGTAAGCTCAAGGCAAATCAATTAATACTCATTTAGACTAAAATAGAAACTGAGATTATCACCAAGCTCATTAGCAAGTCAAAAATCCTTATATATTGGTGGAAACTTATAAAAATGTATGTTTTTAAATAGAAAAAACTATACAAAACATTAAATTATTTGTCAACTGCTTGAATGTTAATCGCACTAAACAGTTCTCTCAAGTTGAAGTCTGGAGGTCACCGGAGGGGTAATTATATAATCGAACCCTCACAGATGGGAGCGTGGATGGAGCTTTTCATACTTCTTTATAAAGTATTCTGTTAAATGACATCATAAGTCACGATAAGGAAGAATACTTATCTGGAAGTTCTAGGGTGAATATGTAATTTACTTAATTGATATTGATGCCAGTTAATAAAGTCGATGGAAGTTAACCCTTTCAGAACCAATGTACATTACAATGTACATTAACATTTTTTGGTTTTTTTGAAATTGTGCAAAAGTGGCTTTAAATTTTGTAAAAAAATATGTGTATTAGATTGAAGTGGACTATTTTCGATCTCAAACTGAGGGCCTATGTTATTATATCTTTGATAGAAACTGAGAAAACTTGAAAAAAAAAAGGTGAAAAAAACTTTTTATTGCAAAAATTGCGTAATTAATGAACACTTATCATTTCTAAATAGTTATTAGAATTTTTTATGATGAAATAAAAATTCCGTTCTAAAAGGGTTAATGAATGTTGATGATAATTAATTAATGTCATTAAAAAATCAATAAAAGTCGATAGGGTTACTAACTTGAACTATGAAATCAATAGATTTAATCAATAAAATTCAGTGTTTATACTTCAAAGATAAGCTGAAGATTATTTTTTATATTAAGATATATTAACACTCCTACATTAGTAATGTAATATTAGGAGTTAAGTTATCACCAACCTAAATCAATAATGTATTGTTATTGTATTAATATGTATTTTAATACTGTATTAATACTATGTAGATACTGTATCGATACTATATTGATACTATATCAATACTGTATTGATACTATTTTAATACTTTATCAATACTATGTTGATTCTGTATTGATACTATATTAATACTATATTCATACTACATTAATACTGTATCAATACAGTATTGATACTATATTGATACTATATCGATAGGATATCAATACCTTGTTAATACTATTTAATACCATATCGATATTATTTTGATACTATATCAATACTATGTTAATACTATTTAATACTATATCTATACTATATTGATACTATTTTTAATACTTTATCAATACCACATTCATACTAGATCAATACTATTTGATACTGTATTTATGCAGTATTGATACTGTATTTATATAGTATTAATACTGCATTAAAATTGTGTCAATACAATATTTAGACTGTAAACGATGAATAGTTGGGTTTTGACATTGGCGGTCATTGCATGGCAGGTATTATCAAGAAGAGATTTGAAATACCCAACTATTTATCGTTTTAATAACCCATTAACACAACTATTGATAATTTTCTTAACTCAACTTTTTTTGTATTTCTAAGAACTCGAGCATATACAATTTCAATAACTCAACTATTTGAAATTTTTCAGTTATTTCAATTTAAAAGGTTCCGAAGATTTTTTATTAATTAACTATTTGTCATTGATTCGATAACCCTTTAAGTCAATCATTCATCATTTTATTGACTCATCTCTTTATGATTCTAATAAACTTCAATATCTACTATTTTGATAACTCAACTAGTTGTGTGTTTTTTAAGTATTTTAATAAATTTACAAGTTTCATCATATAGTAATTCGATACTTTTTAAATAGTGTACGAATAGTATTGAAAAATTTCGATACTAGTATTAATGTCTATTTCTTTAGCACTTAAATTTCATAGACTTTTATCGATCAAAATTAATAAATATATAATTTTTACTGACTTAGAATATGTACTTTATCAGTTAAGGCTATCATAGCCGAATCCAGCACCGGGGAACGCTGATTGAACTTCGGGACTTGTGACAGGAAAATGCAAAGGTTGGTAAGACTTGAGCCTCGAGACTTATTGTATAAGTGTACAAATCAAAGTTTGAATCAATATATTTATTACTAAATTATTAATAGGGCTTTAGGACAATATTAATAGTGTTTATAATGTTGTGATAATAATGGTTCAATGTAGTGTTAATAGTTTTCGTGCATAGTAATAATAGCGTCTAAATATGCTATTGGGATAATATCAATACAATAACAATACATTCTTAATTTAATACATATTCTATAGTTTTTGTAATTCTTGAGTGATGCTAGATTCCAACGTTTGAATCTTCAGATTCTTGGCTTTGGATAGACATTTAATTGAAAAGAACATTCTTTAAGGGCGGGGATTCCGATTACTACGAAAAGGTTTGGAAAGATATGAATATAGTTTAGTTTATGAAAATACCTAGGCCAAGAGGCAAATAAAGGTGGGTAAAGCCAGGTAAATACATTGCTGCAGCATCAGTATAGTATTAATAGAATATTAGTATAGTATAAATATAGTATCAATGAAATATTCATATAGTATTAATATAGTATCAATATACTATTAATATGGTATTAAAATAATACCAATTCTCTACAAATACATTATTAACCTTTTAAGGACGTGACTGGTTAAAATATCGACCAGTCCCGTCCTTAAAAGGTTAATGGAGTATCAAATAAAGTATCAAAAGTGCTTGAATAAAATGTTTTACTAGGCTTATCGAATATTATATTAATGTTATAAGATAACTTAACTCCTAATATTACATTACTAATATAGGAGTATTAATACATCTTAATATAAAAAATAACCTTTAGCTCACAATTAATGTATATACATTAAATTTTATTGAATAAATTTATTGATTTCATATTTCAAGTTAACAACCATATGGACTTTTATTGATTTTTTAATGACATTAATCAGCCATCATCAACATCCATTATCTTTCATCGACTTTATTAACTGGCATTAATATCAATGAAGTAAATTACATCTTCACCTTAGAACTCCCAGATAAGTATTCTTCCTTATCGTGACTTATGATGTCATTTAACAGAATACTTTATAAAGAAGTATGAAAAGCTCCATCCACGCTCCCATCTGTGAGGGTTCGATTATATAATTACCCCTCCGGTGACCTCCAGACTTCAACTTGAGAGAACTGTTTAGTGCGATTAACATTCAAGCAGTTGACAAATAATTTAAAGTTTTGTATAGTTTTTTCTATTTAAAAACATACATTTTTATAAGTTTCCACCAATATATAAAGATAATTTGGTAAAAAATAAATTTGATTCGCCAATTAGCTTGGTGATAATCTCAGTCTCTATTTTAGTCTAAATGAGTATTAATTGATTTGTCTTGAGCTTACGATTCTCCTTTGATTCTTTTATTTTCTTTGTATGCAAAAATATATCATACGCGTTAAGAGGACGCTGGATCCCTCTATCCTTTTTAACTTAAAAAATGTAGGTTTTTGGAAAAACTAGTGATTATTCATAGAAATTAAGAATTGTCTGCAACTTGTATAGTAAAAAGCAATATTTTTTTTGATGAGGACGAATTAATTTTGATGCTTTGTTTTCAAGAAAAATAACAAATTTAATTTGTTCTCATCAAAGAAAGTATTGCTTTTTACTGTACAAGTTGCGGACAACTCTTAAGTTCTATCAATAATTACTAATTTTTTCCAAAAATCTACATTTTTCAATTAGAAAATGATAAAAGATCCAGCGTCCTCTTAAACTTTACAAGATCTATCTATTCATAGCTTGATAAATGACTTGTTTACGCATCACTATTGTTATTTCTACATATCTGTCTATTGCACCCTCTGCTATAGAAACCTTTTTTTAACAAACATATAATAGTTTCACTACACCAATACATGCACTATTACTGCGTGCATTAGCGATATAACTCATCAAATGTAAATATATTCCATATACGATTCTGTTTCATATCATAGTTTCACATATTGAATGATATGGTTAACCTTTATGATATCATTTCTATGTAAGCAGTACCTTTTTAATGAAAACATTATATATTAGAGTTTACCATAAAATTTATTACTTTGATATGTAATTTAAAAGTTTTGAAGAAAGTTTTATTTGAAATGATTTGAAGAAAATATTAAAATATTTAAGCATCTAATCAACACTTATTATAATTGATATTTATTCAATGCAAAATTAATAATTTAAATCATATATATATATTCGAGTTTAAATTTAAACCTCTATATTATGTTATCATTCGTACATTGATATTTATTATTAAATTCATTTTTGTTATGTGTTTCACCCTAAATCCCTGAACATCGATTTATGATCCGTTTTCCTCAGCAATATTTAATTTTGGCAAGAACTATAATTTGTGAGACATATAAGTGAAAAACGCCATGTTTTTAATTACTAAACTTTCAAAACGCTACCGCGCCCCTTGATTCAAACAGCGACACGTACATATATTTTATTACTAGAATTTAATATAAGAACATTATAATACAAAATAACGACACAATGATAATAAAATAAGAAAACATTTGAATTGCAAAATGTTAAAAATGTAAGTATTTTATTATTATTCTTATTATTTTCAAATTTATTATTTAGTATTAGTGACTTTTTCTTCTTTTTTCTAGAATACCAAGAGGACCAAAGTCAAAGATAACTGCATTATTTTTTTTTTAATCTCTTATACTTCATCATCTATTATAGTTTATAAGATAATTAATACTTAAAGTATAATTTTAACTACTTTGTACACTTGGCGGAAGGATATTTTTCCAAATGCTAACCTCAAATGGCAACATCGCATATTTTACCACAGACATAAGACAATTCGAAATTGTGGAGCTAATTTTGTATCATCGTTACTTATTACTTAAGAGTCCGCTGTATCTCTGTCCTTTTCTAATTAAAAAATTGACTTTTTTCCCAAAATTAGCAACAAGAGGCAAAAATAAAGAGATGGTTTCGATGTGTTTAATAAAATGTAATATTTTCTTTAATTAGTACGAATTAATTTTATTGCTTCGTTTTTAAGAAAAGTTGGAATAACTTAAAAAATTAGAAATTACTGTCAAATAATGGGATTTTCAAGTTATTCCAACTTTTCTTGAAAATAAAGCGGTGGAATTAAATTATTCTTATCAGAGAAAATATTGCTTTCTATTACACGAATCGAAACCATCTCTTTATTTCTGCCTGAAGCTATTAGTTTTTATAAAAAATAAATTTTAAATAGATTCAGTAAAACAGGTAACTGTGTCGGTATACAGCTGACTCTTAATGACATAATTCTAGTAAACAAACAATATTACTTTCTTTTTTTATAATCCGAATTATAATTTTATGAAATAAAATGTTTCTTTCTTGGTTCAATAATTATATAGAATCTAATATTGTTAATTAAAACCATATAAGCAATAAAATTTTAGCAGTTAACATTTGAATTTTGCATAAATAACTTATATGAAAAAACAAAATAATCATGTTGCGAAACTCAATGCATGATTTGAAGTTCTCTGACGTCTGTGGCAAAATATGCAGCGCTGCCATTTGAGGTACACGTTCGGAAAAATATTCTTTCCGCCAAGTGTACCTAATATTGAATTTATAACATAAGCATAGATATTTTTGTAATTATCAAAAGAAAAAAACATTCAATTTTGAGACTGCCTTTTCTATGATTCATTAACTAATACTGAGTTATTTGTAAAATTTTAGAGCTTTAATTCTTTTACTTTGAGAGAACTAAGATATCAGTCACTGAAACTGTCAGCGATAAGTGTATAATTTCTATAATTCACATTTCAGACCAAAATAATTTTGATTGCTCTGATATATATTTTTTAACATAATATATAGTTTAATCTTAAAACATTAAATTTTTTTATGTCCAAACATACAGTAAATAAATTAAACTAGTCTGATAAATTCAAATATTAGAAAATTATATCTTACAAAAGCTGAATTTATCTCTCCACATACCTTAACCTAATATAAGCAACTCAATAAAGGTGAGACTTAATAGAGATAATACATGTATTTTATTAACTAATGCCAAGTTACTTGTAAAATTTCAAGACTTTATCTTTTTTATTTTAAGATGACTAACTAGGAGAGTGTCTCACCTCCGGATCACGGATTTTGCTCAAACTTCGGGATAAATTTTCAGATGATAGAATATGGAAAAAGCTAAAGTTGTAGTCACAAATACTCACTATTTCCCTAGTTACAGGCAATTAAAGAAAATCACTAAAAAAGTTACTAGATTTTTAAACCCATATAGTTCTTTAGCATTGATAGCTAGAAGCTTGAAACTTTTTTTAAATTAAAGCTGAGCTCAAATCCTTTCAAAACAGTGGTTACAGCATATCAAAATATTATTTTTTCCCAAAATTAGAGCGTAATAAGGATTGGGCCTGAATTTCCTTTGTAAAACATTAATTAATAATAAAAGCTAAAATTAGGTCCAATCTTTATTACGCTCTAACTTTGGGAAAAATAATATTTTGATATTCTGTAACCACTGTTTCGAAAGGATTTGAGTTCAGCTTTAATTTAAAAAAAGTTTCAAGCTTCTAGCTATCAATGCTAAAGAACTATATGCGTTTAAAAATCTAGTAACTTTTTTAGTGATTTTCTTTAATTGCCTGTAACTAGGGCAATAATGAGTGTTTGTGACTATAACTTTAGCTTATTCCATATTCTATCATCTGAAAATTTATCCCGAAGTTTGAGCAAAATCCGTGATCCGGAGGTGTGACACTCTCCTAGTAAGTTATCAGTAAAAGAAACTGTCAACGATAAGCGTATAATTTCTATAATTTATATTTTTTAGACCAAAACTCATTATGATTGCTTTGAAATATAGTTTCCAACATTACATAGTTGAATCTTATTGCATTTAACTGTTTATGATTTAAATCAATCTCATAAATTATTTTCTTTTTACATTATTAAAATTTAATATTAAATTTATTGCTGTTAAAAGTTCTGAATATTAATTTTTCAAATTACTATCATAAATTCATTTTTATCTGTAACTTTAAATTCTGTAATGTTAAATTTAACTAACCCGTTTAATTATAACTTTTTTCAATGAAATTAAAAAATAAACTATTATTTATAATTTTAGGGCTCTAAATCTTTTAGACCTAAAGATATGAGCTATGACTGAAAAAAAGTGACTACATAGAATTCACAAAATATTATATTTCAAAATTGTTAGTAACTTTTAATGCTTCGAATCAATCTCATGAAGTTTTTGTTAATGTTGAGTATGAAAATTAATTGTATTCTAAAATGTTTGAGTATAAAATTTGAAAATTGTACTGTGTGTTCAGTAAACTCTTTTCAGCTATACCTTTTCAAGTGAAATTTTAAACGTTATTAGCTGCTATTTAAGAGTATTTTTTCTTAATCTACAAATTAAAATAAAACTAGTAGTTACAATTTTAAAGCTACAAGTCCTTTACTGCAAGAGATATTTAGGAGAAGTAAACTCATGAATATGAATCCTCAAAAAAACAGTTTGTGCTATGTTTAAGGTATTTACCTCTGTCATGTGAATGAACAGGCTAAGCCAATGATTACACTTAATCTAACTAGTTCTACAATTCCAATTTCAATGAGTGTCGCTTGTTGTTGATGCAATTACCACTGCTTAAAAGATAGATAGATAGATGGATAGATAGAGATAGAGAGAGAGAAGAAGAAGAAGAGAGAGGAAAGAAAAAAGGCAAAAATTTAGGTTAGTGGTCGGATGTTTTTAAGAGCAATATAGATTCACAAAGTTAGAAAAAAGAGAGATCCTTCAATAACTTTTATTGAATAAATCTATTGACTTTATCGACTATCATCGACTATCATCGACTTAATCTAATAAATTCATTGACTTAGTTTATTCATTTTATCGACTGAGTCTATTGTTTTTATCAAATTTCATTAACTATTATTTCATTAATTATAGAATCATTAAATATTATTTGAATTTAATCTTAAATACTCAAAATTCAATAAGCAATTTTTCAGACAACATCTTAGAGGGCTCTTTTACAGCAAAAAAAGAGGTTTTGAAAAATTTCGGAAAGATTTTATCCGGTGTATTTTGACCTGCTCTTTAGAATAGTAAGACTTATTTTTTGCTAAAACACTCTTAAAAAAAATATGGCGTATTTTTCGTGAAATAAAAGTAAAAAAATTTCGAAATTTTCAACTTTTGAACTTTTTCATAATGAAAACGCAATGACAATAATTCAAATCACTGCAAAACAGTGGAATTGATATGCAAACATTACGGAAAAAATTTTAAGGTGACCCATGCAACAGCTGAGTAGAAATTTGGGTTTTTTTACTCTTTACATCACCCAGAGACAACGACGTGAACGTGACAAAATTATGTCTCCCTTAGGTTGATTGATTTTAGTGAGTCCCCTTGCCTCTCACTGTCCGGGGTGCTTAATTAAAGTAAGTCCTCTTCCCTCTCACTGACACTTTGTAAATCAGTGTTTATTTTTCATACATGATTGACAAAGAGATATGTTACAAGGCTGACAAAACAAAAACGTTCTTCTTCCACAATCAGAACATTTTTTTTGTTGATTCAGTTTTATTGTTTCTTGTTTTTTTTATCTGACCCTTTTGTGTAACTTGTAGCTAGTGACACCACAAATTTTTTAATTTCAATTTTTTTTACCATCTCTACATGCATTAAAAATAACTACTGAATTAACGATTTCAGTCTGAATCAATTGAATAAAAACCACCCATATATATTTTTTTAAACGTATGCTCGACATAACATTATTCCAGTGTCCATCATGCAAATCCACTCCACCCATGAAACGATTGTAAATATGGAATGCTTGTGAAAATTGCATATCTATTTTGGTTTTTGCATTAGCACAATATCTTTTTGTAGGTAGTGAAGGAGTCACTTCAGCAGCTGTAGATACAATCGATACTAATTTTGAATCCATAACAGTTACATAGTTTATTCCACTTCACTGCATATGTCCTCCTTTGAGATTTTTTATTGATAATATTCTTTTTACTAACTTGGTTCTCTCTAATAGTACCAGTATATTTTAATCTCAGTTTATTCAAATGTACAACAAGTTCTAAATTGATAAAAAAATTGTCAAAATAAAGATGGTATAAAGGAATTTTTCCGTTGGATATCTTTGCAAAAAACAGCTCAAGTAAATTGAGCACTACGCGAGAACCCAATGTGCACTTACCTAAGGGTATAGCCGGGTAAGGGTTTGAAAATTGTCCACGCGACTTTTGAGACATAACCTATACCACTTTATTTATTATAGAAAAAAGAACTTTCCTGGAAAATTTTAACCCCAAGGTTGGACATGCAGATTCAAAAAGTAAGGTTATGTTAATTTTAGATTTTTGATGAAATCTCGGCTCAATTTTAATCGATTTGAAAAATTTGAACGGTAGATGAAAGTTAATTGTAAATGTAATAAAATAAAATGCATTCCGAAATTTTTTTATCTAGAATTGAAGGTTTAAGACACGTTTGAAAAATTTTAAATGCTCTATAAATCTGTTGGCTCAAAACAATTATAAGACTTATATTTTGTACATAACTTCGAATTATGAATTTTTTCAGATTTTTTCAAGAGGTGCGCCGTCGTTAAAATCATTAAAATTTTTGAATTCAAAAAACTTAAAAAAACCATCATATCATACAATATACAATTTCAACCGTTACAAACCGAAAATCAGTCATATTTGACAGAAAAATTAAGAAAATTTCGAAATAAACTCGGTTTTTCCACACATGTTTGGAAAATTAGCCTATTGTAATAATATTGTATCGTTATTCTCCAATAAACATTATCATAGTATATATTATTGGTAGAAGAAAAGTCATTTTGGGCTTTAAAATTATGATTATAAGTCAAAAATGGAAAAATCTCAAACAGAACCATTAAATTGTAAAAAAAGTTATTACTCGTATACTTTAATATTTGATAATTCTGTTATGTTTATTCAGGCTGAAATTCATAGGCGAATATAGACTACGAAGATTTCAAATTCCAATCACAATCAAAAAGCTGTGTTTAATTCTTAATTATTTCATAGTCCATGATTAAAAAACGCTAAAGAAAAAATTATTTTTCTTTCATATTATTGTAATTATTCTAATTATCATTCTAAATGAGAGCAAAATGTAAGTAATATTGCATATTGCTTTATTTTTATTCTATTCTATTTGTTTGATTGGCATTGGTCCTCTTTTTTTTTAACTTAGTAGACCACCATGCATGTATGTGTATTTTTCTCTCAGCGGGAGGCTCGTGACTCGTGCCTTTTACGGGGCCATTGTCGCTCCTTTTTATATAGCTCGTCTTGATCATAAGCTATGGAACAATAAGGAATTAAGTAAAACAAATAATTGCGCATGCGTAATATCGAGATTGAGGTTAGAATTAAGAATTTTCGTTTCTCAAGATTGAGATTTATCTATGAATTATAATCCAAATAAACAAAATAGAAATACTACAAATTCGAAAAGAGTTACAGTATATACACACGTTTTACAATTATGAACTTGTCCTAACATTATTGAGCTCTATTGAATCATCATTAAGATATTATTACAATGAATCAAAAATATTGCATTATATTGCAATAATATTATTAATAATATTAATATTAATAATATTACTGATAAAATTAATATTAATGAATAAAAGGAGATAAAAAATGGTGGGTGAGACGATCACGTCTGATCCGTCGGACGAAGTTATTTTTGGTTGTTGTATAAAAAAAAAGCAGCAATTTTATATTGTTTTATTGCAATAAAATTTATCATACTAGTTGTGGAATTTATGATAAAAATTTTAAAAGTACAAAAGGAATACTGGATGTATGTTCGTGCACACCTGACCTAACCTAAATTGAACTCCAAAATGACAAAAACATAAATACAATCGAAAAAGTTATAGCTAAATATGAAGCAAAAATAAATAAAATACAAGAAGAACACATACAAAAGTTAAAAGAAATG
Source organism: Anastatus disparis (assembly GCA_017163975.1). NCBI lineage: Eukaryota > Metazoa > Arthropoda > Insecta > Hymenoptera > Eupelmidae > Anastatus > Anastatus disparis. Next base: position 2,361,572 of record JAFFSR010000291.1, on the reverse strand, counting down.
GAAAAGGAAATAGTTGATTCAATAATGGGAAATGAAAATTTATTGAAAAAGAAAGATAAATTAAAAAATCTCAATAAAGAATTTGAAAAAAATTATAAACTTATGGAAGAAAAAATACAATATCAGCAAATTAACCAAAACATAATGCCAGAGTTTACATTTGCTGAGAGTTTGAAAAGGCAGGTTTATACTGAAAACAAAAACATTGACAATCTTATAGTTAAAACAAGTGACAGCAACAAGAATATAGAGTCAGTTCACAACAGTATTAAAGAAACTTGCAAAACATGCAAAACTAATAAGCAAATAGACAAAGTTTTGGTACTTAATGATAAAATAGTTATTAAGGTAGCTCGTACCAAAAATCAAAAATTTACGAATGAAACCAAAATGTAGGAGGTTGTTCTTTAAGTTAAAATGAATATCTACGCAAAAAATCGGACCTGGTTTCCAGGGAAAATTTCAAGAAAAAGTCTTTTAAAAATGCTGCGTTTACTGACATTTTAACATTGCTCATATGGTAGATATTCGATTTTCCTACAATTGTAATCGAATATTTGCATCTAAAGATTTACTACCGCACTGAAAAACTAAATATAAATACTTTATTTAACAAGCTTTCCAATGGTATATTAAATGTTATGTGTATCCAGGGATTTTTCGAAAATATTACGAAAAGAATCTGAAAATTTATTGATTTTCATAGGAGAAATTTTCTTAAAACAAAAGTCTGTTTTTGGAGGTTAGCTAGCGCGAAATTCAAAATATTGGAATGAATTTGATATCAAAATTTTAAAAATATTTACAGAATATAAATTTTTAAAATATTCATATAAATATTTATATAAAAAATAAAAATAAAGTAAATAAAATAAAATAATGAAGATTATTTATTTTAAGGTATTATAATTGATAAATAATATCTGCTATAGCATGTAATATATATGTATATACGCGCGACATTTTCTGCAACAACAAAAGTCAATAGAGTTTCACTTATACTCATTTGACTTTAGTTGCGCGGTACGAGCTACCTTAAATGTGCAAATAATAAAAGTTGTTGGCATAGATTATTTGAAATATGATAATCTAAAAGAAATTGAAAATGAAATTAGAACGCGAAATAAATTAGACGAAAGTGAAAGAATTGAAGTTCACAAATACCAAAACAAAAAACAAACTCGTGGTCACTTATAGGAGAAGTTAACTGTAGTTTCTATAGAAAATTGATGATATGAAAAAAATTATACATTAGATATTCATGTTGTAGAATCTATGATGATTTTAATTTTATCATCTGTAATCAGTGCTACACATATGATCATTCAAAGAAAAAATGTCAGTGGGAAGCTAATTGTAAACTTTGTGCTGGTGAACTGTATTAAATTTAACGACAAATGCAAAACCAATTGGCAAATTAATCACTCTGCAGATAATAAAAAAGGTGTGAGAAGATCAATAAAAAAATTCGACTATCCTTTTGATCCTATAGCAAAAAATGGCGGTAAATGGAGATAAATATCTGTTTGACAAAATTAAAATTATATAAAATAATCATAATGTAATAGTGTATTTTATTGTTAACCTTTAGGGGACGGGAAAACCACTAAAGTGGCTCGACCCTGGATAGACACTTCACATATGAGTATTTCCAATATTAGAGACACATTATGTATTTTTTATAGAAAATACTGAGAAATTGAAAATTCTAATTTCCCCGTCCTCCAAAGGTTAAAATGGATGCAATTATAAGGATGTTGAAAGTATCTACATTACCAAGAGTCGCGAGATTTATATTTAATTACCAACTACGAATAAGAAAGGAACAACAGCTGAATATATTGAAGGCTGTCCCCACTAGGGGTGTGCAAATACTCGAATAATCGAGTTCAAGTCGAGTACTCGAGATCCTTAAGTACTCGAAAAAATACGAACTACTCGAAATGAATGCGATAAGCGAAACAGAAGATGCGGCCCGGGTTCTGAGCCTTTCCCATATTACTGAGATAGGAGCAGAAATACTCGTGGTTACTGAGGAACTGGGTGAGGTAATGATTAACCTTTCCGTGCTTTCAACCCATGAGGCCAGCTCCTTAATTAGAGCATGGGTCCATCGGCCATCTTTCTCCTGATTCCATGTTCTTTGCCAGAATTGTATGTTCTTTGCCAGGATTCCATGGTTACCTATCTTTCTTCCTTCTGAATTATTGCAGTATCTTCTTCCTGTTTCTTCCGTTCGCAGGTTCGCTTTTGTTCCATCGCCTGTGATTCGATCGGGATGATTCCTGCGATGACTAGTACCGCGGGACCCGAGACAGTGCGATAGGCGCTGGTGACTCTGAGAGCCTCTCTCCTTTGAACAGAAGATTATGTTTTTCGGTGCGTTTTCTTACTCATTGAGACGGCCCATATTTCAGAACCGTACAATGAGATGGACGTTGTAACTGACATCAGAAGTCGTCGTTTGCTTGATTTTGGGCTGCTAGTATTGGCCATGAGACGACTTAACTGCAAGGTTTTCTTCATCGCTTTGTTGGCGACGTATTTCAGGTGCGACAAAAAAGTTAGTTTTGCATCTAGCTTTATGGCAAGATACATCACCTTCCTTCTTGTCTGCACCACGTTTATGCTTACTGCCATGGGAAACTCGATGTTGATGTGTTTTCAGGTTAAGGGCACTATTTCTGTCTTAGCCATCGCTATTTCGAGACCATGGTTCACCATCCATTTGGAAATTCTTCCCGTCGCCGTATTTAGTATGCGCTGTGCTATGTTTGCGTTTTGCGCTGAGATGACTAAAGCGACATCATCAGCGTACGCGAACATTTTGACCCCGTCCAGCATTGCAAGTCTGAGTAATGCGTAGTACAGGATGTTTCAGAAGTCTGGACCAAAGATCAACCCCTGTGCCACGTCTGCGCTGAGATCCTTCTCACGCCAGCCTTCTTCTGTCTCATAGCGGAGGATGTGGTTTTTCAGGTAGTCACGTATATATATAACCATAAGGTACTCTGGTACTCCAAACTCTTTCAGCGCAGCAAGGAGATCTGGCCACCTTGCGAAGTTGAAAGCGTTCTTAGTATCTAGCAAAACGAGAAAAGCAATGCGATGGGGATAATGGTTTCCAGTCCATCCCTCTCTCGCCACTTTCACTACCCCTTCTACTGCATTATCGGTAGACCGCTTTTTCCTGAAGCCGTACTGGTTGTCAGTGAGATCGCCAGCTGCCTGTACAGCTTCTTGTAATCACAGTTTTAGCAGCCTCTCGTATAGCTTCCCTGCTTCGTCCAACATGCACAGTGGCCTGTAGGATGATGGATGCCGGAGATCACCCCTCTTTTCTTTGTTGATCAGCACAAGACGCACAACCTTCTAGGAGGTGCTAAACACGCCCGTCTGGAGGCACGCGTTGTGCATGTTCAACAAAAGAGATATCGCTTTTACCGCTATGCACTTAAGTGCCTTCTTGTTCCGCATCATTCTCGCGGCGAACTGTAATTCTCCGCTTGTAAAGAGCGGGATCTCTCCTAGTTCTTCTGTGCTTTTTCGTTCTTTGAGCGGTGAATGTGTGGGGAACAGGTGGTTTACGATGTTCGCCATGGTCTCTTCTTCGAATGGCAACGTGGGGGCGGCGCAAAGCTTCTTGGTCACAATCTTGTAGGCCAAGCCCCACACCTCTCTGTTGACGTCTTCCCTCAGGTCTTTCCAGCCTTGTGCTTTGCTTCGGTTAATCTTTTTTCGAAGCTGTTTATGCACGTTCTTGTATTGTGCAGACAAAAGATCTGCGTCTGATTTTTTCTTTTTTCTTGCTCTTTGAGATATTCTTCTGAGGCTAAGAGCTTCTGACATGGTCTTAGCGATATCATCATTCCACCAATATGCAGGGCGCTTATGTTGCTGTAACCCCTTGCGCGGCATTGACACATCACAGGGCCTGTGAATGAGACTCATCGTCTCGCTAACAAATGCCTCCACAGCGCCGGCGCTTTCAGTGGCGAGTGTCGCATCCGGTAGATCATCATATCTTTGTTGCAGTACTTGGACAAGTTTTTCAATCTCTAGCTTGGTGGTGTTCTATCGGATTGGCCTAGAAACTTTTCGCCGCAGTGATTGGGGTTTTTCACTGATTTGAAAAGTAATGTACTGATGGTCACTTCCATTAAATGTCCCTAGCACTTTCCAATCTGACACTCTGCATGAGAGATTTTCTGATGCGAAGGACACATCCGGAATCGTACCGCTAGCACCTCGTCTGCATGTTGGAATGTTTCCGATGTTTAGGACTGTTAGGCCAAGTCTGTCAGTCATCTCCATGATGTATTCACCTCTGCTGTTCTGCATTGGTATTCCCCACTCCAGTGCTTTTGCATTAAAGTCGCCTGCGACTATTACGTCGCCTACCATTCTGCGGACAGTGTCTTCTAGCATGTCCAGGTCTTGCCTAAAGTTATCTATTAGCGTGTTAGGCGTGAAGTAGTAGCTGACGTACGTGACGTTTTTGCTTTTAACCCACACAAAGCCATTTCCAGCTCTACTCGCGTCTACTTTGATGTTGTTCGGGTCCACTTAGATTGCTGCAGTGCCAAGCTTGTCTTTTAACCAGGTTTTATCTTTCCAGTTTGTGTACTGCTCGCTTATGAGGAGCACATCAGCCTTTGTTTCAAATTTGACTTGAGTCAAAAGGCTGTTGGCTAGGTCACTTCTGTACAAGTTAGCTTGGAGGGCCGTTATACGGCCCACCATTAGCGTTGTCTTTTAACATGGTTCAGAGTCTCGCGAAAGACTTTGCATTGACCTGACCCAGGGGTATGTTTTCGTTCTGCTCGGTCTACGTCCTGCTCTGTGCATAGAATACACTGAGTGTTTGTCTTAATATTTAAATTGTATTATTTGTATTTAAATATAAATATGTTTCTGTTACATAAAATAAAGTATAGTAAAGTAGAGCTACCAACAATGTAAAATTGTAATAAGTAGGTAACTCTAGAGAGCCTCTCTCAAGTGTAGAGCGAAAGACGTAAGTTTTGTACAAGTCACGCCACAATTTTTCTGATATAATAAATCCTATTTTTACCTGTTAATCCTTCAATTTACTTACCTGTGCAACTTAAATACTAATAGGTTATGGGCCCAGGAATATAGTAATTATATTATTTTTATAAAACTATATGTGTTGAATAGTAAATTCGAGTTAATTGCTGAAGTGCTTTTTGAGATTATCCCGCCACGTGCAATAGTGAAAATGCCCAATCCTTTAACAATGGACAGTGAAATAGGGAGAGTAGTAAAACTTGTCAACATTGAAAATTGGAATATTTGGAAGTTTCAAGTTAAAGTGATTTTAAAATCGCATAGTGCATGGGAAATTGTGGACGGTACAAGAAAAATTTCAGAAAGACCAAACGATGACGCAACAGAGGTAATAAAAAAGGCCTTTCAAGAGCAACTCAAATCATGGCTTAGAAGTGATGGTTTAGCACAAAAGATAATTGTGACAACTATCTCTGAAAAAAACACAATTCATTTATTGAACTGTGAAAATGCAAAAAGCATGTGGGATAAGCTCACAAATATATATGAACAAAAGTCACAAGCAAGTGTATATATGTTGCAGCAAAAATTATTTACAATACAAAGAGACCCTGCTGATGGGATTGCAACTCAAGTAGCAAAGATTGAGGATGTGACTCATCGTTTACAGTTGCTTGGAGCAACAGTTGATGAAAAAATGGTAATGACAAAAATCTTGTTGACCTTGCCTCCGAATTTTGAATGCTTTGTCACAGCATGGGAATCAACACCTGAGGAGCAGAGAAATAAAGAAAATTTAATCTCAAGGTTATTAAGTGAAGAAGCACGTGCAAGTGCAAGAAATGAAATTGCTCTTTTGACGAATAAGAAAAAAGAAAAATCTAACTTGAAGTTTGAAAAGAAAAACAAGAGACCTGGAAAGTGTTACAAATAAACCAGGACATTGGGCAAGAGATTGTAAAATTAATGTCTCAAAAGAAGATAATTTGCAAGGAGCTGCTTCAATAAGTGAAGCTTTTTCAGCTATACAGAACAGTAATGAATTTATGAATGCATGGTTTATGGATTCAGGTGCAAGCAGTCATATGACACATCATAAAGAATGGTTCACAAACTATAACACTTTTGAAGAAAATATGTGGGTAAAAATTGGAAAACACTTTTGAAGAAAATATGTGGTAAAAATTGCAAGCAGTCATATAACACATCATAAAGAATGGTTCACAAACTATAACACTTTTGAAGAAAATATGTGGGTAAAAATTGGAGATGGTACATTACTTAAGGCACTAGGAGTAGGTGATATAAATGTTGAAACGTTTAATGGAAAGCATTGGAGTAAAAATCATCTAGCAAAGGTTATGTATGTGCCAGATCTTAAGTACAACTTGTTTTCATCAAATGCAGCATTAGATAAAGGTATAAACATGATATCTAATAATAAAGAGTGTAAATTTAACAAACAAGGACAAGTCCTTGCATTAGGTGAACGCAACAACAATTTGTTTATTATGAAATTTAGAATAAATACTGATTTGGAAATTAATGGTGAAGCTATGATAGCCTGCAATGCCTCCTTAGCAACTTGGCACGAAAGGTTACTTAAGCTTTTGAGCTTATCGCTCACTAAAATTATCAAAGTGTTAATAAAGTGCTTAAATCAATGATCATTAAAGTTAAGGATAATAAAGAAAAATTCTGTGATGCATGTGCACTAAGTAAAGCACATAGACTACCCTTTAAAACTAGTGAGACAAAATCTAGTCAAATTGGTGAATTAATACATTCAGATTTATGTGGACCTATGCAGGTTAATTCAATAAAGGGTTCAAAGTATTTTTTATTATTAAAGGATGACTTTTCAAATTTTAGAATTGTTTACTTTATACCAGCCAAATCTGAAGTACATAATTGTTTAGTGAATTTCGTTAAAAAATATGAAAAACATTGTCCAAAATGAATCAAGAATATAAGAACAGATAATGGTTTAGAATATGTGAATAAGAAAGTTACACATTTATTAAACCAACATGGAATAAAGCATCAACTTACAGTGAGTTACACACCCGAACAAAATGGCTCAGCAGAGAGAGAAAATCGTATTCTAGTTAAAGCTGTACGAGCAATTTTGATAGCTAGTAGAAATGATAAAAGATTTTGGGCTGAAGCTGTAAACACAGCAACTCATGTTTACAATTGTACAGGTAAAAGTAAGGTTGATTTCAAAACTCCTTTTGAAATTTGGTCAGGTAAAAAGCCAGACGTAAATAAATTTTATGTCTTTGGTGAAAAAGTATTTACACATATTCCCAAAGAAAGGAGAAGAAAACTAGATAATAAGAGTAAAGAAGGTATGTTCATAGGTTATGAACAAAATGTTAAAGGTTTTTGAGTTTGGTTCCCAGATCCTGAAAAGATTGAAATTTCTAGGGATATAATTTTCACCGGACAAATGATTAACATGCCAGATAAGAGCATTAATAAAGATACAAAACTATGCATATATAATATTAATGAAAATGAATAATATGTACAAGATGATGAAAATGAAGAGTATGTACAAGAAGATGAAAATGAAGAATATCTACAAGAAGATGAAAAAGAAGAAAATATACAAGGAAATGAGTATGAAGATCCAAATAGAAACGAAATGGTCAATGAAGAAGAAAGCTCTGAAGAATCTGAAATTGAGATGAAAATTCCTAATCCAAATGAAGAGCAGAATAGAAACCAAAGCCGAGTTTTAAGAAATAGAAATACAATAAGAAGACCTGAAAGATATAATGATTTTCTTAATATTGATGATGCTTTAGTAGCATATACAGAAGAACCGACCAATCACCATGAACCAATAAACAGTAATGAAGCTTCCAAATGGAAGAAAGCAATGCAAGAAGAAATTGACTTAATAAATGAAAATCATACATGGAAACTGGTGAATGCACCACCTGCATCTCATGTGTTGGATACTCGTAGGACCTATAATTTGATTAAATATAAAGCTCGTTTGGTAGCAAAAGGATTTCTACAAAAGGAAGGAATTGATTATTAAGAAACCTTTAGTCCAGTAGCAAGATATAGTTCAATAAGATTAATCTTCGCAGTAGCTGTAAATGAAAATTTGATCATGGGACAGTTTGATGTCAAAATTGCCTTTTTATATGGTTATATAGACAGAGAAATCTATATAAAGCAACCCCAAGGTTTTAAGAATAAAACAGATAGAGTCTGCAAGCTTATTAAAAGTGTGTATAGACTAAAACAAGCTTCTAGATGTTGGAATGTAAAATTCACGAATTTCCTGAAAGAACATCAACTTGTAGCAACTAAAGCTGATCCCGGTGTTTTTGTATCCAATAGCGAAAACGGGAAAATCATATTGACTATCTACATAGATGATGGATTGTTGGCAGCAAGCAATCAAAGTTTAATTGATGAATTACTAAATCATTTACAAAAGGAATTTAAGATTGTACATAGTTGTGTAAGTCTTTTTTAGGATTGCAAGTAAAATTCTTAATAGATGGTTCTATCTTTCTGCACCAAACAAACTATACCAAAAGGGTTCTTGAAAGATTTAGAATGCAAGATGCAAACCCTGTGACTGTACCAGCTGATCAACACGATGAATTATGTACACAAGCTCATAACATAAATGAAGAGGAAACACAAGCTTCATATAAAGAAGCAGTAGGAGCATTATTGTATCTATGTATTGGCAGCAGACCGGATATAACTCTCGCAGTTCATCGAGTCAGCAGATACATGAAAAATCCTAATAAAATCCATTGGAACACTGTGAAGAGAATTTTAAAGTACTTAAAAGGTACTGCAAATTTAGGAATATTATTTAAGAAAACTAAAGAAAGTACATTGGATGTGTATTGTGATTTTGATTATGCAGGAGATGTAGAATCAAGAAAATCCATCTCAGGATATGTAGTCTTCTATAATGGTAATGTTGTTGTATGAAGTACAAGAAAACAATGTACTACAGCTTTGTCAACGACAGATGCTGAATATATGGCAGCTTGCGAGGCAGTAAAAGAAATTGTATGGATCAACAGATTAATCAATGAAATTTGTAATACAAAAGTTGTCTCCACAAAATTATTTCTGGATAATCAAAGTGCAATTAAGTTGGTGAAGAATCCTGTATTTCATAAAAGGACCAAACACATTGAGGTTCGTTTCCATTACATAAGAGAAAAATATCAAGAAAAACAATTCCAGTTCGAGTATGTAAATTCTCAAGATCAAGTTGCAGATATCTTCACTAAGCCGTTGCCAAAAAGAATTTTTGAAAAGCATAAACGTGTATTGATGATTAAAGACTTTTAATATAAGTTTGTATGTAATAGAAACAGGGAGAGTGTTAATATTTAAATTGTATTATTTGTATTTAAATATAAATATGTTTCTGTTACATAAAATAAAGTATAGTATAGTAAGGCTACCAACAATGTAAAATTGTAATAAGTAGGTAACTTTAGAGAGCCTCTCTCAAGTGTAGAGCGAAAGACGTAAGTTTTGTACAAGTCACGCCACAATTTCTCTGAGATAATAAATCCTATTTTCATCTGTTAATCCTTCAATTTACTTACCTGTGCAACTTAAATACTAATAGTTTTTAGCCATGCAGGACGACCCTTTGTGACCATCTTTGCCCTACTTATAGCACATCTTGCTACGGTCGGGTCCTTTGCCGTCGCGTGCCTGATGACCGTAGTTCAGGCATCGGAAACAGCGCTGAACTCTTTGCCAGCTTCTGATACGGCAGTTGGTGTAGCTGATCTTAATTCTGCTTTTGGACAACAGGAATATCGCTTGGTCTTGTTCCATCTCAACAATGGCCAAGCGAAGCTCTCTGCTGTTTAGGTTTGATAACGAGACGATGAACTCACTCACTTCCTTATCAGCTTGCGTAAAGATGGCTTTGACAGCTGTCTCTACTTCATTGATTGTTGCAAGGCAGTCGATATCTCTGATTTTCTTTTGAGCAAATCTTCTTGATCTCCTTGATTTCTTCCCCTTCGCCCACAGTCTCTTTTAAATAGGCACTGAAGGTCTCGAGGTCCTTAATCGTGCCCAACTCCACCAAGACATCTCCAGTCCTGGTTTTCCTGATACCTTTTATGTTGTTGGTCGGGCTCGAAGTTATAAGGTCCTGCCAGATGTTCTGCAGAACCTGACTGTAGGACTTACCTTCGCCTGGTTTAATGAGAATGGCAGGAGATCTCTTCTTTGGCTTCATCCTCCTCTTCTTCTTTGGCAGCTGCTTTGCAGACTGCTGAGTGGTGTTGGCTGATGTTCTGGCCGCTGGTGGTCTGTTACTTGGCTGCTGCGTTTCGTTTTTAACAGCCTTTTTGTTCCTTCTATTTTGGACAATTTTAAATGAATCTTCTTAGTCTCTAGCTTTGTTTCTCCTTAATAGACCACGACGGTCAGCATTGTATGCTGACTCGTTCGAATCTTTTTTATGAGATCGCTTGGCCGTCGTACTCGGAGACAGCTCCATCTCTGTCTCTTCGGGGGCCATCTGTGCCTTCCGGAGGTCCAAGAGTGCTTTCTGTATGACATCCATGTGGTCAATAAGCTCAAGTATCCCGTTCTTGATCTTATTGTTCGTGTGCGGGTTACTTTTGATAGCCTCGCTAATAGACTCTAAGATCTCATAAATTCTCCGAGATCTTTCTTCCTTGGTCATGATCGCATTAGATTCCTTAGTTGTTGGTGGGCATCTATCCTGCGCTCTCTGTTTTAACTCACTTTTTTGGCTATTTCTAGCCGCGTTGATTTGGTTTTTTTGTGTTGTAGTTGACATTACATAAAAACGATACTTTGGCTTAAGACGGTTCGCCCATCATGGGAGCTCCAGGCGCAGTGGAGCCACTATCCCTGCCTGTTGAGTGCCCTAGTTAAGGATGCCGCAGCCGAGAAGCGGTTTTTGGGTGATCAACCCTAGCGACACTAGGTGATTCTAAAAAATATATTACGGGTTAGGCTCGCGCTATGTTGATGCTAAAGGTTTTACGTCATCTCTATTGAGTGGGCGACATCGGATCCGGGCCAACGCCTGACCCTAAACTTTAGGCTAGACGTTCCACAGTTCTCCTGTGTGGATTCGGTATAAGAAAATACTGACCAGGTTATCCTTCGCACCTGTGCCTGTGCACACCAACTTCAACCCCTTCATAGACTCCAGACTGCAGTCCAGGACAGTACATCCAAGCATGTGGGTTCACGAGCCTTGGCCTGCCACGCCTCTTTTGGTGAAAAGGTCTTACATTTGCTCATATTATTAGCACAGAGGCCAGAAGTTCCTACCACGCACTTGTTCATCAATCCAATCATACTATTGCTTCTTGATATACGCAGAGACGAACAGAATAATCATTTCAAGCACTTCTGTGAAGCTGTCCTGCTTGCGCGATGATCCATGTATCCTTGACCATCACAAAGGATTGCTAGCGATAGGTGGATCGTGTGCTTAAGCCTCCGCCCGCCACCTCATCGTAGGTGGACACTTACAAGGTACAAGCAACATGCGGCCGAATAATAATAACAACAACAGCAAATTTTAAAATAATTATGTTTGTATGTTACGTAAAATGTATGACATAATATAAATTTTGTATGAATTAATTTTAAGTGTTTTTAAATTCAAGTGTTTTATGCGTGTGAATAATAATAATAATATGAGTGTGAGTTTTTCTGTTTATTTAAAATTGAAAATAAAATTTTCATATTTTTCTTTTCTCAAATTTAATTTATTTGAATTGTTTTTTAAATATGTATGTTTGTATGTTACGTAAAATGTATGACAATATAAATTTTGTGTGATTTAATTGTAAGTGCTTTTAAATTTAAGTGTTTTTAAATTTAAAGTTTTATGTATGTGTATGCATAATAATAATTATAATATGAGTGTGAGTTTTTCTGTTTATTTTAAAATTAAAAATAAAATATTTATATTTTTCTTTTCTCCAATTTAATCTATTTTTAAGGTTAGTGACCTTGAATTATTAATATTCAAATAAAATTTAAAAATAAATTTTTTTTATCTATATCTGAGGAACATCATGTGCCGTCATAACTGTAAGCTTTTCGTCCTCGTAGAAGGCTTAGCTTGCTTGTAATAGGTCTGAAAGGAAAAGATTGCTGGATAGGTAGACAAAGAAAAGAACTTCCTTTATTACAAGTCTAAAATATACTTTATTACTTGAGGACAACAGAAAGGCTACTTATCTCACTAGAAGTCGAGAACGCTCTCACTTACCTTATGTGTCTCGTGTATCACATAGCTTACGCTTCTCATCGCTTACTTGCGCACTGCAGGTTGCGCGTAACGCTTACATATATGCTCACTTCAACATACATACTTATGTCTGTGTGCCCACATAATAACACTCTCACTCTATCTCCTCAGAGAACGGTTCACCTTAAGGAAGTTTAAATAAAAATGTGTTGTTGCCTCAAAATTCATTTTGATTATGATCTTTATACATCTTAAACATATTTTAATATACTTTTTAAAATTACTTTACGTGGCAGATTTATAGAAACTTGGGTTTAAATGAAAATATATCATTTTATTGGATACCAACATTTAATATTTAAATATAATAGCAAATGAAAAAATACCGATCGCGTACATAAATAAGAGTTTAATGAACAATAACACGTTAACAGTAAACAAAAAAATACATTTTTTAACAAACAAACATAAAAATGTTCAATTTCATTTTCATATACATTAATTATTAAACTTTAAATAAGTTTATACAAATCTATATATGTGCACTATTGTAGCTACGTACAGCTCGAAGTAATTTTGTAGTATAATTTTCATTCTGTTTTGATACTTTATAATCCATCCACTTTTTATTAAAATCATAATGCACTGATTCTGTAGCTTGCTCTCCGAAAAATCCTAAGCCCATCTGGTGTTTTGAACAAAATTGTGCTACGTGATTAAAAATTGTATGCACTTTTGGTGTTATTGAGATTCCTAAGACTTCGTAACTTTTTTTGAATTCTTTAATATTTTGTTCAAAATCTAGCTTCAAATTTAGAGAAAAGCAGTCGTCAACGACTATTTTAAATTTTCTAAAAGTATCTACATATGCCATGGAACCTGCTAGACCTCCAATGTTAACTTCACATATCTGTTGAAGTTTATCAACATTATTCAGTTATACGTTACATGCATTTCCTGCAAACGAAAACTTATCACCATTACTGTACCTTCTTTCTACGTTACTTTGATGCGCCCATTTTGTAGCAATATCGGGATATAACTTAAACATATTACTATAAAGTGTGTTAACACAGCCTAATAGAAGATGTAATTCTAAAGGAGGAATTACATCTAAAATTAGTTTATCATCATCTGAATAAAACAAAGGTGGATTGATACAATTTTTGAAATCCTTAACTTTTTTTACCTTTCCATGATCACACCAGTTATTATAATTAGACATACAGCTAGTTGTTGTCCTCAAAGTACCACGCAAACCTAAATTAGTTTTCGTGACATCACACCAAATACATGGACAATAACTTGCGCTATTCGTTAAACCTGTAATTATGTTTAAAAGTTTCAAGTCAGTTGTTATTGTTCCTGGATATTCAATCAAACAATCATTAATTTTTAGTTTTGACCACAAAAGTTTTATATTGTTATAATTTTCTTGTGTATCTGGAGCAAGAGCAATAATAAATATCTTCTTTACTCCAGTGTCCTTCCATTTTTTAGAATTCTTTGAAGTATTTTTTTCAAAGTTATTATCTTCATTTTTAGATTGAATAGATAAGGTGAATTTTAAAGAACCTCCGCCACCATCAATACCAAAATTCAAGTGAAAATAAAAAATATTTCGATTATGAATAATATGTTGTATAAACAAAATCAAATTGGTGCAAATAACAGCAGAGCTTGGAATTTTCGTAAAAACCTCATTTTTTACAATTTCGAAATCCAATGAATGCACTTCAAAAAATTCATCCAAACTATGAGACTTTTGAAAATTTTTTTCTCGGGTATAAGGCTCAATAATATTTCGTGAACATGTTTTTTTTCTTATAAATTTAGAAAAATCACGTTTCTGACGATCAGATAAATTTGAATCATTCTGCAAATCACATAAATCATTAGACGATATTTGGTGTATTTGTTTTTTTCTTTTGCATTTACGATAATATTTAATGGTTTAGCACGCTGTTGCGATAGAGATAGTGCAACATTTGTCCTTTCTGCTTTGTCATTTAATTTATTTTCAACTTTCCTTTTGACTAATAATTTAGAAATCAAATGTTCACTTTGCTTTGGAGTTTTGATGCCTTCTTGAACATTTTTAGGAATGTTGTTGAAGTACATTTATGACTTATACCTTTAGCTATTAAAGTTAAACAATTCGAACATCGTCTACTAGTCTTCTTCAGTGGTTTGCGAGATTCCTTTTTTTTAGTATTAACAATTTCAAAACTTCTTTGTCTGAATCTAATTTCATTACATAAAGTACAGCCACACTCTTTTTCTGACTTTGATGTACTGCGCGTTTTCATTTTTAAATGATATTTTGAGTAGTCTGGCATTTGAAGTGAACTTTTTAAACTTGTATTCATATTAGCTCTTGTAATTTTAAGCCTACAAGCACCACAAACTACAGCAGGTAAACGCGAATCCATCTCATTAAAATCAGGAAATAACAATTTGATTTGAGTTCCTATTTTACCTGTAGTTTTATAATGCTTTTTTTCGGCTTCCTTTTACACATCAAACACATATTATGCCGATTTTGTTCGTGAGTTCTGGCCGAATTACTTTGCAAGTTCATAATTGACAATCACTATTTTTAAATTGAATGAAATTAAATAAATTGAACGAACGTTGCTGCGCGAAGTCAAATGCTATACTAAATTTTCTTTAAGATTATATATCACTTTAAATTCCACAAATTGTATTTACATATGATCTTTATATTATAAATAATAAATAGTATCGAGTTAGCTGTAACCTTTTCAATGTTTATTTTATTTGTATACAATGAATTAGGTGAGAATATAACGAACTTTAAGATTGTAGTTATGGAAAAAATTTTCTAGCTTTGTATATATTATTTCTCATTTCTTAAGTAATTATATATATCAGTCGTTTTATAATTATAGATTTAATGCATATTAATACCGTAAATAAATGTTTTTAACATACAGGTGATATAAAATAAATGGGGAATAGTTATTTACTTATTTGTTATTTCTATTTATATATTTATAATAATGTTGCCTAATAAAACAATATTTGTTCATTTAAACTTAACTTTTTATGAATCGGCCACGTAAATTGATTTGAAAAAGTATGTCAAAATATGTTTAAGATATCTAAAAATCATAATCAAAATGAATTTTGAGGCAACAAAACATTTTCATTTAAACTTCCTTTAGACGAACCGTGAGAGGTCATCGATTCTATGGTCAGTAGCCTTTGGGGCGCTAGAGTGGGGATTTATTTTTACGGTCATCAAAACTGTGAGAACTAAACATATGAATAACTTGACCCATGCGTTAATGACTTAAGCTTAGAAGAAATCAAGTCATTCAACTCATTTGTATTTATGATCTCAAGATCGCGAGCAGAGACTTTTTGGTTAAAATCAGAGGTTTAAATACTTCATAGTGAATAGTAATCAGATCATGACCCGCAACAAAAAATCCTTCATGCCATTGACTTAGGCTATGAAATTAAAGAAGATTTATCGTTAATAATAAAAAAAGTCTATCTGTGTGTCTATGTGTGTTAAGTGCTCAACAGTAAGCGGATATTGAGTTGGATCTGACGCAACTATGTATAAAGAATTGAAGAAATTAATGATCGAAGAGTATCTTAAGAATAAGTATTAGTTAAAAAGTTAATATGAAAATCACCTATTATTATAACATTTTTTTAGTTTAGAAAAAAGTTAAGAAATCAGTAAAAAAAACTCATCTGGATAGGCTTCGACAAATAGGAGTTTTTCATATTCATTAGAAATTTCCGCAATGAAAAGCTTTATTACAACTAAAACTAGAAAAACATAAATAATTTGAAAACAAATTAAAAGAAGAAGAACACAAAAGACTCGCAGGGTAACAAAAGGAAAAACTAGATCCAACAGCCAGCATTCAACACTTCAATGTTGCAGTTTCTAAAATTCTTGGTTACAAAAGATATTGGTCCTTCCAGACTTGAAAAGTTTGAGCTTGAGATTAATCGGATCATGACCTGCTATAAAAGGAGCAGCAGATTTCTCATATGACAACAATGCAGAGCTATCATTTATAACAGACAAGTCAAGCCATGTATAAGAATCATGATCCGATGTAATAACATAATGAGTAATATCTGAAGGAACTAAAAATAAAGAAAAAGATTCAAAATATAATCTTAGAATATCCGATGAATAAGAGGATTTAAGGAGATTTATGTTGAAATCCCCCTTACACTTACATTCTTGTAGTTATGAACATAATTGGAAAGAGCATTAAAAAAGATTTCTAATGAAGAGGCTTTAGGACTAACACATTCAATACAACAAATTATCGTCGGGTTGGCGGAACAAGAATATACCTCGGTTTTTGGCGTGAAAAAGGATACAGGTCGTTTTTCGTTTGGAAAAGGCGACACCTTGGTTTTCGGCGTGGAGAAGGATACACGTTATTTTTTGTTTGGAAAAGGCGACACCTCGGTTTAGGGCGTAAAAAAGGATACACGTTGTTTTTCGTTTGGGTCACATCGGGGATAAGAAATTTTTCTTCAAATTCTCATTTTTCAGTCTATTTAATTTTAATTTTTTAATTTTTCTGATAAAGGATAAAAATAAAATAATTAATTGTAGAAAAGGAAATAGTGACTACATATGGAACACTGAAAGATTAATTAAAAATTTATTGGATAACACAGTTACAAAATCTGATTCTATAGAAAATTTTTTTCAAATGAATTGGTGTTAACTTACTAACGTAAAATATATTTGAATATTTTGACAATTACATGCATTTCCCGTATAAAAATTAACGTAACTCAAAAATTACAATTAAATTTTTACAAAAATAAGATGATATTTATTTAATAAATATGTAACTAATAAAAAATTAAATTTATTTATTTTATTTAGAATAAACATTTATATTTAGATACGAATATTATTCATATTTTGAAAAAAAAATAGTGACAGAGTGGGAGAGCGTGAAGCACCACCGTCGTTCCTTTAATGTAAATATTGTGACCTTCGATATAAACAAACTAGCAACACTGACAACAGATTTTTCACGTACTTGAGTTTTTCATACGAAGAAGCTTCTATGCGAAGAAACTCGGATAAGCAATGAATAGTAAGTATAATTACAATATTTTGCAATTGATTTTTCTTTAAATTTGAATCGGGTAAAGTTACAAAGTGCGCAGTCGCATTATCCGCGTGTGAGCAACACCTAAAATGTTTGGCTTATTAAAGCTAACGATAACCTGTACTGAGTACAGACGCCATTTTAGACGCTACTACAAATACGTTTGTTCATCACAGAATCAACAGCATTGATGTTTATTTTTATCGAGATTTGTTTATTATTGTCGAATTCTTAATATATTTTATAAAAAAATTAGTTAAATTTATCTGAAAAAAAAATTAACTGTGATTTTTTTTCTAATTTATAGATTTATTTTCGTTTTATTATAATGAAGGTAATTTTTTTCCTAGCGCCGAACCATTTATATCAAGTATAGTGAAATTTGATATTTATCAAGTACCTGATATTATTCAAAATGGAAGTAATATATCTACAATTAATTCAAATCAAAAAGATCATCAAGAGTCGCAATACATATTTGATGGTAAATATATATTTCTCACAATTACACAATATTGTACTTTGAAAACTATTTTTTCTTAACTGTGCTAATTTATTTTTCTTCCGCGAGAGTTGAAATATAACTCTGCCCATTTAAAAAAAAATTTTTTTTCTTGATTGGATAATGACTATGTTTTTTTTTTATTCATATTTATGATTCATAAAATGTTACTTTAATAGCTACCAGTGATTCTACTTTTTGACATTATTTTTTATTATATGTGTGTATGTGTACGAATGTTCTTTTATATATGAGAAAACACAAAAAATAGAAACAGAATATGCTAAATGAGGTTATATAAAAAATCATAAAAAACAAGAGTCAATAAATAAATGGATTAATAACTAGTTACAATAGTTCAAGTTATTCAAATTTGTTGGACTAGGACAACTACAAAAATACTCAAGAAACATAAAAGCTTCATCAAGGTGTTTATGCCAATTTTTATATGTTTATTACAATATCCATGCATTATTATTTATAAATATTTAAGTAATCGTTCATTATTTCTATTTAGAAAATCTTAAAAAAGTAACCGTAACTTATGAAGATTAGAAACATTGATACATATTGGATAAAAATCATGGTGAATTATATTTTTTATATTGTCTTATTGTTGTACTCTAAAATATCCTTATTTTTTTAAATTTTTAGTAAGCTTTATTATGTTACGCTTCAAGGACAAAAAAGTTAAAATTCCATCACTAACTAGGAGAGTGTCACATCTCCGAATCACGGATTTTGCTCAAACTTCGGGATAAGTTTTCAGAAGATAAAATATGGAAAAAGCTAAAGTTTTAGTCACAAACGCTTAATATTTTCCTAGATACAGGCAATTGAAGAAAATCACTAAAAAAGTTACTAGATTTTCAAACACTTCTAGTTCTTAAGCATCGATAGCTAGAAGCTTATAACTCTTTTTAAATTAAAGCCAGGCTCAAATCCTTTCAAAAAAGTAGTTATAGCATATCAAAATATTATTTTTTGCTAAAGTTATAGCGTAATAAAGATTGCACTTAATTTCAGCTTTTATTATTAATTAATGTTTAAAAAAAAAATTCAGGCACAATCTTTATTACGCTATAACTTTAGGAAAAAAATAATATTTTGATATGCTATAACTGCTTTTTCGAAAGGATTTGAGCTCAACTTTAATTTAACAAGAGCTTTACGCTTCTAGCTATTGATTCTTAAGAGCTATAAGTGTTTGAAAATCTAATAACTTTTTTAATGATTTTCTTTAATTGCCTGTATCTAGGAAAATATTGAGCGTTTGTGACTATAACTTTTTCCATATTTTGTCATCTGAAAACTTATCCCGAAGTTTGAGCAAAATCCGTGATCCGGAAATGTGACATTCTCCTAGTAAATGACATGATGCCTGAAGCAAAGCTGGAGACATCTTTTCTCATAATCCGGGGCTTTAAACCTTCTGTCCATGTAGTGCATATTATTTTTCTTTATATCTCGGTTAAAAGTACATAATTTTTTTTTTTTAATTCCTATTTTTAGACTAGCTTTTACGTGTGTTTTCGATGCCTGCCCCAACATTTGCCGTACGAGTGAAGCAAGTGTTGTAATCGGGAACAGGCTTTGGAAACGAATGTAAAAGCTAAGTATAATTATACTTCTTTCATATAAAATAAATATTCAATTTGTAGAAAAAATTCTCCATTTTTATATTATTATTAAAGAGTTTAATTACCATTCATGATCGATAAAAATTATTTATAATATTGAGATGAAATGTGCAGTTCATATACTTAATACATCAATTTTTGTTCGAAATTGCATGTGTACCTGATAAAAATTTTAAATTCTGTCCTTTTATTTTAGTTTTATCCACATTCCATTTATTTTTATGAAAATATATTTTGTTAATTTCAACTTATATTTGCTGTAAGGTTATTTTATAAGTATCTCATATATGAGCTATATTGCCCACACAGCATGAAATGTTTAGAATATTTCGGAAATATTTCAAACATTTCATGCTGTGTGGGTGATAATTTAGAAATATTCATTAGAGCTGATTCATTTGTGAGTTAAAGAATACTAAAGTTTTAAACTGTTGTTTAGATCATTTAAATACAGACTTTTCAATAAATTTTAAATTTAAAATTTATGATATAAAACTGTAACTTCTAATTAAATTTAAAAATAAATGGTAAATATTTATCTTTTTTTAATAATATAAAATTTTTTTTTAATTACTGAATTAACATTTTATTAATATTAACTAGAATAAAAATACTATTTTCATGTTATTGATACTATGTATTTGGTTTTTATAAAACACAAAAAAACCTCGATTTTATAAAATAAAAACACCAATTTTCTATCTTCAAGAAATAATAAATTATTCAATGTTTTACAATCCTCTTGAATTTGAAATATAATTTTATAATTATTTTATAAATTCTGGTGTTTTACTTCAGGAAATAGATATTGTCAGATCTAGAAACGATACAAATATTTCTGACAGCAGCCGATGTCCAGAAATAAATGAAAATTGCAGTACAATAGACATTTCCTTATGGGTCGTTTTACTTAAAACGAGCATGAACTCTCTTTGATTAAGCTGAAAGTTGACGTCAGTGATTCTTTTGAAAATATAAATAAGAATCCAATCTTATTATAAATGACAATATTCCACTAAATTTTTATGAATATTTTTTCCTTAAATATTTTACAATATCTTTCAAGTTTTAGTTTTTAATCTAGCTCTAATAAAATACATTTCAATGAAAAAATTGTACAAATGTTTGAATGAAAACAAATAATTTATTTTTGCTTTCAATGAATTAGTCACTTTGCGTTAATTGGTACACATTCTGGTATTGTGGTGTTTCAAGAGGAATTGAAGCACTATTTATTGTGTAACGGGGAATATATTTAAATAAATAAAATAAATATATTTGTGGGTTTCACGTGTACTCACTTTAAGTACACGTGCACTTACCGTTAAACAGGTGACTTTCAGATTACAGTCAATCAGCCAAATGCAATACAGCTGATCTATTTTGACTATCCTTTTCTATCTATAAAAGTCAATTAAACAATATTTAAGAATCTAACAGAACTTCGCTTAGAAGTTCTGTCTCCCGAACGTCTGGTACGACGAAACCCACGGCGTGTACCCGAGAACTCTATCGAATATTGTCGATTAAGAAAGAGTGTATTTTATTCAAAGTATATAAATAGAGACAAGATATAATTTAATTCATAAGAAGTAAAACTAGACAACAATCGAGAATTGATATTGATTCTACTTCACTTTATTCAAACAATTACTTAATCTTAATACAAACAAGTGTAATTATAAAAGTATTATATTAAACATAAAATCAAAGAAACTCATCGAATGTAAATAATCGTTAAGCTAAGCTAACCTAAACTACGTATCACTGACGCGAACGACGGTCTTTATCGCCTCGCATTTATCGCTCATACATATAAAGATAAACGCAAAAGTCTGCAGACTTACTTTTTCCTTAGCTCGACGAGATGGGTACAGAGTCTTCCTATGCCTTTTCTCTCTTACTTGATCCGCGTAGCAGAGTTTATAATAAAGCGGCACCGTAGACACGTGGTACAGCCTGCTGTCTTTCTCGCTCTCCCTATTATACAGACCGACAATTTCGATTCGGGAAACTGCAAATGACGCCCACTTGGTTGTCTCCCAGCAAACAAAAATACACACAATACAAGTCAAACGTCACTTCAATCCCATGAACGATTTGCTCAAACCAGAAAGACGATTTTTATATCTATTATTCCAAGGAAATAGTCGACGCTCCAACACGACCAAAAACTCAAGATGGCAGCCTCACTCTGTCTAACCGACCCGTTTGCTTTCCTCACTTGCTTGAATCTACCCGTCATGCATTGCGCGCACTTCCTTCTACAGTCGTACATCCAAGCCGCTGGCACAGACTCTCTCTATCTCACTCCTATACTCGCAAATCAAGCATAGAGGCTCACGTTGTGCTGAGCGACTTACAACGAGGACAGATATACGCGCATACTATCACACAGTATACGCGCAATTCGCTATCCTCGTTACAATTGAAGCTAATGTATATTCAGTTAATTGTATCCAATCTAATTTTATTTCTTAAAAAATTTATTTTTTCTTATAACCTGATTTGTTTAACACATTGCAATAATTTGATTGCATTTGTACGATCAAAATAGTAAATTTTGATATTTTTTGATAATTTTACATTTATCTGATTGATATGAGTCTCTGTTAAAGTAAAATTAAAAAGTTCAAGATATTTAAGAGAACAAAAACAACATTTCCATGAAAATTCAATTTTCAGGGTAAAATTGAAATTAAGTAAGATTGAATTCTTATTTCAATTTCTAAAAACATCACCAACACAAACTTTGAACTTAATCGAAGAGGGCTCATGCTTATCTTACATGAAAATTTCCATATTATTTATTTTGTTTTATTACATACTATCGAGAATAATTTTTTATTGTTCATTTGATTATTACTGTATTACCTCGTTAACATCAATAAATAGCACATTTTATTAATTTTTTATTCATAAGGACGATTTATTACTCTATATTGATAATAATAGTAAATGAATCTATTAAAAACTTTTTCAGATTCTGGATTTTATTCTACGAATCGCGAAGTACAAGATGAAATTCATGGGAATAGTGATTTACATCAGTCAGATATATCTGACGCTAAAATCAATATTGATGAATGACAGCATCTTTAAAAAAGATGTTACTACTTTGACTCATCCGGAATCAAAAAATGATGATTCACAAACATCATATGAAATCGACGGTAAAGTAATTTAAAATCTTTCAAAATATTAAATTTTTTATCAAACACTTTTACTAGTATATATCTCATATTTAAAAAAAAATTTGATTGTTTGAATCTATTAGAAGAATTTATTTAAAGCATTGGAAATTTTTTGTACTTTTAGGATTAAACTTATCGCAAACCTTAAGAACTCGGAAAAGAAGAGAAAATGAAAGTGCATGGAAGAAAACTCTTGCGAAAAAGGCTAAAAATTCAGGATCAGCTGGAAAGTCTAAACGTGGTAAAATTATTAAGAAAAGATTATACAGGTCTCCTTGCACATGCAGATCAAAATGCTTCAATAAAATTGGTCAGGATGAACGATAAACTTTGTTCGATAGTTTCTGGCAGTTGAATGACCGCAACAGACAGTGAGATTACCTTGCAAGGAAAATTAAAGTTAGCAAACCTGCGAAAAGAAAAGTTTTAATAGTTGATGATGAAGCCCCTAAGAAAAAGCAAACCTTCACGTACACTTTGTCCGTGAAAGATAAAGAAATAAAAGTCTGTCCGACTATATTTCTGAATTTGTTTGGTGATTAATCTTTATTATATTTTATAAAAAATTATTGGTGTATTATATCTAATAGTTAATAAAAAATTATTTTCACAGGTATTAAAAAAAAGTGGTCACAGACAATATGTCGTGAAACAAAGTTGCTAGAAGGGGAATTCATCATTGCAGATATGCGTGGAAAACTTTTATCGGCCAGTCAAACTACGATATATTAGCCCCTTTTTCAAAGAAATTGTAACCCAGGGTTCCCAAACTAATTTTGGTAGTAATCACGCCAATATGGCCTATTTCTAATAAACAATTTAAATTATGGAAAAACTATTGAATATTTTTACTTGAAATTTTTACTGTAAGTTCACTATTATCAGAGCTTGACTTTCACCAATTATCGAACCCTTAGTTATTTTTCTAACGGAGTAATAAACAATCGATAAATGGCCATTTTTGGCGATTTTTCGTGATTTGCGAATAAACAAATAAAGATAATCAAATCGTACCATAATAAATTTTGTTGGTCTTTTAAATATCTACAAAGTTTACTTGAAACATTTTTTTTTACAATTAATAATTTTTTCTCTACGGTCAATCAAGTGCTTTTTTATTCATTAATTTGTTAATAAAAATAATTTCCTACAATAGGATTTTGGCTCATTCAACGGATTAATGTTCCTGATGATCTCCCCTACTAAAATTCGTTCGGAAACCCTGGGTTACAATTTTTTTGATTGAAAATCTAATTTGACTGGCCTATTGAATCAAGATATTGAAGACGCTCGTCAAGATGATTTAATAAGCTGCACCGTCTTTGACCTGCGAAAATTACTACCATTGCTTCAGTCAGAAGCATCAGTCATGTGCTATATGAGGAAAATCTCTGTATATAACTTTACATTGTACAATCTGGTTACAAAAGAAGCGTTGTGCGATGTTTGAAACGAAACGGTTGCTGAAAGAGGATCAAATGAATTTTGTAGCTGTCTTTGGTTGTATATAATAAATTTATCATTACAAGGAGAGAAAGATATAAGATTTAGCAGCGGTAATTGTAGTCATCAAAATAAGAATCAAAATTCATTTACAATGTATGTAATCCAAGCATCCAACTAATTTCAAATTACAATTACTCACAGGTATGATTTAATTTTTATTTAAAAGTTAATTATAAATAATCAATTCTTATAATTTTCATATCATGTTCAATTTCTGTAGGTATCTCGTCGCAGGTCACACTCAGAATGCGGAAGATTTTGATCATTCTGTGATTGAAAGAGCTGCCAGAAGGAAATGTGTCTTTACGCAAGAAGATTAATGTTTCATTATCGAAAATGCAAAAGTAAAAAATCCAAAATACGTCGTTCATCAGATAGAACAGTCTGAAGTTTTCGATTTTTCGGAACTGTCTAATAAAGAATTTTGGACGAAGATCGGAATATTACAAATTTCTTGCATAAAAGCCTTTTCAGATCAAAAAGTCGAGTGCACTTTCAACTATGAGCATACAGTAAAATTGTTCAAAATTCCAAAAATTAAAGGTAGATTGAGAAATTGCTATCTGGAAAAATTACATGTAAGTAAAGAAAAAAAAACATTGAAAGTCTGTGTGAAAAAGGTTTAACCTTTAGAGGACGGGGGGTGGTCCCTTTAGGGACTACCGTGAGAACACAAAATTTAATAAACATTAAAACTTTAAAATGAACATTTAAATATTAAATAATTTGTGTTCTGAGGGTAGTCCCTAAAAGGACCACTTTCGTCCACTAAAAGTTATAACCATGTACCGAACCACGATTACTAGATTAAATTAAATATTATAAAAAACGCCAGGAGGCGCTGTTCGCACAACTAGATTAAGAAAAAATATGTATTTGTGAAAGCGCAAGAAAGAAAACTAAGGAGAAACAGAAAGATTAACTAGGTAGGCAGCCGGCTAGAAAGAATAAGCAAATAGTTGAGAAGTTAATAGGAATGGCAAAGAGAGCTTAGCACAGCAAGTGCAGCGCGAAGCTCGCTCTCTTCTCGCCCGTCCGCCAGCTGAGCCAGTCGCCTGTATATTTGACTGCAGCTTGAGATTCAACGTGCCAAGAAAAGTTTCTTCACTTTGCCACGTGTTCGGTGTCTCATTCCGAGCTCGTACCACAAGGCCAGGGAGTTGCAGAGGGAAAGATCTGCGGGAGGTAAGCCCGCCTCGTCAATCTCGGTAGCGTAAGTTTCTCAAAAAAAATTATATTGTAACACGTGGTGCGAGTCACAGTAGATTATCTCTATCTCTTTCTTTCACGTGATTTTGCTATAATTGCTTTGTGAGCGTACTGCCTCGTTTAAATTGAGAAAAGAATTAGAATACTTTGTAAAGGTTTAATACTAAATTTTCGTGGTGCATATCTCATTGTTTAGAATATACTTGCAAGATTCTTTTATATGAATACGATGTTAAAAATTCAATATAACCTGAAATCATAATTCTGCATGCTCCTTTATTTACTTCTTATTTTTTATAATAAAGTATCAGGGTTGAGAATTCACCCTAGAGAAAATATAACTATATTTAAGAGTGGGCTGAACCATCTGTCTTTGTCTAATAGTGTTTTTCATCATTTATGTAAACATTATTGACTGTAGTATGGAAAAAATGGCGGCCTCCGCTAGATACTAGTATAATAGCAATCATAGTGCGTTCGTCCTCGCTAAAGTCGAGGAATAGGGCGTCAGTAGTGATTGAAACATTTTTAAGGTTTATGGTGAATAAAATAGTAAAATCGAGTAAAAATTACAGTTTCGTGCAGCATGTCTTCTAAACCCCAAAATGCGAGCACGCTACGTTACAAGGTTAATACCTGCACAATTTCATAACTTTTATAAAACTTTGACTGTTTGAAACTATGTGATACGTTTATTAAGCCATTGTGATGAAGTTCATTTATTTTTAAAAATTGTGTATAATTGCCAAAAAGTATATTATAATTATTATAAAAATATTACTATTACGTTGATTAACGAAAAGTTTAACCCTTTTCTTATGTTACAGGTCATATCTCCCAGACTCATGGCCACGAGAAAATGCCTAACACTTATCAAAAGTTTAATACTTTTCTTTAAGTATTACTCTTTTATAATATGTGCTTAACATAAGATGTAAATGTATGTTATATATAAGCTATAATATGTCAAATATGTAAGCGTAGATTACATGTAACTATGAACTAATAAAATAAACTAATATAAATTAATGAATTCTAAGAGTATTATAAAATTAATTTTAAATCCAAATTTTTCTTTTTGTAGATAACAATATTTTTTGTAACATATAATATGGAAATAATATTTTTTCTAATTATACTTTATTTTAGTTGAGTTATTGATTATTCAAAAATTAAAAATAAAAAAATTTAGTTTAGTCATTCATAAATTTTAGTGAGTACTTTGCTATTTAAAAACTAATGTAGCTCCTAGTTATGCAACAAAATAAATAATTTATTTAACTGAAACATTTTAAAAAGAAGTTTGCCTTCGATGTGTCCCCATCTCCCGCCCAAAACTGATGTGTCGCTTTTTCCAAACGAAAAACGACGTGTATTCTTTTCCATGCCAAAAACCGAGGTGTCGCCTTTTTCAAACAAAAAACGGCGTGTATCCTTGTTCCGCCATCCCGACGATACAGAAATAACACCATCATTGATATCTAGGAAAAGAAATTCTGGAGTATTGTTAAATAATGGATCAGAGTGGTGCAAAATCCGAGTATCAAAACTACTACAAATGTAAGCACCAACACCACCGCCCGTCTTACGCTATCCATCAACACGAAAAAACTCATAGTCATCTATATTAATGACCAAACTGGAGTCCAAATCAGTTATGAAAGTCTCTATAATTGTTTTTTGTAGGAAAATGACTGATTTTCTGAAAAAAGCAAAAATACCCAACTTTAAAGCTTCATAACTTGACAAAAAATAATTGTATAAAATTTAAAAAAAATGAAAATGAAAGCTCTTTGAGAGTACTTTAAAATATATCTTTTCAGATTTTATTATCTCATATTTGAAAAAGTGTCTATACGAATCTAAAATTTTAAAAATTGGCAAAACTTGTTTATTTTTAACTTAATTTCTTAACACCTAAAAAAATTCGAAAATAATTTTATACATCGATTTTTAAAACTCTTGAGAAGTACTTTAAAATCGGTTTTTGGAAGTTTTTTACGACACTTTTTTTCCAAACTTTTTTTTACATGGTGTTACCGAATTTTTGAACTGTACTGTATATACGCGCGCGCGCCCACACACACACACACATATGTATATATTATGATAATTAATTCAAGAACCATTAGCATATCTCTGTCCTCTTTTACTATTTTCTTTATCCCTTGGGAAAAAGCACGTATGTTCGCTGTTACTTCACACTAGAGAACAAAACACATTTAGCTACTACTAAAGTGACATTCACAACCCCTGCGAGCACCTCCCGTGCTTCAAGAGAGAATATTCCGCGAAGAAAAACATAATTTGACCTAACTCTTATTGTTGATGAAAAATGTAAAAAATTTAAATGTATAATTAAGAGGCTAATGAACTTTCTCATTTTCAGGAGAGGTATTTTTTTTACATTTTTCATGTAGTATGTAATATATATATATATATATATATATATATATATATATATATATATATATATATATATATATATATATATATATATATACATGTATATATATATATATGTATATATTATATAATTTTAAGGAAAATTTTTACGACCAAGCTCCTCCTTCTCTCTTCTTTTTCTCTTCCTCTTACCGTATTTTGATTCTCATTTTTTTCCGTTTTTTTATGTTATTTTACGTTATTTTTGTCTCTTCCTTTTCTTTTCTTTTTCTCTTCATCTTCTCTTCATTTCCTTTTTATTTTCTCCTCCTCACCTCTTTATTTCTTCCTCCCTCACTCCTCCTTAAAAAATCCTTAACTTTTTCCGTTATTTCTACGTTATTTTATGTAATTTTAACTCCTCCTCCTTATTCCTCAAATCATATGTAGAGACGAATAATTAACCTTCTAACAGCCGGCATTTTTTCCACTAAAAAAGTGTAACTTTCTTGAAATTTTCCATATAAATGTTTCTTAAGTAATAGTATATCTGGGCCGGGATGACGCCATATGGCGTCATCCTGGCTTTCAGAAGGTTAAGTAACATATTAACTTATATCAGGACCTTTAAATAAATCGTGACTAACATTTTATTAAATTTATTAAAACACTATTACCTGTTCATTTATTAATAAACTTTTATAGATAAATGCTATTGTCTAAGTTACTGAAGCTAAAGGGTAATCATATAGAATTTAATTAGAATAAAAATTCAATTTATATTAAAACATTCAATAATTTTTTTATTAAAAAACAATTAATTAATGAACTATTTACGTTTTATCTATATATATGAAAAAAAGAGGGAAAAGAAGATAAGACAAATTTCTTTGGTATGAAAAAGAGTATGCATTAAATAAAACTATTGATTAGAACTTAGCTATTATTTTTTGAAAAAAATGCTACCTTGTCAATAAGAATAAAAATTTAAATCAAATTTAAATATAGAATAATTTTATTAATAATAAACAATTAGTTAATGACGTATTAACTTAAATCATAACTCCTAATTAGATCTAGACTAATATTTTCATTAAAATGAAAAAAAATAATATCAGTTCATGTATTTAAAAAAAAATATCATCAGTTCATTTATTAATTAACTTTTGTAGATAAATACTATTGCTTAAGCTACTGAAGCTAAAGGGTAATCATATAGATTACAATTAGAATAAAAATTCAATTTATATTCAAACATTGAATAATTTTTTTTAATAAACAATTAAGTAATGCATAAATGACTTGCATATTTTAATTTTTAATATTCATCCCTTACAATGTAATATATTTTTCATTCTATCTCTATTTTATCCTTAATAGAAAAAATACATAAATATTCAATAAAAAAATAAATATAATCATGTATTTATTTATTTGTAATAATAGTGGATTTATATATTTATTTGAATATATCTTATAGTTACTAATCTATGATATTTGGAATCATTTATATCACACCGTGCACCAATATACAATGATGTGATGGCGAGGAATTGTCTTTATTGTTATTATAATCAATCTTTTAACAATATATTTTTGTATTTGTTTACACTTAAATGATTTAAATGTTTATAAAGTTATTTATTAATAGAAGTATTAAGATTTATTTTTCAATTAAAATTTAATTAGAGTAAAATTATTAATATTGAATATGGTAGATTACTGGATTAACTGATGAAAGAAACTTGATTTTTATATTTTACGAGCTTAATTTACCTCGCCCTTAACGTCGCTTGATTAAATTTTCATATATTAGTGTTCTATCTGTTTCGAATTTAGTTTTTATATAATTGAAAAAAAAGAATTAATTAAAGTTCCAATATGTATAAAAATTGTTTAAATACAAATCATATCATCATGATAAATTAAAAATTTGTTTTACTGAATCCCATTTAAATTAATGAAAAAATATGATAGCAATTCATTCTTTTTAATTATGTGTTTCTGACAGAAGGACGGAGATAAAGAAACGGAGACGGAGAGATAGAGACACAGTGGTGGAGAGAAGAAGATAGAGAGACATAGACGAAAAGACGAAAACGGAGAGACGAAGATGAAGAGACATAGACAGAGGGACGAAGAGATGAAAACAAAAAGACAAAGACAAAGAGACAAAGACTAAGAAACGGAGTCGTAGGAACAGAGACGGAAAGACATAGATGGAGGGACGGAGATGGAGAGACAGAGGCGGAGAGGCAGAGATGGAAAGGCCGAGACGGAGAGACATGAACAAAGGGACGGAGATAAAGAGAGAGAAAGATGGAGACGAAAAGACGGAGATAGAGGAACGGAGACGAAGAGACAAAGAAAATAAAACAGGGACGAGAAGATGGAGACAAAGAGACGGAGATGGAGAGGAAAATGTTGTGTATGTGTATGTGTATTTGTATGTGTGTATCTGTTTATGCGCATGAGTGTATGTGTATGTGAGTATGTGTTTATGTGTATAAGTGTATGTGTTTATGTGTACTTGTGTATGTGACATGTACATGTGAAAATATACATGGGAATATATATATATATATATATATATATATATATATATATATATATATATATATATTCCATGGAGTTGGAGAGACGGAGACGGAGAGACGATGTCGGAGATGGAGTGACGGATATTGTGTATGTGTATATATCTGTGTATATATCTGTATGTGTATGTGTGCATTTGTATGTGTGCATTTGTATGTGTGCATCAGTATGTGTACATGTGTATGTGTATGTTAAAGGTGCACGTGTGTATGTGTATGTGTGTATCTGGCAATAATGCAAAAGATATTCACGTGAGAAAAAAAAAGTCTTAATTCTTCACTTTAATATAATAGTAGTAATAGTAATAATTTGAATTGATTATCTTATTAAGCACATATTTTTTCAGTAACGAAGACAAAATTCTTCTATTAAAATGGGTCTAATCTAAATATATTTTTGAATGTCATGATAATACGATCTGATTTCAAGAGATATATAAGTACCGATGGTATAAGTTTATGATTCCATATACTGGTAAGGGTAGTTAATTTAAAGTTTAATTAAATAGAAGTTGTTACTTTTTATACAATATTCATTTATGTATACATTTTAATTCTAATTTATTGAAATTATAAAAATAATAATGTAAAGAATAGTTTCTAGAATTATTAATCACGTCGTACGCCTACATATATACCTCAGTATTTAAAAATTTAGAAATATATAGAAATATATTTAGAATGAAAAATTGTATAGATTCAATGATTTATGTAAATGATAAATAATTTATTAATGCTATAGACATTAATGAGATCATAGTACTTGAGATCTTATACTTATTATTGATGCATAATATTCTACATTTATATTACAACTGTATTTTTTAAGTAATGTTGAATTATATGGTACTATCATTGAGTTATCAACTTTTATTTGTTGTTCATCAATTTTTTTAATTATAATAATAGTTTTTTGATTTACTATTTTTTCTTCTGCATTCTGGAAACCATTATCTTCAAAAATAATTGAATTACAAAACGTATTCGAAAACATTTTTTTAAATTTACTATTTTTTAAATCATAACAAAGTATCTCTGGGCCATGTAACATATATTTTAACATAAATAAATCTTTCTCGACGTAAATTGAATTAAATATTGGGGGTTGGAGAGCGTTACCCCCTAGTATATATATATATATATATATATATATATATATATATATATATATATATATATATATATATATGTGTCCTCGTAGGCCGTATTTGCATCAGTATCTAAAGAGCATGCTCAATTGGTATTGGTATCGCATATGTCTCTCGCATGCTGCTCGACTCTATACAAGATTTATATGTCCACCTGAGACATATTGAGTATCAATATGTTTCAGGAAAAATCAATATGCATCAACGATGCTATTATGTTTCGTTCAATATGTCAAAGAGCAATCATATTAAACGGAGGTTAGTAAAAAAATGACTCGCGCTTCGATAGCAGCTATACTTATGAAATGTAAATCTAAGAAACAAAAGAAAAAATCAATAGAATTAAAATTAAATTAAAAAAGTATTAATAAAAAGATTTATATTTTCAACTATTAAGTAATAATTCTTAATACAGCCTACTTCGGACATAAAATCATCTATGTCCTTTGGCCATTTATTTAGGTGAAATCTGAATCTCGAACTATGTTTGCCGCTTGAGCAGAAATATACCCAACCTCGGCAACTTTAGCTGAAGCGACAAACATTGTCCTCAATTCATATTCCACCTGAATACGGCTAAAGGACATACATAACTGATAAATACTACTATCCCTTAAGGAGATGTAAAACGGACACTACACCTGTACTTATAGATATTAGCTTCCTTTCTATTTTATTGCTGAATTTCCAGAAAAGAAATGCATTAGCTTGTAGTATTTACCATGATGATTATTTTGATAAGTTTTCAAATAAATTTATTCAATAGCTTTTAAGATATTTGGATTCCTGTACAAAATTGAAAAATTTTAATAAATAATTTTGGAACCAAAAATTCTCAATAAATAATGAATGAATTCATTTAAAAATTTAACTGAATAATCTTCATGGTACATACTACAACTTAATGCATTTTTTATTGAAAATTTTGCAATAAAATGTAAAGATAGTGAATATTTATGAGTACAGGTGTAGTGTCCATTTTACATCCCCTTAAGAAACTAACCTGCATAATAACTGCAGAATTTCTACAGATTTCTCTGCAGAGTTTTTGCAGAGCTTATGTACGAATTCTGCAAATGTTATGCAGGAAATTTGCGGAAATTGTGTACAAACACTGCAAATATTATGCATCAATTGTGCAGAATTTCCGCATGAATTTCTCTTAATGCTCTGCAGATTCTCTGCAAACGTTATGTATTTCTACATGAATTTCCTCGATTCCTGCAGTGGATGTAGGCATACTTTCTACAGAATATCTATATGAATTTCATAGGATTATACTCAACCTAACTGAATTATGTTCTGCAGGATTTAAATTGCTAATATCTGCAATAGTTATATATATTTCATGCGGAAGAGCTACATAACTTCTACAAAAAACATTGTTCATAATACAGTGACACACTATGCAGAATTCTAGAAATTATTTTCTGCATAGATTTTGCAAAAGTACTGTAAGATTTCTACAGAGGTAATTTCTGCAATAGTTAATATAATTTATGCAAAAAAATTTTTTAATTGATAATTTATAAGCTCAATTCCTAGAATGCCATTTTCAAATAGAATTATGAATTATTTACATATTATAAGCAAATATTATTGTAAATATATTTAAAAAAATATAATGTTATGTAACAATGTAAGCAAAACGTTAAAATTGAGATTTTTTTTGTAAAACATTATAGTGATAAAGGCTATGAAAAATGATACTTTTCCAAATTATTTAAAGACGTTATTTAAAGTAATTAATTAGAAAATACTGTGTATTGATATTCTATCAGAATATTGCATGTACTTTTAGTATTTCAGTAACACCAAAAGTACATTTTTTATGTTTAGATTCAAAACTTTCACGGTGAATGTTAGACACTTTTAGAGAATTTTTTTTCGGATTTCGACCGCGTAAGTTGTGGTTTAGGATACCAACAGTCGTAATGTTCACAAAATGTTGATATCCTAAACCACAGCTTACGCGGTTGAAATCCCAAAAAATCCTTTAACAATGTCTACATTTTTCCATGTAAAAGATAATATAAAAAAAAATTGAGGCCTAGGTTTTTACAGTGACTAGGCCATGGAAGCGGTCCATTTTGATTATTCTGAAACTATTCATGGGCTAATATAAAGTACCGTAAAATGATTCTAATTATGCAGATAAATTATTAAGAGCAGTCTGTGAATATAATTTACTGTACGTAACTATAGTAAAACTATGTATATATTATGTGTATATCGCTCATTCAATGACATGAGTTTAATCGTATATCACTGACAATGAGAATGAATTAATTTAATATTAATATATACCAATGTCTGTGACATGCTGATTTTAATTATTTGTTCAAATAGCTCCTAAGTTTTTATACGTGATTAGATTCAATTATTACTGTCACATTATTGAAACTAAATATTAAATAGTCCCCAAATTATGATTTCAAACATACCAAAATAAAAAATATGAAATGAGATTTTTTAGTAGGGTATACACTTGTGGCTTGAGATTTGTTTAATTGAATTTATGACATGAATTATAAAAAAGCATAAAAACAAAAGCCATTTGCTTCTATGAAAAAGAGTTACCAGATATCCATAGCAAAGTTAAAGACTGTTTCATAGAGGATTTCCATAGCTGAATCCAATAGGTGTCTAACATCAAATAGACTTCTCTACCATAGTACTGAATAATCAGGTAGCTATTGTAATTAAGGCAAAATTCATCTTTTAGAGATGAACTTGAAAGGTCATTCATCTGTTATTCACATCTACGTTATTCGCTTCTACTGTTATCAAAAGAATGCTCTCTTACGCTGAACTCATACTTTTAATAGCCCATTTTACAATTGAGAAAAATTTATAAAAAAATTTATATCAGTCTTATTATTTTAAACAAATCAGTCAATTTTTCAAGTTAAGAATTGTTTAAAATATTTTTTACTAAATAATTTATTAACCAACTATTTCATTTAATCGTATTAACAAATATGTATGGTGTTATTAAAATAT
The DNA here is from genome assembly GCA_017163975.1 of Anastatus disparis. Taxonomy (NCBI): domain Eukaryota; kingdom Metazoa; phylum Arthropoda; class Insecta; order Hymenoptera; family Eupelmidae; genus Anastatus; species Anastatus disparis. The sequence continues at coordinate 2,326,973 of JAFFSR010000291.1, read as the reverse complement.
AGATTATCAAATTTTTTATTTACAGTATATTTCAGAATTTAATATTATGTAATAAACAATATATCAAACTATAAAAACGTAAATATAATAATTAATCTATAACATTTACTTGAATAGACTCTACAGAACCAGAAAATAATTTGCATTGAACATAGCCATTTTCCATTGGACTAATGAAATGTTGTTTTTGTAAGTTTTTCACTTTATTTTTATTTTTAAAACGATTCTGCAATTTTTTAAAATTTTCATTGTAATTTGTTCGTGGCGAGTAGGCAAAAGCAACATTAGTATAGTTTCCTTTATTCTATAACCATTCGTACAATGCAACTGCATTCAAAATTTGTTGCGTTGCTGGAAGTGTAAGGCTTGCTTTAGCTGCGGCTCTTTTAATAGAGCCACCTACTTCATCACATGCACCGTTACCATGTGCAGTTGGGAAAAAATGTCACTCTGCTGATATTCCAAAATCATCATTATGATGACAAAGATTTAAAATGTTTTTGAAATTTTTAAACTGCTGAGGGGCTCCGTCACTAAAATAGTGGATACTTTTTAATCGTTTGAAATTTTCTTTCAAATATATAATCAGTACTTGTTGATACGTATAGACTGCCACAGTATCATGAGCCAAGTTATTTGAAATTATTACAAATGACTTGCCTGATAATCTTGTATGTTCCACATAATAAATATATGTAACAAATACTGTTGCCTGATCATTATTCCAGTGAAATCCTTGTGGAGAATTTTGAGCGATAAAAGCATAATTTTCTGAAAAATCTAAACATACTATAATCTCATCCTCTAGTAATTCACTTTTTAATTTTTTAAAATATTCAGATTGTGTTTTTGAAATGTAAGCATGTGACATCAAGGTTTGGATTTTGTCACGAAATGAAGATATAATAGTATATTACGATGCCGGCGACTTAAATCACCTACTATTACACGGCGAAGTTAGGGCTCGAGCGTTAGAGAGGGTCCTAAACGCCGTGTAATAATAGGTGAATTTAAGTCACGAGTATCGTATACTATTTTATAGCTCGAGTGATTTAAATCCACCGCACTGAAATCTATACTCTCAAAATCCAATAATAAACAAAGTCTATGCACTCCACGAATGATAATTCATTAGAAAAACGAATTCCATATACCAGCAAAACTAGGCATTTTATAATAAATTGTAAAAGAAAAGCGAAAACTGCAAAAAAGCGAAATCTAAGCACTTCGCGAATAATAGATAGAAAAAAACTGAAAATATATATAAAACATGAAATAATATTATGTAAAACTGTTGAAATTAATTCTGTAATAATAAAAATCTAAATTTCCTTTCATATATGTATTAGGGCCGTAGGAGCGACAATTGGTAACTTATGTATTGTATTAACAGTTGCGTTTAGGGGAATCACAGACACGACGGAGTCTTAGAGCGTCGAAATGACTACCTCTTCGCTTCACATGTTACATTGATATTAACTTTGGTTTTACACGTATTTTACACGCTTATAATTGTTATTTATTTTGAAAAATATCGATATAAAAAAGTTGTTATAATCTACATCTTATTACACAGGCCAACATGGTTTTGTTGTCAAAAAGTGGAGGGTCATTTCCGAAGTAATTTTTTGCGTAGAATCCGAATCCGGGGTTCGAATTGCTCTATCACGTCAGGATTTTGAGATATTTGAGGTTTTTTACCCAAAAATGGCGTTTTTGGCTACTTTTGAGGTTATGTACAGAAGAGACAAAATTTTTTGGGAGTTTTTTTTTAGTTGCATCTTATAGCACTACTCTTCCTCTTTAATTTAAGAGTCGCAGAGTTCAATTACGATTTTTCTACACCAAGTTACGCCAATTTGAAATTACGAGCGGGAGTCCCTTTGCCAATATTAAAACATGTTTTCTTTTTAATTTTGCCCCGTCTCACTTTGGAATTCCTTTAAGCATACATTTCTTTAGTGTGAATCATTTAGTATAATTTTGCCCCGTCTCATTGATATACAATTTTTTATTATTTGTACAAAAAAGACCATTTGTATTGATTCTGTATTTATTGTAATCGCAAATAAATCATTTTTTTAATAACATTTTAAGCAACAATTTACTAGATAGCTCTTAATTGTTCGTTCATGGTGCCTTATTTTTTGGAAAAAATTTGTGAATATTTGTATTTGATCTGTTGGTTAACAACTCGCTGGAGGTATAAAGTATTAAATTAAATATTCTAACTGTTGATCATTTCAATAATGACCTCGCGTAAGTGTTTAAATAATCCTGACAGCTTTTGCTACATTTGAAGTCGCTTCGTGTTCGCAAAAAATGCGATGAAAATCAATGAAACGATAAAAATATTTTATCTTAATTACTTCAATATTTCGATAACTAATCAGGATAAGTCTTGGGTTCCACATACGGCTTGTAAATCATGTGTTGAAACATTAAGACGTTGGTATAATGCCCATAAAGAAGTAACACCAATGCCTTTCAAAACTCCTGCAATTTGGTGTGAACCTGTTAGCCACAATGAATGTTATTTCTGTTTAACCAAAACATTTGGATATAATATTAAAAATGCTTGTAATATAAAATATCCGAATGTAGCAAGCGTAACGAAGCCTATTCCTTTTGCATCTGGTGATGTTCCTCCAAGCCCTCCATTTGTAAGAATAAATGTTGAAGACCATACAGTCTGTGACGATATGGAAAATCACGATTTTGAAGACATCGAATCAACCTCTGATGCTCCTATTTTATTTGATCAGGCTTCTTTAAATGATTTAGTCAGAGATTTAGGCTTGTCGAAAGAAAAATCTGAGTTGTTAGGATCAAGACTTCAAGAGAAACACCTTCTTGCTCCAGGAACTACTTTTAGTTGGTATCGTAATCGAGAGAAGGAATTAGTTGAGTATTATTCTGCATGTGATGAATATGTTTTCGTAATGATGTTAAAGGCTTAATTGAAAAATTAGAACTTCCTTATGATACTGATCAATGGAGATTGTTTATTGATTCCTCAAAAACAAGTTTGAAAGCAGTTTTATTGCATAACTCAAATGAATATGCGTCAATACCTATTGCTCATTCTGTACACCTAAAGGAATCATATGAAAATGTAGAAACTATTCTTAAAGCAATAAAATATGAACAGCATAAATGGGAAGTATGCGGAGACTTAAAAATGGTTTCAATGCTGCTTGGACAACAATTGGGTTATACAAAATATCCGTGCTTTATATGTTTGTGGGATAGCAGAGATAGAGTTAAGCATTACGTTACAAAGGATTGGCCTCTTCGTAAAACTTTAAAACCTGGAGATCCCAACATTATTCAACAACCGTTAATTGACTCTAAAAAAGTTTTGTTGCCTCCGCTTCATATAAAATTAGGATTAATGAAGCAATTTGTAAAGGCTCTTGATACCGATGGTGCATTATTTCAATATCTTAGAGATAAATTCCCTTATTTAAGTGAGGCGAAGATAAAAGAAGGTATATTTGTTGGACCACAAATAAGAGAATTAATGAAAACAACAGAGGTTGAACAGGTTATGACAAATGTAGAAAAAGAAGCCTGGATTAGCTTTAAAAAAGTTGTTAAAGGATTTTTGGGTAATAATAAAGTTAGTGATTACAAAGAAATAGTTGACGATATGATTGAAAAATTTCAGAATTTAGGTTGCAATATGAGCGTAAAATTGCATTATTTACACTCTCATTTAGAATGGTTTCCAGAAAATCTAGGTGCCGTAAGCGAAGAGCAAGGTGAGCGATCTCATCAGGACCTCAAAGAAATGGAAAGACGTTATTAGGGTAAATGGTCTCCAACAATGTTAGCGGACTATTGCTGGTGTCTTCAACGAGATGAGCTAAATGTTCGTCATAAAAGACGGTCTGGGTCAAGATCTTTACTAGATCAAAAAAAAAGATTTCATAAGTTAAACTGAAATAGTTTCTAATCGTGAGAGGCGAGGGGACTCACGTAAATTAAGCACCCCGATCGTGAGAGGCGAGGGGACTCACGTAAATTAAGCACCCCGATCGTGAGAGGCGAGGGGACTCACGTAAATTAAGCACCCCGATCGTGAGAGGCGAGGGGACTCACGTAAATTAAGCACCCCGAACGTGAGAGGCGAGGGGACTCACGTAAATCCAGCACCCCAAAGGGAACATATTTTACTACGTCCACGTCGTTGTTCCTGGGTAATGCTAGATGTAAAAAAAAGTTTAACTTGAAATGCACTTGAAGATCAAGCTGAAGGTCAAATTCAATGTCACGATACCTGTGTAAATATAAATTACTATAATGTATTATGTTTATCGTAACAACAAAAGTTATTAGATAGCAGAAAATGAAAATATGTTTCATATTTGCAATGTTTTTTGAAAATTTTTATACGCCATTTTGAATCCGCCATCTTGAATTTGAAAATTTTAATATCTCAACTTCATATTCGTAATCAGTAACCCCAAAAATCCCCAAGTAAAAATTTTGAAGAAAAAATACCCAGTAGACAAATGTCTGCCTCAACGTATTCAATGCAAATGGTCATGCAATTAATAGGACATATCTCGTAATTTCAAATTGGCGTAACTTGGTGTAGAAAAATCGTAATTGAACTCTGCGACTCTTAAATTAAAGAGGAAGAGTAGTGCTATAAGATGCAACTAAAAAAAACTCCCAAAAAATTTTGTCTCTTCTGTACATAACCTCAAAAGTAGCCAAAAACGCCATTTTTTGGGTAAATAACCTCAAATATCTTAAAATTCTGACGTGATAGAGCAATTCGGACCCCGGATTCGGATTCTACGGAAAAAATTACTTCGGAAATGACCCTCCATTTTCCAACAACTTCCATGACCCCAATATTTGTAGGCCTGTGTTATTATGAATGAATAAACTCTTAAAAATAATCCATATATCAAAATATTGCTTATTATAAGTGCGTGATTTAAGTGAATTCAGCATCATATTCATTATTGAACAGCGTAAAAATTTATCGTTTAACTCTCGGCTCAGCGCGATTTGAACGCGGATTTAAATCACGCAGTGCTATAAAATCATTAATGTCTTCAACAATATTTTTTAAAATGGCTCTGGGAGAAAACATCCTTTGTGCATAATTGACTTCTTCCATTTCTTTCTTTTCAAAAATCATAGTCAAGTAAGACTCTAAGCGTTGAACACCAGGACATTTGTCGCAGTCACCAAAATAGCATTTGTATGTCATTGACATTTCATTTTCATCACAAATGATGAATTCTAAAATATCTTTGTAATTTTTAAACTGGTGAGAATAGCCTTCTGTCATTTTTTCTAAATTACAACCTAAAAAATTGTTTTTATTTAATTAATATTACAAAAATTGCTATTCGAGTAAAAGTGTTAAAAAGAAATCAAAAATACCTGATATCATTAACTTGACATTTTGATGAATCGAACACACATACAGAATGTGTACCACTGCTACCAGCTAACACACAACATTTTGGCTTTAATTTGGCAAATGTAGAAAATCTTATAGAAATATTAGACTGAAATTGATCACAAAACAGTCTGTACAATTCTCTTAATGTACAAAGCAGAAGACGTTTTTGCTCATAAATAAACTTTCCCTCCATATCCTTGTACTTAACACAGTCTTTTTTGCCAGGTAGTATGTAAGTATTTTCTTCACTTTTAAAAAAATTAATCACAGTTTGCTTGTGTGCATCAGAAACAGAATGTCCTGAAATTATTTTAGATTGATATTAATTTTTGCCTGGATAATAATCAAGCACTAACATTCTATTTGAACAATTATTACCAAATTCAATTACATTCCATTTATATAATTAGAATGATTTATTGAATTTGTTTGAAATTGTTTTATGTTTTCACTAACTACTTTTTTATAAATATTGTAAATTACCTTTTTTTTACAGATGGTTTTGACAGAGGGCCTGCATCTATTTACAATTTTTTTAACAAATTAATCATATAATTTGAAGCGTCAAAATATTTTTTAATTTCACATACAGTTTAATTGGCCATATAGTTTAATAGGCCAACTTAACGGTAACAGAGTCAATATCTGTACTTTTTCTATTTTAGATGTCTCTTTATTGTGATATTACATCTTTAAATTGGCTAATAAATCCATGAACATCTGCAAATCATTTACAGGAATATTTGCTTCATACTCGTGGTCTTGTAAAAGCTCTTCCACAAGCATAGGAGTATTTGATGGATCTTTTGGTGATTCTATATTTTGAGACGTACGTATAATATAATTAAAAAATATAGAAATATATTCAAGTAATAAAAATAATAAAATTGTAAAAATATTTTGAATAGAGAAAATTACATGGTGATGACTCAGTTGAAACGCAGACAACATACATTTTCTTTCTACATTTAGCACAAATTCTATCGTCAGATGTTAACAGACGTTCTAAATTATATTTTTCATTAAACTTTTTCAAAATTTCGTTTGATATTTTGCGCAACGTTTTCGTTGAACAAACTTCTTCACTGGGCTTGTAGCATCTATTATAACCTATACATCTTTTTTTTCAATATGCACAACTTCCACCTCGTCAAGTGGCATCTCCTAACTCGACATTGTTTTACAGGCAATAATTAGAATAACCTTCGTCGAATATCAGACAGATCTACATCAATTTCACTAACATAAATATATTAGAGATATATAATATTCTACAGTTTATAAAATTAAACAGAATGTTTACCTAATTTTTAGATTAAAGTAAAACAAATAATAATAAGAATAAAATTTTGATGACCACGTTAAAGTACATATATTTGATTAAAATAATACTATCGACGTAATATTGTTTATACGATACTGTTTACAAACTATATATTTATAATGGCAACGGCGTGACTATGTATACAAGTTTCAAAACTCCCATGAGGGAAAATTCTTAAGCTCAAATCGATAGACGCAACTCAAGTAACGATGGTTACTCAAAACTAATTCTGTCTTTGTCTCTGTCATCATGAAAAAAGACAGATGATACAACCGTTACTTGAAATACGTTTATCTCTTCGAACCTTAGGCACGAATTCATAGACGTGACTTGAGCGTTGAGTATAACTTGGAACCAAAGTATCGTTACTTGAGTACCAGCTGTTACTTCAATTGAGTGTTACATCTCAATCAACGAGTATCTTATTTGTGTGATTTTATGTTTTATAACTGACTGTGATAATTTCTCTAAGTAGAATATTTTATTAATGAGATGCTCTTCGGTAAAGATAAAACACTTAATTAAAGTAACAGCTGATATTAAAATGATGATACTTAAGTTCCAAGTTATACTGAATACTCAAGCTACGACTATGAATTCGAGCCTTCGGCTGCGATCAGATGATAAAGAATAGATATGCAGAGTGGAGCTTGGGTAATGGAAATAACCAATGATAGCTATTCTGCGACTTTCTATTCTGCAAGGCTTTGTGTGCCCTGCTCACATGATGCAGAATAAAAGTAAAGAGATATGCCATAGCAGTTAAATGACATGGAGTGGGGGTTATAATAATGGAATAATATTTCATAAAAATATTTTCATTATAAAAAAAAAATTTTAATAGAAAATATTTATATTTCATTCAAAATAGTCACGAGGGAATGCATAGCCAACACGTTTTATCTGTATCTCTTAAGTTGCTCGTTCATATATTTAATTGTTCTTACATAATTAAGTGCAAATAAATTTATAAAGAGTCGCTTATATTATTCTTAACTATTATAAATCATATTTTGAATTTTTTCAAGTATTTTAAAGAATTATTTGTGCTCTGTTTTTGCACGTAGCACTTAACCTACAAAAAATGGAAAAAAGAAAAAAAGGAGAACGGAAAAGTATATCTGTGTAAATTGCCCTACTTTAAATACTGAAATTTTAATTGTCAGGTTCAAAGAAGTCTCAGACCATTGTTTTTTCTGTTGATTATAGCCAGGTCAACTTAAGAATGAATAATCAATTATCATCATTGCTTGGTGGAAAGTTTTTAATTGAATGGGTCTATTTTTTTCCATTAATAAAGTGTCTATAAAGTTCATTAAAAAAAACAAATATCTAAAGAGATCCAGAGAGAAATTAAATTTTAGATATTCTGATCCTAAAATAATCATAGCTGGTGACTCTAATTTACCAAATATGATATGGACTGATGATGCTTTATATGTCAGACTTTCTTCAGAGATAAATTTATGCAGATTAGGTAAGACAGATGTGGTGTATGGAACCTATTCTCAAGTAGATTATGAACAAGTGTATCCTGTGTTCGATTCTAAGGGTTATTCTCTGGATTTGTTATTTGCTTCAAGAGGATGTGTTGTGCGTCAAATGCTCAATGACTTTTGACGGTTTGCTTTTTAATTCACAAACAATCATTTTCATATTTTTTACAAGTGTTATTGATGTTTGTTTAGTATATCAAGTACAAAATTTTGTTAAACTCAAATAAATGTAAAAAATAGAAAAAAAATTATTTTGTTATAGTAACTTTGTTTTTTAGAATTATTTATTAATTATCAAATTTTAAAAACTATTTATTTTAATACTTTTTTTTACACATTTTTGAATCTTCCTCTCTGACTCTGCCACTTTCGGCATCGCTGATCTCGAGAACTACTCGATGGATTAGCTTCAAATTTTGCATGCAATTAGTTTTTTTGTCCAACTGGGGGGGAAGCTATTGAAAATTGATCTTCTTAGCTCAGTTTTTTTTTAGAGACATTTTAAAAATTTAAAAAAAATTTTGATTTTTCATTTTTTTGATATTTTACGTAAACTACTCGAAGAATTTTCTTGAAAATTTGTATGAACATTATTTGCGACTGCCAAAAGAAGAAAAACTTTTACTAACTAATTTTCTTAGGCACTTTTAATTTTAGAGCAATTTGAAAATTTTGAAAAAAAATTTTTTTTTTTTTTTTTTTTTTATTTTATGAAAACCATTCGATAGATTTGCTCCAAAATTTTTATGCAAGTTATTCGCTATTGTCTGAGGAAAATTAGCTTTGGAAAACTCATTTCTTTAGCGCAGTTTTAATTTTAGAGCATTTAGAAATTTTTTGAAAAAATGTTTATTTTTCATTTTTTTTATATTACGCAAAAACCATTCGTTAGATTTGCTCTAAAATCATTATTCGTTATTGCCGTAATAAAACAAGCTTTGGAAAACTTATTTTCTTAGCGCAGTTTTAATTTAAGAGAATTTTGAAAATTTTCTTTAAAAATTTTTCATTTTTTTTTGGGTCTTACGTAAACTACTCTAAGAATTTGTTTAAAAATTTGTATAGTAATTTTTTGCTACTGTTAACGGCATGTCGGAGCTGCAGCAATCGAGTTTTGCTTTTTTTATTTTATCGATATCTTTTTAAATTCTCAAATTAAACAAATATAATGACTTGTCCGCACTAAAGTTATATTAGTACAATAATTTTTGTTAAAATAAAAAATCATTTGGACTTGTTATTTTTTTATGAGCTTGGATTGGAAATTAGATATCAAACTCGACAAACCTAACCTTAAAATACGATATATTGAAAGTTTTTATTATAACTTTATATGTATAATATTTTGGTGGTTTTCTTGAGTTGTCCGCACTAGAGTTTAATCTTACAAATTTTTTCTTTGTAGCAAAAAAACTCAATTAAACGCATCGTTTATTCATAAGTTAAGATTGGAAATATTATTAGAAGGCGGACAGCTTCGTCATGCTCTTAAAATAATAAAAACATTTGAAAACTGTTTTTCTTGGCATACTATTAATTTTAGAGCATTTTGAAAATTTTTAAAAAAGTTGTTATTTTTTATTATTTTTCTATTTTACGAAAACCATTCGATTGATTTGCCCCAAAATTTTTATGCAAGTTATTCGCTATTGTCTCAAAGAAATAAGCTTTGGAAAACTGATTTCCTTAGCGCAGTTTTAATTTAAGAGAATTTTGAAAATTTTGAAAAAATGTTTATTTTTCATTTTTTTTTTTAAATTACACTAAAACCATTCGATAGATTTGCTATAAAATTATTATGAAAATTATTCGTTATTGCCTTAATGAAACAAGCTTTGGAAAACTTATTTCCTTAGCGCAGTTATGATTTTAGAGCATTTTGAAAATTTTGAAAAAAATTAATTTTAAATTTTTCATTTTTTTTTGGATCTTACGTGAACTACTCTAAGAATTTGCTTGAAAATGTGTATAGAAATTATTCGATACTGTTAAAATAATAAAAACATTTGAAAATTGATTTTTTTTGCATACTATTAATTTTATTATTTTTCTATTTCACGGAAACCATTCGATTCTCCAAAATTTGTATGCAAGTTATTCATTATTGTCTAAAGAAAATATGATTTCGAAAACTTATTTTCTTAGCGTAGTTTTAATTTAAGAAAATTTTTAAAATTTTGAAAAATGTTTATTTTTTATTTTTTTTTATATTACACTAAAACCATTCGATAGATTTGCTCTAATATTATTATGCAAATTATTCGTTTGCTTAAAAATTGCTCAAACGCCAAGAGACCTACAGCACAGCTGGCGGAATAAATAACTTCAAAAATAAAACATTAGAGATCAGCACGTGCTGATGTAAAAGAAAAAATAATGCTATAGTAATTATCTTCTTTCTTAGCGTGGTTACGATTAGAAATTTCGTTTTCATCGTTCTTTTAAAGTACATTTTTATAAATAAATATTAATGTTGGACAATTTTTTTATATTAAAATCACATTTAAATAAATATAAAAAATTAATGAAACTCAAAGAGCTCTATGAGAAAGCATTCCGCCAAAGCACTTGGTAGCGTTTTTTTATTACAAGTTATAAATAGTGTGATTCAGGGTTAGTGGGCATTCTATCTATAACAGTACAGATGAATAATATAAATGTTAATAACAGGTAAATGATCATATTCTTTTATAGACTTAGCGGATTATGGACACTGACTTGAATTTTATTTCTCGCGTCTTGTTGAAATTAAAGTACCTATTGATTTATATTCTTAAGTTAAGTTTTAGAAAATTATTGATTATAATTCTTGCTGTATTTTTTTAGAGCTTATTTTATTTACATTGGTAAATAATATTCTCATTTTATGAAAATTGATTTTCATTTTAATTTGAATTTATCCAATGATGTGACAGTAATAATTGAATCTAATCATGTATAAAAACTTAGGAACCATTTAAACAAATAATTAAAATCAGCATGCCACAGACATTGGTATATATTAATATTAAATTAATTTATTCTCATTGTCAGTGATATACGATTAAACTCATGTCAGTTTTGGATGTATTGATATACCATATTTTTTGAGATTGTACAAGTCGAAATCCCCATAAAATATATTTATCACTTCTACGTTCATCCATAACAATTTTCAAAATTATTTTCACTTTAATTACAATAAATGTATACTAATAATATGGAAATGCACTTTCTTAAACAATTATAAGATTTTTTAACTTATCATTGATAAGATGATTTCAAAAATAGACACATAACGTCAATTTATTTATTTTCAACTTTTATCCCACTTCACAGTAACACAGATTTGATAATTCTGAAATTAAGTGATCAATTCTATAAAAAAAAGTGAATTAATTTTAATAGAACTTGCGTAGTATCATTTTGCAAATTATTTTGAAATAATTTCAAGTTTAAAATTTAAGAAACTCATCTAAAAATCACATTTTTCATTATTTTTAATTACATTTTTATTTTTTCCAAGGAATCGCCGGGGATGTCCACTCTGAAATTTTTAGACCATATTTATACATATATTACCTGCTTAGATGAGTTTTTTGGACATGGTATTATGGTTCCAAACCTTGAAAAGTGGTATTTCAATGTTTTTAATGACTTTAGCTCAGCGGATGGCTACATTAGCACTTATAAATTACTTTTTTTATCAAAATTTAGAATATTTTGAACAAAAAAGTTTCTCAGTAATATATTCTTAAAACGCAACCCAACTGAGTAATTTAAGCCTAAAATTAGTCAAAAATGTCAAAAATATGGTTTTAGCCCAACTTTGAAGCTTTGTAGCTCAGAAAATATGTACTAAAGAGATCTATAAAAATTCTGAGTGGTCATATACAAAGGACATATACAACTAATATATAAATATATATATATATATATATATATATATATATATTTATATATACATACAATATGAATAATGTAAAAAAATACCTCTCCCGAAAATTAGATAGTCTATTGGCCTTTTAATTATTTATTTAAGTTTCTACAATTTTTATTAACAATTAAAGGTAGGTCAAATCATGTTTTTCTTTGTGAAATATTCTTTCTTGAAGCACAGGAGGCGCTGGCAGGAGTTGTAAGTGTTGCTTCAGCAGTAGCTAAATATGCTTTGTTCTCTAGTGTGAAGTAACAGCGAACATACGTGCTTTTGCCCAAGGAATAAAGAAGATTTATTTTTCGGATTAGGAGAGGACAGGGATATGCCTATGGTTCTTGAACTAAATTATTATTTTATGTAAAATTTACCACGAAATCAAAACTAAACAAAAATAGAAGTGTATGCAATATTGTTGTAATTAAAAATAATGTTTAATTGAAAAGCATGCGAGTATGTTACCATCAGTTGTACATTAATTATTTTAGATACTAGTGTGAAAAAGTGATTTTAACTTCGTGCGGATGTTTGTGTCAGACTAAAACGAGTGTGAAAAGTTCATTCGACGTTAAAATCACTTTCTTTCTCGAATATCGAACATAATTTTTTTGCATTAAGTGCGAAAAGCTTTTTTTAGCATGTAGTTTTATTTAAGCGTACGTTAAAATAAGCTTTGATACACAAAGTGCTATAAATATTATTTTTGGATACAAAAGTTAAAAATTTTTAATGAATTATAATTTTTTACAGGAAAATAATTTATTAAAGGAAAGACGCAATGTTGTTAGACGATCTAATCTACGTAGGCTTACTGTTACTATGCATTGGCTTCGGTAAAATTTATCGTGGTATCGAATCACCGAAGCAACGTCAATGGCTTGGCACAACATTAGGCCTTATACTGGCAACACTCGTTTCGGGTTTCCATGTCGCCCATCCTGTAATTTCTACCTTAATCAATGCTGTTATTGTTACAAGGCTTTCGCCAAAGTCAGTATTAAGATATTTGACTATTTTTTGATTATTTCAAATATTAATATAAATGATTTGAAAAAAATATTCATATCTCATGTTTATGTAAAAAATACAATTTTACGTAAAAATACGCGCTACGGGAGGTTGAATAGTGAGCCCATATTACATATCAGTGGTAGTAAGGCGAAAGGGCTTTAGTCCATTTTTTTAAGAAATTAAAAAAAAATATATTTCTACCTCAGAAAGTATTAATGCATTTTTTAAAATCATTTAATGTATAAAAATACGATGTTTAATAGAAAAGATTTACGATTAAAAAAGGGATTGAATACTTTCCACGTGTTAAAAATTATCAAAAAGGTTTAAGTTAAAAACATATAATTTTTTAACACTTTATGATCACTTAATATTTTAGTACGTTATTTTTAAATTTATGTTTCTTCCTTTTATTTTGGTATTTTAGATATTGGATTAATAAATAGTTCACTGTAATGTATTCTCCGCATCCATCACATATATTTTATGCGCTCTTAGTTATAATATGTTGGTGAGTTTTATGTGTATGTCCTATGCAAAGTAGCGTCAAGCTAGTTTGATTTGTTCTTTAAAATTCAAGAGCTGGGTTATGATCAAAGAAATTTATTTACTTTAATAATTTGCTTGATATTTCTTTCCATCTCGTGCTGCATTTATTCTAATTTTAATATTTATAAGTTTGTTTATATCTTTTTAGTTTAATTAGGATTGTTTCTTTTATATATATCTGAGTTCCCTTACCATAATCGAAATTCGTTCTACTTTCATGCTTTCTGCTTTACTGCCCACACAGCATGGAATATTTCACTGGAATATTTCAATAGAACCTTCCATGCAGATTATAGGAAGTCTTCACAGAATATTTCAAAATATTCCACTGGAATCTTCTATTGAAAGCTTCCAGGAATATTTCAAAGAAACGTTCAAAAACTTTTTCTAAATATTCTATGAAACATTCACGGAAGACTTCTGAAACATTTCATGAAATATTACATATAATGTTTATGAAATATACAAGTAAAATATTTCATGGAAAATTCCAGGAAGATTCCATAAACGTTTCGCTGGAAGATTCTGAAAAACTTTTAAATCGTACAGCAGAATATTACATAAATCTTCCATGAATTCCGCGAAATATTTTACGCAAAGATTTCAGTAATCTTTCAGTGGAATATTTAATGAAAGATTTCAGGAAGATTCCATAAATATTTTGCTGAAAGAAGTAGCAAAACTTTAAAATCGTACAGCGGAATATTACATAAATATTCCAAAAATATTTTACGAAATATTCCACAGAAAGATTAAAGTAATCTCTCGGTGAAATATTTCATTAAAAATTTCAGGAAGATTGCATAAACACTTTATTGAAAGATCCCGAAAAACTTTTAAATCGTACAGCGGAATATTACATAAATCTTCCATAAATATTCCACGAAATATTTCACAGAATGATTTCAGTAACCTTCTGGTGAAACATTGCATGAAAGATTCCTGGAAGATTCCATAAATATTTCGCTGGAAAATTCCGAAAAACTTTAAAATCGTACAGTGGAATATTACATAATAAATCTTCCAGAAATAGTCCACGAAATATTTCACAAAAAGATTTTAGTAATCTTCCAGTGGAATATTTCATGAAAGATTCTAGGGATATGCTATAAATATTTCGCTGGAAGATTACGAAAAACTTTAAAAACGTACAGCGAAATGGTATATAAATCTTCCAGAAATATCCTACGAAATATTTCACAGAAAGATTTAAGTAATCTTCCAGTGGAATATTCCACGAAATATTTCAGGACGATTCCATGAGCATTTCATTGGAAGATTTCGAAAAACTTTAAAATCGTACAGTGAAATATAACATAAATCTTCCAGAAATATTTCATGAAAGATTTCAGAAAGGTTCCATAAACATTTCGCAGGAAGATTTCGAAAAACTTTAAAAACGTACAGTAGAATAATACATAAATCTTCCAGAAATATTCCTCCAAATATTTCACAGAAAGATTCCCGTAACCTTCTGGTAAAATATTTCATGAAAGATTCTAGGGATATTTCATTAACATTTCGCTGGAAGATTCCGAAAAACTTTAAAAACGTACAGCGGAATGGTATATAAATCTTCCAGAAATATCCCACGAAAAATTTCACAGAAAGATTCAAGTAATCTTTCAGTGGAATATTTCATGAAAGATTTCAGAAAGGTTCCATAAACATTTCGCTGTAAGATTCTGAAAAACTTTAAAAATGTACAGTAGAATAGTACATAAATCTTCCAGAAATATTCCTCGAAATATTTCACAGAAAGATTTTAGTAATCCTTAAGTGAAATTTTGAAGTTTTCGTTGGAAGGCTGCGTGAAACGTTACGGAATGTTTCCAGTGACGCCGATAGGGGGATGTTCGTTAAATGGGAGTTTTATCCCCAAGCGGTTGGAAGATACCTTACTATATAAGCGAAAGGGTATCAGCGCTTTGTTGTGTGCAATCGAAGCGAATATGTAAATGTGATTTTATAATTTTAATATTCATGTATGCGTATATGTATTAATGTAAGAGTATACTGTGTTATTATATTATATATATATATATATATATATATATATATATATATATATATATATATATACTATCCTCTCACAGCATTTCACAACCTTTCAGAAAAATTCAAGAAATATTTCGTAGTAGATCAGAAACTCTGAATCTTCCATTGAAATCTTCCAAAAATCTTCCAGGATTATTTCATGAAAGATGTGAGATTACCCAAACCTTCCATTGAAATATTCTTGGAATCTTCCAGCAATATTCCATGGAATATTCTAATGTAAGAAGAATCAAGGACATATGAATATTAAAGAAATATTCCATGAAAGATTCCTGAAATATTTTAAATCTACCGAGCTAATATTCTGCGAATCTTCCATAAATATTCTTCGGAATATTTTACGATGGATTTCTAAAATCTTCCAGAAATATTTTATGGAATATTTCATGAAAGATTCGTTAAATCTTCCATGCATATTGCATGAAAAGTTTGTGAAATGTTTCAAATCTTTGGTTTCAATATTCCGAAAATCTGCCATGAATGTTCTAACGGAATATTTCATGAAATATACCTGCAAGATTTCTGAAATTTTTTAATGAAAGATCTGAGATGACCCAAATCTTCCAATGAAATATTCTTGGAATCTTCCAGCAATATTCCATGGAATATTCCAATGTAAGAAGAATCAAGGACATACGAATATTACAGGAATATTCCATGAAAAATTCCTAAAATATTTCAAATCTTTCGTGCCAATATTTCAGGAAGCTTCCATAAATTTTCCATGCTGTGTGGGTGTATTTTAAGTTATTATTTTCATTTTGGCGCGGCAGAGGAGTTAATCTGAAGAAGGAATTTTCCTTCTAGCTGGTTTATATTTTCAATTGTTCTGATTATTGTTATGTCTAATGCAGATTGAAGACTAGCCCGATAGGGGAAATTCATTACTATTATTCCTTCGTCGTTTAATTTTGCTATTGCTATTACTGCTTCATTATATCTAGTTGCATTTATGTTTATATGTTTGTAGTCTGTGAATTTTTTTATTATATCTGTAGTTATAGTTTTTCCATCATTTATTATTGTTTTATTATCGTTGTAGTTTTTTGACCATGGATAAATCTTAGTTGTGTCATGAATCATAGTAGGCAATTAAATTTTTAGGCTTTTAAAATTATTTCTTACTTTCATCTAAAAAGTGTTAGCACTAGCTTTGGTTTTATTATGTTCAGGACATGAGAAATTAGACTTGAGTTTTTTATAGGCCTAATAGTATTGAAGCGTAATTTAAAAATGTTTTTGCTTGGTATGTTAACGACTGGACTAGTGCGATAAGCTCCTCACATTCATCCTGACACCAACTTACCGAACATGAAAATGGTGGCGTACAAAGCTTGCGGGTTTTGATTAAGTATACCAAATCGATGAAAAATTTACAAAAATTAAAATTCTAGCTAATCTTTTTTTGAGTTATAAGTGATTTAGAAAAATCTGATAACATGTACTTAATTTATTTAAGAGGAGACCGTATAGATCTGTCCTTGTCTAATCTCAATTTTCGTTATTATTAATAAATTAAATATTGTTTTACAAAAATAAGGGCATAGCCCAATAGATTTCAGGACGAGCAAACGGACCTATTCTATGAAAAAATATAAAATTTTCATTAATTTTTAAGTGAGGTCTGAAACGGAAAAACAATTGAACTTGATAACTGTTTTTCTGTTTCAGACCTCACTCGAAGACTAATGAAAATTTTATACTTTTTCATAGAATAGAATCGTTTACTCGTCCTAAAATCTATTGGGCTATGCCCTTACTTTTGTATAACAATATATAATTTATTAATAATAACGAAAATTTAGATTAGACAAGGACAGAGCTATACGGCCTCCTCTTAAGTAGGATTTACGTATTCATTAAATGTATGACCACTATTAGCGTTACCCAGAATCAACGACAGGAACTTAATTATTTACGAATTTTTAAATGTCGTATTAAATTATCTTGTCTTCTATAATTTTAATTATATTGAACACGTATGAAATTAAAAATTTTATTATTGGTAAATATTTCATTTTTACATCATTTAAATTACATGTTACGATGATTTAAATTATCTTTTATACAAATTTTCTATTTTATAAATAATATATTAAGGTACCAGGACTGAGTTTAGCCTGAAAAAAAAATCAAATATTAATTTAGTCATAATTTTTTTCCAATGATATTAATTAATGAAACTTCTTTTCATCTTAAATATACACGGTGGGCCATTTTAATCTTCGCACTTAATTTTCTCCGAACCTACTGCAGCTACAAAAAAAAGGTCAAAAGCAAAATTGACCGTGACAGAGGGGGCCATTTAACTGCGCCCTTGGTTTTGACCTTGAGGTTCAATTTCAAGGTCATTTGAAGGTCAAGACCATTTTTTTAAATAGGAATACTTATTTTTGACTGCAGATTTCAAAAGAGCGGGAAATTCTAAGATAAGTTTGTCCCAGGTCAAAATTTATTTGGTGATCTTTTCAAGGACGAAAATCGAGGTCAAACGTCTAAAAACCGATTAAATGCCCTTTTTCTGCATTATCTTGGTTTGCTGATAAATGCAAATGATCTAAGTAGTGTTAAATCGTCATCTTAGTTCCAACATGAAAGGATCTTGACCATCTTGACCTTAAGGTCAAATTTCAAGGTCATTTTAAGATCAATAATGTTTTTTCGGTAATAGAAATTCCGATTTTAGACTACGAATTTAAAAATATTAGTTAATTTTACGCTAAAATTATTCTAGGGGAAAGTTGATTTTATGACCTCGGAATGGTCCAAAATCAAGGTTAAATATTGAAAAACTTATCGAATGCTCTTTATCTGAATTACACTGGTTTCCTAAGACTTTAGGTGTATCGGTATAAAAGAAAAGTTTAGAAAAAATTTGTGCATGGCGAAGGGGGCCTCGGCCTATTTTTGACACTGCAGTTAGAAAAAGTGACACTCAAAGTGATATTTTAAGTTTGTTATGTCGTGAATGGATCTGAAGAAGATCAATTCAAGATTAAATAACATAATATGCTTATCCCATCTTTAGCGTTACCCAGGAACAACGACGTGGACGTAATAGGATCATGTTACCTTTAGGGTGCTGGATTATCGTGAGTCTCCTTGCCTCTCACGTTGGGGTGCTGGATTATCATGAGTCCCCTTGCCTCTCACTGTTTTAACCACGAAGCAAATGTTCAAAGTTACCTCCATTTACTTGTAGACACAAAGTTAAGCGCCTTTGAAAATGACGTACAGTCTTCAGTAGAGTTTGTCTCGGAATTCCCGCACATGCGTGACGAATGCGATTTTGCATGTTTTCTTTAGTTGTAGGCCGCTCTTTAAAAATAACATTTTTTAGGAATCCCCACAAATAAAAATCTGGAGATGTTAAATCAGGTGAGTTAGGAGGCCAATTAACTGGCCCTAACCGATCCATCTTTCATGGTAATTTTGATTAAAAAATTCTCGGACAATTTGTGCAAAGTGTGGTGATGTACCATCCTGCTGAAACCACATTCTTCGTCTAGTTTCTAAATCAACATCTCCCATTAATTCTGGCAAGTGGTCTCTTATTAACTGCAAATTGCTGTCTCCATTAACATTTCGCTCAAAAAAGTAAGGGTCAATCAAATATCCATTTACAATCCCACACCATACCATAAGGCTCCAGCGATGCTGATGATCTACAGCTCTGTGCCAATGAGGATTTTCATTTGATCAATAATGACAATTGTGCCTATTTAATTGTCCATCGCTATAAAATTTAGCTTCGTTAGAAAAAAGTACATATTTGAAAAAATTGGGATCATTTTCTACAATGTGTAAGGCCCATTGGCAAAATTCAGTCCTCATTTGCATATGATTCCTTGTCAGTTCCTGTACGAGCGTGATATGGTAAGCATGGTAATTAAGCCTATTTAAAATTCTCAAAAATGTTCGTCTTGGAATACCAACTTCCATTTCTATTTGACGACTGCTGTCATGAGGATTAAGATGAATAACCGCAAGAATAGTTATAACACGAGCATCATCTTCGTTGTACTTATGACGCCTGCGTTGACGAGCAAGACGTCCTCGACGAGCTCTGTCAGTTAAACTTTGTATTGACCTATCACTGGGATGTCTTCTATCTGGAAAGCGTTCAGCGTAAAGTCTTGCTGCAACACGATAGTTATTACGACATTCCCCTAAAACCATTATCATATCAACAATCTCATTTGGAGGATAGTAGCCATTACAACAGTTTTAAAATTTAAATAACACTGTTAAGTTGTAATTTATATTTTAAGTGTAGTCCGACAAACATAAAATTTTTTATAATAATAAAAAAAAGTGAAGAAGTATTAATCGTAGTAAATGATAATTTTCGTCTAGCTCGAATTAGATACTTTAATATTTTTGTAAAAGATTATTTTTAAATCAAAAATAATTTATTTAACACAAACATGACTCTACAAATTTCTTCAATTACTACGAAGAACGCTTTAAAAAAAATTCAGTTATAAGATAAAACTGAATAATGAGTAGGGGCAAAATTCAATATGAAAATTTATCCATCGTTCTTCGTAAAACATTATTTCCTAATCAAAAATAGTCTAAAAAGAATATTCTAATATTTAATCCGCGTTTAAATTTATTTATTGCTTTTACTACTTCTTGAGTCTTAATATTATTATCAAAACTATTTTTATTTTTGTTTATTGCACTTGAAATATTAATTACAACTGAATAGTGCTATTTTAATTTTCAACTTTTGTATAACCTTTAAATAAAATTGTTGATATAAAAATGGTTTTAGAGGTGTGTCCTAATATTTTCATTCTGCACTAAGACTTTACGCTGAACGTTCTCCAGACAGAAGACATCATACTAGGTATTTCAGCATTTGACCTTGGCATAACCTTCCAAAAGTCATGAAAAATATTTTAAAATACTGTTTCTGACGTAAAATTTTACGCTCTTTTAAGTCGACCTTGAAATGACGTTGAAACTGAAGTTCTAGGTTAAAATTAATCACACCAAAAAGTCCAGACAAAAGTTGTGCATGGCGAGGCCTCCTTCGCCATGCACAAATTTTTTCTGAACTTTTCTTTCATACCGATACACCAAAAGTCTTAGGAAACCAGTGTAATTCAGATAAAGAGCATTCGATAAGTTTTTCAATATTTGACCTTGATTTTGGACCATTCCAAGGTCATAAAATCAACTTTCCTCTAGAATAATTTTAGCGTAAAATTAACTAATATTTTTAAATTCGTAGTCCAAAATCGGAATTTCTATTACCGAAAAAACATTATTGATCTTAAAATGACCTTGAAATTTGACCTTAAGGTCAAGATGGTCAAGATCCTCTCATGTTGGAACTAAGATGACGATTTAACACTACTTAGATCATTTGCATTTATCAGCAAACCAAGATAATGCAGAAAAAGGGCATTTAATCGGTTTTTAGACGTTTGACCTCGATTTTCGTCCTTGAAAAAATCACCAAATAAATTTTGACCTGGGACAAACTTATCTTAGAATTTCCCGCTCTTTTGAAATCCGCAGTCAAAAATAGATATTCCTATTTAAAAAAATGGTCTTGACCTTCAAATGACCTTGAAATTGGATCTCAAGGTCAAAACCAAGGGCGCATTTAAATGTCCCCCTCTGTCACGGTCAATTTTGCTTTGGACCTTTTTTTTGTAGATGCAGTAGGTTCGGAGAAAATTGAGTGCGAAGAATAAAATGGCCTACCGTGTCTATTAAATACAAGACTTTGACCCAAGAATAATTTTAAAAAACCTCGACCAATACTTAAAATTCTTTTGATTAGTCGAAGAAGGGATTTTTTAAATTTTAGTACTTGCCGTAGACTTCCTCAGCCAATTTTTAACTAATTGACCTCAAATTTACCAGAGATCTTCAGTTTATATATCTTTACAAAATAAAAATTCTGGAATTTTAATAAGATAAGTTTAAGTGTATGTTGAATTGAATTACATAAATTTCACAAAAACATGTATTTTTATCAACTTCTTCTAAACCAAACTCAAATAAACACTTTTAATACAGCTATATATTTATATATGTTGGTCTCAAGCCCAAAAATGAATAATGCAGAGAGGTAGTGTTCAATTTATATTATACCTATAATTTAATGAATAAAATTGAAAATATTTGTAGATTGAAAAATTTTGAATTCTTATATCATCAAAATTATTTATATTGTATTTCTCGGTGTCAATTCGAATTATTTTTTTCATTAAGTTCTCCATATATTAGCAATTATTTTAATAAAATTTATTATAGCTTTTGAATTTTCATATTATTTGAATTAAATATCTTATATTTGTACATGTAAATTTAAATTATCTAAGACTATTAGAATAAAAAAATGTTCTACAAACAATATGTTAAAAAATATATACTGTTTCCAAAACCCAAAATTAATAGATATTCAATTATAGCTTCATTCGGGGGGTCAGCGAGTGAAGCGAGCAGAGGGACCCTCCTAGTGTATATATATATATATATATATATATATATATATATATATATATATATATATATATATATATATATACATACATATATATGTGTGTGTGGGTGTAGGTTCAAAGATGGAGACGTAAACTAGCAGACTATGATTTTAATATAATTTATAAAAAAGGGAAAATAGATGTAAACATCGATGCATTATCAAGAAACCCAATAGATATAATTTTTTTTTTTTTTTTTTTTTAAAAAAAGATTAATATATAAAGGATTTTGTCCTTTATATGATTAACCTTTTTTATATGGTGAAGTCGAGGGAGTCCATCCCGGTACCCGTTTAACACATTACATCAGGCTAGACTGTCAGACCCACCATACCGAAAACTTTGACTACCGATGGATGGTCAGCTACTTTTGGGACCAACAATCAACCGATACTCAATGAGGTCGGATTTTGTAAGAGTCGCTATATGGGTAGCACATACACTAATTTTCTTTCGAAAAAAAGTCAGAGGTGCCTGGCCAGGATTCAAACCCGTGCCCACCGCGTTGGAGGCAAGAGCTCTATCCGTTACGCCACCGCGCTCCTACACCAATAGATATAATAGAAATAAATGTAATAAGAAGAGCACAAAAAGCTAAAGAAAATGAACCAATAGATATACCTACAAATGAAGTAAAAATATAAAAACTTAATGAAGAGCGCGTTCGCATTAAAAAGAAACGAGGTCGTCCAAAAAAATTAAGACGATAACGAGTAAAAAAACTGAGATAATTAAAAATGAAAATGAAATACAACAAAATATATGTACGAACAAATCAAATACAATTATTTACTTCAAAAATTCTATCGAATAAAGAAAAGATAATATCATACATCTAATTACTACTAATAGAATATCATTAGATGAAATCACAAATAAATATCTTAAGCACATCGAATACACTTTTAGATAGAATTTTCCTATGACTTATTATTGATCCACACAAAATCAGTATCAATGTAAAATCTTATCAGTTATTATCTTTTATACACATACATACATACACATACACATAGATATTTATGTATATATATATATATATATATATATATATATATATATATATATATATATATATATCTACCTATATTATATAGCTATATTAGAAATTAACCCTCGGACCCTTCACACCCCTCCACGCCCCCTACTCCCCTCTATAGCCCCTCCACGGCGCCTCCACAAAATAACGTAAAATTGCTTAAAATATTACGATATTTTTTATTGTTGCTTTTATTCTAAGTACACTCCACCCCCCCCCTCACCCCTCTACACTCCCCACACCCCTCCGCACCCCTCCATGGCACCCCCACGGAACACCTACGGCACCATCACGACCCCTCCACTGCCCCCCCCCATATATAATAATGTATGTATTTAAATATACAAACTTAAAACTTAACAAAATAATATATAATTTGTAATATTAAAATTAATTAATGCTAGAATTAATACAAAAATTTTATTAAAAAAATATTTATTTTCTTTATTTTAAAATGATTATAAAAACAATTTTTAAATTATTTAATATAATATAAGAAATTAAATAAAACATATAAATTATAAAACAAAATGATTTTTATGGCTACTGGCGAAGGCTTCCATTAACAAAAAGACCTAACGCGTCATAAGCGGTATCTCTGCAAATTTATTTATTTATATCCTCCTGAAAATAAGTTTTTTATTACAGTTTATTTATAAATGATTTAATTTGATAAAATATATTTAATTGTAATATATATATAAATGATAAATATTTTCATTTATTACTTACAATATTGTGTATTTTAATGTCTTTTCAAACTATCTATTCTATGGAAACCTTTTCCACAATATTTACATATATTCAAATATATATCATCGTGACTTCTTGAATGTCTGATTAAATGATCTAATCTACTATATGATTTCTCACATTGTTTACAATTATATTTTTCTGTTTTATTTTTATCGTGACTATTTATGTCTTTTATAATGTTTTTTATTTTCAATAATTAATCCACAAATATTACAAATTATAGTATTTATTTTATGTTTTTCTTTCACATGAATTTTAAGATAATTTTCGCTTGAATATGTTGAATGACAAATTGAACATATGAATGAATTATTCATTGTAATTTTGATGTGATTATGTCAACTCTAAAAAAAAAGATATATTATTAAATATATATTTTTATTATTAAATTTAATATTTTAAAACATAAATTTTTAATAATATAATTTTATCTTTAAAAAAAATTTTTAAATTATGCATAAGTATTTAAAATTAGGTATAAGCAAAGTATATAAAACATTAATATATTACTTTATTTCAATTAAAAAAAAATTTATATCAATGGCTTGGACAGGAATAGCTTTAATTTTGTTACCAAATGGTATGACAAGCCATAGAACATTTAGATTACCTATAGACTTAAGTAATATTGAAAATGCTTTTTTAAAATTAGAATCTGATAAACATAAGTTACGACTAACAGATATTATTATTTGGGATGAAGCTTCTATGATTCCCAAAAAAGCATTAGAAATTGTGGATAAAACTTTACAAGATGTTTGTTCAAATAATAAACCGTTTAGAGATAAATTAATAATTTTAGGTGGTGACTTTAGACAAATTTTACCTATAGTAAAAAATGGATTCAAAGATACAATTATAAAAGACACTATAAAATATTCACATCTTTGGAAATTATTTAAAATTTTTAATTTAAAAACTAATATAAGATGTAATGATAAAAAATTTTTCATCTTTTTTATTAAATATAGGAGAAGGAAAAATTAATACTTTCATTATTCCCGAAGAATATAAAACTAATAATATATGTGATACAATTTATAAAGGTATAAACAACAATTACAATTTTTCTGAAAATGTTATTTTAACTTTACATAATGAAGATGTAAACATTTTAAATAATAAAATATTAAAATTAATTGATGGTGAAATGATAACTTATTACAGTATATATCATGCAACTTATAAGGGCATTGATCAAACTGATGAAAATATTCATTTAAATTATCCTATTGAAATGTTAAATAATATTAGAGAAGGATTACCTCCTCACGAAATTAAATTAAAGATTAACGCAATTATAATGTTAATTAGAAATCTTAGTATAACTGATGGATTATGTAATGGAACTAGATTAAAAATAACTAAAATATTTAAATTTAATATAGAAGCTGAGATTATTACAGGAGAAAATAAAGGAAATAAAGTTTTTATACCAAAAATAACTTTAAGTACAAATGAATCGTCTTCTTTGCCTTTCATTTTACACAGAAAACAATTTCCTATAGTGTTAGCATTTGCAATAACAATTAATAAGTCACAAGGACAAAGTTTTGAAAATATAGGTATATATATTAAAAAACCATTATTTTCACATGGTCAGCTATATGTCGCACTTTCAAGATGTAAAAATAAAATATATATATATATATATATATATATATATTCAAAATGAATAAGATAATAAAAATGAAATTAAAAACATAGTTTGGAAAGAAATATTAAAATAATAATTTATATAATTTAATTATTTATATTAATTGTTTATATAATTTAATTATTATTGTTTACAGGTATCGTATTTATAAAATTCATATTTATATATATATATATATATATATATATATATATATATATATATATATATATATATATGTACAACAAAACACCTATGAGTTGCATAAAAGCTATGTACGTACAAATATATATATATCTGAAATGCGCTTACTCCTGAAATATTTGTTGTATGTATGACGTATTTACATTCATGTAAATATGAAAATTTTTTTCTCAATTTTTTTTATATCTCTTACTAAACCAAAATATTCCAAATTCCACACCGATGAAAATATAGGTCTTAAGGCCACCTATCCATAAAAAAAATTTGAGACAAAAATGGCTTTTTTGAGAAAAATGCATTTTTCATTTTTTACAAAAAGTGCAATTGCACTTTTTTTGTTAAAGAAAATAAAAGACTAATATAATATTAAGTCCTAAGCCTTTTCCATATTAAAACAATATTGCAACGAGGTGTTGATTATTTGCAGAGGCTTCTTGTATGTTTGATTCCTGTGTTACTATACAGTCCTTAGTTAAGTATTTTCTGCGAAATCCACTTTAAAATAGTATTGTATATTTTCAGTAGTGTTATTAATGCTCTATCAGATAGTTGTTTTATGAGGATGTTTCGTATACTAACTGGTTCATGGCTATTGCTTTTGCTTGATTGTATTGCTTCGTTCAGTTCAATTATAGTTAGTTTTTTATTTATTTTTTCTATGGATACATCATAATCGATTTTGGTAGTGTTTTCCTTAATGTTTTCCTTAATCCTTATTTGCTTTTTTAATCTCTAGAAATTCTGGTTCGTATTTTTTATTATTAGAGTTTTCAGATAATTTTATCGACAAAATCTTTGCTATTTCCTTTGGGTCTGTAATAGTAGAGTTGTTCTGTTCAAGTGCAATTATGGAAGTCAGTTTTTTTATCCTTCTATTGATTTGATTTTTTTCAAATACCTTCACTGGTTATATTATAATTAATTGAGTTTAGGAAATTTATCCATATTCAGTTTTAACATTCTTCACTGTCCTTCTAGCTATCGTTTTAAGTCTAATAAACTTTATTATATTCTCTTCTGTTTTATTTTTTTATATTTATTTAGTGCTTTTTAAAATATTTTTAATTGCATTAGGGCATGTTTTGTTCCACCACGAGTTATATTCATGTTGGAATTTTTCTGTTGTTTTTGCTATGTTATAATCTGCTACGTAAAATTATTTCGTTAAACGTTATAATTATTTTATCTATATCTTTTTTTTGTTATTTAGATTGTCTTCAATAGCACGGTTCATTTCATCAATTTTATCATTTACAATTTCTTTAAATTAAATAACATGCTTCGTTAATTTTTATGTTTATTAGATGACTACCAAATAGTTGATCTATTACACTCTACTCTAATTTTGTTGTTATAATATCGCTTGCTAAGGTTGGATTGTTCTTTCAAAGTATTTCTTTAATTATTCTTTCCCTTTTATCATTTTTATTAGGATCTCATAGTTTACTATGGTTATTGAAGTCTCCTCATATAATATGGAGTAGATAGTTGTATAATTAAATTTTTTTATAGCACTGCGTGAGCTAAATCCGCTTTTCCTACACCCTCAAGTGGGCGCAAAATATAACTTTTTTTAAACTGTGTAAAAAAGAACTATCGTAAGAAATCTTACACTTTATTACACTGTTCAAAAAAATATTCATATCAAAATCACACGTCACAATCATTCTTTATACACAATTAATACGTAGAATATCTTTTCCCACAAAATAATAAGTAGAAAATCAAAAAGTATAAATACTTTAATTAACATTAAGAAAACAAAAATTATAGTTTACAAATTATTGTTGTACCTTGAGTTTTCGAAGTATGTAGCGGCGCGCATGCGCGTACAAGTCTAGGGACCCACTACAAACTGCGTGGCCACTTGAATTCGATCGATCGAGTAAAAGTGTCCCTCTTACCGGCGAGCAACAAAAGCTTTGCTAAGTTATACTAAAACAAAAAAAACGCTAACCTTCTTCTATATACACTGTGAAAACAAAAAAATTAATATTAAAAAGTTAAAAGTTATATAACAAATAAGATAAAAAATTTCAATCATGTTTGACATTTTGTTTGCAATTTTATTAAATGTTTACTTAATCATACTAAACATAACAACTAAATAAATTTCAAGTTCAACCCTGCCTCTAAATTTTACGTGACTTAGTATAACTTACTAAGGCGACAGAAGAGCATTCTAACGAGACTTGATCAACCGAATATCTCCTCAAATACCAAATCTTTTCTTATGTATTTTTATCCCCTGAATCCAAATTTTGAAAGTGTTTTGCTCAAAAAAGGGGACGAAAAAATATAAACAATTTATTATTTCGATCTCTTAGGGATTAGAAATGATAAAACTCAAAGATTTTCGAGTATTACGTGACGTTTCGTCAGCCCAGGGTTTGCTGACCTCTTCAGACTTTCTTAAAAATTAAAACAAATAAATAAAATATTACATTATACAAGAACACACTTCTACTAATAAAGTTATAAAACAAACCTTAAAAATTATATTATACAAATTTACATGATCGTCAAAATTTAGATTATTAAGAGTAAGTATCCTCTTCGTCGACACAAATCAAACTGACAAAATACAATAATATTAAGCTATAATAAACCTCCAGAATTTAGCTTAATATTTTAGCTTAATATTATTGTATGTTGTCAGTTTGATTTGTGTCGACGAAGAGGATACTTACTCTTAATAATCTAAATTTTGACGATCATGTAAATTTGTGTAATATAATTTTTAAGGTTTGTTTTATAACTTTATTAGTAGAAGTGTGTTCTTGTATAATGTAATATTTTATTTATTTGTTTTAATTTTTAATAAAGTCTGAAGAGGTCAGCAAACCCTGGGCTGACGAAACGTCACGTAATACTCGAAAATCTTTGAGTTTTATCATTTCTAATCCCTAAGAGATCGAAATAGTCTATCATTCACATAAAACATGGAGGGACATATAATAATTCAACATAAACAATTTATTGTTAAATTTTTGAAAATGACTATTTTAAACTAAATAAAAAATATTCCTGATATTTTTAATGCATATTCATTTTATTTATTTTATTATTTTTAATGTAAAAACTTTTGCATTGATTTATCGCTGTTTTCATATTAACTGAATAGTATTGTATATGGCTAATTCCATTCATATTCATGCAAGCCGTCACGGATCGAATTTTTTTTTTTTTCGCTGAAAACTATGTGAATTTGTTCTAATACTCAAGAAAAGATGTGGGAACCCCGAAATACGGCTTAAAAATTTTTTTTCACGACGCTATAGCTTGTTTTGTGTTAAATGTCAAAATGAAAGGTGAAAAAATGATAATGGACCTGCATATTAAAAATGCTCTATCTCCATGAATTTTTTACTTTTCGAGACGATTTTTTTTTTAAATGTGAGGAATTAAATTTCAATGTTTTATGTGAGATTCAAATTAATGCTGTTGAGCTATTAACGGGATGTCGGAGTTAGAATCGATTTTCGCTTCTTTTATCTGATTGCTATCTCTATAAATTGACTATTTAGACAAATATAATGACTTGCCCGCGCTAAAGCTACATTAATTTAATTATTTTTGTTAAAAAAAAAATCACTTAAACTTGTTATTTTCATGAACTTTGAATGAAAAATAGATATCAAGCTCGATAAACCTAACCTCAAAATACTATACATTGAAAGTTTGTTCATAACTTTTTATGTGTAGTATTTTAATAAATTTCTTGAGTTGTCTTCTAACTTTGAATAAAAATATTATTAGGAGGAAATAACTACGATATCCTCTTAATAAAAAACCAAAAAAAATACGATTTTTCATCAACGTGATTTTTTCAAAAACTACATTTTTTGTTCAAATTTTAATGTTTTTATACTTATGTATGTATTTATAAAAACTAACTTTTAAGGTGGGACTATTTTACGTTATTTTTTTAATGAATTTTCTAAATTTTATTCTATTTTTTCAATTGCAGAATATTAAGACCATGTACTCTTCCAATAATTATGCTCTTTCGCTATTCGTTCACTGTTTAAGTATATTGTTAGTGTTTGCAGAAACCTTCAAAATAAGCCATTGGTCAACTTTTTTGGTCAATTAGAACAAAAGTTATAGCAAATTAAGGTTTAAAAATATGTTAAAAAAGAAAAAATAAATAATCGTTTATTCAGTTTGTATTTCGCATCTGCGAGTGAAATTCAGTTTAAAAGTAGTTGGTCTATGCCGCTGCTAGATAGCGAAGTCGTGTTCCAAACGTACTCATTAGCAATACAGCGCATCGCAGTACATAAGAAGAGATCGAATTGAAAAACAAATCGTCTAATAATGTTTTTTTCGCTTTATTAAATGATTTCGATTTAATTACAATAGTATCATCACTGGCCAAGATAAAGTGCAAGGACTTGAAAAA
Organism: Anastatus disparis; assembly: GCA_017163975.1. NCBI lineage: Eukaryota > Metazoa > Arthropoda > Insecta > Hymenoptera > Eupelmidae > Anastatus > Anastatus disparis. Next base: position 2,296,645 of record JAFFSR010000291.1, on the reverse strand, counting down.
AAGTTACACGAAAGCTATATATCATTCCTCTAAAAATCGAAGTCTTTGCAGCGCTTGTATCCAAAAATTTTGCTATCTAGAGAAGATAAAGTTTGCGCTGGATGCTATAAATTATTCTTAGAAGAAGTGAAGAATGCTGCACCTTCTTTATCTAATTCAAGCAGTCAACGATCTTTAGAAGAAATTAATGACGCTGAAATTGTGGTGCATGAGGCCTAACAAAACGGCAAATAATTTGAATTTGAAGATTTCACCTATCAAGATACCTGAAACTGTTAATTTGAAGATGCGAAAATCGTATGCTATTAGAAAAAGAAAGCAAATGAATGATGCATTCGATTCTCAAGTAGTTAGTGAAATGATGAAATTTTATGATATAACGGATTCGCCTAAATTGAGTAAAAGCATCGAATGTAAGATATGGCATAAATGGCTCGGAAATATGAAAATTGCCTTAAAAAATTGTTAAAGTTTTTCCAAAAAAGTGCGGCTATTAACCCTTATACCTACTGATTTTTTCAAAGAATATTTATAATAAGCTCTGCTAGGTGTAATTACGTATGTGATTGATCAAGCACGCTCACTGGTGAATAATGAAGATGTTCATAAAAAGCTTGAAAATTATAGTGGCCATTCTTTGGATAGGGAGTTGTGTTAAAAGTCGAAAAGTATTATTCAAACGATGATTTTAATGACTCGACAAAGTGCAAATAAAAATGATACAATATCTGTAAAAGAAAATGGTATCAAAACTAAAAAATTTAAGTGCTTTCTTACGCGAAGCATGCAATAAATGTTTAAATTATTCAAAGAAGAAAATCCCTAAATGAAAAAAAAAATCGGCAAATCATCATTCTATGCCTTGAGACCAAAGTGGGCTATACTCCACCACCCAATGAAACGTGTCTTTGTATTTATTGCGAAAATTTGAAACTTATGTTGATAGATTTAAAAAAATTATAATACAAACAATAAACATGACATTTCAAAAATTGAATCAAATATATTTTCTTCTTTATTTTGCTCTAAGGATGATATGGAATGTGTACTGGGACTGTGCAAAATCCCCAATTGAAGAAACTATTGATTTGGAAATGATTTCCTTGACGGAAGAAGATCTTTATGAAGAAATAACTTATAATATTTGGAAAAATATAATACTTAATAAAACTAGTACCATTGAAGACTTCTTGATGCGATTGAGAAAGTATGCTCTCGTTGTGAGTGCTCATAAAATGATTAAAGAAATTCAACGTATTGCTATTCGTGAGGCAAAACTTTTAATAAAAAAAAGCTAGTTCCAATTAATCACTCACGTAGATTTTGCCAAACATTGGACGGTCTTATTACAAAATAAGGTACAAAGCTACCACTGTAGCAAAAATCGAATATTTATATTTACATCGGTATGCTATTTCAGAAATCATTCGACGGTCTATTAGGTCACAGTTTGTGACGATACGAACATGATTCTCCTCATGCTATAATGGCTACAAATTCAATTATAGAGAATATAAAGCAAAAACTCTGCAAGAATTAGAAGGAATCATAATCATTTCGGATGGAGCCGCCAGTCATTTCAATAATAGATACCAATTTCACGAGTTTAGAAATTCTAAAGAAAAAAGAATATGGTTCTTTTTGCAACTGGGCATGGAAAAGATGCATGTGATGGATTAGGAGGTATAGTTGAAAATTATACCACAGTGTACAATTTGTTCAAGCAAAGTGCAGAATTTATTAGGAACGCAGAGGATTTCGCGACTCATGTGTCACTTTACACTCCATCTATCAATATTCTCCTTTTAAGGAATCAGACCTGAGTTTAAGTCTGAAGAAAAATAAAATTAAAATGCAGTCATAATTTTTTTTTTCTTATAATATTAATTAATGAAACTTCTTTTTACCTCAAACATACTAAATACAAGACTTCGACCCAAGAATAATTTTAAAAAACCTCATCCGAAGCTTGAAATTCTTTGGGTTGGTCGAAGAATAGAATTTTAAATTTTGGTACTAGCTGTGGATTTTCTAAGCCAATTTTCAATTGATTGATCTCAAAATTTCTAGAGATCTACAGTTTATATATCTTCATAAAATAACAGTTTTAGTTTTTTTCAAAGGAAAAGAATTTAGAAGTTTGGTTTAGAAGAAGTTGATAGAAATACATATTTTTGTGAATTTCATGTAAGTAATTGAATTTAACATACACTTAAACTTATCTTATAAAAATTCCAGAACTGTTATTTTGTGAAGATATATAAACTCAATTTCTCTGGAAATTTTGAGGTCAATCAGTTAAAAATTGGCTGAGAAAGTCTACGGCAAGTACCAAAATTTTAAAAATCTATTCTTCGAGTAACCAAACGAATTTTAAGCGTGGGATGAGGTTTTTTAAAATTATTCTTAGGTCAAAGTCTTGTATTTAATATATATTTAATTTTATTAAATTTAAAATTGCTGTAACTTTTGTTCTAATTGACCAAAAAAGTTTACTAATGGCTTATTTTGAAGGTTCTTGCAAAAATTAACAATATACTTATAAACTAAACAGTGAACGAATAGTGAAAGAGCATAATTATTGGAAGAGTACATGGTCTTAATATTCTATAATTGAAAAAAATAGAATAAGATTTAAAAAATTCATTAAAAAAAATAACGCAAAATAGCATATTCTGACCCATCTCAAAAGTTAGCTTTTTTATTTATAAAAATGTATTAAAATCTAATAAAAAAAATGTATAGTTTTTGAGAGAATCACGTTGAAAAAAAATATAGTTTTTTAGAAAATCACGTTGAAAAAAAAATCATTTTTTTTTTGGTTTTTCATTAACAGCTCGACGGCATTAATTTCAATCTATAAAATAACAACGCCATAAAAAAGTAGGCTGAACAACTCACATTTAAAAAAAAAATTCGTCCTGAAAAGTAAAAAATTGACGGAGATAGAACATTTTGAATATGCAGGTCCATTTTCATTTTTTCACCTTTATTTTAACATTTAACACAAAATAGACTATAGCGTCGTGAAAAAAATTTTTTAAGCCGTATTTCGGAGTTCCCACATCTTCTCTTGAGTATTAGAACACATTCACATAGTTTTCATAAAAAAAAAAAATTCGATCCGTGACGGCCTGCATGAACATGAATGGATGAGCTATATTATAAGATAGCATACTCATCTGAGTAAATTATTCATATTTCTATTAAAAATACCAGAATTTTTCATTAAAAAACCAGAATTTTAGACTTCGACTTTCAATATTTCCTTGGTTATAGACAATTAAAGAATGTCACTGGAATAGGTTTTGAAACACTTATAATTTTTAACATGATAGTTAGAAGCTTGAAATTTTTTAAAGCGAAATCTGAGCTCAAATGTTTTCAAAATAGCACTTACAGCATATGAAAATGTTATTTTTCCCTAAGGTTATGCCGTAGTAAAGATTAGACTAAATTTTAGCTTTTATTACTAGTTGATGTTTCGAAAAGAAATTTCAAGTCCAATATTTATTACACTATAACTTTAAGGAAATAGTACGTTATACAACGAGGGAGTATATTCCTGAGGAAGAAATTAGACTTTGCTCCCTAATTGCATATTGTGCTTTATTTCTACCTCAATAGTAGCAACTTAATTTACTTAGAAAAAATGGAACAACTAAAAGAAAATTGAAATTGAAAATTTAGAGTCAAATTCTTATAAAGTTTATAATAGAGTCGATGCGCCAGTTACCGAGTCTTTAAGGTAATTGCAGAGAAATTTTGTTTAATAAGTGAAATTTTACTATTCTTCAAAAGTTTTATAAATCATTCACTCAAAGTAAAATACATTTTTTATAGAGGAAATAAAAGTTTATAGTGAAAAACTAAAGAATTGTTAGTTTATTGGTTGAATTGATAAAGCTTGTTAGATGCGCCAGTTTACCGTGTGTCGTCTGCTTACCATATAAATACATACTTTTATTACCGTGCTCTGATTATCAACATTGTATACTTTAATATAGGCCGCAGCAATCGGGGAGGACACGGTAACTCACACATCCACCCTATATCGATTTCTATTTCAATTCAATACTTTTATATTAATTTTTATTAGTTTATTTTAAATTAATGAAATATTGATATTTCATTTCATGGAAAAATATTAATATTTTATAAAATAATTTAACAATCTATTATCAAATTTCATAAGTTTTGAAAAGTACGAAAAGTACTTTCCTCCAGCAAAATTTTTGAAGTTCAGCCCACTTTTCGAGTAAATAAAGTGGCCATTATCGTTGAGACAAGAATGAGTTTTGACATTGTTCCATTTAAAAACAAGTTTCAAGCTTTTAGCTATCAATGCTATTGTCTGTAATTAGGGAAATATTGAGTGTTGGGGTCTAAAATTTTGGTTTTTCATATATTTTTATTTTTGAAAACTCATCCTAAAGTTTCAACAAAATCCGTGATACAGAGGTCTGATTCTCTCCTAGTGAATAGTATTGTGGCTGATTGTATTTCAAATCAAACAGAGGTTAGATCCTTTAATCGACAATGTGTGTGCCAACAGAGTATATTTGAAAATAAGGAAACACATGTTAATAGTATAGCTATGTAACTTCTAATTTACCTTACTCCTCCTCCTTTACTATCCTTTTCCATGCTAAACCCCTTCCCCCACTTCTCAAATTTCCGCTGCCATTTTGGATTCCTCCTTACCCCTCTCACCTCCAGCCAACAGAAAGCCATCGAAGTCATAGGCTTCTCCCACAATCACGTGACGTCACTCCTTAGCGGGAAATTCAAATTTATATTTTTATATATGTATATTATCGAGGGATTTTGCGTGCCGACCCCCTTTTATAAATTTGTTTTTTTTTTTAAATCTTATTATGATATAAATATTAACCCTATATCAGATAAAAAATCAAAAAAACAAAAACAAAAATGGATGTACACTATACACGTATATGATACATACGTAGGTAACCTGTGAATTAATACGTTTAAAAGTTAAAAGAATTAATGATTGCGTTTTCACGCCACCTTGCAGTAGATACCTTAATGCGTTCTTAATTGGTGGTATTTAAAAATTTTCTTCATTTGTTAAAAAAACCTTAATTTTTTTATAACTTAAAAGAATATTTATTTTTTGGAATTAAAACTTAATTATTCTGTTATAAATTTATTTGTTCATAAATGAAAAAAAAATCAAAATTATTCTCTTGTTTATGAATTTGCTTGTTTACAAATTGAAAAAAAAGTTATCATATACGAATTACTTCATAAAATTAAAAAAAATAAAACAATATTCTTTCTATCCACAAATTTTCTTCCCTACACGCCACCACCCCGCTTATTTAATAACATTTACATTAAATATTAAATTATTCAATAAATAAAAGCAATGATATTATTTTTTTTCTTCTATTAATCATCAAATAACAAATTAATAAATAAAATAAAAAATTTTTTTGAATAAAAGATAAATAAATAATTAAAGCAATAATGGTACTTTTTTTTATTATTTATCAAATATTAATTTCAAAAAATTAAAAATTCTTTTCAATAATAGATGAACTTTAAAATTCAGATTCTTCTAATTTTAAAGATATTTATTTTTATGTAACAAAAAAGGTAAATTTTTTGACAAAACATTACAAGCTATGAAATAAGTCGATACAAAAACACTTAAATAAAAAATTAAAGTTTTTTCAAGCCAAATAAACATAAAACAGAATTATAAAATAATAAAAAAATTTGACAAAATAACGTTAATTAGATAAGGTAATGGGAACTTCAAAAGTATTCCAAAAATAAAATCATCTTTAAGAATAATCTCGAATCAATGTAATGACAAGAAAGTATCGTAAAATAATGTAAAGAAATGAGAAAATAATAATTTTTACGAAACGTAAAAATAATCTAAAGTATTTTGAAACTACAAGTGTTTCAGCTACTTATATGAATTTTAACCATCTAATGAATAGCTAAGTTAAATGAATTTAGTTATTTCTTAACCTAAAATAAATTAAGGTATTATTAAACTGGTATTCAGCTAATTGTTAGCTTAAATTGAACTATTCCATGCATAAAATTTAATTAAATTTCATCACTTTTATTTTGATTTTTATTACTTCTCAGCCTAATTTAGCTAATTATAGCTTACATCAGATTAATTTTTAGCTGAATCAATCTTAGTTTTGACTTAAATTGGATCAAATCTCGACTGAACTTGGCTAATTTTTCGCTAACTTCCAATTTAAATTTGAAAAATTTGAACTAAATTTCAGCTAAATTTAACTTGATTTTAACTAACTTTTAACTAATTTCTAGTTAGATTTTGTATAATTCAAGCTAACTTCAAGATTAAATTCACTTAACTTTTAGTTGAATGTAACTCTTAGGTAAATTCATCCGACTTTGACTAGATTTTAGCTGAATTTTAACTAACCACAGTGCAATGCTTAAAGCATTCAAGTCTTAATTTGATTTACAAATGTTCTTGAGCTGATTGAAAAGTATTTAAAAAAAATTATTTTATAAATTATATAACTTTAACTTAAGTTTAAGGAAGTCGCGCTTGACTAACGTAGCGTATTAATTTTTGGGTTATTGTTGAAGTAAAATAATAGGAAGATTATGTAAATTTATACCCACTTCTTTTAGTATGAAAGCCAGAGTTCCGAATAGAAGAGACAATTGTCTTCAAACTAGTGGATCAGTAACTTATCTCATTTTTTTTACAATGGCGAGTGAATTAAATTATCACGTTAATTTAGATAAATCTTCGGAATTAAAGGAAATTAAAGATTTAGAAGTTAATACAACTTATAAAATTAAAAAAATTACAAGAATTTGAGGAGTTATATCTTCTCATACTTGTTGAAGCCTGTCTATTTTTGAATAAATCTAAAATAAAAAAGCGTCTGTTATTTATAGTTAGTTAATCTCCATTTTCTCGGAAATACTCTCAAAGAGGAATTTTTTCATGAGTCTTACGTTGTGAAGAACGCTGTATGTTACATTATGTTGTGGGTAAACCGTGACAAGTTTGATCTTGTCTAGCGGTGGAAAGCCCATTTCTGCTACATCATGGATTTTAAACTTTAATCGTTTTAACCACGTTTTCTTAATAGAGCCCATGACTAAGACTTTACTAGGATCGTGTAATGCCTCTCTGAGTAAGTTTATTTCATCTGTGTATGGAATATTTCCTGAATCCCATGATAGTTCGTGGTAATGCTTTTGTAACCATATATTTTCTCTCTTATACTTATCAGATAATCGACGCAAAGGCTTCTCGAATAAAAGTACAAAAGGGTTGGAGTTATCTTTGAGTAGAACTATAGCTGATTCTTAAAGAATATAGTCATTGCCTGGCTGTTTAAAGTCTTGCATATCTACCAAGTACTCCATCCTGAATGAGTGACTCTTACTGATAAATCAGCATTTTATAATGATTCTCCCACTATTCATACAAGTTTTCGTACGTTATCGCTTGCGGAGCTGTACTGAACTACACGATCATGCAAGATTAAGCTACAAGCAGATTTTCTAGCTGGAAAATTTTCTTTCGATTTAAATCCCAGTCAAACTTATACAGGAGCAGTTTTTAATGATTCATTTTGTTTAGTACAATCAATCACAATTAAAGGTAAGTACTCGATGTAATGTTGCTTTTTCAGCATTGGCTCGATATCTTTAAAATAGTGAGCTCTTTGAAAGTTGGCGTACATCTCGTATAGCATGGCGTATTGATTATAAGAGATATCTAAACTTAGATTTGTATTAGGGTAGTATTGGGAATTCAGAAGCAGCTTGACATTACTCATATTGCAATGATCGAAGTGACTCGCGTTGATAGTTCTCTGACTTTTTTGATTCATTTGAAAACCTAGTATTACAAACCCTCAAACACATTAGCCCGAGTAGGGTCTAGTGCTGGCTGTACAACAGCGTTAAAATCATTTCTCGATCTTGTCAGAATAAGCTAGTATTTTACGTTGATTACGATTTTGCGATTATTTTCAGCAAAGCCGAGAATTATAGCGAAAGGAATTGATACGTCAAAATAACATGCATTATTAGTCAACTGCTGCGTTTCTTCGACATCCAGCCATCCTGCGTTTTCAATAATCAAGTTTTGACTGGGATTGAGCGAGACCCAACTTTTTATTAGAGTAGTCAAATCAACATTTTTACACTCATCGATTTCTACTGCGTTGTTCTCGTAGCATTTTTTCTTAAACATATGACAGATAGCGTAGTTGACTAATTTAGTATTAGCTACAGCAGTTCCATCGACTTTCACTTGTCTGCCACAAATATATAACGAACTGCTCGATGGTAGAAGACATAAATCTTGATATTAAATGGATATGGGAATCTCATTGCTGTAGTTAAAGTTGGATGCTGAGTATGGTTGATGAGCGTGAACTTCGTAATGTTCAATTGATTTGTCTTACTTTACAGCTTACTTAATGCTTAGTATTCTATTCATTTTTCTGTAAACAACAAAAGAATAAACAAGTTATTTTCCACCAAGGACGACTCTAAGGCTGAGACTCCTTAGAAACTGTATGTTTGCCGTATTAACGCTTTGTCTGTTCTTGTCCGACTAAGGGTTAGTCTTCATCTTGATCTGCTTCAATAGCCTTTTTCAACTTGAGAATTAAATACAATTCCCATTACGCTTGTTTAAGATGTAAACTGATGCTAATGATTTCTCCTCCAAAATTAACAAGTTGTCCATCTTGATCGACTATGCGCACTTGAATGTGATTTATGCTCTTGACGATCGGAAGGTTGATGACCGGCGAAAGAACTTCGACGATCTTATATCCTGGGGGTACTGCTGGAAAGAACTCGTGTATCGTTTGCACTCGTTGACTATTCATATACCCACCGCAGGTGATGTCACGCTCTATTCGTAGAGCATTGACCTTTAAGATGGCTACGGATAAATCAGAACTGTAAGTAATGTCTATTGCCAGAAAACGTTAAGCGTACCCTTATAAAGGTCCTACTGAATATTTTGATTACACATTATATCACTGCAAAGAGTATTATTGTTGGTTCTTATACTGATTGATATATTCTTGTATGTCAATGTCTCGCTAAGATAATTCTCTATGTTCTCGATCTCGTAACTACCTGTCGGTGAAGTAATTTATTCTTAACCAAAATTAAATAGATTGCTACCCTTATCAATGTGAGGTATTGAATTGAAGGTCATGAAAGCAAATAAACTAAGAACATAATTTTTATCGGGAGAAAGTTCAATAAGCAAAAAATATTGTGCCTTAAGTATGGGTAATATATCCAAAAGACTTGACGTCAGCGATTCTTCCATAATGACTGCTAATCTTATAATAAGTTAATATTCACGCACCTTTCTCGTTATATATTAAGAACTTTGCTTAAAAAATTTAGACAAAGATGACCGCAGTTGAATGTACTAATAATGTCTTAGTATCTTCGAGGGTTGTACTTAATTTCATCGACACCCAAGTATAACATTAAATCTAAAGATGGCTGAAGATCTCCAAAACATCGAAATAGACTACGCTTTTCCCTCGTTTTTGATAAGCTAGTCAATGAGTTTTTGGTCCATCTGCGTCATCAAGATTAACGATAGCTGATTTAAGATAACGAGAACCACTTTTTGGTAATGCATTTTGCATGAACACTCCTCGAAAGTTTGGAATTTTTAAAATTCTCGCATACTTTATAATGTCAGCATCAGTAAGAGCTCTCTCAGGCAACTTTAGTTCATCGATCTTATTTTAATCGCTTACGGTGGTAAGGCTTAAGACGAAGCTCAAGTCCACTCTTACTTAACTGCAAATAAACCCCTTTACCGAGAGTTATTTTTCCCATTTTCTTATTATGTCTCTTAATCTTCTCTAATTGTGAATTGGCAGATTTAGAATAGTTAACTGATTTAGCTATTCCAGCAGCGCCACCTGCAATACCGTCAATTGCACTCAAACTGGCAATTAATGCTATGAGTAATAGTAAGAACCTACCAACTTTTTTTAGAATCGGTAGTGTGCGTGAAATTTTGACGTTTTCTTTACCGTTTGCTGCTCTAACGGCACTACGTGCATCTTTCAATGCTGATAAAATAACTTTACGAGCACATTTGCTAGGAACTATCGATTTAAAGACAGCTTTCACTACATCATTAAATGTAATAACTGCCCCCTTCTTCTTCTTTGTCATACCAATACTGAATATAGACTTTTACTTCATTGTTTTACCACCAGCAAAAGCAGCTGCTTTCTCTCCTATATTTGCATCCTTTAATTTCACTCTCTGACAAGCTTTTTCTGTTAAAACTTTGTTCGCAGTGTTTCTTGCTTCAATGTTGTCACGGTTTTGTAAATAAGTTATATCGCTCTCCTTGCGAGCCTTGTCAAGAAGATTGATTCCTGGGTTACCTTGAGCTAATTGTTTAGCTAATTTCGTACCTGGTCCGCATTACTGATATACTGGAATATGAAGTTCGAATGGAAGACTGTTGATGACTTTATTGAGAAAACTTCGTCGACGTCGACGTTGTTGTCGCTGTTGATAATGTACGATTTTCATTCCATGAAGGTTAAGTGAAGACTGATGCTTGTAAGAGTATGTAAGGTTTCTATTTATACTAAATTGATCGCTTATGTTTCAAATGTAATAGCATCAATATGATATCCAAAGAACATCCGATTAAACTTCCGATTTTTAATTTTGACACGATAGTTAAACAAGAAAAAAAAGCAAAAAGAAATGGAAACTTACTTCCAGATAGTATTTAAGCCATATTTTGTAGACCATCCAACTGTGATAAAACTAATAGCCTACTCGCAATGATTACGCACCTAATAGACTAAGATTGGAGAACGTATATGTCTGCTCGAAATCTCTAAATCAACCAAAGTATAAATATTTGAAGAAACTCCTTGAACCAGTAAATGGTATACAATATTTTTCATTTAGCGAACTCGAATCGGTAATATTAGCTGACGGGGCCTTACCTAATTCCATAATGGTATTCAACGATATAGTTTGCAAGAAACAGGATAATGTGAAAGCATTTTTCTACATGGGAAGGCACAAAAATGTCGACTATTTCTGTCTCCCTCAATCTTATGCTCATGTACAAAAACATCTTGTAAGAGACAATGTAAATCTATTGATAATTTTTCGTCAATAAAATATTAATGCAAGTCATTTGTACGATGATCGTATGAATTCAGACATCACTTATGCACATTTCAAAAGTCCATATTCACGATGCTGGACAAATGATAAGTATGGTTTCTTGATGATAGACAAAAATAGTTCAATCAATGCTGGCAGGTATAGAAAGGGCTTTGATTGTTTTGCTATAAATATAGCACACTCTTAGTGCAGTCATAACATTCCATGATTGTACATCGAATCGACAATATGGCCGACTTTGCTCGAAGAAAAGATATACTGCATCAAATTATCAAAGCGAGAAATGCAGTCAAGCGTAAATATAATCTATTAAAACATGGAAAGGATAATTTCGAGAAAGTAATTGGAGAAACTTTCAAACCAATAGTCTATCTTTTACAGAAACTTGTTGAGATATCTGAAAATACTCGTAATATTGAAACCAAAGTCCAAGCTACTGATGCTATGAATGTAAATAATGATAGTTTTAATGAATCTTACGAGTCCGATGAAAACGTACGACAGAATACAGTTACAGAATTCGAATCAGCTTAAAGTGATGGAAATCACGAGATGAATGACAATGAATACATTCTCAAACTTATGTAAAATGAAGTCAAGGATCTGAATAAAGTTTATGGTGTTTGTAAAGAAGATGACGAATACCTAATAGGTGACTCACATATTTACTTTGAAGATAGATATATGAAAGTTAAAAATGTGAAATATCCTAGAATTGATGGTTTGCTAGAATTGATATTAGCAAAATAGCCTAATTAGAAAAACGTGAGTTTAACTGATATGGACCACTATCGACAAATTCTTGAAGCTACTAGTGCTCACAAGGGACGTTACAGAAGCGATGAACAAATTCATGCTCACAGAAGCAAGAAATTTGATATCGTCATTGCTCCTATGTTTAAACGTAGTAGTGGTGGACTATTACCTTGATACAAAGCTGCTAAAAGAAATTTGTTGATGGATTATGTATATTGGTACAGTCCCAATGAGATTGTCTATCGATTACGTTGACTTACAGATGGAAGAGAAGTTGAAAACCCTAGTCATACAAATAAAATTTATTTAATCATTGAAGAACTGCGAGAAGCTGGCTTTTTTAACTGAGACACAAGTGAATATTTGAACATTATCAAAATGAGTGTCGACGTATTCAGACGTAATCTTAAACGAAGCGAGGGTGATCGCGGTCCTCTAGGTGTTGGATATAAAATCACATCTGATGGTCAGTATAACTTAGAGAATAAGAGACTTTGTAATCTCGCATCAATTGATCAACTCAATGAAGCTGTAAATTCAGATATTTCAGAACATATCGTACATTTGGAAGTTTAAAGATTATTAGATTTAACATGTAGTTTGAGAAGTTATCTAGAGAATCTAGATAAAATCGTAGAGATGCATAAAGACAAACTCGATAATTAGCTTATGTTGGAACTATAAATGGCTTGATATCTTATCCAAGCTAATAGCAGCTTACAATAATAGAAAACATCAAACTACCGGTATGAAGCCGGACGAATTTACTGCTACTAGCAAAGCACAAATTCTCAAACGTTTTAATTAAAAAATTGTTCCAACTAAAAAGACAAAATTCAAATTCGGTCACAAAGTTAGAGTGAGTAATATGAAGCAGTTATTTGAGAAGGGATATGCACCCAATTGGGACCTTCCATGAAAAAATGCATTATATTCATAAGGTAGGATATGAAAAAATAAAAGACCCGTATTTTTTTGTTCTTTAAAATATGATGAATTGCAAAAGTTATAGACAGTATAAGTTAATACAATTTTGATGTATATAGATACAGCGCCAATGTACATGACGTCACGAGTTCACCTGTACTCGCAATGTCACATCAATTTTCAACTGCCTCTATCTCTTTGAGTTTTTATTTTTATGATAAAAGAAAAAATACGTGTCCTTTATTTTTTCTTTTTCTAAATGACGGATATAATGGATTATAAAAATTTTTCATGCAACATTCCAATTGGTCCATGGAGATATTCACAATAATTAAGTTGCAGCAACAAAACCTGTTACTTATCATCTGTAAAATTATCATGATTAACCTATTACTGCTGGCTTCTACGAGCAAGAACTCCAAAAAGTAATGTGTCCTGATGTGTATCTTGTAGAAAAAGTCTTAAAGAGGTGTGGTAATCAAGTTAATGTAAAATGGCTTGGTTTTGATAGTTTTTGCAATTGTTGGATAGATAAAATAGCAGCACAATAAGTTCTCTAATTTGAAAGTTATTTCATAAAATAAATCAACATATACCGTACGGAACAAAATCGCTTAGACAGTTTTAAAAACTGGCCTTTAAATTTTTTAAAATCCAAAGACTTAGCTGCTACAGGATTCTACTTTACAATTGAAATTGATAAAGTTCGTTGTTTTGAATGCTCTACAGAGATTTGTAGATAGGAAATTGGTGGGGACCCATTATCATAGCATAAAAAATGGAATAATCGCTGCAACTTTCTCCAAAATATACTCTCTTCAGATGATTGTTTACATAATAAATGTAAAGTTTGCTACGATAAAGAAATAAAGATAGCATTTTTACCTTGTGGACATTGTTACTGTTGTTATCAATGCACCAGTAATATTGAACAATGTTTTATGCATATTGTTATCGACTCATTATCGACTTCCATCGACTTTCAGCCACTATTTCATCAATTTTCATCAACTATTTCATCGACTTCGTTGAATAAATTTGTCGAGTTTTTATAAACTTTTACCGAGATAACTGATTGCACTAATCTGTCATTCAAAAAAAGACTTAGTGAGAAAGTAGTAGAACTTTAAATCACGCTACCACCTAAGATGTACGTCAACCTAATGGAAAACTTAATGTGCTTATTATTTATACAAGTTACAAAGAGTTTGTTGTTCTCAACAGCATTAAATTTTTCATAGCACATTATTTTCCAAATGCAGAAAGATGGGCTGGCAAAAATAATTTATTTGCCTTATCATAATCTCAATTCCATATTTAGTCCTAACGGATCTTAAGTTAGTACCCTGAAACTACCGTTGTTTTTCCAATTTATTTACTTTTTTTGGAGTCAAGAACCTGTCATATGGGTTGAGCTTTGAGAGATCCATCTTCCCTATTGCTTGATAAATAAATGCTTCTCAGCGAAGAGACTTGTATAAGTATTACTATCCTGCAGGTGCAACCTTTATGGGAGAAACTCTTCTAACAAATATACAAGATTTATTATTCAATTTATATATATATATATATATATATATATATATATATATATATATATATATATCGCCCATTCTCTGCCAAATCGAAGGACGAAAAATTTTTTCTGGCTTAAAATTGGTATAATGGTTCTTTTCCATATTATGGGCTACTTACAATTTTTATAGATCTCTTTAGTACATATTTTCAGAGCTACAAAGCTTCAAAGTTGGGCAAAAACCATATGTTTTACATTTTTGACTAATTTTAGGCTTAAATTACTCAGTTGGGTTGCGTTTTAAGAATATATTACTAAGAAACTTTTTTGTTCAAAATATTCTAAATTTTGAGAAAAAGTAATTCATAAGTGCTAATGTAGCCATCCGCTGAGCTAAAGTCATTTAAAACATTCAAATACCACTTTTCAAGGTTTCGAACCATGATCCCATGTCCAAAAAACTCATGGAAGCAGGTAATATATGTATAAATATGGCCTAAAAATTTCAGAGTGGACATCCTTGGCGATTCCTTGGGAAAAATAAAAATGTAATTAAAAATAACGAAAAATGTGATTTTTAGATGAATTTCTTAAGTTTTAAACTTGAAATTATTTTAAAATAATTTGCAAAATGATACTACGCAAGTTGTATTAAAATTATAGTTAATTCACTTTTTTTTCATATAGAATTAATCACTCAATTTCAGAATTGTCAAATTTGTGTTACTGCGAAGTGGGATAAAAGTTGAAAATAAATAAATTGACTTTATGTGTCTATTCGTGAAATCATCGTATCAATGATAAGTAAAAAAAAATCTTATGATTGTTTAAGAAAATGCATTTCCATGTTTTTAGTATACATTTATTGTAATTAAAGTGAAAATAATTTCGAAGATTGTTATGGATGAACGTAGAAGTGATAAATATATTTTATGGGGATTTCGACTTGTACAACCTCAAAAAATATGGTATATCAATATATCCAAAACTGACATGAGTTTAATTGTATATCACTGACAATGAGAATGAATTAATTTAATATTAATATATACCAATGTCTGTGACATGCTGATTTTAATTATTTGTTCAAATAGCTCCTAAGTTTTTATACATAATTAGATTTAATTATTGCTGTCACATCATTGGATGAATTCAAATTAAAATGAAAATCAATTTTCATAAAATGAGAATATTATTTACCAACGTGGATATAATAAGCTACTCTAAAAAAATACAGCAAGAATTAGGATTAATTATATTCTAAAACTTAACTTAAGAATATAAATCAATTGGTACTTTAATTTAACAAGACTCGAAAAATAAAATTCAAGTCAGTGTCTATCATCCGCTAAGTCTATAGAAGAATATGATCATTTACCTGTTATTCACATTTATATTATTCATCTGTACTGTTATAAATAGAATGCTTACTCACCCTGAATCACACTATTTATAACTTGTAATAAAAAAAAAGTTATTACAAAGCAGCAACCATTATTTCGAACAAATTTGTCAGGATATACATTCATACATGTTTTAAAGTACCTGGTTGAAAAAATTCATATGAATTTTAATATGAATTTTTAATCTGAATTTTTTATATATTCAATATATATTTTTGTTTTATTTTTTTTATATTAAAAAATTCATATAAAAAATTGCAGGTTGGATTTTGAAGTTTTTTCATACTTTTCTCATATAAAAATAATTAGATGATCACCATGATTATTATTCATTTGAATTTTTTATATAAATTTTTGAATTTATAAAAATGAAACAAAAATGCTAACTAAATATATGAATAATTCATATGAAAAATTTATATTGAAAATTCATATAAAAGTTCATATAAATTTTTTCAACCGGGTACTTTAAAACATGAATGTAAATCCTGACAAATTTGTTTGAAATAATGGTTGATTCTTTGTAACAACTTTTTTTTCTATTACAAGTTATAAATGGTGTGATTCAGGGTGAGTGAGCATTCTATTTATAACAGTACAGATGAATAATATAAATGTGAATAACAGGTAAATGATCATATTCTTTTATAGACTTAGCGGATGATCGACACTGACTTGGATTTTATTTCTCGAGTCTTGTTAAAATTAAAGTAGCTATTGATCTATATTCTTAAGTTAAGTTTTAGAAAATGATTGATTCTAATTCTTGCTGTATTTTTTTAGAGTAGCTTATTATATTCACATTGGCAAATAATATTCTCATTTTATGAAAATTGATTTGCATTTTAATTTGAATTTATGCAATGATGTGACAGCAATAATTGAATCTAATTATGTATAAAAACTTAGGAGCTATTTGAACAAATAATTAAAATCAGCATGTCACAGACATTGGTATATATTAATATTAAATTAATTCATTCTCATTGTTAGTGATATACGATTAAACTTATGTCAGTTTTCGATATATTGATATACCATATTTTTTGAGGTTGTATATCCATCCATAACAATCTTCAAAATTATTTTCACTTTAATTACAATAAATGTATACTAAAAACATAGAAATGCACTTTCTTAAACGATTATAAGATTTTTTTGATTTATAATTGATACCATGATTTCATAAATAGACACATAAAGTCAATTTATTTATTTTCAACTTTTATCCCACTTCGCAGTAACACAGATTTGATAATTCTGAAATTGAGTGATTAATTCTATATAAAAAAAAGTGAATTAACTAATTTCAATACAACTTGCGTAGTATCATTTTGCAAATTATTTTAAAATAATTTCAAGTTTAAAACTTAAGAAATTCATCTAAAAATCACATTTTTCGTTATTTTTAATTACATTTTTATTTTTTCCAAGGGATCGCCAAGGATGTCCACTCTGAAATTTTTAGGCCATATTTATACATATATTACCTGGTTCGATGAGTTTTTTGGACATGGGATCATGGTTCGAAACCTTGAAAAGTGGTATTTGAATGTTTTAAATGACTTTAGCTCAGCGGATGGCTACATTAGCACTTATGAATTACTTTTTCTCAAAATTTAGAATATTTTGAACAAAAAAGTTTCTTAGTAATATATTCTTAAAACGCAACCCAACTGAGTAATTTAAGCCTAAAATTAGTCAAAAATGTCAAAAATATGGTTTTAGCCCAATTTTGAAGCTTTGTAGCTCTGAAATTATGTACTGAAGAGATTTATAAAAATTCTGAGTAGTTTGTAATATGGAAAAGAACCATCATACCAATTTTTAGCGAAAAAAAATTTTTGTCCTACGATTTGGCAGAGAATGGGTGATATATATATATATATATATATATATATATATATATATATATATATATATATATTATTATATGTATTAATGAATAATTCGGTATACCTTTGGAATACAACTCATAAACAATGTTTTATCCTTTTATTTTACTTTAGCTATCTGAAACTACCGTTGCTTTTCCAATTCACTTTCTTTCTTTGCAGACAAGAACATAGCGCATGGGTTAAGTTTTAAGAGATCCATCTTCTCCATTGCTTGAAAAATGAATGCTTCTTAGCGAAGGGACTCGTATAGGTATTACTATCCTGCTGGTATAACCTTCATGGAAGAAACTCTTCTAACAAATATACAAGATTTATCATTTATATATATATATATATATGGGACATTTCACATCAAGCGGATCACCATCACAGCCTGAATTTGTTTTGACCGATTGAGACGTATGAGGTCTTAAAATGTTTATCTCGGAACAGACTTTCGAAAACCGTGTGGCACTTTTTAAAAATTCAAAATGGCGGACTTAATATGACGGTTAAAAGCTGGAGAAAACTTGAGTAAACGACAAAAAAATGTTGTACAGATTAATATTCACAACCAAGCGGGTAATTTTTGGACTCAAATTATAACTGAGAGATGCCTCTTCAAAACTAATGTAATAGCATGAAAAGATCCAAAATGGTGGATCCAATATGACGGAGTGAATTTGAAAAATTCAACCGATTTAGCCGATTTAAGTAAGGGCTGAGCGACCCGGCCGATCAAGGCAAGGACTCAGTGACCCAGCCGATCAAGGCGAGGACTAAGCGACCCAGCTGATTAAGGCGAGGCTTAAGGAGGTTGTAGTTATCAAATGTATTGGTTATATTATAGACTAGTCCTTTTTGATAAGAGACTTCTTGTGTGTCTTATTCCCACTGAATAGAAGTTATAGGCATTGAGATCATAGTACATTTCACTCAATGATTGGGTAGCGTTAGAAAATCGTTTCACTGTCAGTTGACCATCGACTGTGAATAAATGCATGTCCTATTTAAATATTCTTTGTACATTAAGAATGCATGATCATTCTGAATGTACAAAAAAAATTTTATGCTAAAATACGCTTGTTAGCCCATGAATATAATGCTTTAACATTTAAAATAGCTTCATTAGCAGGAACTTGTAAGCTAGTTCGTGTAAGAAATGCCATTCAGCTTCTACGTTAAATTCTTTTTTATGGTACATCAAATTACACATTTGAAAACGGTTTTTGAAATGTTGTTTAGCACCATCACTAACATATTTTATTTTTTTCAATTTAGGACAAACCTTTAGAATTTCAGGAATGAGCTTTTGTAGCATTATGTACACTGCAGTTGCATCATGCGTATTACAATTGGACATTGCCACAGTGCTAAAATGTTTCGCTTCTTTGCCTGACTTGTAATAAACAACAGTTGGAATGATTGTACTTTGATCGTTATTAAAATGGAATGCTTGTGCAGCATCTTGAGCAGCAAAAGCATAGTTCTCAGCAAAATCTAATTGTACTACAACCTCTTTGTCTGAAATATTGTTTTCCATTTCAGAAATGAATTTGTATTGGATAAAGTGATAGGGTATTAGTTCCTTCAATTTCATGCAATTCGTGCATAATGTGTCAATAAAATTTTCATTAGACAAACACTGTTTTACAAGAGTGCATCTATCTGTAGATTGCCATGTACTGAATATCACTTGATCAATATGTTCATCGTCTAACATTTTTTCGATATAATTTGAAAACTTTGTAAATTTTGGACATGATTTGCACTCATTTAAATAACATTGTTTTGTAGGAGCTCTGCATAAAACATAATTTATACAATCTTTATAGTCTTTGAGGGTATTATTTGATAGTTTTCCCAAATTAATCGCATCAATCATTGCTTTGAAATTTTGATGAATTGTGCATACGCATACAGTATGTGTTCCTGCGGAGTCTGTTAGGACACACCATTTTGGTCTGAGCTCTACAAATTTGGTTAATCCAATTGGATTTTCGGGGAACTTTTTCTTATATTGAATATGCAAGTTCTTGATATCATCAAGCAATAATCTTTTTTGTTTCTTCCTTTTACTTCCATTAAATTTTACAGTTACTGTATATTTTGTGTTAGGTGGGATCCTGCTATTTTCATCATTCTGATAAAACTGTATTACTTTTTCAACTGTTGCTTCAGGTAAAGCTTTAGCCGATGATTTTATTGGAGAAGCCAAAATTCTTCGAGAAGCTTTTAACATTTTAGCTTTGCGTGCCATTCTTTATGAAGTGCAAAATACCTTCGAAACTTTACGAATACTCCACGAATCAGGAGCAACCGTAAGAATACTCACACAAAAAGGATCATTATTAGGTAGACTATTAAATTTATCTCTAATGCCATTTAACATCTCTATAAGTTCATCTGGTGTAACTCCCTCCTCATCAGAAAATGTAGAATCTTTAAGATCATTTTCAGAACTTATACTCATATTATCATCATTTTCGTCGACTAAAACAGAATCGTAATCTGAAGAATAACTTTTTTTGGTATGCAATATTCTGTAAGATTTACAAACTACTGAAGTATTGTAGAAATCAGGAAATTTTTTATTCGTATCTTTCGGGATCTTCCTTAGATCCTTACCGACGTGTCCTGTAAGATTGAATGGATTCGCACACCTATTTCTATGTCTTTTTTTAGAAGGAGAAGACATGATTTTGAAAATATCAAAATAAGCAAGACGAAAAACAAATATGTGAACAAATCTTTTATAAAATATCCTTATAAGGATGAAAAGAAGAATGCAGATGGAAAAACGCACTCAAAGTTTTAATCACCAATCATTCTAAAAACGACTATTGGAGAGTAAGCCTACAGTGAGAAAAGTCACCAATGAGTTCGCTCCTCAACTACAACAAATAGCGTCTAAACACTAAAAAACAGTAAAATAAATTTTTTTTCCACAAATAATTATACTTTTTAGCATGAACCCCTTAAGGCTTAATTGTGATACTCTAAAATCCCTGGCATATTATATTTTTTTAAAAGACAGGACCAATCGTGTAGTGAAAATCAAAATGGCGGCTTGAATTAGATCAAAAATGTCAATTTTCAAAATATCAACCGATTTGGACCAAAGTTGGTGTATGGGGGTTTTTGGGGTCGCTGATTTCGAATCTGAAGTAAGATTTGCAAAATACAAAATGGCGGATCCAAGATGCTGGACCAAATTTGAAAAATTCAACCAATTCATACTAAAATTGGTATATAAGGGTTTCTGGAGTCGCTCACTACGAATCTGAAGTAAGATTTGCAAAATACAAAATGGTGGATCCAAGATGGTGGACCAAATTTGAAAAATTCAACCAATTCCTACCAAAATCGGTATATGGGGTTTCTGGAGTCGCTGACTACGAATCTGAAGTCAGATTCACAAAACACAAAATGGCGGATCCAACGTGGTGGACCGAATTTGAAAACTTCAACCGTTTCATACTAAAATCAGTATATAGAGGTTTTCAATGGAATGAATTTTTCAAATTCGGTCCACCGTCTTAGATCCACCATTTTGGATCTTTTCATCCTACCACATCAGTTTTCAAGAGGCATCTCTCAGCTATAATTTGAGTCCAAAAATTACCCGGTTGGTTGTGAATATTAATCTGTACAACATTTTTTTGTCGTTTACTCAAGTTTTCTCCAGCTTTGAACCGTCATATTAGATCCGCCATTTTGAATTTTTGAAAAGTGTCACATGGATTTTGAAAGTCTGTTCCGAGACGAACACTTTGAGACCTCATACGTTTTAATCGGTCAAAACGAATTCTGGCTGTGATGGTGATCCGTTTGACGTGAAATGTCCCATATATAAGTTATTTAATTAATAGAGTGACAAGTAAGTCCTGGGACGGAAGCTGATTCCTAATAAAAATAAATAATTTTTGTGAACTCATCGACCGAACTAAGTTAGGTCGTAACAATATCAGCAATATATGATAAATTATAGAAAGAAAATATACACGGTGGGCCATTTTAATCTATGCACCTGAAAAACTCAGTAAGTTCGCATCCTATCAAAAAATGACCTCTATAAAAGTTGTAGGATACAAAGGGGGTCAAACAATAGTGACCTTGAATTTGACCTTCAAGCTGACCTTTAAGGTCAAATAAAGGTCAACTTGAGTTTTTTAAATGGAAACCCCTATTTTTTACACCAGAATCGGAAAGGGCGGGAAATTTTATGTCCGAATATGCTCTCAGGTCATCTGACCTCGATGACCTCAAAGGTCAGGTGAAGGTCATAAATACGAAATAATTGGGTAGCTGTCAACATTCTTATGTAAGGTGTTGTCGAAAAAATGAAGATCATAATTTGAGTAATTTTTAACGAGAAATTCAGTGTTGACCTTTACTTTTTCGGTAATACCCTACCTAAGATTTTTCATAGCCATCCGATTATTTCGTATTTATGACCTTCATCTGACCTTTGAGGTAATCGAGGTCAGATGACCTGAGAGCATATTCGGACGTAAAATTTCCCGCCCTTTCCGATTCCGGTGTAAAAAATAGGGATTTCCATTTAAAAAACTCAAGTTGACCTTGATTTGACCTTGAAGGTCAGCTTAAAGGTCAAATTCAAGGTCACTATTGTTTGACCCCTTTTGTATCCTAAAACTTTTATAAAGGT
This sequence comes from Anastatus disparis, assembly GCA_017163975.1. Lineage (NCBI taxonomy): Eukaryota > Metazoa > Arthropoda > Insecta > Hymenoptera > Eupelmidae > Anastatus > Anastatus disparis. The sequence continues at coordinate 2,274,298 of JAFFSR010000291.1, read as the reverse complement.
CATTTTTTGATAGGATGCGAACTTACTGAGTTTTTCAGGTGCATAGATTAAAATGGCCCACCGTGTATAAGTAAACAATAATATCTAAGTCATGCTGATAAAAATATGTTCACTCATTCTATAACTACTCACTCCACATTCACGCCATTAAATACACTCATACCTTGAATCTAAAAAAGGGACCTTATATAAATAAATAAATTAACACATATTATGTAGTCCGAAAGAAATACTGCTTAATCTAGGTCGAGTAAATACCTCCCCAGAGTGGTTTTAAACCTGCTGCATCATAAAAGTTGTTTAATACCATTAGGCAGAGAGTTCCATAAATGCGCACCTTTAACTTGAAAGGCATTTTTCTTAGTCTTAATGCGCATAAAGGGCACTGCAAGATCTTTAATCTCACCCCTAGCAATAGCTCAGGGTATATATCTAGTGAAAAGACCCACTATATATTCAGGAGTATTAATGCGTACGATTTTGTACAAAAGTACAGCCATAAACACTGTCTCCTTGAACCAGTACGCAGCTAACCCAAAGCTTATTTATGGGGCGAGATGCGATCACCAATCTTTACGCCTAAAACATATCTCACATGTGAATTTTGCATCGTCTGTAGTCGTCTTCGTAGCTCCTGTGAGGCATCGAGAGGAACTATCAAGCAGTAATCAATATGCGGAGACAGCAGGACGGTTGTAAGTGGTTTACGTAGAGTATCAATGATATCCCTACGGAAAAACTGCAAACTATACATCACTCTATTAAATTTTCTAGTTATCATATTGATGTGTGGTTCCCACGATAGTTTAGAGTTAAGTATAATACCAAGGCTCGTAACGGAGTTGAAGAAAGGAATAGGGACATCACTAAGCTGATCGTACTTGGCTCACCAGTATAAAAATTTTTAATAAAATGATTACTACCAAAGACGATTACCTTTACTCTATTAGCATTCAAAATGAGAGAAATATCAGCAGCCCACCCCGACATCGCCTTGGCCGTCCTCTGTAAAATACGAATACTCTCGTCCACATCATCATAAGGAACCTGTGCATAAATTTGAAGATCATTTGCATACAGCAGGTGCTCGACGCGACCGGAGTTCAGTGCATCATGTACGTTATTAATGTATCGAGCACCGAACCCTGAAAAACTCCTAGATTGGTTGTTAGCCAATTCGATTTCTCTTTTAAATATGTGAAAATCATTTATTTTCCACCTGATGAATAGGAATGAAGGGGGCAAACCAGAGTTTTTCATCCTGAAAAAAGAATAATAAATAATTTAAATTTAATCTTAATAGATTATTTCATAAAATTTCTATAAAAAGTACTTAATTTTACCTACGTTTCAAGCCTTGCAAACCTTCAATAACTTCACTTGTTACGGAGTTATGGTGCTTTAAACTTTGTAGGTTCCAAACCCACTTGCCGTACTCTCGAAATTACAAAATTCCTATTTTAGCACTGATTTTTGGTGCAGACTGTTGTCGAATAATATAAAATCCACTAAGCATAGAAAATTTAACATTTGTGAACTATCTGTAAAAACAAAATAACTTCTAAAGTTTATCTTTGTATAAATAATATACAATTAACTTCAATTAAAATTTATACCCATCTTTTTTATTTTATGTACATTGAAAAATCTAAGTACACACAAAATTTTACAATAATGATGCTCAAAACTCATTTGAAAATGGTCCGATAAGAATCTAGCTGAAAATATTGAAAATAAAAAAACATTAATTACAACAGAAAAATGACAATGAAACAGTATAACATAAGAGTATGCTTATCTTTCTGCCTGTTTGACAGATGAGTGATGTGGCGTTGAAAGACATCAATGAAGGACTTCAAAGCTAAATGAAAAACCTTATAAGGGTGTTTTGAAAATTAAATTACAGTGATTATAAATCTACATTATAATTTCGCTGTCAGAACATTTTTAATAATTTTACTTGAAATATATTTTTGCATCTTCTCATATACTACTTCAATATTTTGAATCTTCGTATCAAAACATCAACAGCTGAACTAAAGGTTCGCTTACATGGTGTTGTCACAAGGTGATAAAAATCGGTCATAATCTGCTAAGAGTTTTTTTTCCATAATCATTCCTGGTGTCATATACTCTATATATAAATTGCTAAAAAAATATATAATATAGAAAACTTATGGATTCGTAAAAAAAAGAAATATGGACAAAGCTGGACATACTAACATACGGGTACGAAAAGAACATAGAAATACGTAAAATGTTGAAGTTACGTAAAACTAAGTACTATTTATATGGTGCATGATGAATTAAGAAACACGTAAAATCTAAACAATACTTATAAAACTTAGGGAATCACTTACAGATATGTGAGAAATTCAAAGATATGTGAAAATAAAGAAATACGTAGGAAATCGGACCCAATAACATAAGGATAATGTAATGAACTTAGAGATACGTAAATATAAGGTTACGTAAAACTAGATATAGTATCATTTATATTGTACGTAAGTAACTAAAAAAACACGTGAAATATTAACAATATGTAGAAAATTTGGAGCATCAGCTTATGGATACGTATAGAACTCTGAGGCACATAAAAATACATATAGATTCAAAAATACATATAAACTTGGGCGTACTGTAAAATAAGTTTATAATTTTGTAAAGTATTTTTAGAGTCACGTAATTTACATTATTTAAGTCAAAATGCATACGACGTTAAAAGAAAGCACGGGACTTGCACAAATATAGATCACGGAATTTCCATGAAACTTTTTCTAAGATTTATAATAGAAATCATAATGATTTCGCGTTAACTTAAGAGAATTTTTTTACATTTTTCTCTATAACTTTTGAAATAATTTGAATTTTTTAAAACTATGAACGGGAGGTTATTCTACATAAATTTTTCTATAAGATAATTATCATTAAAACCCAAAAACGAAAATTTTGACCAAAAACTTTGTCTTGTCCCCTTAATCCATCCCGGTGCGACCCTGGAAAATCCCATCGATTGAAGCCTCGCAAGAAGTTTAGAGAGAGGGATCGTGTCAAATGCCTTGCTAAAGTCAATAAGAAGCAGTAATGTGACAAGCTTTCTATCTGAACCTGACCTTATATCGTCTGTAAGTTTGAGTACAGCAGTCTGCATAGAGTGGTGCTTCCTGAAATCAGTTTGCATAGGATCGAGCAATTTATTGAAAGTGATGTACCCCTGTAACTTGTCATGGGTGATATTCTTAAGAACCTTTGAAAGATAACATAAGATGGCTATAGGTCTAAAATCTTTTAGCTGTTTAGGTGCAGCACACTTTTTCGATGGTATAATATGCACTTGCTTTCGAAGGCAAGAAAGAGGAATTGCACAGAGTCACAAGATATTGACTAATAAATGGTAAAGCTTTAACTATCACACCTTGTGGAATGCCATCCTTACCGCGAGCCTGTGAGGAAAAATGTGAGGTTGCAAGAACAACATCGTTGAAACTAATTGAAAGAATTCTCAACCGCTATTCATTATCCTTATGTGATGAGACTAACACTCCAGCAAAGTGCGCATTGAGCTTATCTGAAGTGAATCCATTCAAATCCCCTTGAGGTCCGGATAGCAGTCTCAGGTCTCTCAACTCTTTTCAGACATAACCATCCGCAAAAGCACCAAACAGTTTGTTGTGAATGTATGTATTCTTAGCACATTGAGTCTGTTCGTCCACTGTGATACTGCTCGTCCTCTGTCCGTTTGTATCTACGGTTTGTAGCATCTTTCTTACGCCGCATCTGTGACAATTCTCCACCTATCCATGGAAACTTATTCTTACTTGGCTCGAACGTTTTCAACGGCGCCAAATTCTCAATGACAGCAGTGAGATTATCACAGGGGCAACCGAGTGCAGACTCTGGGTTAACTGTGTCAGTCATAAACGGCGACCAATCACAGCCGACAAGTTTCTCTCCCAATGAAGTTGGGCAAATATGTTTATAGTTTCCATGCATGATCGGTTTTTGATCCAAAATGATAGTATCGCAAGACAAACATACGTCAATCAAATTATGCTGACTGTGAAAGCTCGTTCGTAGGTTCCGTGCGTCAAGCACCACGTCATTATCGTCAACAAAGATCAGGTCAATCCACGTATAAGACGTCAGAGTATGGATCGTGGCACCGTGCTGAATCAACTGTAGCGAAAGCTCAGCTGACAGATTCTAAGGAAACTTGACATCACTGCTTCCTTTAAGGAGATCGGCATTCAAGTCCCCTATTATAATTTTATAGGAATAGTCTGAACGAAAATTTCTTAAATCACTTAGCAAATCAGAGTTTCTAAAAAATGAAACAGCAGGATGACGATAAATAACAGAAACTAGCACGGGTTCGGAGCCGCTCACTTGCACAGGACAGAAATTAAATTCAGGCACTTTCGGCTTACCGCTACTATTACTAGTTTGCGTCTTTGAAGTGGCCAAAATAGTGCATTTTAAATTATCCTTAATATACAAGGCAACTCCTCCACCACACAAGTTTCTGTCCTGTCTATATACTTTGTACCCCCTGATCCGAATGACCTCAATATCTTAATATCCTCAAATATCCGATACAGACGGAAAAAGTAAGCATCATCAATATATATTGTAGATTGTAAGAGAAGTGGATTAAGTCCATATGATGATAAGCGTTAAATTATACTTAATACTTATAACATTTTAACATGGGGACATTATAAGGTTCCACAAATAAAGAAATAAAAGTTTATAAGTTATTTTTATTGTTATCCTTCTCATTTCATAATATATTTACTAAATTTATTCTAATTGTTGGCGCCGAAACTCCATTTTCCCGCGCATTTTTCGGAGCACGCCTGGATCGGTGCGGAGGAGGGGAGGCTTTTGCGCACCCTTTTATTGACTTGCTCGGTGAGGGTTACTACCAGAGTTTAGTTAAACAATGGCTCCCATAGCATTATCTAGGCTCGTTTCGCAACAGGGCGCACGGGCAAATTTGATCAACGGTGTTATTTCAAGATGGAAAGAGAGACAACGTGATAGCATCACCCGTACCACGGTCCGTTTAAGCATGGATCGATAAAAGGATTATTGGGAGGAGTATCGCGTCTCCCATGTTAAGATCGCTGGTCGAGATGATGCTGCTACAGAGTCTTACATGGAAGACCAAACTTTTGAGCAGTTGGCAATGGCAGTCGACGACTGCGAGGAAGAGATGGCAACCTGCTTAGCAGAATTTGAGGAACCCCAGAGGATCGTAGTTCCGGACGATTACCCACCTCATACTTGGGTAGAACGATCAAGAGGAGTGAAGCTACCGGATTTAAAGCTTCCGACATTCTCCGGCCACCCAGAAGATTGGCCGGCATTCGCGGACCAGTTTACCACTGCCATTCACGATGACAAGCGACTGTCAAAGACTGCCAAGCTGCAATATCTCAAGAGTTGCCTAACCGGTGACGCCGCAGACTTTGTAAAAGAAGTGACTACTACAGAGACAAATTACGATTTAACATGGAAGGCACTCACAGATAAATATTACTGCTTACGACGTATAGTGTCAGCTCACTTGACTGTCTTAGAACAGTTGCCTCTCTGTACAGTTGCATCTGCGGCACAACTAAGCCCTTTGTTAGATAAAGCTCAGCGTACGGTGACGGCCTTGAAGAATCTCAATCAAGAAATTGATCACTGGGACTATTGGCTGGTACATCGAATGGTGAATTGTCTGGATCCAGACACTCGCATACTCTAGGGAGCGCAACTTAAACGAGTTGATCGTTTGCGGGAGGCAACCACTGATCAACAAGAACGTCGTGAACGTCTGCCTTCCTTTATGGAATTAACCGGCTTTCTGGAAGATCGCATAGCCGCGCTCGAAACTGGAGCACAGTGGCGAAATCCGAAAGAAAAGTGATCATTCCAATCTGTAGACAATACCATAAAAGATAGCGAAAAATACCTTTGACAAAATTGTTCGTTAGAAAATTTCCTTTCGATTTGTCAGAGTCGATTTTTTATTTTCGACCATAGAAATTTTTTTAATTACTCCAAAACTATAAACATGTAGATTATTACTGTAAATGACTTTAAAGTCCTGAGAAAAAATTTTTTTTTATTTAATTAAATAAAAATTTTGTATAATTATATATAAATATATATATATATATATATATATATATATATGTGTGTGTGTATGCATATATATATTATATATGCATATAAACATATATATGTACATATATATATATATATATATATATATATATATATATATATATATATATATATATATATATAAGTATATGGAGCGTTCATGTCAACTCGCACGTTTAAAAAATAAAAGTTGCTGAAAGTCTGGGAATCAGATAAACTTAAATAACTACATGTTGTAATTTGCAAAAATTCAGGTGTTTTCTATATGTATTTTTCAACAAAAAGTATCCTATTAAGTTTTTAGCAGAAGTTGATATGTTTCCATAAAAAAATTCATTAAATAATTTATTTAACAAAAAATTTCGAAAATTTGAATTATTCCATGAGTTTTAGCTTTCGACCCTTTCGACTTAGACCACTAAAAATTTTTTTGTGTGTCTTGGGTATCAAATGAAACTTATTTTCAGATTTTTAGCGATTATCATTTCTTGACCGTGCGAGTTAACGTGAAACGGCTTATATATATATATATATATATATATATACTATTTAGATACGTATTATATATATATATATATATATATATATATATATATATATATTTTATCAACTGTTGAAAATTGTTACACAATTTAATGGGTTTTACGTTAATAGGTATTAATTATATTCAAGTTTTTCGCTCCTAACGTCGCTTGGTTGAATTTTCTTTTATTATATTATTATGTATAAATGATTAATTTTAAGTGAAGAAGAATTAATTAATTTAAGTTGATTTTGAGTACTAAATAAAATTGAAAATAATTTGATAAAACATAATATAAAAATATATATACACATGTGCTTAAAGTAAAAAAGCGTATAATTTATTCCATCAAATGATTATTTCTCACTTTACTTCAATAAGAAAAACAAAGATAGTACGATATTTGATATAAATAAACTGAGAACTGGGAACTGAGTAACAACTATAATTTCCAGACCTTAATATATGACCATGAATTTGAATTATAAAATTAATTTTTACGGAAAACATGCTTAAAAAAATGTGTTTATTTCTAATAAAAATATCTTCACAAATGTATTATATATTGTAACGGGGAATATATTTAACTAAACAAATCAAATATATTTGTGGGTTTCATATGTACTTACTTCAAGTACATACGCACTCACCGTTAAATAACCGATTTTTGATTTAGAGACGATCAGCCTCGTACATCGTCACTGATCAACTATGACTGTCTTTTTCATACAATAGAAATCAGTTAAGCAATATTTAATACTATTGCAGAACTTCGCTTAGAAGTTCTGCCTCCCGGACGTCTGCAGACTTACATTTTTCTATCGGTCGTTGAACACGAAGATTTTCCAACGATCCTCTCTAACACAGACGAATCGATGATTCAACAAAAGCGGCACCGAAGATATGCGGTGCAGCTCAAGGCTATCGTAGCTCTCGTTACAAGGACGCTCCGATCTCTCTGCAGAATTACGGCAAACCCACTTGGTTCTTGTACACGACACGACGATTATATTAGCAAGAAGATCTGCTTTTCAATGTCTCTCAACAAGCCAATATTCGAAGCAGAGTCACACGAATTAATTACATCAGCCAAAATGTTTCTATCTAAAGAACGGAAAACTATCCAAAGCACGAGCTCGCACAACGCACAATATGGCTGCTAAATCCTTTCTAACCGACCCGTTCGTTTCCTTCTCTTGCCTAAGTCTACCCGTCATGCATTGCGCGCGCTCCCTTCTACAGTCATCCATCCAAGCCGCTGACGCAGACTCTCTCTGTTTCACTCTTATACTCGCACATGAAACATACGTCGTACTGTGCGACTAACAACGAGGAGAGAGACAGAAGTATACTGACATACAGTATATGTATAATTTGCTATCCTCGTTACAATATATATATGAAATACGAAATTTAAATAAAAAAACCATAAGATTGAAATACACATTTTTGGTTAATTTTAAATTTGAATATTTAAGAATAATAAAATAACTATTTGCAATTACTTAACAATCCTTTTTGCATCTTATATAAAATTTTAATGAGATAAAAATATTACAAAGTCTATGTACCACAAGTAAAGTTTGCACATCATAAATATTATAATTTTTAGAAAATTCTTGATATTAATAAGTTATTAATTTAAAAAATTAAATATTTTTTCACTGATGGCAAGTAACCTTTCAAATATAGTTAAAATAATACAGTAAATGTATAATTATTAAAATAAACATTTTTATTTAACTACAATCTATTGTAATAATTATTTTTTTAATATATATATATTAAAAAAATAATAATTTTATTTGATGAATAGTTATATAAATATTATATATTTATAATTGTATGACTAAATTTATTAAATTAAAATTTTATTCAGTTATCATTCAGAGAATAAAGTATTTAAATTAGTTTTCATGAAAATATATTATTTAAAAAGTTACTTGTTAACAATTTTTTATAAATAACATACATTTAAATTTAATTACATTTTCATTTGTGCACGTGTTAGTATTTAAATGAATTGTCATTTACATTAAAATTGTTAACAATTAAATATATTAAAATTACATTTTAATATAATAAAATTATATTTACCTCAATTACATATTCATTTGTACACGTGTTTGTATTTAAATGAATTGTCATTTATATAAAAATTATTAACAATCAAATATATCAAAATTTATTTCATTAAAGCAATAATATTTTCAATAAGAGAAATATTAATTTTTAAAAAATATCAAATTACCTGATTTGAAAAATTATCATTACATGATATAAAAATATTTTTTTAAATATCGTTTCAACATAAATTTTATGAAATACAATTTTAAAAAATTATTTATTAGATATTAAATTTTTTTTAATAGTCAATTATAAAGATAGGAAAATATATAAAATATGAATAAATTTTTCTGAATATATCTATAATTATGAATTTATATTTATGACCTGTCTAGATAAAAGTAAATTTTCCCCTAAAAAAGTAAACATTTCAAAAGAAAATTTACTTATTATTTGCGAAACACTTATTATAAATGCGGAAAAAAATAATATTCTGTAATATCACTCTAAAATTTGTATTAAATATGATCATTGAAAGTACAATTATTTCATTATGTTGAATTTGTTGTCAAAGTTTGATTATGTTTCACTTTAAGAAGATACAAAAATTAACTGTTATATTTAACTGTCTTTCCATTCTATTGCTAAATTTTCATAAAAGGAATGTCTTAACTTGTAGTATGTACCATGATGATTATTTATTTGAATTTTCAAATTATTCTAATCATAAGTTTTCAAGATATTGAGATTTCTGATTCCAAATAGAAAAATATTGGTAAATAATATTGGAACCCAAACTGCTTTTTATTTAATGAATAGATTTATTTAAAAATTTAACTGAATAATCTTCATGATACATATCATATGTTAATGCATCTCTTTATTCAAAATTTTGAAATACAATGGAAATATAGTCAATATTTATCGGCGCTAGCGTACTGTCCATTTTACATCTCCTTAAATAATATATACTTATAAAATTTACATAATATTTTATAAAAACTATTAAAATGATAATCATATATTTAATATTATTTTAAACTATGAATAAAAAGTTTAAAAAATTATTATTAGGTGATAAATAGTTATATTATTTTATTAAATACATTTCCAACTTGAATAATTATCTTCATGTTAAAACTAAATTCAATTAGCATTCAATTCCACAAGTTATTTAGAAAATTTAACATTATTCAAAGTTATTAAAAAGTTATTTATAAAAAGTATTCCTATATCAAAATTTCAAAATTCTATTAATTTAATTTTTTATTCTTTAAATTAGAGAATTAGTTTTGATATTGAAATTTTCTTGTGATATGCAACATATATATACACTGAAAAAAATTTCGCCTTTGGAGATGTCGATGACTTGAGGGATAAAGACTTTTCAATGCATTGTGTTAAATTGATTCTTATTCAAAGGTATTGCAGAAATCGAGAATCTCGGCTCTCGGAGTCTCAGACGCCCAGAGCCGAGTTGAGGTAGCTCAGCCGTGCGCTTGCGCTATTGCGAGGACTCATCGAATTCCATATTTACGAATTTCGAGTAAGATCAAGTTCAGTTTCGTTTTGCATGTATTCGAGGATTCTTAGAGTTTATTTTATACGCTTGTACGAATTGAAATAATACGAAATGTAGAGTTATGAAATGTTGTTTCTTTCATGAAATCAATAGACTCTAAATATTGAGATACCCAAAGACGAAATTTCTTTCAGTGTATATTATCTTATGGTTAAATATTTTATCACCTTGTATGAAAATTATTTTCTAAAAGTAAAATAATACTGTGAATAAACAAATGATTATAAAAAAATATTGAAAACTAAATAACAATCAAAAAAGCGTTAGGCTGGAGATAAATAATGATTGTTTATTATCATTTATACATTTTTTAAATGTAGATACTGCAAATATCCGTAAATAACTGTCAATAAATTGAAGAATACAATTATTAGAAATAACTCAAAATAATTTTCATTTTAGTTCTTTTTTACAACAAACTTTTTTTAATGATTAAATATATATATATATATATATATATATATATATATATATATATATATATATATATATGTGGACATTTCACACCAATTGGAAGAGCAGAAAAATAAAAATCTCTGAAACTCTAAGAATATATTCTTATTGTTACCTAAAAGATGTAAAAAAAAAAATTCAAGGATTTAGATTAGAAGGATCAAGAGCTATAGATCCTTAAAATTTAGAAATTTTTCAAAATTTTTATTTGTATACAGTTATTATTTTCCGGAAATTTGAAAAAGGGTCACCGGATTTGTGTGTATTATAATAATAAGTTAATTCATATATATGACAGTTTAAATGTTTAATATCTACGAGATGAGCATAAGATTTATATAAACAGATTATTTCCAAACAAATCAGAATTGAGCATAGTACTCGAAACAGTACAATCACAAACAAATAATTATGATTGTGGCGTTTTCGCAATAGTTTTTGCTATTGCAATACTTTATAATTTAGGTCCATGTTGTTTAAGATATGATGTTTCTCAAATGCGATTACGTTTATCAAGAATTTTTAAAACGCAACAAATAAGAATGTTTCCAGTTTTACAAAATTATAATAATGCAAATATGAATTACGATAATGGACATGACAAGGAGGAGTTTTCGTCATAAGCAACGTCTAAATCAAATACCATTAAATTTAGATTTCGCCAAGCTTGAACAATAAAAAAAAACTCACAAATGTATTTATTGGCAAAACAAAAAAAGATCATGAAAATGTATCGTAAAGAAAAGAATTCGAATCATGCAACAATTTTGATGGAAATTGACAATGACATTTTAGATACAAATTTTCAAAAACCAGATAATGATATAATAGGAATCGATGATATGCACTTAAATTATAACGATAATAAAATTAGCACAGTTGAAATTAAATTGAATAAAGAAAAAAAGAATTAAAAGAAATAGATAAAAAAGAAGCTTTGTTTGTAACAGGACTTAAGAGCATGACGAAGCTGCCCAACAAAATTGAAATTCAAGGAAAAAATGAGTACTAATAAATTAGAACAAATACGTGCGAGCGCGGCTTTACGTAAAAATGAAGCTTACATAAAAATTGAAGAATAAAAACCAAAATAATATGAAGAAAAATTAGAAACTACTAAGATAACAAAATTGAAATTCAAGGAAAAAATGAGTATTTATTGATTGGTACAAATACGCGCGAATGAAGCTTTACGTAAAAAAGAAGATTATATAAAAATTAAAGAAAAACAACCCAATAAATATAAAGAAAAATTAAAAAATACTGAAATAACAAAAATGAAATCAAACCTAAAATAGGGTACTGATAAAATGGAACAAATACGTACAAATGAAGCTACACGTAAGAAAAAAGTTTACATAAAAATGAAAGAAGAACAACCAAATAAATATAAAAAAAATTGAAAATATTAAGATATAAAAAATATAATCATTTAAAAATAGAGATACTAACAAATTGAAAAAATTGCACGAAAAACAAAAATTACGCGAAAAAGAGATTTATAGAAAAGTTATTAGTAAACAATATAATGAATATGAGAGTATGATACAAATTGAAAATCAAAAATTGGAAAATGCCGATATTATTAAGAAAACACGAGTAAAAAATTATTGTTACCAATTAAAAGAATCACGCACAAGGTTTAAACAAATAGAAATTGATGACAATAAACATGTTAATAATGATACTGCAATAAATAAACCAATAGATGAAGAAAAGCGAAAACATAAATATGATTTTTATCAATTAAAGACATTATTTATCAAGTGTAAATGAATAAAAATTGAAGACAATAATTATGATGAAAATTACAATAATAATAATTATAATAACAATCATAATATTGTATTAAACAAAGTTATTGATAAAACAATAAAGGGCAAAGTAGAAGAAAAATTAAAGAAATGAAATGAAAAATATTAACTGGAAAAATTAATTCGAAACTGATTGGTTGTATAGCAAATATATATTTTGATGAAAATCTCATATCTGAAAATAACATTGGTTCCATGACAAATACATGTGTTTATTGTGATGCGAAACATTTTGCTTTCGAATATACTAAAAGTATCGATTTCTTCAATTGTTGTCATAAAGGTGAAGTAGAATAGTTAGAAAATCCTCCTCACCCAGAACAATTAAAGTTTCTAGCTACTCAATTAACGGAAGAAATCATTGATTTTTGAAGAAATGTTAAGTTGTACAATGATGCTTCAGCATTCGCAAATTTTAGTGCTAATTTTGATACACTGCCGGGTAAAGGACCACAAGTTATTAGAATATGTGGACAAATTTACCATAATCTATATGCGTTACATCCTAATAAAGATGAAGCACGTAAATATGGACAATTATATATTTTAGATAATGAAATGGCAACGATTGAACGGAATAAGTTTAATATAAATTTAACATTATTGAAACATTTAGATATCTTGATAAGAGACACTAACCCTTATGCTAAAGCCTATAAAATGATGCATAAATTAGAAGGAGAAGAACTACAATGATGTGCAAAAATCTATTGTCCTCCAGGAACTGTTACTATGTCTATTCTTTGCAATAATAATTTGGATGAAAATAGATATAATTTACCTACCTGTAATGAACTTGCAATAGTATATGTTGGAGAAGACGATCTTCCCCCTATTGAACGTGATATTGTCATTTACTCTAAGTATGATAAACCAATTAGTATACCGACAATTAGCAAACATACAGATCCTATGACATACCCGCTTATTCATTCTAATGGTTGTTTTGGATGGATGCCAAATATGAAAAGTAAATTTGGAAAATCTAATATTTCAAATTTGAAATTTCATAATTATAGATTTAGTGTTAGAAATGAATTTAATCCATTTCTTAATTTGGGAAAATTATCTCAACAGTTCATTGTTGATGCGTTTAAAAAGTTGAAACCTCCAGATTATATTTCATACGAAAAAACCAAAGCGTATTAAGAAGTTATTGTTACAAATGTGGTATGGACTATTTACATAACAAAAAAAATCAGATCTTTCAAAAATTGGTAAAATGGTAATATTACCGTCAAACTTTACAGGAAGTCCACGATTTTTAAAACAAAATTACATTGACTCAATGACACTTGTAAATTATCGTGGTAAACCTGACCTTTTTGTAACTATGACCTGTAACCCACATTGAAAGAAATAACTGAAAACTTGGAAATTTCTGAAAATGCAATAGATAGACCAGATATTATAACATAAGTATTTTATCAAAAAGTAGAAGAATTCAAAAATTTAGTAATAAAGGGAATATTAGGAAAATGTATTGCATATAGTTATGTGATTAAATTTCAAAAACGGGGATTACCGCATATGCATATGTTAGTAACAACTTACTCTTGGATAAAAATGATAAATTTGATATTGCCGAAAAAGTTAATAAACTAATAAGTGCAGAAATCCCAAATAGAGATATTTATCCAAAATTATATAGTATTGTTAAACAATTTATGATACACGGTCCCTGTGGTATATAAAATATAAATTGTCCGTGTATGGATAAAAATACGAAACAATGTACAGAAAATTTTCCAAGAAAATTTAATAATACAACAACATTTAAATCCAATGGATATTTACTATACAAACGTAAGAATTACGGCATCAAAATAATTCTCAAAAATAAATTTACAGAAAGAATTGCAGATAATGGATTTGTTGTTCCTCATAATCCTTACTTATTATTGAAAGAGTATAGCCGAATAAGCATGTTAAATATTAAAAATAAAAAAAACTTTTTAATGTACTACGTTTTTATAATGAACCAAAAAGTATAAAATAATGTGTAATAAAATGAAAAATGAATAATGATTTGAAATAAAAAAAACGTTGGGCGCATGTTTATTATTATGTACTGTATGCGCCCAACGTTTTTTTTATTTCAAATCATTATTCATTTTTCATTTTATTACACATTATTTTATACTTTTTGGTTCATTATAAAAACGTAGTACATTAAAAAGTTTTTTTTTTATTTTTAATATTATTTTATTTCAAATCATTATTCATTTTTCATTTCATTACACATTATTTTATACTTTTTGGTTCATTATAAAAACGTAGTACATTAAAAAGTTTTTTTTATTTTTAATATTATTTTATACTTTTTAGTTCAATTAAAAAACGTGGTAGATTGAAAATTTTTTTTTTCATTTAGATATTATCTTATACATTTTGGTATTATTATTATTATTAATATTATTTATCGTGTTGTCCAACAGATCATATTATATAGCATATATATTGTTGTCAAGGGACTAAAACGTGTTTCATCTATTTTTTTTAGACAACACGTAATCGCATGGTGAGTTTCCCGCCATTTTGACGATAATGACGCCATTAGAAATTCAACCAAGATTTATTGTTTGATGCATTGTTAGACCATAAAATGAATAAAATACAGTCTCAAATTTTATATGTAGAATACAAAATGCTGTAATTTATGTCTTATTGCAATATATGACAAGTTAAAGAATTTTAAAAATTTTCGAAGATGGTTAGACACTAATGTTAAAAGTATATCTTTATATAAAATCTTCTAATCTTCAATTTTGCCAATATCTCCGTATATAATTAAATATATTAATATATTTTTCGGTGGGAATATATATTTTTAATTATATTATCCAACAATGCGTGCAAAAATATAATATTCAATATATTAATATATTAATATATCAAAAAAGGATTTTTAAAATTTTCGAAGATGTTTAGACACTAATGTTAAAAGTGTATCTATATATAAAATCTTCAAATCTTTAATTTTGCCAACATCTCCGTATATGATTGAATATATTAATATATTGTTCGGTAGATATATATATATACATATATATTTTTTAAAATATTGCATTGTCATCCAGTTCTGAGCTATATTTAAAATTTCAAGTCTCTAGCTCATCGGGAAGTTAGTTTACAAACGGTTGCAAAATTTGTACCGAACAGACAGACAGACAGACACCAAAGCGAGTTAATAAAAACGTAGTAAAATGGCCTTAACTCGGATTC